>CM077817.1:103146502-103769002 GCA_039764185.1 Tamarix austromongolica
GTGCTATGACGGAGTACTGTTTTACTAAGTTAGGCATTGAGACAAATTCATTGGAAGTGGGGTAGGGTTTATAATCATAAGACAACTTTAATATTTCATTTTTCACAAAGTTATTGATGATTGTGATTTTCATTTATCACATATTTATTTATTGTATATTAAAAATTATTATTGAAAATGAAAAATAGTGACAATGTCACACTGAGAAATTAAAAAACCACAGCAAAAGAAGCTAAAACCAAACTAATAGTAATAGGATAATGTCGTACTATTATGGTTAGGAAAAAAACTCTCTTATTTTAAATTGTGATGGTGGTATGTTCAAAGATTTTATTAGTATTCTAAAAATACTTAAAGTTAATTTTGTAAAAATTAAAAATAATTTTATTTTATTTCATACAAGTTCCAATTTTTATGTTCAAACTCGTTCTCGATTATGATTCATACTGTTATAAATAATACCTAATTTGAGTTTTTCGAATTGACCTAAAATATATAGACCCGAAATAGACCCGAATTCGAAAAACTCGATAGATCTGACACTTAGTTGATCTGATTCACATCCGACCCATATAGTGACCCGAACCCGAACCCGAACCCGAACCTAACCCAAATTCTATAGACCCGAGTCAAACCCGAAATAGACCCGAACCCGAGAAATCCAAAGAACCTAGCATCGACCCGACCCAAATCACACCCGACCCGTCAATTAACCCGAATCGAACCCGAACCCGACCCAAAGCAACATAACCCGAAACACACCCGAACCGAATTACACCCGACCCGAACCCAGACCCGACTCGATTGTATAGTAAATAAAAGTTGACCCGACCCATATCAACCCGACCCTAACCCGACCCAAATGACCCGTTTGCCACCTCTAGTTCCAAGTTCTTCATGCAGCTGCAGCTTGAGATATTGCCCTGTTTTAAGTTTCAGAAGAATTGGAGAGAGTGCCCTACATTGATTTTCAGCTGAGAAGAATTTAAATGCCTGAAATAGGAGAATGGGACACGAAGGTCAATCCTATTCTAAAAAGGCCTGCAGACTAAGCTGACCTGATCCTTCAATAATAAATTGTATTGCATGGAGATGAGGAAGTCACTTTTGGAAGAGTGACTTAAGAATTGTATTGCATAGGCTATATCAGGCCTAGTATGAGTCAAGTAATTAATTTCTCCCAATAAACCTGGGTATAGAGTCAGATTATCTAGTTGGGTGCCTTTGTTGGGTAACAATTTGCAGTTCAATGGAAGAGGAGTAGATGTAGCAATACAGCTTACTAAATTTACTTTTGAGTAAGAGCAGTAGCCATTTTCAATAAATGGCTTTTGCCTTCCGGACCTAAAAAGTAATGTAGTTCACCCAGATCTTTAATGCTGACTACAAATAAGCCTTTAACTGATCAATTTCTACTGGGTCAGAACCTCTCCCTAAGATATTATTCCACATAATTGGCAACAATGGTGATTTGGTTATGCTGTCGCTCAAGAAATAAAGAGTACCTCGCTCCAGAAGAAAGCTTAGCAAACCATTTCCATCAAGCTTGCTTCAAACCATACAAGGATTTCCTAATTTTCCTCAAGTGACACCTTGTTAGAAGGATTAGGAATTTCCTTCAGGAAGCTTCATATAGACTTCCTCATGGAGATCACCATGCAAAAATGGGTTGTCAACATCCGGTTGGAACAATATGCACTGCTTAGAAGCAGCCAAGGCAACATTACACTGAATGGCTGACATTTTGACAACTACGGAAAACGTTTTATTATAGTCTTGACCTGCCTTTTGGGGTGAACCCCTTGGCTCTAATCTGGCCTCAAATTGTTGTAGACCTCCATCTGCATTTAGCTTCACGCCTTTACCTTGTATATCCAATAGTGTTTGTGTAGAACTTTTGGTGCTAAATTTTGTGAGAGCTGATAAATTATCATGTATTCTGCAGTTCCTGTATCTTATTTGTTCTGGTTGTTTGTTGATATGTCTCCTTTCCTTTTTCTTACTTCCAAGTGTTACCTTTGGTGGTTATAAAATATTATTCTTTTATAGTTCATCTCTAATGCTGTGGTTCTAAATTTTGTTATTGGTTTTGTAGTGACTTGGATGTGAATTTTGGTTCTGAAGAAAAGGCATTAATAGTCTACTCAACTCTAGCTGTTGATAAAGAGGTTTGTTATTACCATTCCTCAACTCTTTACTTGCTCTCATAGTTCCCTTTCTGTTGTGCCCTAATTTATCTTGTATTGGTGTACAGTTGCAACCAGATAAAGTTAAGAGGGAGATGTCTGTCTCTGACGGGAAGCTTTCAGTGTGAGTTCTATTATGATAACCACTGCATTGTGAAAACACATTGCTAGCTGCAAGAAAATGGGCAATAAGATCCTTGGAGCGATGATCTAGCGGTAATTGTTTTTGATGATTTTCCCATGGCTTTATCCTGCAGGCATTTTGAGGCTGTGGAAGCAAGGTTTCTTCGGGCATCATTTAGCGCCTTTGTTGATGTTCTCACACTGGCAACCCAGACAATTGAAGAGTTTGATCTGCAGGCGGAATTATGATGCATGATGTCGTTTTTAGGTTGATGCATGATGTCGTTTTTAGGTTGTTATGCAACACCCCTGTATTACTTCTTAACAATTCTTGTTGGACCCACTAACAGTTTGTACCTGTTTAATCAACAAGTTTAGGATTCACCGTGATTAGTATATTTGATCTGTCAAGATGTAAACCGTAAGATACTGGTGTATTATTTCTATGAAGAAAAGATTATCGGTAGTGTACACCTCTCTCTTGACCAGGTGAGACAATGGGTTTCAGCAGCTGATAATGAGATTCATCGCCCTGCTTAAGTAAGCAATTGTGTGTTTGTTTATCCAGATAAATTCGTAGAGCGGAAATGATTTTTCAAGAATAATAGCTTAAACCAATTGACTATATAATGCATTGCTATAAGCATAACATGATGTGTTCTTCATCAAGGGGAATAGATATAGCAGATACAATTGTAAATTTGCGTATGAAGGGCAAATGGAAGGATGGGGGGAAAAAAAAGGAAAGAAGAAATCTTCGATTGTGCAAGACCTTTTAACACTGTTGCCTTCGAATGATTCTATACTATAGCTGCTGCCCTGTTTCTTTCTTCTAGTTCCTCAGTATTCATCCAAATATGTATACAGCAACTCATCTTTCTTCGACTTGCGTCTACTGAGCAATGACGTGAGAAGCCTCTTGCTTTTGCTGGGTTGTCGATCAATATTTTTGATCCTCTCCTTATTGTCATCAGTGATTCGCATCGAGGCCGATTTTCGAGCATCTAGTGCGGACTGATAAAACAAAAGAAGTTACGTCGCAAAATTTCAGCTCAGCGCGCATGCACGGTATGCAAATCAAGGCACCATAGATGAAGAAAAGGGTTGATAAAACATACACTCCAGCTTACCCGTTGTCGTTCCACATCACGGCTTGGAGTAGTTGGCCTACTTGGTTTAGGTGTTGTTGCCCTTGTAGCAAGAGATCCAGAACGAAGAAGAGGGAACCGCTGTGGTGAAACTGTTCTTTTATCTGTCATAAGATAAAGACCGTAAAAATGAGAACGCTAATTGCACCCGGAACAGAAACACACACAAAAGTACTGTTCAATTAGAGCTTAATTCTTCTGGGCTGTAATTACAGCTATTTAGTGGGTGGTCGATGAAGTAACAACCTAGTTCTTTCTTTGGCGTGGTTCCTGTGAAGGCAAATGTCCCTGGTAGCCTGGAAAGTCGCGTAGACGGTGAAGGTGTATACCCTTTTCTGTTCGGAAAAAGCAGGAATTAGACATTCATCTGCGTGGAGGAAAACAAGGCAATGCACCAAAATAAGTAACACAACAAAATCATATTGTTGAATTTACCTCATTGATGATGATGGCGTCTCTTTAATGGTAGCTCGGATAGCTTAGAGAACCAAAAAGAAGAAGAAGCGAATACAGAATTAGAGAGTGAACAAAGGATATCACTTCAAACCCAGAGAACCAAGCTAGCAACCCACCATTTCTAAATTGATGCCACTCGTCTTCACCATATAAGCTGCATTTTTTCAGATTCGCACGGTTTGTAGGGTTCATGGTCTCCCCAGCTGAACCAAGACATCAAAAGAAAGAAAGAAATGCTCGTCAAAACATGACTAATACACACACACACACACACACACATATGAGAATAGAAAGAAAAGAAGAGTGCAATGTTGTCCCAACCTGGCAACACGTAACGCTTATGGTATCTGGGTGTACTTATAATCGATGACTGCTGGGCTATCCCCTCTCCGTCGATATATTCTAGGCATGTCCTAAATCTCTAGAATAACAAACATTTCATGAAATGAGGGCAGCATATTCAGAAAATTCTCATTTTGATACTGGACAGAATAGCCACCTATATATATCATTTGGCAACTGAAAACAAGTCAAGTAAGGGATCATAATCCTACTTCCTCTAGCATTTCTTCAATCTTTTATTCAACCCACAGATCCGGTGCACCGGCGTGCAGTTTTCTAGCCTAAACGATCTTTTAATACCTAATTATACAATTTTTCCAGAGAGATATCTTTAAAATTCAGGAGTAAATTGCACCAAGAAGGCACGAAGTCGACTCCCAATGATTGAGCCAAGCATCGCACAACAGCAGCTGGCCCTCTGTAGCTCATATCCAAAGAGGTAAACAAGGCAAATAACTATTTCATTATCCCTACTCACATATATCAGAGATTGATACATCCAATACAAGCCTAATTTCACAGAAAATATACAGCACGTACGATGAACAAGACCGAGTACCTGTTCGATGCATGATACACGGAATTCTGTTTCAGAAACTTCTTCGACCTTTTCGTCCAACAAGTCATTAACTTTACACGAAACAGAACCCAGATGATCCACTGTGTTCACAAGAGCCTTGATAGCATAATCTTTCAACGTGTCAACAACTCTGCAGTAGATACGGATAAGTGTAGTCAAGATCAACCAAGGAAATTGACGATGAGAGATATATGATAACCAAAGACAGAATGCGCTAAGGATATTTACACGCGCGCGCACACACAAACACAAACTGACACACAAAAATTTAACTTACATCTGCTTTTGGTCATCATTTGTGTAGGATAGCTCAAAATACTCTGCTGCAGAGTACAACTGTGTTCTCAATTTCTTCAAATCCTACGCACAAACGGAAAAACAACAACAATGATTCTAAATCGTTCAAGGATGGGTAATCAAACAAAGTTCCAGACTTTGGAAATTTTCCTGATCGGACTCACACCAGCAAACGTAGGGGAGCTGTTCAAACTACTTGCATTCTGTTCCTGAAAGAAATATAGAGGATCGAAACTCCTTTACCTTGAGGCTATCTGCAAAAAGCAGGCTCTGCTGCATAGATACCTCGTCGAATGTGGATGGCTGGCGATGGACGGGCAGGGAAGAAGCAGCGGTCAAGGTCGCCATGGTGGACAACACAGATATTATGATTTATTTATTCTGCAACAACTGCGTATCGTCAATAGACATCCCAACCTAAACCAAGATACAAAGGATAAACAGAGCAGCTATTATTTATCCCTACGAACCTACGACCTGACTAGATATGATACCACACTTTTAAATTTAGCCACGCAGACATATTACGTCAACTCCAGAATCGGACACAAGTACTTCCTTTCCGCAGCACCCAAAATACAACCCATTTGAACTCAAAATTTTCCACCAAGAGGCAGGGACAAACGAAGAGAGATGGATATCCACGTCAGTGAACAAAACGATGATTCAGGACAGTAAGCAGGATATTTAACTCGGAACCCCTTCAATTTTATGCAAAGAAGAACATTCAATTCTGCAGATATACATGCATTTATGGTTCGACAAAGAAAATGAACAAATATAAATCACGGCTATCATCATCCAGAGCATATACCCGTTGTTTAATCAATCATTTCATCAAGACAAACACCCCCCCCCCAAAAGGTTAATTGTCAGGCGTGCTTTTTCCGCCCATGCCTAGCTAGAAAACATAGACGACAGAATATAAAAAAATATCCATCCTCGCCAAAAAGTAGAATCGCGCAAAAAATAGTACAGGGGTCCTCAAATAGCGGAAAATAATTGCAGAAGAGCACAATTTGTCCGAATCTTCATCAATTCACCAATTGTCGGACAAACTCCAATAGAGTTAAAACTCTGTGCAATTCATTCCGTAAGAGTTGTCATGAGTTTGCCGGGTTTACATAACATTGGCAAAACTGAAAGGTTCGACCGACTGAGACTATTAGAAGGAGCAACTTGTATTTAATATGCGAATCCTACAAAAACTTCCCGCAACGTGATGTTATAATGACTCCATAAAACACAACTCCAAAGCCAAAACAGGGAGTCATAATTCATAAAATGATACGTCTCCAACGCCATATTTTTTGCCTGCCCCCTACAGTTCGAAGAACAAAGTTCTCTTCATGATCTCAGTCAAAAGAGCATACCCATCGGCAAAAATCTCAATCTTCTGCACAAACCAAGCCTCACCACCGACGAAAAAAATTACTTAAGGAGCCAGAAAAGTAATCAGAAGAAAACAAAAAAGCCCAACCTGTAATTTTTGCCTTGTTCTGAAACAAACCCAAGAGCTGGGAGACAAAAAAAGCAGCTGACTTCTTCTTCAGCGATCGATCAAAATTCTGTAACTCGCAACTTATTTGAAAAATACCCAGAACGCTAAAAACCGAATATGAAAACAAATTGGCCGCTAAAAACCAAGAGAATTCTTCGTTATGGTGCGAAATTCAGACCATTACTCGGCAGACAACAATGGCAAATTGGGTCCAGAAGAAGAAGGAGAACGGACTGTATGAAGAGAGGAGGGAGGACGGGGTCGTGCAAGCGGTAGCTTAGAGGAGAGCACGTCGGGGTAAAGCGAAACAAAGCAAGAAACAAGAAGAGTATTTTGAGGGGGCGGGGGGAATAATGGTTTGGTGCGGTGTGCTTTTCTTTTGGAATGGAAGATTTAAGTAAGATTAAGAGGGTCATTTTAGGAGCAGTGCGGAGCGCTAAAAATCACCATCGCCGGTACTGGTGGGGTCTTTTTCTGATTAATTTACTCGTAGCTTCCTTTTTCCTCTCCCCTGATTTTTATTTAATGAGCCCCGCTTCTGCAACGCCTGATAATTGGGGGGGGGGGGGGGGATGAAATGAATAGATAGAGAGACGGTAGAGTCAGCGAGTAGCGGGCCCTCTTCCCCTACTCAGCGGCGTAACAGATTATACTGCTACTATTTGTTTTTGTTTTATATATTAATATATATATATTTTGGGTTTGTTTCAAACTTTTGAATTACCGAACCAAACCGGCAAAGGTGCAAATTCTTACTAGTAATGAACAAAAATACTGCACCCGCTGGTTTGCATTATGGAACAAAAGAGTAGCTATATATACACATATAAATTTATTCTTTTATTATTATTTAAAACTGTTGTGGATCGATATCAATTCGAAAAAATAAGATCTAATTAGAATCAATTAGAACACACAAGAATTGAGAAGAGAAGAACACTCAAGAATCTAAATTGAGAAAGCAGATGATTTTATTGATGTGAAGTAATTATGATTACAAAGAGAATCAAAGAAATTATCATATAAATCACTCAATTCATCTAGGAATAATAAGAGAACTCAATAGGAGAAGAAGACGGCGCTCTCTGTTCTATTAGGGTTATAATCGTATGGTATTTATACTATATGAAACTGTCATTAGCGAATATCGAGGCGGAGCGAAAAAACCCAAAAACACGGATCTTGTTAATAAACATGGTACTCCCGTGTTTATTTTCTGTCTTTCAGCCTCTCACAAAAACAGGATACATTTTTCTGATGAAAAAACACGGATTGTGTTTCACGAACATGACTCCCCATGTTTCTTTCCAACTTTGACAATCTTTAGTATTTCAGTCACAACTTTTTCATATGACCTCCGATCGATCTGATGCATTAGAAAGCTAACAGAAAGATCTACAACTTTAATGTTCAGCAGATTTCCAAATTCCAATTGCTTCAAGGTAAAATCTTTACATATTTCCAGCACAGCTCACAGTTCTACACCAAATTCCTCTGAAACACCTCACACACCAATCCAAGCTATTCTACACACCAAATACGAGTCAAAAGCTCACATAATCCCCTATACATTATTTGTTTTGTATTTTTATTTTTATAATGTTATATTTATAGCTAAATTTTTTAGATGTTTCTACAAGCTATACAAAGTTTGGTTATAAAAATAATATTCTTTTAAAATTATTTTAAATCAATAGCAATATTTCAATTAATAATCTATTAGATATTTATTTTATTTACATATCAAGAATTTTTACACATAGTTTGAATTTTGACGAGGATCGCTAGCATAGATAACTAATAGAATTATAAAATTAATGATATTCCATCATAGTGTTTATTATTTTAATATCAATGGCTATTTTTAAACTCTTATAAACAATATATTACAAAGAATATAATAAATTATTAATATAGTTTTATCTATATATATATATATATGAAATGATAATACTAAACTAATATACTCCATAATAGTATTCATAATATAATTTTTGTATTTAAAAAAAATTCATTTTACAATATAAGTTATTTTATGAAAAAGTACGAAATATTTAATGCTGTGTTTTTACTTTTATGCATTTATTTTCTATAATAATAATAATAATAATAATAATAATTCTAAATTATTTGTTAGATGAAATATATTATTATTATTATTATTATTATTATTATTTGTTAGATTGAAAAATTAATTAAAAATATTCTATATTCTTTTAGTATATTCCTGTACACCGGAAGGCGGGAAGCCTGTGCCAAATGGAAGGATCGAATCCTGAACCGCCAATTTATTACGATCGTTACTCAACTGCATAATCGAACGTAAAAATATAGTAATAAATTTATGTACTAAAATTCTTAAATTTTACTATATATATAATATCGGTGGTGGGGACGGTTTTCATAAAATGGGTAGTTTATTTTCTTTCTACCGCATTAAATTAAAATTTAATTCCGGTGGCATGTGCTGGTCGCCCTCCTAAAATTAAACCCTAATCCAATCCGAAACCCCGATAGCCTTGGAGTTGGAGATAGTAACTCAGTACGGCCGATGTTATGGAACCACGCGCTTCCAATAAGGGACGATGGGGGAGGAGTTGAGCCAGTGTTGGGAGGGGACGTGGACAGAGAAAAATATAAAAATTTTATTTAAAAAAAATTAGAATATATATATATATATTATATTTAAAAAATAGATTAAATTTATTTAGATTAAAAAATTATAAAATTACTATATATTTTAATTGAAGTAAATTATTAATAAAATTTAATAAAAATAAAATAAAATAAATCGGACTATTTTAATATAAATTTAGATAAAAAAAATTTATCAACACGAAAAACCGTAGGAAGACGTCTGGGAGAGGGCGTGCTTCGCGGCCTGAGGCCCCAACCTGAGACCGAGAGCTTCCCCTTGGTCAGTGCGGACAAGTCAGTAAACGTGACCACGAGGCTCACTCATTGTCGTTGCCTCCTTGCAGCGACGGACGGCACCGTAATTGATTGGTGTTAATTCTTTTCTCCCTTTTGCTTCCTGATTGACAGACCTGCTACTGGCTCTCCTTAGACTAGTTCATTGTTCTTTTCGATATGACCAAAAATAACGTACAGGTGTCCAAGCTGTAGCGGGTCAGTCAGTGCCGTGACTGGCGCGCTTGGGTCCGACTAAGATGCATGACAGAAAAGCTAAGCTATGTGGAGCCCCAACTGGTACGAACCACTTTTTATTAAACCGGGAACTAATACTTGGACCGCTGGACGTCGATTGTATTGGAATTTTATAGGGCTTCGTTAAAGCTCAATTGTCCTCCTGTCCTGTGCTTTGAACTTATGACCTACGCCCCACGGTAGGATGGATGCCTCCACGGGTTGCTTCATGTCTGAGTGCTCGCCAGCGTTCCACGAGACGGTAAATTAAAATAATGCAGAAGCGCCAATTTTTTTTTTTATTCATTCAATCTAAAGCAAAACAAATATCTAAATTTAATAACCAACTTTTTGGCAATTATTTTTTAACAAATTTTGTTACAAACAATATTTCATGCCTACTAAGAAGTCACAAGAGCATGGATACACCATCCTCATCGAAATGATATGGTCGACCTCAATTCTTGTAAAGATGGGACAAAATCTAGTTTTCTATTGAAGTTCAGTGGTCTAAGAGGACTCGTGTTAAGCCATTTAAGTTACGTAACTATGTATTAAATTCTACCACATGGGATATTTTTGTAAACTTCTAGAAGATTTGGAGGAATCAATGCCATTATCAAAGAAGACCGAGGGTTTCAAAGATTTAAAGAGAATTCTGTTATTAGCTCCATAAGGTGTTGATTGTTCTATGACGTTAGCTGTGATGCCTCTATTTAAAGGAATGATTAATGGAATGAAGGCATGTTGGTTGAAGAAAATTATTGTTTCTCCTCTTTCTATAATTCTAGATCTTGATCACGCAGGAAGTGATTTTTCCAATCTTATTAATTTGGTGCTTTCATTGAGAGAGATTCACCATGACAAGTAAGGGTAATCTTACACATTATTGTCACTTGGATCAACAAATCCAAGAAGTGCGAGATCCATCAACCTCCCATGCTACAACTATATCCGACCTCACCCAAGCTATTACTATGGTCATTGATCTTATACGAACAGTGGCTAACCGGCAAAACTCCCTAAATAAAATCATGTCACATCTCATTTGCATCGAAGCCATCGTTGCGCCAAGATTCCCTCATATACCCAGCTCTTCACACGCCATCCCTCTAGAAAACACTTATTTTGTAATACCCCATATTTTTGTAAAATGTTGTATGGCTTATCAACTAGTTTGTCAAGTTGGGCATATTTTTTGAACTTGATTTTTTGAAAAAATTCTTATATTGAAATGAAACCTTACCAACCCATGCCAAATTGTCCCTAAGATATTTCTAACCCTTTTCATGATGCATTTAGCCCAAAATATTATCTCAGATCGATCTAGAGGTCGATTAGGACAATTGAGGGGGAGAGATGACCTCAACCTTGTCTTCTTTTACCTCTCTCCTTTGCACATTTCTAAAATTAATGCTTCAATCTCTGGCACGATTATGAATAGATGGAAGATTCCTTCCTTGCTAATCTTCCATTACCTCTCTTGTGTATTCTAATTCTTGCCTAATTGATATGCATTATCTAAAAACACCATTTGAGCTCTAGAGAATAGGTCATCATATCTTAGACAAAATCCGTCCATTTAGCTCAAATTCAAATAGCAATTCCCAGGGTTTTTGACTTGTTCTGGAACCCTATGATATTCTTCTTTATTGGTTGGCTATAAATAGCCCCAATCACCTCTTTTGTGCACCTTTCTTTCAGCCACCGAAATTCTTAAGTCTCTGTTTTTCACCCTTCCTCTTCTCTGCACTTCAAAATTTGTGATCTATTTCCTTGCACTCTTCTAATACTTTCTCCAGCTCTCTCTTGTTTTAATTGTTAAGTAAGGAAGAGTTAGATTTGGGAAAAATATTGGGTGGTTTAGCTCAGCACTTCCCCATCTTGCCTTAAGTTGGCAAATCCTCATTTCTTTCTATTTTAAGTTTGAAAATGAACAAGGTTTTGGTGCAAATTTTGAGTTTAACAATTGTGATTTTAAGGTTTTAAAAGTTGATAATTTCATAGACTGAAATTTTGGTTTAAGGGAAATTTTGTCTGTATCAAGTAAGTGATTCTTACTTCTAAAATAATTAATGAATATTCCTACATGTTATAAGTTTCTTTAAGTTGATTCCGTATATTGGCATGAGTGTATATAGCCTGTATAAGTGATTTGGATGGATAAATGGTATACCCTGAGTAAAAAGCATGAAAATTGATAAAAATAGAATATGATCATTCAATGTTGAGATATGCAAGTTAATTCGGTTGAAAATGTGTTATACTTTTTTGATACATGTTATAATGTGGTTAAGGATGATTTATGAGTATAAGTTTTCATGAAATTAATGGTTTGATGCTGTTATAGGGCAAACTGATTGACTGGTTAGGTCAATTTGATCAATTGGTTCCTATAATAGTCGACTGGCGGACCCAACCCATCGACTAGTGAGCCTGCAGAAACCTTGGTCTTACTCTCTACTTAAACCTATTAATTGGTTGGGAAGAATCGATTGATTGGTCTATAAACATTTAACTACTTTGCCCAAATCGATCGACTAGCTTAAGAAAAGGCATAGTCTTATTGGGTCAAACTGATCAACTGGTCGACCCAACCCAATCTACTAGTTGGTGCAACCGATTGGCTGGTTGGGCTAGACTGATCGATTGGTTTGTATGCTTTTTTTCTTCTTTCGGTTTGGTTATGCTTTGAGTCTATGTTTGATACTATAATATGATTATTAATAGGATAAAATATAGACTTTATCATGGATTAATAGCATAATGAAAGGATTAAATGGATAGTAATTTATAATATACTCTATGGGTATTGTAAAGGCTAATTGGGTATTCCACTCATGATAAGTGATGGTATTGAGAAAGGAGTAATGAAACACAACTTGGGCTTAAACAAAATAATAATATGGATATGCGTCATATTGTACAAAGATAAACGGAAACCCATATGGTTGGAAAAATGATAAGAAAATGATTGATATAGGATAGACATGGAAAATGCCTTGCTTGCTTTTGTATGAGCCTTATGGGATCACCTATCTTTATGAATAACATACTAATCACGTAAAGCGAAAGACAATCAAGTTGAGTATGGGTCTGGTTACCCAATTCTCGATAAGCTATCGGGGTTAGTCTACCTTCAGGCATTTATTTGTGCCTTCGGGTGGGATCTTAAGAGGTCCTAGTGCCTTACCTACTCTAAACATTGATGATGTACTAGAGAGTATCGATACTAAAGGGTCTAGTTACCTAGGTGGTTGGCTTCTGCTTAGAATTATGTTCGCTTGTGATTGGTTTCGGCCTATACTTTATGCCCCTTATTTAGATAGGCTTTCATGGTATGTGAGACTATGGGATAGTGCACAGTCCATCACTTGATGATAATAAAATGTGGATGATAAGTAATTGAATGATAAAATATGAATGATGACCAATGGAATGGTTAATAATTGGATAAGGATGGAATTAATGGTATAAATGACCAAAAAGGATAAAAGCTGATTTGTATACTTGGTTGATGGCTTAAATAACTATTGACTATTGATTGGAATGTTGGTTGGATGATTGACTTGTGTCATATATGAATAAGAAAATGATATAATCTAAAGGATTGAGTAATTGGGAATAACTCTAGTGGTTGCTTTCATTTAATCTTCTATTACATGTGTGAGTACTTACGTGATTAAAATGGGAAACCAAGCATGACATATTCTGCATTGGTTGAGTTATGTATGATAGCATGTCTTGATATACTCTTACCTTTATGTATGTGGCATTAGCATGACATATGTTATTTATTATATCATGTATGAAAGAATTTGAATACTTGTATTTTCATTGAGGGAGAAACTTGGCTTACTTAGTATGTAGCATACTGATGTGTCTGTTTGCTTAGTTACCTGCTCATTCCCACGAGCAGAGGACTGTGTATAGATTTTTGGGGATGAATAGTAGAGGGACTACTTCATTTGGATCAGGGCTTAAGAGCAAGGACAACTAAAGATTATGTGGGGTCTGTGGAAGACCAGGGTTTTGATTTTGGGGATCACACCTTAATTTCGTTTTAAATGTAGCCTCATACTTTTATTAATTTGTATTTCTGTATTGAGTTGGTCGGGGACCCATGAGGTCGTTGCTGTAAACAATCTTTTAAAATTTTATGCAATATTTTATTCACACACTCTGTTGTTTTAAATATATTAGTTGGTTTAGTTTTGTATCTGATATGGGGTAGACGACAGATATCTATCCTATGTTAAGTACGGTGGTAACATCCCGTTTTTTCAATAGCAAAAAGGAAGTGTTACATATTTACCCCCAGTTAACAACACACCACCACAAAATAATCCCCTCAAATAAACCACCTTACCCACACCCACTCAGCTATATTATCCCATCCTCGTACACTAGCAAATCATTCGACCTTACAATCACCACCTTCCCACTTACCCGCATCCTACTAGGTGTGAGTTAATCACTTTTAAGAGTAGTGGACCCTTAGATTTTCTCTTTTAGGCGAAGTGATAATTTGCTTTTATGCCATTTTAGAAGACCAACATGTGGATATTATTGGGTTTTATATGCTTGGTCAGGCCCTTAGTTGGGACCACTTGATGCATCGAACTTGTCAGCTTACTTCTTGGCCTATGATGGTCCAGCCTTTTGCTAGAAGAGCTGTGTTTCTGTCGTGAGCAAGGTCTTTGCTATACGTGTGATGAAAAATTTCAAGTAGTGCACAAGTGTAAAAACCGTTATTTGTTCCTTCTTACTGTCGACGGTTCCTTCAAGGTCGACCATTCAATTGAACCCATAACTGAACTACCAGAAGAGGAAGGGCCATTAGAGGTTGCTACTATTTCTTTAAGTGCACTTGTTGGAACTAGTACCCATAACACTTTGCAATTATGGGCATCAGTGGAAGGTCTTTTAGTGACAACTTTGGTAGATTCCAGGAGCACTCACAAATTCTTACACCTAAGAGTCATTAGTTTTTTTGGTTTATCTGCCGATCGTTCTAGAAAATTTTAATGTTGTAGTAGCTAACAGTGCACAACTCTCAAGTGAGGGAAGATGTATCTTGACCGATGTGGAGATTTAGGGAGCATGCTGGCTTCCATTTATTGCCATTTGTTGGGGTAGATATGATATTGGAAGTGGAGTGGTTTTCTTCATTGGGGAAAGTTTTGATTTATTATTTAGGATTGGCAATGGAGATGTATGTCGATGGCCAACCCATTCAACTTTAAGGTGAAAGGCCCAATACTCAAGCTTTCATGATGTATGTCTCACAATTCAAAAGGGGTTGGGCCACATGTTCCTACTATGTTTTCTTGTGCATTGAACCACTTGAAAAGAATGAGTCTAATGCTAAATAAGGACAACTCCCTCTTAAATTATAGTAGGAATGCTAGCTCCCTCTCAAATTATAGCAGTGCTTGGCCCATTATGGCGCCATCTTTGAGATCTCCAAGGGATGTGACTTGATCAGCCCACAAATCATCACATAAACTTGTTACCTAGCTCGAGGCTTGTTAATGTCCAAATAAATAGTTCCCATACTTCCAAAAAGAGGGGACTGAGTCTCAAGTTCATGATGTGCTCCGAGATCAGATAATCCAGCCATTAATAAGCCCTTCTCCTCGTCGGTGCTACTAGCTAAAAAGAAGTATGATACTTGGAGGTTTTGTGCTAACTACAGGGCACTCAATGCCATCACCATCAAGGAACAATTTCCTATTTCTACAGCTGACAAGCTACTTGATGAGTTGTTTGGGGAAGTTTATTTTCAAAGCTATATCTCTTAAGTGGGTACCATCATATTCAAGTTCACCTAAAAGATATCCACAAAACAACATTTTGGGCTCATGATGGGCACTATGAGTTTCGCATTATGTCATTTGGGCTCTCAAATGCTCCATCTACTTTTAAAGATACCATGACTGATC
The DNA here is from genome assembly GCA_039764185.1 of Tamarix austromongolica. Classification (NCBI taxonomy): domain Eukaryota; kingdom Viridiplantae; phylum Streptophyta; class Magnoliopsida; order Caryophyllales; family Tamaricaceae; genus Tamarix; species Tamarix austromongolica. Next base: position 103,162,228 of record CM077817.1, read on the forward strand.
TTTTCTGACCACACCTTCAAATTTTTGTCATCGTTTTTTATGACATATTGGTATATACCTCGAGTTAGGTTTCTTATCTAGATCATTTGCGCACAAATGCTCTAGCTTCTCTTGACCCATCAATTTTATGCCAAACAAGAAATGTGCACATTTAGCCAAACAAATATCCAATACTTGGGCCATATAATTTATGTTGGAAAAGTGAAATTTGACCCTGAAAAATTTCAAGCCATTAACAATTGGCCCACTCCATCATCATCTACACAAGTTAGGGTTTTTTTGGGCCTATTTGGCTATTACCATCAGTGCATCAAATCGTATGCTACCATAGTTGCTCGATTTATTAATCTATTAAAATGGGGTGATTTTTCCAAACCCTCAAGGATGCGCTGACCCATGTGCCTATACTGCTAAATTTTTCCTAGCCTTTACGATTGAGACAAATGCATCGGGGGTAGCTGTTGGTACCATTCTCTCCCTACTTTGTCAACCAATGCTTTCTTTAGCAAGCACCTATCACTATGAATGGTTGTAATGTCCACCTATAGCCGAGAGATGTATGCTATTACATCTGCCATCCATAAGTGATGGTAGTACTTTTTTGGGGTATACATTCACCATCCTTATTAACCAACACAGCCTGAAAAAGCTTCTCACTCTAGTGATTTAAATCCTATAGAAGAAAAAGTAGATTACTAAGCTTCTTAGCTTTGAATTTCAGATTAAATACCACTATAGTTCCATTAATGGTGTTATCGATGCCTTATCCTAATGGTTTTCTAAGGCTCAACTTAATTCTCTATCATTCTCCCAACCACTATTCAAATTCTATTCAAGTTATGAGATGCCACATGTCTCAATCCGACTATCCAGGTAGTCTTTTAGAAGTTAGAAAATGGAGAACCATTGGGCAAAAACTCAAAAGAACATGCCAGACTAGTCCTACGCAATGGTTGAATTATTGTTTTGTATGATCTTGGCCTCCCCAAACAACTACTATCCTTATTTCATGATTCACATATTGGGGGTCATTTATGTATGTGTACAACTTTCTCATAGTTATTTGGCTCATTTCATTTGGTATAAGATGGGTGTCAATAATAAATCATATGAACAAGCTTATCCCATATGCCTTCAACTTAAATTGGAAACTCAGGCTCCTAAAGGTCTACTCTTACCATTACCCGTTCTAGCTCGGGTGTCGGAGGACCTTTCTATGGATTTTATTATCGAATTTAATTTATTTTTGGTTAGGGTTGTAAATGAGTTGAGTTAGTTTGATATTTAGGTCGACTCGACTCAATAGAAGCTCAGTTAGACTTAGTTTATTGTATACCTTTGGCTCATGAGCTCGGCCTAGCTTGGCTCGTTAAACGTACGGTTCGACTCATTTGTTTAGTTAAATGACAGAACAGGAAAATGGGCAGATAGCAAAACCATCTATAGCAATGATGAATCATAGCTACAAATACAACAACGATGCCAAATAATTGGAGGAAATTTGTCGTCACTATATAATTTTTTTGCGAAAACATTGTTGTGGCTATAAATTTTACAGGAAAAATTTTCCCCCAAAATAAATTCATCTAAATTTTTTCCCAAAAAGGTTTTTAGCAATGACAAATGTAATCACTATAGATCTCTATTGCCGCGTTAAGTTTTGCTAAAAATTTTGATGGTCCATTTTCTTAGAAAATTTAATTCAGTCACGTGTCACGCATGTCATATTCTTTTTGACATTGCTAAAACCATTTATAGTGATGACAATTATCGTCGCTATAAGCCTTATTAAAAGGTCTGACTAGACTCTTTTTCTCTCTGCCTCTGTAGGTCTCTCTTCTCCTGCGTTGGTTTTTCTCTTCTGTCTCTCAACTTTGGCCGTTTCTCTTGGTATTCCTTCTTAAAATTCATCTCATTATTGTTATTTTTTTTTGTGAATTAATTGTTATATAGAGTGTTTGAAGTATTTAATTCATTTTTGTTGGGTTTTTGAAGGTTAATTTTCTGCCCCACCACTACCACTACATTCCCCACCACTACAGCCTCTCACCAGCTCTCTAGGGTGTGTTTTTATTTTTTTTCCTTGTTTTTATTATTGTTGTGTGTGTCTGTGTGCTTTTTTTAGAAGATTTTCCCCCTTTTTATAGGAGCTGCCAGAAGACCGTCACAACACCGCCACCACCACCCTCTACCTCTACTCGTCCGCACCACTGCTAATATTTTTTTTTGTTATTAATGGAAAATATATATATATATATATATATATATATATATATATATATATATATATATATATATATATATATATTAGTGTGTGTATGTATGGATTTGTAGTGTGTGTGCGCGCGCGCGTGTATGATAATGTATAGTAATGTGTATAGATTTGTGATATTAATTTGTGTGTTTTTTTTGTGATTTTTGATATTGATCTGTGGTATGGATTAATGATATTGATTTATGATTTGTGATAATTTAATAATGGATTGTATTAGTTTTTTATTTTAGTTTTTTATTTATTGTATTAGTATTTAAATATATTATATTCGATTGGATTAGATATAAAGGTAATAAATTTGAATAAAATAAAATAAAATAATATGGCCATTAGAAATAATTAAATAATATTACAAAAATATTAAAGATTAATTTTTATATAAGTCATAGTTTTAGATACATTATTTTAACAAATGAAATAATAAGATGTAGATTAGGTATAATAATAACATAATATAATTTTAACTTAAGAGAGATAATACTTGATATAAGTACAATTAAGAAAAGTAGATATGTATAGATTAAATATAATAAATATATTATTATTATACAAAATCTATATATATTAACATATATATGTAGGTTTATTTAAGTATAATTAAGTAAATTATATATATATACAGAGAGAGAGAGAGAGATTAAGTATAATAAAAACATAATATAATATAATATAATTTCTACTTAAAAAATATAATAATTTTTTAAGTATAATTAATTTAATATAATAAATTAAGTATAAGAAAATATATCACTAAAAAAGGTCAACATAATGGTTTATTTTAATGATATTTTTTGTTGATCCCAATTTCCATGGTTCAATATCTATCTCCATATATCAACATGAGAAGGTATGGAATATTATATTTTAATGATATTTTTTGTTATAATGTTATTATAATATTACTAACTTGTTGTTTTCACTAAAATGAAAGGCTAATCCACAAATTCAGTAGCTCCCATCAGAGATTGAAACTTACAAAATTTGCACAGAAGAAATGGGAAGTGGATATTTGACATTTAAAGGAAACATTATGTTAGTATTTTATTTTAATATTATACATTATTATTTTACAAAATATTCTAAAATAATTAATTCTTAAATTTTTAATCATTGGAAGAAATGGTTAATCTTCATGAGCAGGCATCTAAAACTCAAACAACAATGAAGGAAGGTTCGAGCAATGAACCACAATTAATTGATGAGATTGCCATAGTCGATACAGTTCTGGGTCAGAGTCGAGGATTTAGGAAAGGTGTTGGACCCAAAGTGTCAAGCTCTTCTTCTTTTAGTGCTTCTATCTCTAGTCGTGCTTCACGATTTGAGTTTGACAAATCTCAATCTACTGCTGCCCTCCTAGAGTTGGTGAAATATTAGAGTTGGTTCGAAGCCACGACACCAGGATAGATCGTATGGATGGACGCGTAGATAATATAATGCAATACATCTCTCCTCAGCCTTCTCAGTTTCTACAACCTTCTCAACATCAAGATAAAGATTGAGCATTATATCTTTGCTGGATTAGATTAGCTTTGTTTTTAGGTACACTTTGGTATAGTTATAGACGAGATAATATTTTAGATTATGTAAAACATTTAATATATTTAAATTTATTTCATTATCGTTATATTTTGATATATATTTTAAATAATATATGCCTATGTGTACTCATATTTTGATCATTACAAATATTGCATTAAAAAAAAACTATCGTCGCTATAAGCAGCTACAATGGCAATATGTTGCGGCAAAAAATATTTTCCTTTTTTATGTTTTATTGAAAAATATTATATATGTCTTGATTTGTCTTCATTTATCCTTTCTCTCATTTGCTTCTCTTGGTTGCTCCCTCCATTTTCTTCATTGTGGTTATTTGTGCTGTGAGTTCTTGAGCTTGTTGAGCCTAACTAAAATCCACGCCTCTCTTGTCTCCATTCTCATTGTTGGTTTTTATTCTTTTGATCCTATTGAACTTTATTATATTTTCTTAAATATATGAGTGTTAGATTTGGGACAAAAATTAAAAAATTATCTTTTCCCTTTTATTTTTGTGATGTGCCAATCCTTATTGGATATAACTCTCATACTTTTGATTTTGATTATTGTATTGTCTTATTATTTTTATTTTTTTTGTTCTAACTATTTTTATTGGGTTATGTGTTTTCAAAGAAAATGAAGAATAGTTGGGGTCTAGGTTTTGTGGTGCTTCTTTGTTCTCATTTTTTCCATTTTGCTTGGGAAGGAGGTAACCCACACACTCCTACTTAATATGTTAAAATCATGTGACAACATGTATGGGGATTCCTATGTTATGGTTAAGTGTAATTAATGCTTCATTTTAATTTCATGAAAAATATTTATGCATCACGTATTATTATTAATTTCTCTAAGTATTTGAACATGTGATTTTTTTTTTGCAATATCATGTTAAATTTATGCATATTAATATATGTATGATAGCAAACTAGAATAGGATTGTTTGTGGTAAAATAATTATGCATGTTTTATAAGGATAGATTGGCTAAGGGCATTAGTATCCTTGTGGAGACATTCACTTGTATTTTTGAGCTTACCATTAGATTCTTCACTTGTTTTGTTCAATGTTTGATACATGATGTGTTAATATTTGAGCAAGTTTAGTTACAAGTGATTTAAGTTTTTTATGCTCTAAGAATATTTTTGTATTTTACTTGAAATTTGTAATTTCCCAACATGTGTGTCTACTATTTGTTATATTATTTTGAGCATGAGAAGGATGTGAAAAAAGGGTATGATATATACATATGATTAAGGTTTTATGTGCTAAATAGGTTTACTTGTATTTTAAGGGAAAAATGTAAATTTTGGCACTTATGAAAATTTTCAAACTTACAATTTTATATTAAAGTACCTATTTTAATGGTATTTATTCATACCATAAAATTTGCTTAATTCTAATAAAAATTGGTATTAAAGTGGAGAATTATTGGGTAAATAACATATACGAGCATTTTGGTCATTTATGACTTATCATACCTAAAACATTGAATAATTAAACTAGGATAGCCTTAATGGATTCCTAGGTTGACCTTAGCATTGACTTTGACTTTGGCTTGGATCTTTTACCTTAGAGTCAACTTGAATAATTGTAAATAAAATAAAATGGTTAAGTATTGAATTGGAATCCTTGTGTATTATGTGATATTTTATGATCACCTTACTAATATATAAATTTTTTAAGTGGAAGGCCTTGAGATTTGGGAATAATTTCTCTTTAGGGTTAGCTATTCCAGAGACGAGGTAGGAGCCATCGATTTGGTATGGTAGTTTTTTTGGACACCTTAACATTCTAACTAAGGCTTAATTTTATTCTATAAGTGACTTACAAGCTTATAGGGGATATTGATACTTAAGGATTAGATATCCTAAGACGTGAGGATATTGTATTGCCTTATTGCATGAATAGGACTGAAGTACCTATATATCTTTTGGTTACAAGTTGGGAAGATATTTTGTTGTCTTAGTATGTCGGTAGGATTGATGTACTTTATATGTCTCTAGGTTATTATTTTATCTACTATGGTAATTAAAAATGGAAGTTGCTATTGTAGAGGGATTTAAATGTATTGTTGTGGTTTGTAATTTTGGTTGACGCTTCCATGCAATAATTGGTTTTAGTATGTTAGGCTATTAGTCACCTTTGTGCATTATTTAGATTTTGTATATTGGTTGATAACCGTATTAACAATTTTTCTCATGCTATGGGAGGTATAGAGGCAGTTATCGTAAAATGCCTTAATATTGGTTTGGTATTTTTCCTTTCACGGGACACCCTTGGTATAATTGGATTAATAAAATAGTTGTAATATGGATACATTGATAATTATATATATTTTTTATAATTGTCTTAGAAAATTTTCTTATGCTATGAATGATATAGAGGTTGTTATTGTAAAATGTCTTAATAATGGTTCGTTGTTTTACATTTGATGGGTCACCCTTGGTATACTTGGCTTAATAAAATAGTTTTAATATGGTTAAGTTTGATGTGATGAGCATGTGAGATATGGTATGATATACATTATGGCATCAACGTGACACTTAGTTATGGTATATACTATTTGGCATATTATGCCATAATCTTTTGTGTTACCCTTTATACGCTCCATGTGATATTTTTATGCTTAGTGTTGTGAAGTGGTTCACTTAGTATATTTGTACTAATATCTTATGTTTTATGGTCTTCTACTTATTCAATGGATAGTCTTTACTTTACAGGAGTACTTTGAGAGTACAACTTGATGACTTTTATTAGGGGTTGAGAGATAGAATTATTCGCTGTCTGTTTTAACATCTTTTGATCTGAATATTCCTTATACTCTTATATTCCATTATGCATTTCTTTATCTTTTTAGTTGTAATTATTTTATCTATTATTTAATTATTAGAATAATTTAATATTGTAATGAAATCTCTATATACCTTTTTATCAATTTTTGTTCTTACTATAAGCAAATAAACATTTTAGTCTTGGTACTTAGCATAAGAAAGGCATAGGGACAATACTTATACTAAATGTGGCAATACCACCCTATACTGTTAATGGTTTAGCTTTCAGAATTAAGAATTTTAAAAGAAATTTCCATGTTTTAAAAATTAGGATTTTACAAGTTTGTATAAAAAATAAAAAAGTGGACCATTTGGGCTTGGATAAATCACTCAGTTGCTTAACGAGATAATTCTTGGAATATACTATAATGAGATAGTCCGTGGTCGAGGCACAATAAGAATGTCACACTCTTGAGTGAGGGCGTATGTAATGCCCCTAAATTAATGGTGGAGAGTGGAGGCTTAAAATGATTGATAAGACTACTTATACCAATAATGTATACTTGACTTAAAATAATTAAAGGATGGGTGACATATAAGGAAGTTTTTTGGGGTACGTGTGAGTAAAAAAAATATATATTAAAAAATAATCGCATTGAATTGTGGAACTAATTTTCAAGTTTGAAAGTACTCTAAGTAACTACCAGTGACCTATGTGGGGCTGGGTGTTACAAATGTCAAATCATAAATATGGAGAGATATTAAATATGCTTGTTAGAATTACACTCTTGAATGAATATTGAGGTGGGAGTTTGGGCAGAAAAATAATTAGCTTGTATTGCAAGTTATGATTCAACTTGTATATATATATATATATATATATATTAATAGATAGATAGAGATATCGGTATATAGATATACATAATGTTAAAACTATCAAAGTATCTCAACCCTCCAAAATATCTCATAATTATCACATAAATACTTAATGCTTTGCAAAACACCCATTTTACCCTTTTCCATCATAACTTTCATAAATACTACATATATTTCATAAATGATGAAGATTTAACCTTATCTCGTTTATATCATAATTAATATATTGAAATTATGAAATCAACACAAAATGCCATAATTAATGTAAAAAGACAAATTTGCCTCTAAAGGCCTAAAAAAAAGAGTAGTTCATAAATCATGCCACATTTATAATTAAATCATTAAAATTTATGTACATATACTTTATCACATTAAGGACACAATATAACCCTAAAATTCAATAAAAAAGGACATCTAACATGTTATTTTACCAAAATACCCAAAACATGCTTAAACTCGCAAAAGTCATAATAAAATTCTATATATGCTCGAACTCTAACATATTTTTTTTTTAAATTTTACGTAAAACACCTAATGGACTCAATGGAATCATAAAATAAGTACAAAAAATCTAACTCTTTCAAGCCCAAATAGGACCCGGATAGTTACTATAAATTTCCAAAAGTGATATTTTTTTATGCAATTTCACCTATATTATCATATAATGACATAAACACCTAAGTGTAAATCCATGCTTTCATAATCACACTAAAATACTCATAAAACATCAAAGTACCATACACACACAAATCTCATGCTTGATAATAACAAGACAAAAATAAATAAATAAATAAATGTGCTCCACCTATAACAATCACGTACAAACACAAACGAACTCACAAGATTCTATCAACTCTCTATTTAGATGAATTTACCCAAGGCTTAAGATCCAAGAAAGAAAAAAAGGAGTGGATGATTCCACCAAGCTTGAATAAAGTGGATTTATCTATGATACTTAGAGTTTCAATCCACATTTACTTAACTAAAATAAAAGTGAACTAAAACCAAAGTTTTGAAGAAGAAAAACCCAACAAATATGGAGGAAGAAGAAGATTAAATGTGGCACACCAAAGGAGGTTGGAGAAGGGGGTGTTGACTTAGAAATGGGGGGAGGAGAACTAAAGGAGAATAAGTGGAGGATAAAGTTTGCAAGAAAAAAGTTATCTTAAGTTACTTTGCAATATATCTAACAAATCAAAAAAAAAAAAGAAAAAGGAGGAAGGGTTGCGACCACTTGGAGGGAAAAATATGGGTGGTTCCTTTTTAATCTTATAAAAAAATGATGGCTAGGAATGATTCCAAAAAAGTTTGGATGAGAAAGGAAAAAGAAAATTTAATTTTGGTGACTTATTATACTAAAACAATTCCAATTAAAATTTAAAATGGTACAAATAATTATATATTATATTTAAATTATTTAATGGTCAATAACATTAAAGTATAGTTACCCCCAAAGTTTTAAAATTTTTTGATAGGTAAAAAAACTATTTTGAGGTTTAAAACTTGATTAAAACATATCAGTACTATGAATAATGTATTTTTACCAAAAATATAGTTTTTTATTTTGAAAAATTCTAGGATAATAAACAAAACATAAGGACTTACACTATCTACATAAAAGAAAAGTCTTGAAGAAGCTTGATGATCACATGTGATTTGGAAAGTTTCTTGAAAGTCAAAACCGTATGACAATGTAACCAGTGTTAATGAAATGTTCCAAAATCATGTTGAGTGTTTCTAATCTTTTGAGGGATGTAATAAAATATATAATATAATATAAATTTATTTCTAGATAATATGAATCCTAATTAAATTATGGTTTAATAAAATAGGGTAATACAAGATTATAGTCTATTTTGGTATTACACTACAAGAATAATGAAAAATAATGACGACCAATTAATCTAAATTTAATAAGTACATTTAAATCTATGTTTTGAAAAATTATAGTCCCTCTATTATGAAATGAAAGAGATAATTTAATACCTTTTAATTTGATCCTAATCATTCAAATCATAAGGCATATATGTTTTTGGAAAAGAGGTGGTTTAATGAGGCTCCTATATGTTAAAAAAAATACTCAATCCGATTTAAAATAATAGACATTTTAGAGTTGTGCACATGGATTAATAAATAAAATAAATGACCAAACATATCCCTAATTAATGTTATCTCTCTTAATTAATATCTAATTATTTTTAAATATTCACTTAAATAAGGTTAATAAATATAAAGGTATATAAGAAAAATAATATAGAAATTTACTTTGAAATTGTGGAACATCATTTATATTGAAAAAATAATAAAAACCAAAAACATCCTTTATTTTGAGTAAGAGGGATTGCTCCTTATATTCTTTCCATTCTAGATGGCCATAAATTTTATTTTCATATAGATTACTAATATATATCTATATATATAAATTTTATTATTGAAAAAGCATATCTATATATATAATATATGTATGTTTTCAATTATAACCTGAGTATACTTGCTTTAGTTAGTTTGCCTCTGTTTCACCATATAGGTTATTATTAGCTTGGAGACACTAATTAAAAATGATAAATTTAAGAAATGAAAATGTGTAAGATGGGTACTATACTCATACATAAATATACTTTTGACAACTTAGTCACTAATTAATGAAGAGATAATAGAGGATATAGTAGAAAATATAGCATTTACTTTGTATAAATTTCATAAAGATTAAGATATTTGATACAATATTATCATAAAAGTATGTACATATATATGCCTTTTCAATTATATGTTGAGTATAATTGCTTTAGATAGTACTACATCCGTTTCACCATATAGGTCATGTTTAGCTTGGAGATATTAATTAAAAATTAAAATTTTGAGAAAATAAAATGTATGAGATGACTAATATACTCTTATATAAAAATACTTTAGGCAACTTAATCACTAATTAATGAAGAGATAGGAGATGATATAATAGAAACTTTAGCCTTTAGTTTGTATAAGTGTCCACCATATGACTCGATTTTTGAAGAAAAAGTTACCTATTTTGTGAAATGGAAGGATTAACTTAATAACATTAAATGATGTATTAAATGAGGGTTCATAAAAAACTAATACATTAACGTCATTATTTATAATGAAATAGGTTTAGAATCCGAAACAAACAAAAACTATATTTTGGACTATTTTTGTAAAATTTCCAAATTAGTGTTGGAGAGCGGAGGGGTTTAAAAAAATTGATAAGACTACTTATATCAACAATATATACATCTTTTTAGAAAAATATGTTATTAAATAACTCAACAATTAAACATGCTTAACTTATAATAATTTAGAATGAATGATATAGTGAGAAGTTCTTGATAAAAAAAATACATTCAAAATAACTTGCGTTATCTTGTGAGATTAATTATTAATCCCAAAAACACTCTAGAGTAATTGTCCGAGATTCTTATAAAGACGAGATATTACAATTTTTGTGAGACAGAGAGAGCATATTGTAAAACAAATATGTTATGATCACTATTTCTCCCTACACTCTCCTTAAAATGTAATCAGAGGAATAAATAAAAATAAAAATAAAAATGAGGGAGATGAAATGAGAAGAATAAAAAGAAAGACTATTTTTCTTTTATAGTGATGGTTTTTAAAATGCTAAAAGTAAAGAAGAAGAAGAAGAAGAAGAAGATGTTAATATTTATTACTATCATTTTAGGTAAAAAAAAATAACATTTTTCATTAGAAAAACCGTTATACTAATGCTAGAAATTTACTATTTACTACTCCCACTACATGCAGTTCTTGTTTAAGAGCAAATAAGCCGCCAAAAAACACCGTTTTAAAATTAGACAAAGGGATAACGGAAGCAATTATTACTGGGATATCCGTATCTTCATATAGGAGTACGTTTTTTCGTGGATTAACAACTGACGAATGTAGATTGACGGCTCATGCTAATAAAAGCCATAATGAATTAACCGATCAGTACCCGTTAATCCATAAAGTAATTAATTAGAGGCGGTAAAAAACATGATAGTATCCTACGTACGTACGTACATTTATTGGCTGGGCGGTCATAATTAGCATCGTTATCTGTAACTTCTTTTTATCCTACTTAAATCGTGTTTGCATGCATGTTGATATGTTATATATCCATGATCCATGTGCCGGTGATTTATTTTTATTTTTATTTTTATCATCCCTCGTAACTAAAGAAAATAGAGAGGTTCATGCTCCTCGTTTTCTCATTAAATGGATGCAGCATCTGTCATTTCTTATTTTCCATTATAATTTTAATTGGAGAGTGGATAAAACCGAAAGGCAGCATCCAGCATGTATATTACTGTTATTATTAGTGTTATTTCGAAAGTTCAGTGAAATGAATTAATCAAACCAGTTGGATACACGGAACTAGTTAATTTTACTTAAGAGATATGATAGGGAGATGTTAAGTTGTATATAAACAGCTTCATCGAACTAATTTAAATAAAATTAAATTTGACTTGACATTTTAGAAAGTAATAAATGTTGTTTTAGTACTGAATCCTTGCTTATTTCAGACATTTTTGGATATCTAGATACAAAGTACGTAAAATAATTTGAGAAAAATATCATAGGAAAAAAAAAGAGTATTACTGAGTTATTACGCAATTAGTTTCACAAAAAAAAAATATCTCTTTAGATAGAAAATTTCATTTATAAATGAAAGTTGAACTTTCTTTTTAGATTAGTTGATGCTTATGTTTTTAATTTTACCTTTAATTTTTTTTCTTTCATGTATTAATTATTATATTATTTTTCAATTATTGATATAGTTGTAATATTAAATGTATATTTATTGTTTCCTAAAATAGTGTATAAATTACTAAAAGTATTTTTTATTTTAATTTTTAATGAAACAGATGGAATATTATACAATAATAATACTACGACGACAATTACACACATGAACTTCAAACATGAGCCGAATTCAAAAATAATTAAGAGAGTGTTTGATAATTATTTTGACTAGCTTTTAGATTATTTGATTTTATACAAAGTTTGTTAGAGTAGTTTATAAAATAAGATTTAACATTCATTCATCTTAATCAATTTCGGCTAACTTTTTTTTTGGATATCTAGCATACCCTTAGATTAATTTACACACAATTTCTACATCTAGTAAGCTTGAAACAACATGATTGTATTATTTTTCTTAATTTGACAATAAATACACCATTTTTATCCATACCAACCCAAGAGAAATCATATTCATGGCGTGAATTAACTAATGTATGTGCAATCTATTTATTTTTTTTTGTCCTAAAAAAGTAAATGAATAATGCAAACGATCATTTAATACTTTCTTCACTAAAAATTGGTTTTCATCCGTTTTCTTATGAACAAAAGCGGAAGCGGAAACTTTATAAATTACGAAGTGAAATTAAAAATCCAAAGAAAGAAAAACAAGCTACAAATTAGCTAATACGTATTTACTATAATACTAGTACTACTACTGCCTCCAATTCATGATAAATGTCATTTTGGGAAGATATATATTTTTTACTATAAAAAATAAGTGTCATATTGGTGTTATAATAAGTAAACGCTTTCCCCCCTAATTATTATTAAAGGTTTTCCACCATAGAAATCATTTATTGAGGCATATTTAATAGAAATATTTGTACTCCCTTGCTTACCAAAAGGCGTAGATCCGCACGCCCCCAGCGGCCCCCGCCAGCCGGCCCGACAGCCAAGACGAGGGAGGTAAATCACGGTGACTCAGTGGCTTTGGGACCCCCCGGTTTATCCACGCTGCCCACAAGGAGCCACCCCCACTTTGGAGGGTTGAAACTCCCACGCTGCGGCTGGCGCGAATCGAACCGTGGCTCACCTTGCTTACCAACATGAGGAGGTCTTCGACCACTGAGCTATGCCCGTGCGGGCGAAATATTTGTACTCCCAATGTATCATATGGTAGTAGTATTTGATGATTTATCATTTTTCTTATTATGTGTGGGAAAATCTAAAATGGCACTTACTAATATCCCTATGAATCATATGATACAGTTGTATAATACTAGCATGCATCATATGCATGCATAATAATAAAAAAACTGGCGCACGGTAAGTAAATGATCAATAAATTACCATATGAATCATGATAGTATCAATAACTCCATAGTAGTAGCAAACTACTAATATACAGCCCCTTTAACCCCAAATTTAACTCGTTTAATAATTATGGGTAATTGTGCATAATTATTATTATTATCGTAATTAAAGTAGAGGGAGGGAGGAAATGGAAGGGCGGATCGAGGGGGTGTGTGCGTGTTAATTTCGGTGGCTGCTGATCATATTGTTGTAACTCCCTATATATACATATATACAATCAGTGATAGTATTACGATTACCACCACATAAATAGTATATATATCGTCGATGCACAAACACCACGGCCTGGCTTTTTCCGATGTATTTCCCAATGTCTGTCCTGCTTAATTATCAATCTCCTCTCCTCCGCCGTTCCCTATATGCTAGTAGACAGCACTAGATACGGTATATATCCACCGGCCGGCCGGCCGGCCCCCCGCTATATATCTCCTCATAATTCTCTGCGCCATATAGGTTTAATCATCAATCTCGATCTTGCTGAAGTCTCAGGCACACAGTACCGACCGATATTCTGTTCTATTGGTCCTCTTGAAAATGGCTTCCAACAACCATTTTTCCTTTACTAAGCCCGACCAGACATCCCCCGATCAATTGATACGCCTGCATTATGATCACTATGATCAACTACAATGGTAGGTGTATGCGTATACTATATCAAACTGGAAATTAAAAATAAAAAATTAAGGAACTCATGAAGCATGATCATACGAATCAATTTGATTTTATTTAGTAATCATGCATGTATTAACGTTATTTTGTTTTGCATATATATTATAAAATTATAGGTCGTCCACTACCGAAGCGCTTTCCCCGGCGGAGAAGATTAGTAGTCCAGTGCTGGCGCCATTTCCGCCAAGCTTGTTCCTGGGTGATCGCCCCATGGCTATGGCGGCCCAGGATCAGTACCAGCATCTCTCACCTCCAATCCCTCCTCAAGCAGCAACCCCTACTACCATTAATGACGACAGCATCGACATCGGACCAACTCATTCCGTGTTTGGCTTGTCGACTGATATCGGTGAAGACATCTTGCCTCTCCTTCTCGATCATCAAGATACAATTAGCACCTGCTGGCCTATCGCCACCACCACTGGTACTCCCACCGCAAACCCTTTTTCTCCACAAGTACTCCTCACGGAATCATCCTCCGTCAATGTCAATTTAGACAAGCAACAAAACAACCACATGTACCCAACAATCGCATCGTATCCTTCCATCTCAAATAATTACTACCGTGATCCTATCCCTGCTGCAGTACCAGTGCCAGTATCCCTAGGGTATATTCAAAACATTCCCCCTCCTCCTCCTCCTGCCAATGCATACGACGACCACTTAAATAGCGAGACCACCTTAAGCGCCATGTATGCCGTTATTCATGAGGTGGAATCTAACACTACAACCAGTAGTACTACTCTCGTTGATTCCAAAGCCACCAAAAAGGAGGAGACGAACGATATGATGGTAAGTCCGGTTCATAGGGCCGGCAGGAACAAGAAACAGAACAATAATAATAATAACCAAAAGATTGAAGTTTTGAAGATGGACGAAATTATGGATTATTTCGAAGTCCCGATCTCCAAGGCGGCCAAGGAGCTTAACGTCGGGTTAACCGTTCTGAAGAAAAGGTGTAGGGAACTTCGGATTAAGAGGTGGCCTCACCGTAAGATAAAGAGCTTAAGGGGCCTCATCATGAATGTACAGGTAATTAATATTAGGCAATTCCTGGCTGGTTATATATATTTTTACATATAAAAGAAGAAGACTCTTACTTTGATAGTCTCGAGTATTTATTAGTAGTATTGACCTATAATTTAGTTGATTTCGTGATTTTGTTTTTTGGGGTGAAATAGGAACTGGGATTAGTTGATGAAGTTGCTGTCCTTGAAGAACAGATTCGGATGCTGAAGAAATTGCCTCAGTTGGAGCTGACGGAATACACCAAGAAGCTTAGGCAGGCCTGCTTTAAAGCTAATTATAAGAAGAGAAGGATGGCTGCTTGTCCTTTGTTATCCGCCATTACTCGTGCCCCTCGTCGTCGTAGGCGTTAAGTAGTCCGATTAGTTTCTGGTTAGCTTGTTTCTTCATTAGATCTGTAATAATTAGCGTCGTAGATCTGAGTATTACTATCTATCTGGCTAGCTAGTATTCTTACCCAGCCCCCACATGCGGTGCGGTTCATATAAGGTGTGTACGTAGTCCGGTCCAATTCATTAATGTGCGTACTAGTTAGAAGCATTTAGGCTGCATATATCTAAGTTTGTTCTTTCTGTTTTGCATGTTTCGTACTGCATGCATGCTCTTCGTCTTGTCTTCAGGTAGAGATATTAGTATGTGGCTAGTAGCTAGCACAATTTAGAGTTAAATTAGGGTATTGCAATTTGGTTTTCCCTGCATCTTTGGTTGCAGATCCAGCAACATTTCATATTCGAGTTGTTAATTAGTAGTATTTCTCATGTATCCACATGGTGCTTGCGTTGATTCTTTATTTTTTTTTGATTGTCCATGGAACTTAAATGAAAAAACCCAATAAATTAAGAACCAAATCCCTTGTCCTCGTAGATGCGTGGTCAGGGTTTAATCTTATACTCGCTTTCTTGCGCTAAGATTTTAGCTTGCTGGCTAGGTCCATCGACAGACATGATTGATTTTTAACCAATGTAACTCGACCCCTTCTTCCATTATATTCTCTACAGAAAGACGGAACTGAAAGCAAGTTATGTAAATCATGAACTTAAAACTTGTATGTATTTTACTTTGACAAATTCCTCTTTCAAGATCTAGAAATCCCTCCTGAGATTATAGAGATTTAAAACAACAGGTACTAATGAAACAAGAGATAACAGGACGTTGGATTATATTGACTCATGTATAATTTACAAATAAGGTACCGTCCGTAGATGTGGAACCCTAAAAACTGGCGAAGCTTACACTCCATTGGAGTTTGTATATATATGTTATTGTTATTATAATTAAGGTGGTGGTCTTGCCCTTAGTTTCTCTTGTCCACGTCTCCATTGCAGCAATCGCTTGAAACTTTCCTGTATTGAAATATTAATTTGGCGTCAATGAATGTATGATCATTCCTTATAACAAAGAAAGAAGAAACTTCCTTGTTCGTTGCGTTGCGGAATAAAATTAATTCATTTGTTACTAATTCAGCTTCTTGCAAGTAACATTTAACAGGCTACGAAACAAAAGATGGACGAATCAAAGGATATGGAAGATTACTGACCATTATCTGTGAACTAGTTTGAGATAGATTGTAGAGGCTGCCTCTGCTCTTCCTTCTAAATCTCGTTATTTTCACCTTCACCTCCCAGTTGCCGTCGCTCGGTCCATTCCCTTTTCTCCCATCACAACTGCCGCTACCAATCGACTTGCTCCGCGACCCAAGCTGTTCAATTTCCTTACTTCCGATACCGTCGAGCTCGCGCTGACTTCTTTGGTCCACTGTTCCAAATTTTGGGCTCCAAGATTGTTCGGGTCCATCTATGATAGATGTCGGTGACTCGCCGCTCTCTTGCTCTTCAAATAATTTAGTAGGCGGAACAAGCTTTAAGCACCTTACGCTCTTGGGCTTGGAGTGCAGAGCATTAGTACTCGTATTCTTCATGAGGGATGCCCTCGGCTTTCCCGGTGCTTCTTCCCAGTAGAAAGGAACGGTGCCCATTGCGTGTAGCGGTGGCGTTAGCAGCCCCTGCGGCGTAGCCTGGTGGCGTCTCGGTGGTAGCTTGTCGATCGATAACTTCGGCGGCGACGATGCACGTGTTTTCATCTTCAATCGTTTCTTTATTTTTATGACGGTGAAGATCGAAACGATCCTGTACACAATTAAGCAACCTGCTAGCTTATCTGTGGAACCGGCAATTTATATACAGACACTGGACAGGGCGACGGGGAGCTGACGGCTACTGATCGAGAAAATGTGTTCTGGAAACGCTCCTCTCCTCTTATGGCTGTTCATGCGCTCCTTTCATTGTGCATGGTATTAATATATGTGTACCTTTAAATAAATTGGGGGGGGGGGAGCCTATTGGAGTAAATTTGCGTGATCTTTTCAGTTCAATTTCCATGCGTTGAAAAAATCACGAAGATACCGACGGGGGCTTTTGGGGTCACGCAGTTATTTCACTCCTCCAGCGGTTTGAATGCTGTGACATTAATTCAGGGATCGGATCAAAAGTACCCGCTCCCACCAACGCTCATCTCCTTGCTTGTTCTTATTTTGATCTTAATAATAATAATCATATTTATTCTAAGGAGATCGAGGGTGATGTTAATGTGAATTAGTTGGTGTTCCGACCATATTATCATACATATATTTTTTTTTGGCATGAGAAGGATGGAAGCTCGCTACAGAATCATATAACAAACTCTGAAAATAGACACCCCCAACCGATTAAAAAGGAAGACGTTTTCTCACCTCACTAGGGGGGCGTGAAAAATATGACACCCAAACAGGATGTTATGACCCAAATAGGTGGTAACATATGCTACCTTATTTGTTTCACTAACCATATGAGAAACAAGACAACTAAAACAAACTTAGCTAATAGGTTCCGACAAGCATCCAAAAGGGAGGAATAAGGGTGGGTTGGGGTCATGCTCTGAGATGCTTGACAACCACATTTGAGTCACATCCAACCTGGACGTTCAGAAAGCCACATCTCAGGGCTTCACCAAGCCCATTCCAAACACCCCAAAGCTTAGCCATGAGGATTGTTCTTCCACATATTGATACGGCTTATCCCAATTCTTGTGGATATAGGGCCGAAGCCAGTAATTCTAGTGAAGCTTAGAGGCCCAAGATGACTTGGTTAAGCCATCTAGGTTGTAGGACTATGTGGTAAATTCTACTACAAGGGGTAATTTATGAACTTTTAGAAGATCCAGAGGAGTCAAGGTCGTTATGAAAGAAGACCGAGGAGGTGAATCATTCTCAAGGATTAGAGGAAAATTCTATTATTACATTGATGAGCTATTGATTGTTCATTGGATGTAATTTTTGTTTTTATTTGTGACGTAAGCTGCAATTCCTCTATTTAAGAGAATTATTAATGGAAGGAAAGCAGGATGGTTGAAGAAAAGTACTATTCCTCACCATTTCTATAATTTTGGAGCTTGATTATGCTTAAAGTGATTTTTTTTTCAATCTTGTCAATTTGGTGCTTTCATTGAGAGAATATCCACCGTGACAAATGAGGGTATGCTTACACGTTATCTTGACCTAGAACAACAAATTCAGGAAGTAAGAGACTCATCAAACTCCCATGCTACAACTATATTTTACCTCACCCAAGCCATTATCGCCGTCACTGATCTTACACAAATAGTGGATACCTAGCAAAACTCCTTGAATGAAATCATGTCCTGTCTCACTCCCATCGAAGCCACCATCGCACCAAGCTTCCCTCATATACCTAGCTCTTCACACCATCTCGTTAAACAACACTTCTTCACCCCCAGGTAATAACATGCCACCACAAAACTACCCCGACTAAACCACCTCGTCTATCACCACTCAGCTTTATTATCTCGACCCCGTACACCCACAAGTCATTCACCCTTACAATCACCACCTTCTTGCTTACCCTTGTCCCTCTAGGTGTGAGTTAACTACTTTTGATGGTAGTGAACCCATGGGCTGGTTTTTTTAGGCCAAGCGATACTTAGCCTTTTATACCATTTTGGAAGATCAACGGGTGGATATTAATGGTTTTTTTAATGCTCGATTCAACCTAAGTTGGTACTGCTGGATGTATCAAACTCATTAGCTCACTTCTTGGCCTACAATGGTCTAAGCCTTAGATCAAAGATTCGATCCTTTTACATATGTTAACCATCAAACAACTCTTTTCAAGATTAGCCAAATTGGTAGTGTCTTAGATTACAAAATGGAATTCGAAGCCCTTAGTAAGCATGTGCTCAACTCTAATAAGTGTTTCTCAAGCTGTATCCATGGCTAAATTAGCAACTAGAATAGTTGGTTGATACCCAGTCTTACGTACAACACTACCTTCCATGACACAAAAATATGCCACAACCATGCCTCCCCCTACTAACCAGACTTCCTCCTTTTGATCACTTCCACTAGAAGAGTTGCATCACCATTGTGAGAAAGGTCTTTTCTATACGTGTAATGAAAAATTCTAGTTGGGACACAAGTGTAAAAATACCATTTGTTCCTTTTTACCGTCGATGATTCCTTTTGGGTTGACCATCTAATTGAGCCCAAAACTAAATTACCAGAGGAGGAAGGGCCACTAGAGGCCTCTGACATTTCGTTAAGTGCACTTGCTACAACTGGTACCCATAGAGGTATTTCGATGGCTGCTTGGGTAGATTCCGAGAGCACTCACAATTTCTTGTACATGAGAATCACTAGTTTTGTTGGATTAGAGGTCAATTGCTCTAAGCAGTTTAATGTTGTAGCAGCCAAGGGTACACAACTCTCCAGTGAGGGAAGATGTAGCTTGACGGATGTGGAGATTTAGGGAGTGCGCTTTGAGATCAGTTTTCATTTATTGCCATTTGTTGGGGCCGATACGGTACTAGAAGTGGAGTAGCTTTCTTCTTTGGGTAATGCCATGATTGATTATTTGGGATTAACGATGGATATGAATGTCGATGGCCAACTCATTTGATGTCAAGGTGAAGGGACCAATACGCAAGCTTCCATGTTGTTTGTAGCACAATTCAAAAGGGGGTGGGCCAATGGTTTCTACTCTATTTGCTTTTACATTAACCCACTCAAAAAGAATGAGCCCAAGGCTAAGGAGGGCCAGATTCCTCTCAAATTACAATAACTCTTGACCCACTAAGTTGCTGTCTTTGAGATGACCCAAGGGATGCCACTTGATTGGCTTATAAATCATCACATACTTTTGCTACCTGGCTTGCAATCTATTAATGTCTGACTGTACAGGTACCCACACTTCCAAAAGGAGGAGATTGAGTCTCAGGTCCGTGATATGCTCTGGGATAAGATAATCCAACTGTTGACAAGCGCCTTCTCCTCACTGGTTTTATTAGTTAAAAAGAAGGATATGACATGGAGGTTTTATAAGAGCTGACAAAAGTTGACCCGACCCAATCTAAAACTAACTCGACCCAACACAGACTAGAATATAAGCGACCCAATCCGACTCTAACTCGTAAATTGACCTCAACCCGATCCGCTATCAACCCGACCCAACTCGATAAAATCAAATTCGATATTAACCATTTATGATAATAAAAAAATAAACATGTCTTATTATTTATTTAAAGTATTTAAAAATATATTACTATTTAAATTTTACTTTTTTTTTACTTTTATTGTGAACTTACTTATTCACTAATGATATTTAATTTTACTGATTTTTTTTTGCATAAAAATACAACATTAAAAAGTCATACTAATAAAGAAATAGAAATTAATAACACACTATTAATCACATAATTACATGAAGTTAAACTTAATTCTTATCTACGAGGTTAATGAGTTAGATTAATTTTGGTGGTCAACATTAAAAAGTCATACTAGGGTTAACTTGGCCCAAACCCAATCCGACCCATCAAAACCTAAAAAGACCCGATTCGTCAAGTTAACCCAAACCTAACTCGTTAAATTTACTCGAATATGAAATCACCCGAATATAAACATGCTTAGCCTAAACCTAACCCGGTAGGGATGTAAACGGAGCAGGTTTAGGACGGGTACACATACACTCATTTCTATACCCAATAAAAAAATTTGTACCCAAATTTGTACCTGTACCCCAAGCGGGTATCTACTAATATATATATATATATATGTATGTATGTATGTATGTATGTATATATCCGTATCTATTGGATATCTATTACTCAACAGATAAATCGTTTATCCGTTAACGAATATTACTCACAGGATAAATCTATTACCCGATGAATAAACCCATTTAGAGTTAAACTAAATGAAAATTTTAATCTTAATTTATACTATATTTATTTTAAAATTAAGGATTAAATGGTTATTATATATCTGATAAATGGGTACGGATATGGATACAGTAATGGGTACGGTTACAGATATGGATATCCCATACTAGCATCCGTACCCGAATCTAACAAGTATTTTTTTCATCATCCATATCCGTTTAAGTATATGATAAATAAAACCCATCGGGTTACGGGTAAAATCCTTCGCGTTTACATCCCTAGACCCAACTTGATAAGCTAACCCAAAATAATCTGAACCCTACCTAACTGGAAACAGAACTATCTCAATTCTCAACCCAAACCTGACCCGATCCAATAAACTAACTTGATACAGCCTTGATATGAAATGACCCGAACTCAACCCGACCCAAACAATAAGGCGACCTAACCCGAACAATAAGTTGATTCGAAATGATCTGAACCCAAAATAACCCGACCTGGCCCATAAAGAAAATGACCCACAAATAACCCGACCCGATAACGATCCAATTAGCTTTAACTCAACCTGCCCGACCCAATTTTCACCTATAGGTTTTGCATTTAATACAGGCACTCAGTGCTATCACCATCAAGGACTTATTCCCCATTCCCATGGTTGATAAGATACTTGATGAGTTATCCAAGGTAGTCTATTTTTCTAAGCTAGATCTCCAAAGTGGGTACCGTTAGATTTGAGTTCACCCTAAATATGACCACAAAACAACATTCCAAACTCATGATGGGCATTATGGGATCCATGTTATGCCAGTTAGGATCTCAAATGCTCCTTCTACTTTCAAGGTACCATTAACTATATTTTCTGAAGGCATATTTGGAAGTTTGTCATCATATTTTTTAATGACATATTGGCCTACAGCTTGAGATGGATTTCCCATTTGGATCATTTGCACAGAGTTCTCCAGCTTCTCTTAATCCACCAATGTTATGCTAAACAAGCAAATTTCACTTTTAGCCAAACATATATCCAATACTTGGGACATGTAATTTTTCTTGAGTAGGTGAATGTCAACCTAGGTAAAATTCAAGCCATTAACAGTTGGCCCATGCCATTATTAGCTATGTAGGTTAAGGTTTTCTAGGCTTATCTGGCTATTACCATCTGTTCATCAAGCCATATGCTCCCCTAACTGCTCCATTGACTGATCTATTAAAATAGGGTAAATTTTCGTGGAGCTCAAATGTAGAATCAACATTTTTGGCCCTCAAAGATTTCTTGACCCACACACCTATATTGATTCAGCTAAAATTTTTTCGATCCTTTGTCGTTGAGATGAATGCATCCAAGGTAGCCGTTGGAGCTGTTCTCTCCCAAATTCAGCAAGCTCCTATCACCACAGTTGGTACCATTGTCCACCTATAGCCAAGAGATGTACGCTATTACATCTGACGTTCATAAGTGGTGGTATTACTTATTGGGGCATATCTTCACCATCCTTACTTACCATCTTAGTTTGAAAAAGCATCTCACTCAGGTGATTCAAACTCCAAAACAACAAAAGTGACTTACTAAGATTCTCGACTTTGAATTTCAGATTGAGTACCTCTCGAATTCCACCAATGGTGTTGTCAATGTCTTATCTCAATGGTATGCTAAGGCTTAGCTTAATACTCTATCATTTTCCTAGCCACTATTTGGCATTCTATCTGAGATACGAGAGACCACATGTCTCGATTCGGATGTCCAAGTAGTACTTCAGATAGTTGGAAAATGGAAAACAGTTGGGTAGTAGCTACAAAGGACTTTCCAGATTCCTCTTGCGTAATGGCCGAATTATTGTCTTGTATGATATTGGCCTCCCTAAACAACAAATTTTTTGTTTCATGATTAATGGATTATAGATCATTCAGGTACCTGCAAAACTATCCACAGTTATTTGCTAATTTTATTTGGGATAAGATGGGTGTTAGTGTTAAATCATATGTGCAAGCTTGTCCCATATGTATTCAAATTAAACTAGAGGCTCAAGATCCCAAATGTCTACTCTAGCCACTGCTCGTTCCAACTCGGGTGTGGAAGGACTTTCTATGGATTTTATTATAGGACTTCCTTCAGTTTTGGGTCATGGTATGATTTGGGTTATAGTCGAACACCTTTCTAAATATGTCCATTTTGTAGCTCTTCCATATCAAGTCACTGCCCCCAATCTGGCTCAACATTTTGTTTAAGAAGTTGTTCGGCTACACGAGTTTCCTCACTCCATTGTTTTTGATAGGGACACGCTATTTACTAGCCAATTTTGGCGTAAACTGTTCTATTTGCAAGGTACTCAGCTTAAGCTGAACCATGCTTACCACCCTCAAACGGATGGGCAAACAAAGGTACTAAATCTGTCCCTTGAGATCTGCCTTTGAACTTATGCCAGTGAAAATCTTCACAATTGGAATTCTCTTTTACCTTGGGTTGAACACTGGAAAACACCTACCATCACTCTTCCATATGCATGTCCCCGTTTAAGCTATTTGTGGTTGTCCCCTATTGGTTTTGGGTGACTATGTCTAAGGATCCACTTTGATACAATCACTTGATGATCATATGCTGAATTGTCAACATCTACTTCATCAGCTTAAGACCAACCTTCTTTGGGTCCAACATTGAATAAATCAACAAGTAGATAGCCACAAGTGTGACAAGGAGTTTCCCATTGGTGCTTGGGTCTACGTAAAACTTCAACCTTATCATTAGGTATTGATATCTCACCATCATAATTACAAGATTGCCAAGAGTTTTTATGGTCCCTTTTAGATCATTGAGAAGATTGGCACAGTCACTTACAAACTACAATTTCCCCCAGATGCTTGTATTCACCTAGTGTTTCATATCTCCATGAAATTATGCCCCGACCCTTCCCATACCACTGTGGTGGCTTTACTAGATTAAAGCCTTATCCCATCTTTACAAGTCCCTCTCAACATCCTGGACTCTTATCAATTACACCATTCCAACTGGTGGTTCACCCAATTATTGGTTTAGTTGGAAAATACTCTTCCAGAAGAGGCTACTTTGGTTGACTACGATTTCTTTGTGGCTGACTATCCTAGATATGACCTTGAGGACAAGATCATTTTATCAAGGGGATTAATGATATAGCTGAGCCCATTTCTTGCGGATATAGGGCCAAATCTAATAATTATAGTGAAGCTTAGAGGCCTAAGACGACTCATGTTAACCCATCTAGGTTGCAGAACTATGTGATACATTATGCTATAGGGGATGATTTTTGAAATTCTAGAAGATTTGAAGGAATCAATGCCATTATCAAAGAATATTGAGGAGGCGAATCATTCTTAAGGATTAGAGTAGAATTTTGCTATGACCTTGATGAGCTATTGATTGTTCATTGGATGTAGTTTTTATTTTTGATGTCAATTGTAATTCCTCTATTTAAGGGGATGATTAATGGAAGGAAATCATGTTGGTTGAAGAAAATTACTATTCCTCCTATTTTCTATAATTCTAGAGCTTGATCACGCTTGAAGTGACCTTTTTTTTAATCTTATCACATATGTTGGTAGAGAAGCTATAAATCCATCATCCTGTATGATCTTGGGTAGCATCTTCGGCAACGAGCTTACCCCAAGTTAGATAAAGTGCTCCCATCCACATAGATCTTGAGTAAGCCAATCATATGAGGCTCCCAACCCATTACCACATGATAAATGTAAGATACTGTATAGTGGTGTAACACCCCCAAATTTATTACTTAAAATTTTTATTTTGCAGGAGTATAAATCACAAAATATTAGGTGTTACTGCCACACTTCGCATAAGTCTGGTTTCCTTACCTTCCATATATAAAGTGCTAATGCTCAAAATAAGCCAGGTAAAAAAAAACAAAGCGGTAGAAAGAAGAGATAATATATAATTGAAGGTTTATGTGTAGTTTACCCTTTATACAACACGCTAACAAAAATAAAATAAGGGACACCAGTCCAAAGAAAAATCAACTACAACAAAACTTAGTATCTAACACGACATTGGTTTTCCCTAACTTTTAGACCTAAAAGCCCATTCTAAGAACAAAATCTCCTCCTACTGGCCCCACCAATACTTGCCATTCTTATATGCCTCATGCCACTCTATGGCTCGCACAAAATTAGTATCAACTAGACTTTCTTATACTGAGTAAATCATGACACATCCGAAGAGTTAGCATGCTCATATTGCAAAAAATCATACATTTACCAAGAATATGCTTAAAGTACAAAAACACATGCAATATCAATATATAATAAATATACTATAACATATACATTATCAATGCCTCATGCTCATCTTTCCACACACTTAACTAATTCACAACCATCTCAAACTTTGTAGCCAGCAAGGCAGTGCACTGACATAACAAAACCTTCCCAGATACCATCAACAAACTTGCTTCCTCATTATTTAGTTTAAGATTAATCCAGGGACACAGACATACACTCGATCATATTGGTACACCGAGGGGCATCATATACCCTTATACCTTAGGATTTAGGGACACTAACATACATTCGGTCATAATGGTGCACACAAGCAACACAATACTCTTGTACATCCTAAGCTGGCTAATCCTCAAGTATGCATACCCTCTAAGAAGTTTGAAGAACTAAGTAGAATAAGATATAGGGTCTGGTTAGGACACTAAAGTATACTATCAAAATCTAAACCAAACCAAATTATAGATTAAACCATATCTTTTGGATAACTACCCTTTAAAGAGTCATCATTTCCAATATCAAGGTATTTCACTTTAATAATTAATATATTAATAAGGTGATAATAAAACATCATATAATGTACAACAATTCAAAATCCATACTTAACCATTTTTTCAATTATTCAAGTCAACCATAAGGTTAATGAACCAAGACAAAGTTAAAGTCACACTAAGGTCAATCTAATAATATAATAAGGCCATCCTAGTCCAATGATTCACCTTGAGGCATATTTTTGTCATAATGACCAAAATACCATCTAAAACGTTAGTTATCACCTTTTATCAAATTTATCACCAGACTTATTTTTAAAGGATATTTATTATGAAAGAATAAAAAATAATAATTCCAAATAATCTATCATGAAAATATTATATGACATGGTAAAAGACTATATTACCCCCAAGTAGGAATTTAACATATTACACATATAAAATCCTAACATGCGTTTCTAACATCTTATAATTTCCATACTATTCATGCACAATGAATTTAAAGCACATGTTTGGCATTTATTATGGAAAATAAATCATAACATAGGAAAAAAACATTTCTACTTCTAGGGCATACAACAAAGACTTATTCAAACTAACCCTGATCATTCTCATGCATCACCATGTCATATACCATAATCTAACTAAAATATTTAAACATATAATAACATACATTGCATATCACGAATTTGCTTATATTGGGGAAACCCTAAACCCTAGACATGCATAGTATTATGGAGAATATATATATATATAAACATAAATCCTTTTAAAAAAATAATACTACAAAACATACAAGATACTTAAATCTAACATGCTAGCATACATTATTTTAGGAATCATTAAAATATATTAATGCATGATTTCACTTTAATATGAAAACAAGTAAAAGTCCATAACATAAGCCTAACATGATTTTATTCTAAAAAAACCTAACATGCCTACAACCAAATTTTGCCATCTATGGAGTAGTTTGATTTATCTCCAAACTACAAAAAATGTACCACAAAAATACCTCATCCAATGCCACATCAAGCAAGATTGTGATCACCTAAATCTAACAACACACCCTACACAACATATATTAGCATTAATACCTCATAATGAATATCTACTTAAATTAAACATTTAGGAGGAACGGATAAGGGGACAATCAAACTAGGCAACCACCAATTTTTTTGGAGCACCCACTCACACAACAAAGGGATGGCTTATATGGAGGTTACACTGTAATGTTGGGGCAATCGTGAATCATGCATGTAGGGGGAAATTGTGGCACTTCCAACACTTATACCAGGTTGTAGGGGTAATATAGGCACCTCACAATTGGGAGTTGGCCACTGTTGGATCAACACACAACATGAGCTAGAGGATGACGTAGCAACACTAGAGGCTCATGCAAGGAATTAATCCACTGAGAAGGATGGGGTTGAGGTTTGTGAAAGGTAAACCAGGTAGGACAAGCATTGGGTAAGGTATTGCAATGGTGGCTACGCCATGGGGGTAGTTGGTGATATGAAACTCAAGGTAAAGTGAAAGTTGTTTAGATAGTTTTTAAGTTGAGTTTCAACTTGGGGTTGTGGTTAGTTTGGTTGGGTTTGGGGCATTCAATTGGAATGAATAGAGAGAGAGGGTAGAGTTGCATGAGAGGGAGAGTGTGGTGAGGTTAGGGGGTTGGGTTTAAGGGTAAAATAATAATAAATTCTACCCAATTTATATATCTTAAAATTTCAATATGCCACTCTATATTACTAGCACAACATAATAATAGAACATCCAGTCCTAATATAATTTCTATAATTAATTATACATAATTATTACTTTTATAATTAGGGTATCTAAATTAGGATTTTTAATAACACGGTATTGCAAGTGAATACAAGGCATTAGAGTCCAAGTGCTGATTTCATCACGAATAAACTAAAGTAACTAATAAGAGACATGGGTTGGCAGGAAGTCATTTCCATATAATATCCATTAGTTCCTCTAGATTCAAAGTAGCCAAAACATAATAGAAAAGATTAAAGCCCATGGAGCGTCTGGTTCATTCATATCACGAGTTTGTCCTAGATTAACCCACAACCATTCACGTAGATAATGAGTGAAGAAGGTGTTGCATTTATCTTACAGGAGAATTTTAAGTGATAAGTGTCTAATTTTTTTAGCAAGTATGAAGAACATGAATCAAGTTCTTCATAGGATGATGGCAAGAACTACAAGATGCGTCCAAGGTGAGACCACAACGTGCTCTATTCTCATTAGTTAGTAGTTTATCCTGAACTACAAGCCAATCGAGTGGAGCTTTCATTCTCTAAACATAGTTCTAATGGGGAATAAAACTTGACGAATCCTTCATCAACATTTCATAGTATATCTTAAATGAGAATCTACCATCAAGGATAAGACCCTGGATGCAAATGTTGGGATTATGAATAATAAGATCAACAAAGGTCGAGAAGATGTTCACAAAACATCAAGTGGGGATAAGAAGTTGAAATGCTTGTTAATATCAAACACCATTCTGTAGGACATATTCCTTCACTAATCTACCATGATAACCATGAAGGATATCCTCAACTGCCAAATAAATGAGGGGGGAAGGACCCACCCACCAGTTATACTAGAAACTTGTATGAGTACTACTCTTAATAATATCCTTTTTGTATACCTCTACTAGGATGAAAATAATGAGAGATGCCCCCATTCTATAGGACTCAAATAGAAATAGTAGAAATATAAAATATCACCAACTGAATAATATCAAGTGGCAGCCAAACAAGTTTAAGAGTGTCTTCCATAAATATTTAAGAAAGGAAATTGTAGTCCTTTTCTAAGTCATATTTCATAACCATGTACATTGTCTTCCCATTTTCTACCTCATCATATGAAGAATTTCTTTCATAATAATGACATTGTACTTTGATTGCCCAATTGATAAGAAGTTTCTTTATTTCAAGCCAATCAGTCAGTTGAGGATAAACTTGAGGTGGAGTGTAAGCACTAAGGGTGTTCAAGAATCGGTTTGGACCAAAATTTTGGATCGGATAGACGAGTTATTTCAGTCTCTAGTCTTGGTTTTAGTCCCAAATTAAAAAAATTCGGTCCTTAACCAGTTCCGGTCCTATCTGGTTTAATCCCTACTAGTTTGGTCTTTTGGTTCGACTTAAAATCTCATTAATAGTTTACCTTAAAAATATACATTTTCAATATAAAAATATATAATTTACAGATTCCAATCCTAACCGATGTTGGATAGGAAATTCCAATTCGGTCTCAATCTAAGCTTCAAAAAAAATTTGGGCCTTAACTGGGTTCTGGTCCAATTTTAGATCGGTGCACACCCCTAGTAAGTACCTTGGCAATAGTGTCATAAGCCACATTACAAAGGCTGATTGATCTAAAGCCTTGCACTATTTAGAAATTACAAAATTTTGGTATAAGGGAGAGTATTGTGTAATTAAGAGAAATGGGAAAAATACTATGTGTAAAAGCAATTAGCACCAACTTATGCATGTGATTCTCCCTCACAATGTGATGATTTTTTTTTTACAAAAAGGCCTGAAAAAAATTGTCAGGCCCAGAGCTTTTCAAAACCCTCATAAAAATAGAAATCTTTTCCTCACTAATGGTAATTGGATTAGTGAGGTAGATGAGCAATGGGAAGAAGGACAACTAACTTCTCTTTTGTAGATCATAAGCTTTGCTTGTGAAAAAGTTTCTGATAAAAATCCAAAACCATACCCATCATTATTGATGATTATACACCCAACACCCATCTTCCATTTTAAAGCAAAACACCTTATTGTGTATGGGTCAATTTACCACAACTGGGTGAAAGTAATGTGTGTTTCGGTCAAGAAAATTCATTGCATTCAATTTATACTTTTGAAACCACATCAATTGCTCTTGCATGAGTATCTCATTATACTATTGTAGCAAGGATTTCTCCAAATAAGTAATTCTTCTAGGTAACACCAAAAAAGGGATTTCTACAAACCATCTAATCTGGCAAATACCTTATGCTTATAAGCCTAAATATTACCACACACCTCATTATTCCAAAGGGCTAAATCCGAAGAACATGTCTAGAGTTTTCCCATAAAATTAGAATATGAATTTTAAATATCCCAAACTACATTGGCTAATTGGAGGTGTGAAAGCCAAGAAACTTCAACATAGAAACATCTAGGATGAGTTTTAGTACTTCCCAACTCAAAAAACCTCAGTAAAATAAGGCAGTGGTATAAGAATTTACACTTCATATGTGTAACGTGTGCTTGGGAAATGATGTTATTCCTTTTGTTGTTGGATAAAACATGATCAATATGGGAGCTAATCCTTCTCCCACCCATTATTCCATGTGAGGTAAATCTAGGGCCCAAGAATCCTAGATCATGCAAATAGAAACATTTACTACATTCATTTAAGAATAATGTAATGGGAGAACTAATGAGAACTACCTCCTCTATACTCCTATAACGAGATAATATCATTCAAGTCTCCCCCAACTAACCATAGTGAATTACAGTCATTAGAGATTCTGACTAGATCATCCCAAAGGTCATATATGTCAAGGAATAAACTCTTATAAAGTGAAATTCCTGCCCATTTTTTAGCTTAACCCGAGAATGTAAGAGTTGAGGCAAGACACCAAAGATCTCTATATTAACAAGGTCACTCCTCCATAACATCCAAATACCATGAGCAAACATTACCACAAAAACTAAGATTACAAATTACAACATCCTCTCTATCACCACTAATTATTGACTCTATTAGAACCACAACTAGTGGTTTATGTAATCTTACCAACTCAAGGAAATGAGAATGGAACAATTTTTTCCTGACACCCTTAACGTTACAAAAAATCAAACTGCAATAATCTACTTGAGCCATTGATAAAGAGATGAATGAATAGGTGGGGGTATGAATAAAGTTCTGTTAGCTCCTACGCTCAGTGACAATACAACCACCTTATTTTTATGATGTATTCCACCTAGAGGTCCCCTAAGTTACCATTATGTGGGGCTAATGAGTGAAAAAATTTACTATCCTAGGAAGAGGATGCTTTGTTATTCCCTCCAATATTTTCATTATTTTTCAACGGTGCTCTAGGTTGATGGGGAAGTGTAGCAATTAGATTCACTATCTTGCTTGCTTTGTACATGTCCACCTCAATTGATTAATGGGAACTAGATTCTTAATTCTAGGCTTAGATTGAATGTGCTTGGTTGTATGCTACTAGCTTTGGAGGCCCCAACATTAACATCCTTTTTATTGGGCACTACATCAAAAACTTTCTCCTTTGATTCCGTACATCTTCCTTTTCTGGAATGTCGTTGATGTTTCCCTTTGCTACTTACAAACATCCACAAGGCAAAATTTTCCCCTCAACTTCTTTGCTAGCATCATCTTGTACTATTGCAATGGGGTTAACATCGCTAGGGATATCCTCATCCAACTCACAGTCCTTCACCACTAGCGCCATATTTGGATAACTTACTTAAACATGTCCAACTAGACCACAAACAAAAGTAAGCCTCCAAAATCCTTCATTCTCTATATTAAATAGGGTAGATCCTAGGTATAATTTAAGGAGTAAGAGTTTTTGAAAAAAAATCTCCACAACAATCTAGAGAATTTATCCTTATACATGTTAGTTGTTTTGGTGTTCATTTTCATAAACCCACCCACTACATCTCCAATAGCTTTGAATATCTCCTCCTTCTCATAGGAAATTCAAGAATGTGAATCCATGAAATGAAGAAAGTGATGGATGCAATTGAAACCTAAAACTTTAAACTCTATCTTCTAATAGAAAGATAATTGCCATAAATAACCGAAGGGTCATTAGTAATAACAAACTCAGAGTTAGAATTCTTCTGAATTTTGACTACAAAGAATTATTTCCTCAATCTAATAAGATTATGATTGATGGTTTCATATCAAAATCCTCTGCCCAATGGTTTGATAATTAAACAAAACCTCCATGGATGATGTAGAGCATGCTCCTTCACCCCTTGTGGAATAGATCTGAATCCATACTCTATCTAGGAGAATGGAATCATACACACAATTTTCCTCTTCCATGTCCACAATCTCCTTCCATTTGACATTGTCTAAGGAGGAGTAAGTGACTTAATTGACTTGACTAATCAACAAAACATTAAAGGAATGCATTGCGTGTTAGGGGATATTATCCATAACATCAATGGAATCAGAGGGATTTGAATTTTCCAAGTGAATGAGAGTATTCCATGATATAATTGATAGGAAAATCACTGATTAACATGGTGTTTTGAGCCTTTTGAGCAAGGAAGTCATGTTAGCAGTTGAGGACTATCGTACTTTGCTATTGAGGGAGATATGCATTACATTTTTTTATGATAGGTCCTCAATCAAGATTGAATTGATTTACGATGAATGCTATTGGGATTTTTAATCAACTTTGTTTGGGGTTAAACTTGACCTCTATCAAAAGGAAGTATGTTGACATCATTAATCTTCCATAACTTGTAGAGTCCCACTATCCCATGCTCCTAACATCATCTATCATCCTTTTTCTTCATCGAGGTAACCCCTACACACACACACACACACACACACATACTTTCTTTGGACATAATATGCTAAAATGAAATGATATTGTGTATGTTAACTGATATCTCAATGTGACTCGACTCTTTTTTCATTGCTTTTAATCATCACACTATAAATAATAATAATAATAATAATAATAATAATAATAATAATAATAATTAATGTTTTCCCCTAAGTTATTTTCCCATATTTCTAAATTCATGTGCTCCTATATCCAAACACAACAAATATATCTTTTTCCAAATAGTTCTTCACATTTAACACAACAAAAAGTAGGTATCATTTAGCATTTGTCAAACAATAATAAATTACAACTGCCAAAGTAAAGGAATAAACTATAAAAATATTATAACAACCCCAAATTTTACAATTAAAAAAAAATTTATTTAAAAATTAGCAGAAGTAAAAACTGCAAATTTTGAGGATGTTATCGCCACACTTAGTACCAGACCGGTTTCCTCTTACCGTTCCAGTATCCAGTGCTAAGGCTAAAAAGAACAAAATATAATTTACTGGAATTTAGACTTTATATAAATAAGAGTAGAGAAATAAATTTGTTACAAGAGTAAAACCCACTAATAGTGGTTATAATAATAAATATTATTTTAAACAAGGAAATAAAAAGGTGAAAGATAAACCCTAAAATCATTTACGGGCAATCCTTATGCTCTTACCCGATATTAGCTTAAATAACACCTATAATAGATCTGCAATGGACACTACCCATTGAATAGACAGGGGCCTAGAATTAGAATCATTCAGTACTATAGTACTGATTAACCCTTTATACCAGACTGAAAGGCAAGACCTGCATGCAACACATCATACATAAATGATATAAAATGATAACATACGTAGGCTTAGGAAAATCACGATTGACATCAGGACTAATACACAAGGCAACACCACATACAATAAGAAAAGCATAACACAAAATCCATGTACTAAGCAATTCCATCATATGCCCAAGCAGGGATAGGCACCGAAGCCAAACTTATGATATATCAATGGTTCATGAAGGCAAAATTAATACGTTTGGTCTTAAGTCATTAATTAATCATTATTCAATCATCATCTCTTGAATTATATCCATGTGAGTGCGGGAACCCCACTATTATAGCCGGTGGATTGGCAACACTCAGGGCAGAACGCGTCTGGCCACTATTATTCGCCTGTGGATCGGTCTCCAAGGCAAGGTGCTCCTGTCCACTATTATGCTGGTAGATAGGTCTGGCCTTGACTCTCATGGTGTTCCACTGTAAGTAATTAGTATCTTTTCCATGGCTTATCATCAATTAAAGTTTGGTTTATTGAGTTCAGGATCCCCCACTATTATACCTGGTGGATCGAAAACATCTAGGGCAACATACACCCGACCACTATTATTTGCCAGTGGATCGATCTCCAGGGCACCCTGCCCTTGGCAACTATTATGCCGATGGATCGGTCTGGGCTCGGCTCAATAATCTTTTACTTTACATAATTTGTACCTTATTCATGTCTTATTCAACAGGTCCATTTATTTAATTCGAGGGAAGCTATGAATCCAGAGGCACAAGGATATTCCGACCATAGGATCAAGTATTCTATGTCAAGGATCATGGCATACATAAAACCCTAACACGTACTTCGAACATACCTAACATACATTTCCATGCATACTTACAAAAGAGGCACCTATTGCATGATTATGAGATAAACACCATATCACACCCTTAATTATCCATCCAACCCTAGGTTATGCCATGTTCTTGTGATACTCACTTGTGATACCCACTAACTTATCAAATACCCTTGTCTTATTATTCACTATTACTTATGTCTTATTAAGGAGGCTTATTTAATCCATTGACATGTTATATGCAAGTTACTAATTTACCCCCATCACCCTTACAAAATTATTGAAATACCCCTTGTTTGTAAAATTACCCAGTCACCCTTTTTTATTTGTTAAATTACCATATTACCCTTCATGTTTGCATAATTACCAAATTACCCTCTATACTTATTAAATCACCAAATTACCCTTTTGGTTGGTTAAATTACCAAATTCCCTTCTCACTTATTAAGGTTACCAAATTGTCCTTTTGGTTGGTTAAATTACCAAATTGCCCTTTTGGTTGATTAAATTACCCAAGTGCCCTTATCACTTATTAAGGTTACCAAATTGACCTTTTGGTGGGTTAAATTACCAAATTGTCCTTCTTAATTATTATAATTATCATTTTACCCCTTTTACTTACAAAATTATCAAATTACCCATTCTTTATGCCAATTTACCAAAATACCCTTTCTTTATGTCAAATTACTAAAATACCCTTCTCCTTTATTAAATCACCATTTAACCCCTTTACTTTACAAAATTACCAAAATGACCTTCATTTATGCCAAATTACTAAAATACCCTTATCCTTTATTAAATCACCATTTTACCCCTTTACTTTATAAAATTACCAAAATAACCCTCCTTTATGCCAAATTACCTTCTTACTCACAAAAATCACCAAGTTATCCTCTTTTCTATATGAAATTACAAAAATGCCCTTTTTACTCATTCATTTACCATTTTACCCTCTGTACTCTTATAAATTACCATTTCACCCTTATTATACCAATTTTACTAAAATACCCTCACCACATAAATATTAATATACATGGTCCATAATCCATATACATCATCCAACACCATCAACTATTCTCATTTATCATTAATACTCATTAGCATCTACCACACACACTTATTTAGGCCACACCTTTTTGCGCAAGCAAAATTACCAAAGTGCCCCTAGGGTTTATATCAACATTATCTATGCAACAAGTGGTCACATTAGCATATCATATCATACATATGTATTTAATATTATCAATAACAACAAGGGTCGTGCTTTTTTTTCATTAACCAACATATGCCACTAATACTTAATACCATACATCATGCATAGGGCTGTAAACGAGCTGAGCCGAGTCGAATACCCCTAGGCTTGGTCTCGGCTTGTTTAACTAAATGAACGAGCCAAACCGAGCTTTTAACGAGCTGAGCCGAGCTGAGCTCACGAGCCAAAGCTAAAAAATAAACCGAGCCGAACTTTTTCGAGCTCGGGCTCGGCTCGTTTAACTAAATGAAAGAGCCGAACTAAGCTTTTAACTAGCCGAGCTGAGCCGAATACCAAACTGGCTCAGCTAATTTACAACCCTAATCATGCATATAAACATATTAAAAACCTTAATGTGTTAGCATACATATATCTATACATTTTAGTAGGGTATAATGGTTACCTTATTTCCAGCAATAATCAAACCTTACCGGTACCCCGGTTAAAGGTTTGATATTTGATTAGTAAAATCAATACCTAAAAATAATATCAACATTTATCATTTTGAAGTAGAAAAATCAAAAAAATAAACCTTTATCAAAAACTTAATTAATATGTACTAATACCAACTATTTCTATACCTTGAAATTAACTAAAATTGGCTCAAAATAAAAGGCAAGGCTCACACTTCATGAGCAGCGTGAGATGCATGCAAGGATGGAAAAGATTAAGGGTTGAAGAGGGAGAAGTGGGGATAAAGGAAGGGGTGGCTCGGGTTGGGGTTTTGGTGGGTTAGGTAGAGGGGAGTTGGGGCAGTGGTTGGGTGCAGGGATGGAGTAGGGATGTAGGTGGTGGTCGGGGGTTGATGATTGGTGGCTCAGGGCGGCTGCAGGGCTAGGAAAGTGGGATGAAGGTTGGGAGGAGGAGAAGAAAGAAGGGAAAAGAAGAAGAGAAGGGAGGGGCTGTAGGGGGAATTTCGGCCAAGGGGAGAAAGTGGGGTGGTATAGGAGGTGTTATTGAGTGGATTGGTAGCTTTAGAGGTGGTGGAAGAGGAAGGAGGGCGGTGGACGGTGGTGGTGCAGGGTGGAGGCTGAGAAGGAGAGGAAAGATAAAATAGGAAGGGAAGGGGGCTGCAAGGGCGAGTGGGGGTGATGGGGTGGTGCAAGGAGGTTGATGGGGGTGTCAGGGAGGTGGTTGCGGTGGTTGTTTGGGCGGCAACAGCGGCAGTTGTTAGGTGGCAAAACAAAACAGGGGAGGAGAAGATAAAGGAGAAGGGAGAAGATGTGGGAATCTACAGGGAGTTGAGGGGACTCAGGGTAGATCGAAAATGAGTAGAAGGGAAGGAGATAAGGAGAAGAAAAGGAAGAGGGAAAGGAGAGGAGGCAGGGGTGGCTGGCTGGGTGGATGCGATTTTAGGGGAGGGTCGCAGGTAGAAGAAGAAGAAGAAGAAGAAGAAGAAGAAGAAGAAGAAGAAGAAGAAGAAGAAGGAAAAAGGATGGTATGCCTGAAAGAGCTGCAGGGGCGTGTTTGGCCTAAACATAGGAGGAAAGTGATGGGGGGAGAGAGGGAGAAAAAGTAGGGCTGAAATGGCAGGTTGCAAAGGAGGCAGGTGGTGGTTGCAGGCCGCCATGGCCTTGTCGATGAAGAAGGAAGGAGAAGGGAAGAAGAAAGGAAGAAGGGGGGGTTGCAGGCTGGTCAGGCGAGGAAAGGAAAGAAGAGAACAGGATGGCCCTGTGCACGCGTGGGAGAAGGAAAGGAAGAAGGGTAAGGTTGGCCCAACCTGGGGGAAAGAAAGGAAAGGAAAAAAGAAGGGGAGGGATATCGGGCTAGACGCACGAGGGGGGAAGAGAAGGAGAAAGGGCCATCAGCCCAGCGCGAGGGAGGAAGGAGGGCCATAGGCCAGTGGCCCGAAGGGGAAAGAAGAAAAGGAAAAAGAAAAGAAATAGGAAGAAAAAGGAGAAGAAAAGGAAAAAGGAAAAAAAGGAGAAATCGAAAAAAATAAAATAAAATAATTCTTGGAATAATTTCATTTCATATTTTTGATAGATAAATTAATTTAATAATTTAATTTATTATAATTTAATATATATTGGTTTAAAAAGGGTAATTTTAATAAAATATTGGTTTGAAAAATTATTTAAATAAAATGAGTATGATAAAATAATAAAATATTTATTTTAATTTATTAAATATTCATATCCATTTTTATATACTCAAAAATCCATAAAATAATTAAATTAAATAAATTTAAAATTTAAAATATTCCAAATGAGGGTTATTTATTAAATTATAGGTTTTAAATTTTTGTGGTATTACAAATATGTTGATAAATATTAGCTTCAAAATGTGATTGAAGTGAATTATTATTGATAAAGTGAATTTTTCCCTTCATCTAATTCATTAAAGGACTTATGAACCCAATTAAAATAATACGATACAAAGCATAATTTAGGTTGGCTCCCTAACAACTCTGAAAGAGCAACACATAATATAACAAATATAAGTAGATACTTGACTACAATAAGTGGAAACTTAAAGGTATGAATACTAAAAAGATGCAAATGACCCTTACAAACTAAGCCACCGTCCAAGGCAATTAGTAGGTCTTATATAAAATTTAAAAATAAGGTCCCTTAAATTTATGAAACATTCAATTACCAAAACATATAATAAGTTCTGTGAAATATATACTTTCAACCTAGTATAATTTATGGATAAGAAAATAAGCTTAGTCAATCACTATAAAGTGCATTTAACAAAGCCACCTAATTATTGTGCACACACACACACACACACACATATATATATATATATATATATTAGTTGTCACATATCAATGTCCCATCCTATACTCTTCTACAAAAAAAAAGAAAAAAAAGTCATAGATATAAATAAATAAGCATTTCCTTTATAAAAAAGAGTGGACCTACTACCGTGGTTTTGGAAAGAAAAGAAGGCATATGCTTTTTCTTTATTTATATTCCGTTGTTTTTTTCTTCAGCCCTTCATTCTTTAGTTAATATTTTTTGTTATAAATTTTATTATTATATATTAAAATATAAGAACCCATTAAATTATGAGACCCCAAAATTTTATGGGCCTTGCGCAACTGTTCTTCTCCTTTTGAGAGGAATTATACACCTTGCTTAACCCAGCCTTGGTGCAAATTAGGTCATGCTTACCTTTAAGCAAGGGTTTTGTAAGCACATATGACCCATTCTCATCGATGTGAACTTTCTCTAAAAAAATTTGTCTTTCTTTGAGCACATCTCTTATATATTGATACCTCACTTGGATATGTTTGGATCTTAAGTGGAAGCTGTCATTCTTGTTGACATGGATGTCACTCTATGAATCACTAAATACCACAAACTTGTTATAATTTATATTGATCTCCCTAAATAATCTCTTTATCCACAAAATCATTTTACATCCCTCAATAATGGCTATGTATTATGCTTCAATCGTAGATAGAGTTGAATACTTCTATCGTCGAAATGGCCATGAGATAACTCCCCCATAGAAGGTAAATAGATACCTTAATGTTGATTGGCTTATAACTATATCTCTTGCCATATTCGAGTCTATGTAGCCCACCATGATTGGCTCAAACCTACCAAAACAAAGTCTCATTCTGGAAGTCCCTCATAGATACCTTAATATCCACTTCAATACCTCCCAATGATCTATGTATACACCGTTGCATACATTAGACTTCCAATAACAGACT
Source organism: Tamarix austromongolica (assembly GCA_039764185.1). Lineage (NCBI taxonomy): Eukaryota > Viridiplantae > Streptophyta > Magnoliopsida > Caryophyllales > Tamaricaceae > Tamarix > Tamarix austromongolica. Next base: position 103,201,615 of record CM077817.1, read on the forward strand.
CGTATGGAATCTAGCTCATCTTTTTCCTTCTATCTCAATCCATTGAACATGATGCCTTACTCAACCTGAATTGTGGAGAAAGAAGACAACCAACTAGCTTTACCTGTTCCATGTTAAATCTCTTAAGTATCTTCGCTATATACTTCTCTTGAGATAACATAGCTTGCTTTGTCCTCGGTCATGCATGATGTGTATGACCAAGATCTGTTAGGCATGACCCAAGTCTTTCATTTCAAAAGTCTTGGTCAAATCTTCTTTTAGCTTTGAAATACACTGCCAATGTTATTTCACTATCAGCATGTCATCCACATGTAGAAGTAGAAGGATGAAATTTCCAGACCCAAACCTTTGCATGAACATATAGTGGTTTGCTAACCTCTTATTGTACCCTTTTTCATCTATAAATGACTTAAACTTCACGTGACATTTACCTCGATGTCTGTTTTAGCCTATACAAGCTCTTCAATATCTTGCACACCATATACTCTTTACCCTTGACCTCACGCCCCTTTGATTATTCCATGTATACATCCTCCTTGAGATCTCTGTGTAGGAGGGTTATCTTGATGTGTAAGATGGATGACAGATTTACCATCGGAGAGAAGATTTCATCATAGTTAACTCCTAGCCTCTAGCCAAATTCTTTGACCACCAACCTTTCCTTGTGCCTCAACTCAATTTTTCTCTCCTCGTGCTTAATCTTGAAGACCCACTTGTTCTTTAAGACCTTTATCCCCTTTAGTCTCTCCACAAGTATGCAAGTGTTGTTCTTTTGAAGGGAGATCAACCCTTCCTTCATTGAAACCAACCACTTCTCCTTGTGGGCTTTGATAAGGGCCTCATCATAACATAAAGGCTTTCCATTATCTAAGAGTAACACATAGTTCGTTGTAGGGTACTTGCTAGTTGGTCTCGATCTTCTAGTGGATCTTAACACCTATTGTGGAGCTTTAGGGTTTTCAGACTCCTAAGGTTGCGTTTGTTCAAGCTATTGACCTTCATTTTTGATTGCCTTAGCCTACTCCCTTGGAACCTCCTCATATGAGTCAGAATGTGCCTCGACCATCTCTCTCTTGGATCAACTTTTCTTGTTGAGCCTTCTGTTTTAGAATCATCATCGGATTCCATAATATTATTAAAGTAGGCATCTATCCTCCCATCTTCACTTAAGATTTTGATGTTTTGGTCCTCAAAGAATATAATAGCCTTACTTTAGATTACCTTCTTGGCTATTGGGTCATACAAATTGTAGCCAAACTTCTCTTCACCATATCCAATAAACACCCACTAAAAATACTTTTTGTCTAATTTTATCCTTTCATCCCTCGATATGTGGACAAATGTCCGACAACCAAACACCTTCAGGTGGTTGCAACTTATGACCCTACCAAGCCATACTCTATTGGCCACATCACCATTTACGGGAATTGATAGATATAGGTTGATAAGGTGACATGTTTTTCGTAGAGCTTCTGCTAGAATGATCATAGAAGCTCTACATGTGAGGGTAGACTCCTTACCCTATATCAATGTGTGGTTCATCTGTTATACCACTTTATTGTGATAAGGGATTTTGGAAACGGTTTGGTCAAGTTGGATTCCATGAGTCTTACAATATTCATCAAATGGACTAAGGTATTCACCTCCATTGTCCATCCAAATACACTTCAACTTCATCTAAGTCTCATGCTCCATCTTTGCATGAAAGACTTTGAAGTTGCTCAAAACTTGATCCTTAGTCTTCATGGGCTATACACACAGCTTTCTAGAGAAGTCATCAATGAATGCCATAAAGTATGATGATCTACCCACAGACTTCACCTTCATCATACCCCATAGATCCAAGAAGACCCAATCAAGTTTCTTTGCTGATTTTTTTTCCACACCTTTGACAAATAAGGTTTGATTTTTCTTGCCTACTACATAGTCAATACATTAACCAACCTTACCCCCTTAGACCTCTAGTAGACCTCCTCAATTGTTGAGAAGCTTTACACTAATCTCGCTTATATGGCTAAATCTATGATGTCATACATTATAAGAGTCTTCCACATAGTTTATCTCAGCTGATAGACACACCTTTACAAGAGTTCAATATAGTAAGAAACACTTGTCCCTAGCTACTACCATTAACCCCTTTATCAACTTTCACAAACCTTTTCCAAACTGAATTATGTAGCCCTCATCATCAAGATTCCTGGATAAGATGAGGCTCATCCTCAAATATGGAATATGTCTTACTTCCTTGAGTTTCAAGATATAACCCAAGCTTGTCTCTAGTTGTATCCTTCCTATACCGACCATCTTTGATACACCATCATTACCTATCCATACATCACCCAAGTTTTTGGGATGTGAAGGAAGAGAAGAACTTCCTGTCAAGGGTGATGTGGTAAGATGCACTAGTGTTTACTACTCAATCAGGGTTGCTACATGAAGTTCTTGTGCAAGCATTTAGGCACTCCGAGATGACCATCAACTCATCATCAGTTTTGACCGATGTCTCTTCAACCTTCTCACCTTTCCTCATTGCACCGTTCTTCAACTCCCAACAATCCTTCTTCCAGTGGTCAAGCTTCCCACAAAGGAAGCAAGGTTTGTCCTTCTTTGGGTTCCTCGATCTATACTCAGACCTTCCCCTTTACATCTCGTCCTTGCCTCTCCCTCTGCTCACTTACAAGTTCCTTGGACCTTGAAGATGAGGTCACACCACTTCATCTTCTCTTCTATTCTACAAGAAGTGACGTTGTCACTGATGCCATTGTGAGTTTTCCACCAGGGGTGGAATTATTTAGAGACACACAAAGAGTCTCCTAGCTATCTATTAGAGAACCTAGGACTAGTAGGGCTTGAACTTCATCCCCGAACACTATCTCCATATTTTTCAATTGTATGAATATGTTTTTAAACTCATTAAGATGTGTTGCAATGAGCTCCCCATCTTCAAACCTCGACTTGTACAACTTCCTCATGAGTTGCACATTATTTCCAACCATCTTGTTCGCATAAAGTGGATCTAGCTTGGACTACACTCTGTAGGTTGTGGTTTCTTCCTCAACATGATGAATGATATTGTCATTCACCCATTGACGTATATAACCACATGCTCTTCTGTTAAGCTTCCTCCACTCCTCTATTTTTTCTTTCATGCTCTCGGGCATAACTCTTTCATTCTCGATTGGATATGCCAACTATTTTACGTAGAGCAAATATTCCATCTTACTCTTTCAAATCCTATAATTTGTGTTGTCCAACATCACAATAAACGGTTTTCTAGCTTCCATGATTCTAAACCAAGCTTTGATATCAGTTATTGGGAAATAAAATGATAAATCCCCTCAACTAGGTGGACAATAGCCCCCTTGGCCAACTGCACAAGTATAAGGAAATGTGCGAGTAAATTACATGCACAAGAATGAAGATATGTATATGTGGGAGGAAGAATAGAAGAATTTATTGAGTATATATTGACTTAGAAAAATTGAGAGAGCAACCATAACTAGTTTGCTAGTTGCCATAATTCTAAACCAAGCTTTGATACCAATTGTTGGAAAATAAAAGGATAAAGCCCCTCACCCAGATGAACAATAACCCCTTGGCTAATTTCACAAGTATAAGGAAATGTGTGAGTAAATTACATGCACAAAAATGAAGATATGTATAAATGGGAGGAAGAATAAAAGAATTTATTGAGTATATATCGACTTAAAAAAATTGAGAGAGCAATTTTCTCTATCACTACATCAGTGTGTATTTTCTATAGTTTAGGAGATGACCTTTTATACTCTCCCTCTTCCTTTGACCAAAATATTCAATCATCATTGATTATCTGACTTATATAAAAAACATATAAATTATAATTTAATAATTGATCATATGAGTTGACCATTCATAGGCTTCCATGTTGATACTAAATCACTTATGTTAAGAGATTTCCTAACCACTCTCTTAACATTTATTATTTGCTCACGCCTTTTTTCTCGGTCTCGGCCACAAGGCCTTCTCAACCATATGGTTTCCTTAGTTGGTCTCAAAAACCATTTCTCTTCACTAGCCTACGGACATGCCATTGGCTTGTCACCCCTAGCAATTTTCCTTGGCTTGTTCCCTTGGCCAGCGAACCTAGATGATACTCCTATCGTCTCCCCCCTTTGTGCACATCCCTTTGACCGTTGGTCCTGGATTTTCACTGACCGACGGACATACCTTTCTTCCCTTATCCCAACAGCAACCTTGACTCATACCTTTGACTGATATGTCTTGGATGTTTGCCTTTGGCCGACAGCCTGAGAATTCTCCTTTATTGAGGAAACCCCAACAGATACCTCCATTTTAAGCTTTTCATAATCTTTTACCAAGTACTCATAAATCGTAAGGGTGGTTTGATGTGGTTACTTCAAATCTACCATCAAACGTTATAATCTCTTCAAAACATGGTTTACCAAACAAGACGGGGGATGTATTTTTACGCATATTATACCAGTGTTTAAGGTCTTCTTATTAATCAAGAAGAGGAAAAAGAAAATATCTACCAAGTTTGACACAGTGATAATGTCGCCACTTTATCTCTGATCTGTTAGCAGCCCCGGAGCCTTGAATCTCTCTGTCTCTCTCTCTCTCTGGATTTGGGTATACGCAGCAATAGGCTATCCAAAATAGGGAAATAAATATCAGGCAATTTCGGACATATACGTGAATCTCTCTCTCTCTATATATATATACCTATACACATAACAGAAACAACTAGTTTCTCTTACAATGTTTTGTTTTTACTTTTTGGCTTTGAGTGAATGAAATACAGAACATACATAAAGAGAACTTTACATCACTAGAAAACTACACCATAAACACCAACTCGTATGTTTTGATTACCGTCCTGATTTAGCCACTTGTTTACTCTTCTGCTTTGGAGATTTCTTTCTGTACCACCAGCCGGATTCTCTTCAGGTATATCCATCGTCTCGAGCTGAATAGCACAACAAAGAAGCAATTATTCAGGGACAAGAAATGGTTACGGAAAGCCAAAACCATAGTCGAATTTTGACGTTAATACTAGTAAATTAAGAATATACCCAAAAAAAAAAGAACTAAACAATGATCATTTCATGGGATCATAGCTGCCAAGCAAGCACTTACAGTTTTTATTTGTTCTTCTGCTTCCTGAAATGGATACCATCACAAGCCAATGTACCTTCAAGATTTCCAATGATTCTTGCTATTCTAACCTCAAGACCTCTTTGAACTTGTTTAAATAAAGTTTGAATATTATCCGCAAATCGCTTCTTCATTTCAGAGCTCGGGCACCCATCGTCGTCGTCATCAGAGACACCAACGATTGCATAAACAGCTTTTGATTGGATTTCCATTAGCTTCTGTCCTGTTGCTACCATAAATCTCTGTAACTGAAATGTTTCTTCAAGGAAATGCTCCAATGTTTGCGTCTCTTCTTTCTTTCTTAACGAACTTGACTCCCCTCTTATCACATCCAAATCTTTCTCATGCTGAACATTATTATAGTTATCAACATTAACAAAAGTATATGTATCCAACATTAAGTTTATTAACGTGAAAGAAGTAATATATTCAACAGATTATAGAGTTTGCCAAAAAATAAAAGAGCAGTCCATGCTTGGTGGAATACGGAAGCTTACTTACCATTCGTTTACAAAGCTGATCAGTCTTGTCTTGAAGGGACTGATACCGACCTACTTGTTTATTAAGCAAAGATAACATAAGAACTGAACCCTTAATTTGTTCATGATTATGATCTTCACTTCCTCCTTCTCCCGCTATTTCTTTGCTCCCTTTCTTCTTCCCTATTAATCTTTCCAATATAAGAAGCTGCTGTTTAAGCCTCTTGAGTTTGTAAGAAACTCCTAGCGCTTGAATATCCATCTTCCACGGAGGAGATTTCTCTTTCTTCTCCTCCAAGACTGCTACTATCTCCTTCCCAACTCCCCCATCATTTGAACCTGTACTCGTAACTTCCTCACAGCCAATCTTTATCTCCGGACATACCTCTTTCACTTCCTCGATGCTTTCTATTGATGATTCGATGGTCGAACTAGGATGATCTTTAGATACAGAGTCAGTTTCGTCTTCGTCTCTCGACTCCATCACAATCTCTGGATAATCTTCCTCAACAATCGTATCATTCTTGACGTCTTGGTCTACTTTTTGGTAATTCTGATCAGGTGTTTTCGTCTTCACGATCTTAAACTCTGACCAAAGATTATCATCCGCAGTTGAGGGAAGAAAATTCTGCTTGTGCTTAAGCTTGAGCTTGTAATTGTTACTCAGATGCAGTGAGATCTGATCTTTCAATGATTTTAGCTCCGATTCTCTCTCTAGTAACACAGCTTCTAGATTCATATTCTCGTGTCTTAGTTGATTCATGCATTGGTTAAGTCCTTCGACCTGAGAATGTAATCGCTTTGATTCTATCTCCAGGCTAAGTAGGCGCCAATGGTAGGCTTCTAATTTGTCATCTTTTATTCTCATCTGCTCTGCAAATGCTTCTAGTTCTAGTTGATGCCTGTGTTCGGTAACGGATTGATATCTCTCTGCTTCCGAACGAACCCAGCTCTCTACTCGCTGAGCATCCGCTGAACCTTCAGGAAAAAAGAATAGGTTTGTTAATAGAATTGTCCAAACGAATGCTGATAAGTTAGCAGAGGTAGTAACTTAAGACATGGAGTAGGAAAGAGTAGAAAGCGGTTGGCCTTACATTGTTCCTCGTGCCTTTCCGGTGATACGCCTTCTGATTCTGCCGAATAATCTTCTGAAACTTTTCTAGTTACGACAGGATCCATGGACTCATGAGTGATATGATCAGTTGGCTGAGACTTTGCAACTTGCTTTAAAAACATACTTTTCAATGTATGTCTTTCATTTCTAGACTCAGAAGCTAATCTCCACCTCTCTGTTTCTAATTCCGCCTTCTTCCTCTTAGCTTTCAACAGCTTAACCTCTTTTAAAAGCATCTGTCTTTCTGTTGTGTCGGACTTGGATTTCCTCATCATTGCAGAAAGAATTTTGTCTTTCTGTTCGCAGTCTTTCCTTAACTTTTCGATCTCAATAGATAGCTTCTGAACCATCAATAACGATTCCTCCTTCTCCTCAAACATGAAGTCTAATTGCTGTTTTGTGGCTTCAGTCTGCTTGAGTGCTCGGCTCATCTCGGATTCGAGCTGACGTTGGTGAGATACGAGCTCAATAAAAGCTCTCTTGTGTTTCCATAGCTCAGATGCATGGCCTTGAGCTTCATGCTTTGCTTTCTCTCTTAATTCCTCCAGAGCAGCTTCTGTTGTTTTTAGTTTCTCCTCCAAATCCTTTGCCTTTTTTCCCTCTTCTTTCAAGCTTTCATCCTTTGACGCAATAGAGACATCCTTGTCCTGTAACTTTCCGTGCAGTTCAGAAATGACCCCTTCGTTTCGCTTCTCAAGAACCCTTAGATCGTTCATAAGAGCTCCCATTTGCAGTCTTAGTTTCTTCCTTTCAGCAAACCAGCTCTGCTCTTGCGAAGCAAAGATGCTAGTTACTTTCTGATTTGCTTTCCCGTCTTCCTTTCTGATTCTCTTCAACTCCTGAATTTCACTCTCAGCAGCCTCCAACTTACGGAGAAGCTGGGATTTTTCTGCGATGTCTGCCGCTTCTTTTTGTACTCTCCATACTAATAGTCCCAGAAGATGGGCACTCCCCTGAAGGATCTTATCTCTGAGTTCTGACCATCTCTCATTGTCTAGTTCCTGTTGGGATAAGAATTTGATGGCTAAAAATGCACAAGAAACGCCAACATACATTGGAACTAAGCTGTCATGATCTCTTGTCCGTGACATTAGTAAATATGACTCAGAGATCTCTGTCTTATCCATTGCTAAAAAGAACCTTGGCTCACCCACCTGTATTAGAATTCACCCAGAATTTGAACAGGAAGAAGCGTAAAAACCAGCAAAGTAAATGGAGATGCAGCAAAAGTGGAGATATATCGATACTTGCATCGAAGAATGGAGGATAAAGAAAGGGTGATTGCTTTTCTATGGAAAACCAAATCAGGTGGACAACAATAACATGAAAGAGATGAGTTGAAAGCCGGTGAAGGTTTGCTATCAAAAAGAAAAGTGTCCACCTCAAGTGTCCAAGGAGTGATATAGAATTGATGATTTTGTTCATCAGTCATCAACTATAAAAAAGGGTAACAGAATGCCAAGATCATGATCTTTACACGTGCAAAAGACTGCAAGATCAGTTAAAAATGCTTACCAGAGCAACAGAAATGAGGAACGACAAGTGTAGAAATTTAACATCATTCTTTCTTTTTTGCGTCCCTGGAATTCAGTGAGACCATGACTTTTGAACCCCACTTGGTCTTCCTTTTTCTTTACATCCCACCTTCTTAATTAGTTTTTTCATAACTGGACAAGGCTGTTATGTGAGGAAGTAAAGGTCACCCAGATTCCTGGCAGTTTGTCACCATTACCAAGACAGAAGAAAGAAGAAGAATGAAAAAAAATAATAAGAAAAGGCGACTAAAAGGTTCAAGAAGTACTTTCACTTGTTATTTTCTACTCCGTGATTTTCCTTTTTCTTTTTATACCCTCACACCAAAGGAAATGAGAAAATGGAGAAACTGACAAGCATAAAGCGCCAATTTTCTTAACTCCGAAAAATGAAGGAAGAAAGCTCCATGTGAAAAAGGGATATCGTGTCCATCCATTTTACAAGAAGGCCCATGTGGGAATTTATTAGTATAGTATATGTTGAAAAGTAAATTCCATTAAGTTCTACAACTCCCACCCGTCCGCTCACCCACCTCTTCTTCCTCCTGCTACTAAGTCAAAGCATCAACACTGAAGAGTAGTTTCTCCATCCAATTGAAGCCAGACAATAATAAGATAAACTGACTGTGGTAAGCATGGACCACATCAGGAGGAAAAAGACACTACTCAAAATAGAATCCACTCTCCAAATTGATAATTTGGAGTTAATAGGAACCAAACTCTGGTCCTTTTCTCATTGACATCTTAACAACAATTTTTGAATCTAAACTGTCTCAATTTAATACTGGCAACAACAGCACCAATTTAATTCAATCAAAACAAGCAAGAATTTCTCAGTTCTGAAAATGGGTGCTAGTAAGACTGTAAGAAAGAAGCAGTACCTGTAATTGTAAATGGTGAGGAGTCAAGTGTTAGTAATAACTCCAATTTGTGTCAAGAAAATCCATCACTTTCAATATATAATTATCACCATCATGATGAATCCACCTAAGAAGCCAAAGCTTCATGGGTCCGCCTCCCCCACCACTGCGTTAAGCACAGAAGGAGCTGGGCTGAGAAACCCGTAAAGCAGGGACCTTTGCTGTGGAAAAGGAATACAAGTCAATCAATTGTTATATTCTGTTTAGTTTAGTTGCAGTACTGAAGGTTAATGATTAAGAATTTAAGACGCACCAACTTGGCCTACTTAATTAGACTTCGGGGTTCAGATTGTGATCGATCACTGAGGAGTCTCTCTCTCTCCCTGTCTGAAGATCAAGATCCCCCCTTGGGAGTCTGAATTCGTTGACGCTCAGCAGTGCCTTTTGTCCGTCGCTAAAGAATTATTTAATCAGGTCTTGTTCAGCTGGGTTTTTGTGGGCCTATTTTGGTTTAAGGCTGAACTGTAGTGGGTCTCACAGATTATCAATTATTTGTGGTCCATTGCAGCTGTGATTTATAGCTAAAGGGGATTAATCCTTCGCACTTCTGTTTTAACACTAAGGCCCTTCATAAGCATCAAATTAAGCTAATACATGGTTCGATAATATAACCTGCTGAACTAGAACATCGCTAACTTACCCAATGAGCTGAAAATTTCATGAAAATAATATAAAAGTACAAACATAATCTGCTCAAAAAATAATTTGAACAAATAATAGAAATGAACTCCCAATTAATTCATCAAATAAATTGAAGTAATATTTAAGTAGCACGGGCTGCCAAATGAATTTAGGCTTTCTCAGGATTATTGTAAATAAAATTATATAGAATTAGTTTATAGCAATTGAATCATAATCTATTAATCGTTGATAGGTTTGAGTGCTAGATGTTTAGAATTTAAATCCTCTCTCAACATTATACACCTTTTGCTTTAGAAAGTATGAGCTTAACCAAAATGAACTCAGAAAAATGGTACAAGGAATAGGAACAAAATATCACCTACCCCACCAACATATAATTTGGAGGATAAGAGGGAAAAACACTACTTATCAGGTAAACGGTGATCAACTTTTAACCTCTTCTACCCTAACACATTCTAGTGCATAATGGGATGAATAGAGGTTAATAAAAATATTTTAACCACCATTTATCTCCTCACTTTTAACTCAAACAAGGTCTTAGTATTTTCAGTAAACCATAAATTGCAGGAACTGAACTGAAAACCAGAAGCTTATACATATGAAAGTATTAGCAATGATATAAGATTAATAATGATACATGTAATTTTCGGTTCATATCCATATCAATTTCATCGGCTAAATTATTCTAGTACCCGACACGGGATAGAGTTACGGAATCATGTTTTCTTCGATCTCTAGTTTCTATGAACGAGCAGCCGGGTACAGGTCCGGGAAGATACTTGATGAATAAAGAGGAGCAGCGGAGTGTCCCAACTACTAGGTGAGATTAGCGGTTTCAGAAAGAAATGACTGCTGCGCCCAAACATCAACTGCATTGCTCAGAGCTTGGCAATCCGACAAAACAAAATGTCAAATCGATCCACGTACGGAAACCACTCAAACATGTGTCTAATAATGAAACACGCGAGAAGGCAAGGACCTACTTACCATCACTGTTGTCTGCAATAAATTTGGCTGCACATGACATGAATTCCAACGTATGCTGCCATACCTGAACCTCTGAGAGCACGTCGAATGCTAGATTCATGGGGTAACTTCTCGGAAAAAGATAGAAGTTCTTGGAATAACAATAAAAACGACGGGAGCGTAAGGAAAGCGGAGAATGCTGGGATTTTTTTTTATAATTAAAAAATAGATAAGCCACTCAGAGAGTAGATCCATTGTACAAGTTCTGTGTGAAAAAACTCAACTATACAGAGTTGCTACCGTACACTGTCACAAAACTGAGATGAGGACAAAAGCATAGTAGAACTCGACTGCATTTCACTAATAATGAACCTTGTGTTTGAATTTGTCTCTAAGCGTTGATAGTCTTCTCTGAATTGGGAACTTCTCATCTCTCCTCCCCAGTTTGTCTAAATAGAATATGATTTTCTTCAGAGTTACCATAACATCTTCGGTCTCGTAACCAAATTCTTTCTCCTGAATCCTAAGTATCCTCCTTAGAAGCTCAAGTAGCTTCTCGTCATCTTCTCCTAATCTGACTTGTATGGATACCAAGCAATCAAGTGCCTCCCCTACAACACAAAATAACACGCATGAAATTGGATCCCTTAAGGAGATCAAATTCAAGCCAACAATCAGATGAGAATCATGGTTCTTAAGGACCAATACTTCCCCCGGGAGGGGGGGGGAAGACAGGCTTATCAGATTGATAAACCCATGAGAGGCGATAACAACAAAGCCATACCAAGACAACAATTCAACTAGAGCCCGTAACAAATGGAAGGTCAGTAATATAATGCAATGTTGAACAAATTAAGGCACAGGTTTCTTTGTTCTAGTGCGCAACTGCACAAGGGATTAAAGAATTACCAACTGGAAGAGATTCTTTTCCAAATGCTGCTTCACGGATTCTCAAAACATCAAGAGCAACCCTCTCGGCTTCTTTATCCCGCTTTAAGTTGTAAAGAGTAATGGCAAGGTGCATCATTGGAAAAGTGATACTTGGATCGTCACCCTCTGTGTTCTTTGTCATAATCCGCAAACTTGTCCTAAGCAAGCGCTCTGCTTCTGCAAATTTATTTGAGGTGGAATAGGAGATTGCAAGGTTTATAAGGTGAGTAGCCAAGCTGGGATGCTCTTTGCCTTTGTACTTCTGAGTTATCAACAGGCACTCCTCCAAGAGCTCGCGTCCTTCATCTTGCCTACAAGAATAAAAGTACTAGCCATGTTTATCATGAAAATAATGATGAAATGAGAAGCGACAATGGTTAATAGTTGAAGAATAAGTCGTTTCATCAGTAGCAAAATTAAAACAGGAAATGGAGAAAAAGATAAATTAAACAGAATAGGATCCAGTAAAGCAGGCAAACGAAGAACAGGATATGGAGAGATAACACTAGGACAGATAGAACCTAAAGAGTAGCGAGCATTTGCAATTTCCAGCATACGTCTCCTAATTGTTTATAAGTGGTACCAACATCTACACACGGACAAATAATGTTAGATATCCCAAGTATGGCTTTCAGTTATACCTTCCAACAACATGAAGCAACTCTGCCAAGTCTATCCTCATCTTCTCCATTATATTATCATTCAAAGCTACACTTCCTGAATCCCTAATGACTTGAAGTGCTTTTCTATACAGGTGAATGGCTTCATCTGCATTTCCTGTAAAGTAAAACAAAGTGGAAGAGATTATAGGTTTTGTAGTAGAATTATGACAATTGTGTTATAGATAAAATTTTCTAGGCACTTAACATTATTCCCAACCGATTGCAAGTTTGCAACTCCCTGAGAATCAAGGTGGGAAAATTAATCTGGGAACATCACTTCCACCTTTTTGTTGAAATGCAGGATAACAAAATGATAAATCTTGTTTTCTGGTTGCCCAGGAAGTAACAATAAATAGATAAAAGCACAAACCTTGTGCACATTTCACATTGGCGAAGGAGCACAGAGCCATGCCAACTCTTCCATCACTTTCCCCATATAACTTGATATAAATATTTAGTATCCTAGAAATTGATCAAGCCAGTGATCAATTAAGAGAACAATTAAAACACATCCAAAATTCCAAGTATAGGAAATCCAAAGAAAAGTCACCTAGAAAATGGATCTTCAGAGTCTTTAGCTTTTCCTTCACTGATTAAGAGATTGCCAAGACCAGATAAAGGTATTACAAGATCTGCACTATCAACACCCCGGCTTGACTCGATGATGGAAATTGCTCGATGATAATTCTCAATTGCTTTGGACGCCTTTCCAGCATAACCAAGAGCTTTAGCAACTCCTAATAGCGGTGTAACAAGAAAAGTAGAATTTCTTCCTACAAAGGCAGATACAAAAGAATATCAGACTGCTACAGGCAACCAAAATCAGCAGCAGAATAACCAAAGTATTGAGTGTGTTTGGGTGTTATTATTTATTTTGTGGGGGTGGGTGGGTGGTGTTGGGTTGGAGGACAGATGTATCAGCCATGCTACTGACACAACCATGCAGGGTCAGAAAAAGGAATGACGATGCAGCTCAAAGCATCATTGAATGAGCACAAAGTGGAAACCGAAAGAGAGCATACAGATTCCAACAGATTTTGCAGGAATAATCAACAGTTTACTTCATAATGTTTTCCTCAACTATACCTGTTGCACATGTGCACTAGTACAATCCCAATGAAAGTTAAAAACGACGTCATCACAAGTATTCTTGGTCTTACAAAATTTATCCCACAAAAAACTGAAAAGGGAGAGACCATAGAGTTCAACCAATAACTGCTTTTGTCCTCTATCCAACAAAGAAAAGTACCCCCTTCCACAATATTCAAACTAAAATTTGTTGTCCCATGAGCTATTCAAACATTTACCTCAAGCCTGCCTAAACATGTGATTAAAACTACACAAAATTCTTTGAATGTCAAGCCAGACCGAGTGGGTGTGATTAAAGTAAATACTCATATTCAACCACTTAAGACTAATATTTTTCTATAAAGGTCCACAAGACTCTTTTAATGAATCAGGTTACTCAATAATATTTTTGTGTACCCGTGATATGATAGAATCTCCGAACTATATAACAATATCTTTACATGTATGTAATAATATCTTCAAGTGACCTGATCGGAGTCTACCTAATCTAGTCTACAATATATGTAATTGACCCTAAAAGTAGCAGCGTCACAAGAATGATCTAAACAAACAGTCTTTACCAAATAACTAATTATTATGGATTTGGTCCAGAAATGTGCAAAGGAGCAATAAATAGTGTATCAAACTATAAACGGTGCTTCCATAGCAAGAAAAACTGCTAAACTTTAAGAACCAACTGACCATATAATTTTTCTAACGACCTCAGAGCCCTCAGGTACATAATGATGGATTTCTCAAACTTTTTTAGAACTGAATACATGTTGCCCATGTGTAGGAGTGTTGAACCAAGAATCACATCTCCGTCATCTAAACCATCAACAACCGTATCCATCTGGCCAATCATAAAATTGTGAAGGTCAAGAAATATATGAAAAGACACAAATAGAAACAATTTTCCAGAGAACAAACAGCGCATCAATAACTCTGAAGCGTGTACTTCATGCATTCAATTAACAAAGAAAAGATGGAATAGATGTCACTTTCAACATACAGTAACAAGTTATGAAACCTAACCATTAGCATGAAACCCTACTCAGCTACTAATGGGTGAAAATTTCAGATATTCAAGGCGCTGGAAGACAGAAAACAGACTCCAAATAAACTGCACAGTTTGCTGACAGATGTTGTTTGTAGCCTTCTTGGAAGCAGCCGGACCATCAATAATTCACAACTACATGTGGCCGAAGATGCATAAGGGACTCCACATATAAACTATTAACTGAATTACATAGACCAATTAATTACCCAGAGAGCATACTCTTACATGCATGATATGTTAAAGACAGTATCAATCAGGCAATAAAACCAAAGTCCCGGTTGCAATTGTGGTATCGGGGTATTGTGAAGAATATTTTATATGTTGCAATTGTCACAACATGAATTTTCATTATTTTTCACAACAAATATCAGTTAAATATTGGGAAATATGTGTGAATTTTTATCTGTCTAATTTCACCGAGATAGCATATCAGGACCCCTCAAACTCCAAGACATTTCGACCGATACGCAACATCTTCACCGAATTTTTTTGTATGGTATCAGTGACTTCTGGCCAACAAATTTGCACATATTGAGGGCATCGTGATAGTTGTGTACTAAAATAATGGGAAAAGACAACAAGGCTGAAATGATTAGGGCTTAAGGAGTGCAATCAACGAATCAAAGTTTACCAAATTCAATATTGAGTCAACCATCTTTACATCCCCAATTGCCATATATCCCAAAGCAATGATGTCTAGCACTGCAGCTTCTTCCACACCTCTAAAGTTTGCATCTATCTGTTCTTTAACTGCTGCATAATTTGCTCGAAGCAGATAGACAGCATCATTTTTCTTTCCCGCTGAGATCAAAGTTTTAATTTCATCAAACAACTCTTGCAGCTGCTTTTCAAAATCATTTGCATTGCTACAGCTATCGAGCAAAGAATTGGACCTGTCAAGAGTATATTATATATTGAGAATGCATTGTCTTTACAAAAATTTTATGACTTGTAAATATATTTTCCTCTCTTTTCAGGCTACTGCCTTCATCTAGGAACTAAAACAGTAGGAGCTTTAAGAGGCACATATCCAAAAATGATAGCTGCAATATGCCCAATATGCAGTAGGAACTTAAACCATAATAACAAGCATACAGTTACGAGTGTCTACCTCTGCAAGCTATCTGGAAATGATCCACCAGTATCAAGGCTGCTTCCATTGTCCAAACTGGTCAATGGAGGAGATCTGACTCCAGCAAAGGTTCTACATTGACAATGATTGGGTACCTGGTAAAGCTTGAGGCCGCAATTTGGGTATTGAAGATGGATAGAGAAACACACAATGCCCTTAGAGACAGTAATCGAAGCCATCCTTAGACATGCTTGGGTCTTGCTGCAAAATTTTTGGAAACATAAAGCTCACAATAAATAAAGAAAACTGAAGATCTCAAAGTTAAAAGGACAGCACATATGTAGGCAAAATTCTAAGGTAGAGTGAAGACAATCTAGAAATATAAAAGAGATTTGTGGAAGATGATAATATATCCCCTTCGTCATCTGACTGTTTACGTAACAAGTCAAAAATGAAACCAAGCCTCGTACGAACTGAATTCCTTAAACCAGGGGCCGGATCAATTCTTTGCTTTTCTTCATAGCACCATTAGGTGGCCTCATAGATCTACAAGTCACTAAACCCAGTCCACCTCAATTCTTGATAAATGAATTCATATAAACTGCATTCAAGCCAACCAATGATAATCTCCAAACAAGTATGCAGTCGGAATCAAACTTGGGAAAATAACCAGATCGAAAAAGGAGTTCTAAGTGCTCAAATGCTCATGAGTAGGGAAATTTTAACAAATTCTCAATACACCCATAAAAAACATCCTTTTTTTGGGCTCTTACTATAAAAAGAGAAACAACAAATACCAATAATTTTTTTGATACACCTTCTCCAAGCTGAATGACCCGTCTTAGCGTCATTTTGAGCCCACCTTGTAACTCCCTTCAATCCAACCCAATCTTAGACTGTAAGTAGTTAAGTAACGCGTTTTGATACTAAGTCCTACATTTTACTGATTTCCACTCTTTGCTCCGTAGTCTAGCTTTAGGTTATTACTGCTCTTATATTCCTTCTCAGGTTGTTAAATTGTTGATGTTAATTGTTGTTGTAACAGAATGCTGATCAAAAAATGATCAATCACCTCTGCTATCTTCCAATTCTCTCAAATTTAGCAGGTTTTTCTAAGTAGATCCTTCAAGACCCATTCAATTTCTTTGGGTTTCTGGGCGAAGCTACCACCAGTATCAAAGCTGCAACACTCCTGACATGGCCAATGGTACTCGCTCTAATGATCTCAAAAGGGAAATTGACCAGCTCAAGCACTCCATGGATGAGATGAGGGCATTGTTTCACAGCCAATTGCAGGAATCTCAGCAGGAGACTTCAGCGGTATTTCAAACCCTCCTCTCACATATTCAAACTCTAGTTGTTGGCCCATCTTCAAGTCGCAATCCACCTTCCACAAGCTCACCCACGTTGGAGACCAACAACCCAGATAATCATTCCCCTATACCTGAACCCATTATGTCGCCACAAATCATACCACTTGTGCCACAACCTCAAACCCAAAACACTCATCAAATTCCTTGGCTAGAGTTGAATTTTCCAAGTTTGACAGCAGCGATATAGAGGGTTGGATTTATAAGCCGAACAATTTTTCACCATAGATGAGACAGAGAATAGTAGGGTGCACCTTGCTGCCATTCACCTCGAAGGGCTACTGTATAATGGCACCAAGGATACTTTAAAACTAGACCGCATCCTATGTATCTCACCTGGCAGGAGTATGTTAAAGCTCTTATCGCTCTTTTATGCTCTTCGCCATTTGACGATCCCATAGCTAAGTTGACCAATCTCAAACAAGGATCGAGCTCGACTGACTATCAAAACAGGTGCCTAAATTTGCCTCAAGAATATGTTGTGAGCTGCTTTTTAGGGGGGTTGCAACCTAATGTGCAACACAGTGTGAGAATGTTCAAACCCCCTACGCTTAAGGTGGCATACTAGCTAGCTAAGCTGTAAATGGCCATAATACAGAGCCAGAGAAACTACCACAAACCACCCTTACTGCCTACCCCACAACCCGATCTGAAACCTCCCAGTACCAACTCACTTGAAAGACTGACCGCCATCTATTCTAGTTCCAATAAAACTCCTACTAGAAGACAAATGAGACCCCTTTCTCAAGAGGAGATGGATGCCATGAGGGCTAAGGGAGAGTGTTTCTAGTGTACTGAGAAG
The DNA here is from genome assembly GCA_039764185.1 of Tamarix austromongolica. Classification (NCBI taxonomy): domain Eukaryota; kingdom Viridiplantae; phylum Streptophyta; class Magnoliopsida; order Caryophyllales; family Tamaricaceae; genus Tamarix; species Tamarix austromongolica. Next base: position 103,219,386 of record CM077817.1, read on the forward strand.
TTCACCCCTAGCCATCGTTGCACTAAGAAGCAAATCTTTATGATTGACATGGTGGATGACGACGAAGAAAGGTTAGGAGAGACGTTGATAGAAGAAGGAGTTGTGGTAGAGTCAACTACATAGAAGTCCCCTCAAGTCTCGGTGCATGCCTTGAGTGGGATGCCCACCTACCAAATCATATGTGTTATTGGATATATCAGAAGGAAGCCCATTAATGTGCTGAGTGATATAGGAAGTACTTACAACTTCCTCAACTTAAAGACTACTAAACAAGCAGGGTGCCACCTCATGCCTACACAACCCTTAATTGTAGATGTGGTTGATGGCAAAGCCCTATAAAGCTTTTATATGTGCAGAGGGCTGGTCACGAGGATCTCAGAACATGAATTTCAGGGTGATGTCATGGTGATACCTTTAGGTGGTTGTGATATGGTCATGGGAGCACAATAGCTCAACACATTGGGATAAATAACCCTAGATTACCATCACTTGAGTATGGAATTTTGGATTCATGATAGAAAGGTAGTATTGAGGGGTGCTCAGGGTGTCAAATCTAAAGGGACCAACGCCAAAGAGATAGATAAGGTCTTATCCAAGGCCTCTAGATAGAATGGACTCTGCAATTGTATGATGGGGGAATTAAAGATGGAACAAACCTAAAACCCTCGGTGGTAAATGACACAAAAACAAATCAGAAGGAGCAACAAACTTTGCTCTAAAAGTATTAGGTGGTATTTGAAGTGCCACAAGGGTTAACTCTGAAGAGGTCACATGACCACCAAATTCCACTCAAAACAAAGGTAGTGTTTGTCAACCTGAGACCCTCCAAGTATTCTTTTGTCTAAAAGGATGCCATCGAGGCTTTGGTTCAAGAAATGTTAAATTTTGGCATCATCCAGCAAAGCACTAGCCTGTATTCATCCCTTGTGTCCTAGTTAAGAAGAAAGATGGAAGTTGGAGACAATGCATTGATTACAGAGAGCTCAACAAGCAAATCATCAAAAGCAAGTTTCCCATTCCAGTTATAGAGGAGCTTCATGGGGCCAAGTACTTCTCCAAAATTGATCCTCGATAAGCTTATCATCAAATACGCATGAACCCTAATGATATTCCTAAGATTGCCTTCAAGACGCATGAAGGGCATTATGAGTATTAGGTTATGCCCTTTAGCTTAACTAATGCTCCCTCCACCTTCCAATCATTGATGATTAGGGTCTTTCGACTATATTTGAGGAAGTTCATATTGTTTTTGTTTTTTAATGACTTACTAGTTTATAGTTTTGATTAGCCATCTCACTTGCTCCATCTAGAGTTAACTCTAGCATTGCTATGCAAGAACTAACTGTACGCTAAGGAGAGCAAGTGCGTGTTTGGGGCCACCCAAATTGAGAATTTGGGACACATTACTTCATTTCAGGGGGTATCCACAGACCCTAAAAAGATCAAGGCAGTCCAAACCTGGCCATTGCCCAACAATCTTACTTAACTTTGGGGTTTACAAGCTTAGCAGGCTATTATAGAAAATTTGTAAGGCACTATAGTGTACTTAGCAACCCTTGACTCTTTTGGATGGTCAACAAAGGCTCAAGATGCATTTGAGAAGCTCAAAACTGCCCTCACTACAGCCCCTATCCTTGCACTGTCAGATTTTAACAAGGAGCTCATCATTGAGAGAGTGATGCTTCCATGGCTGGAATGGGTGTTGTCCTCATGCAAGATGGGCATCCCATAGCCTATATTAGCAAGAGCTTTTCACCCAAGAACGCTAGTTTGTCTATCTATAAAAAGGAATTGCTTTCCATTCTTTTTGCAATAGATAAATGGAAGCAATACCTAAGGGGGAGACATTTCAAAATTAAGACAAACCATCAACCACTCAAGCATCTCATCAACCAGAGGATCGTTACCGACCTTCGACAGATGTGGCTTGCTAAGTTGATGCCCTATGACTATGCGATAGTAAACAAGAGAGAAAGAGAGAAAGAGAGAATGTGTCAGCTGATTCACTTTCCAGAATTCAAGGGGTAGAGTTATTTTCTATCTCACTTTCAGCCACACACACTGACCTTCTTGCTAAGTTCAAGTGTAGCTGGAGTTATGATTTTAAGCTTAGTGAATTGATACACCACTGACAGCAAAATCTCATGCACAACCCCAAGTATAGTTACTCTCATCAGTTACTCAAGCGGAAGGGTAAGTTGATGGTGGGAAATGATTCAAATTTGCAACAATAGCTACTCAAGATATATCATACATCAGCCATAGGGGGCACTCCGGAGTACACGCCACCTACAAGAGGTCAGTTGGGTTATTTTACTGGAAGGGATTAAAGAGGGCAGTTAGAGACTATATTAGAAGGTGTGATTTGCCAAAGGTATAAGTATGATACACCTAATTATTTAGGTAATTGCAACCCTTACCCATTTTGCAAATAGTTTGGTCAGACATCAACATGGACTTCATTAATGGGTTACCTAAATCCCAGGTAAAAGACGGTATTATGGTAGTGATTGATAAGCTGAGTAAGTATGCCCATTCGTGGCACCTAGCCACCTATACACGACATCTACTGTTGCTAATGAGTTTATTGATCAAGTATACAAGCTCCACGACCTACCTCAAACTATTACCAGTGATCAAGATCCCATATTTGTGAGTAGGTTCTGGTAAGAGTTGTTCAACCAACGAGTCAAGTTAGAGCTATCCACAGCCTATCACCAGCAAATAGATGGCCAATTAGAATTTCTCAATAGATACCTTAAATCTTATTTTTGGTGCATGACTGGAGATGTAATTGCGGATTGGTGCAAATGGCTTCCCTTGGCTAAATACTGGGACAGCACTACTTATCATTCAGCCACACATACCACCCCCTTTGAAGCTTTATATGTCCAGCCTCCCCCTATACACCTACCTTTTTTTCCCGGTGATTCACTAGTAGAAGTTGTGGATCGAACTCTTACTGCTAGAGAGAATGCTCTTGTACTCCTCAAATCTCACCTTAATCGGGCACAAGCTAGAGTGAAGAAGCAACCTAACCAGCATCAAAGTGAGGGGAACTTTGATATTGGTGACTGTATGTCAAAGTGCAACCTTCCAGGCAGGTTTCATAAACCAATAGATCAGTGCACAAACTAGCTCCCACGTACTATGGTCCGTATTAGGTCCTGGACAAGGTGGGTCCTGTTGCTTACAAACTATACCTTCTCCCTTGGACTTCAGTACACCCTGTTATTCATGTATCCTTGTTGAAGAGGAGTTGTGGGACATACAGTGAGCCATTTCCCTTCATCATACCAAACCACCCTTGAATTCAACTATGTGCCAGTGGCTATTCTTGATAGACAGACTGTAAAGAGAGACAACCGGACTGCAGCAAAGGTGCTCGTACAGTGGTCTAATGGTAGTGAGGAGGATGCAGCCTGGGAATATTACTATGATCTTCTCCACAGGTTCCTGACTTTGACCCTTGTGGACAAGGGTTGTCTGATGGCGGGAGTGTTGATACACCTTCTCCAGGCTGAATGTTCTGTCTGAGCTTGATTTTGAATCCTTGTAGCTCCCTTCAATCCAACCCAATCTTAGACAATCAGTAGTTAAGTTATGCGTTTTGATGTTAAGTTCTGTGTTTTACTGATTTCCACTCTTAGCTCCGTAGTACAGCTTTAGCTTATTACTGCTCTTAGATTCCTTCTCAGGTTGTTAGATTGTTGATGTTAGTAACGGAATTCTGATCAAAATATGATTAATCACCTCTGCTATCTTCCAATTCTCTCTAATTTTGCTGGTTTTTCTAAGTAGATCCTTGCTGAACCTTCGAGACCCATTCAATTTCTTTGGGTTTCCTGGGCGAAGCTCCCATTTGTAGTTATAGTCTCATAGATACTCACGAAAAGGGCAAATAACGCAGACAAACTACTGAATTGAACTCATATACAGTTTGAAACACCAACCGAAAATTAAAAGTAAATGCAACATAGGGATCGAAATAAAAGCCTAAAGTAAATAATGATACATAGTTTCACAATTGCATCGTCGTTTGAGAGAGAGAGTGGTAATGGGAGAGGCGTACCTGGTGTTCACAAAAGAGGAAGAAGGAAGTAGAGTAGCAGCCATGAGACGAGGAGCAGCCGGACGACAGAGCCCAGACGGGCAGTGCGAAGAGTTGGAAGGAATGAGATAACTCAACTTCGCAAGAGTATTAGGCCGGGATTAATGGGTTTGGCCCGAGAATTCGTTGGGTAGCGAATTTGGGCAGTGCGGCCACGATGAGACCGTACCCAATAAGTATGTTATATAAATTTTGTTTATAAAAATTCTAATAAGAAGAGATTATATTATATAATTTTTTTATAAGGATTATAACAAGGTAAAATCGTATTATTAAAAAAATTAATCTATTTTATAACAATATGTATAATTGTAATTATTATAAGAGAATTTACGTATTTAAAAAAAATGTATTCTCCATACAAAATATGTTTTTAATCAGGCATATATTGATATCATATAAGACATATATTCATATATATTTTTATAATATGTGTATTTATATTTGATAAGTTTTATATTCATAATAAAATATAAAGTGTATTTTGTTAGAAAATATAAATGTTTTTATAATATGTGTACTGCTTTTTATGTACATGTGAATTTATAGTAGAGTCAAAACCTATTTATAATTTTCTATCATATATTTTTGTGTTGTGGGTATATAATTTTATATTTACATAATGGATTCCATTACAATAAGTGTATTTATGAGATAAAAGATTACCTATATGCAGTGGTTATATAGTAAGTAAGATTCAAATATATCCCGATGGGTGGAGTAGTTTAGGGATAGGAAGTGTGTTCCATTTGAGAACTTCCATTATATAGTTTCTCCCCCTCCCTTTAATATATTTATTATAGAAGCAATCTAGCGTTGCACCGCACATATTTTACTTTTCTAAAATTTATAAATTAAATTGAATACAAAGTTGTATATAATAGATAATAATAATGATAAATATAATGCTAATGACAATTTAAGAAATTTATTTATACAATAGTACTATAATTGAATGTATAATACTAAATATTATACATTTAAATTAAGATGTTAAATTTTATGTAATTATATCCTAAAAATATGTACTCAATTTGTATAAAATAAAAGTTATTCTACAGATCTACATAGTTTATAATAAACTAATAAAAGTAATCTTATAAATATACTTATACACTTCTCTAAAAAAAAAATAACAAATCATTTAATACATAGATAGTGGGGGAAAAGTGAAGGTAAAAATAGAAAATAGATTTTAACTTTTCTAAAATAATTTTTTTATGCAAAAATTTAGTAATAGAATGAATTTCTTTTTGATATGAAGAGAGTAATATTGAATTGGTCATCATTATTGGGTTGATAACAAATATTTTTTAAATAAAGCAACATAAAAAATTATATTTAAATAATAATAGAAAATATATTTAAGATAAATAATTAATAACTATGTTCATATCTGATTATTCAAAATACTTGTCAAAAAATTTAAAATGTCACTTAATATTTATGGCAGTAAGAGATTGCCCCTTAGTTTCTAAAAGTGTTTTTTTTTGCTCAAAAGTTTTGTTTTAAAATGAACGTTGATTTAGAAGAATTAATGCTTACTTTTCACTTGTAGCCCTACTTTGTTCCTTTTTTCTTATATGCATTAATTATTATATTATTTTCTAATGAAGGTTATAATTTTCATATCAGGGGTATATATATATTACATCTTAAAATAGTGTGTAAATTACTAAAAAAATACTTTCTTTTAAAAATGGAGGAAGTACATAGAAATAACATAAACAAACACGTGAATTGAGGTTTGGACTTTTACTATTACTCAATTTGGGTTAGAAAGAGTAAGTACAATTGGTAAAAAAAAAATAGATGAAAAGTTGGAAAGATGAAGAGTTTAATAGTTAATCCATTTTACACGTAGGGATGTCAATATGCTCTGTTATCATTAATAAAAATAAAGTGCATAGTCTTATAGTTTTTTATTTTAAAAAAATTGAAGTACTGTCAAACTATCTCATTCCCTACAAGGAGCAATGTCCTAAGATGAATAATATGTTCTTTAAACTCTTAAGATGTCTACTTTACAATAAAAAGACAACATAATTTTGAACTATGTAGCTTAAATTATGATATTTTTTATAAAGGTGCACAATGATGATAATTAGTTCTATCGATCGATTGGTTTAAAAACATATCGATTGGTTTACTCTCTAGAAAAAATATGTTTTAGTCTCTACTTAAATAAATCCGGTCAGTCAAAACTAGTTGATAGGTTTGAATATTGATTGACTGGTCGGGGCATTTTTAAGATTTTCTACCTATTGTAATTTGACTGTTCAAGTACTTTTACACCTAATGACTAGTGTTAATTTTTATCATCTTTTAGCACTATAAATAAGAGTTGTTAGACTTTAATAAAGATCAACTAAGCTAGCAAAATTCTTCTAAAATTATCATTTTCATATCTTAAAAAGAATCAAAGAGAGTTTTGATTTTACACTTTCAAATCAAAATAAAAAATTCTATAATGCTCAATATGTTATTCATATTTAGTTAGGGTGCTCATACACTTAATTATTATTTCTCAAGGTAGATAAAAATATTTACTAACTAGTGATTACTCACTTTCATATGCTCTTTAGTAAATATTTTTATGGTATTCTTTCAAAATCATCATCTCAAACACAAGTGAAGAGTGGTGTGTTATTTAGCATTTCTAAGGGAGGTTATTGAGATTGCAGTCTTATAAACTTAAAGAAGATAATTAGGCAAAGTATAAATTATCTCTTAGCATATCATTGAGATTGTAGGCTCATAATCAAGAGATGAGCGAGCAACGTCAAACACCAACTATAAATAAAGAGAGATTGAAATCAAAAAGAAAAAAAAAACTTTTGGTAATGGATATAGAGAAACTTTATATAGTTTTTTTAACCACTATAAATCGTGTGTTTATTGTTTGTCATCATTCTATTTAATTCTCATAAAATTTTAATTTAACATCATTATTATAAAATAATCTATTCACCCTCTCTAGAATATCCGTATAGTCTTTCATTAAGCCATGGGTTACCTACCAACTTAATTTATGTGTTGTATGAATTGAGTTTAACGAATGCGAACTAAGGTTAATCCATCTAATGTAACTTTATTTTTTTTTCTTTTTTATCTGTCTTTTTACTTTAGCCTTGCTCTTCATGACAATATTGTGTTTGAAGGATTCATTCATTCAAATTCAATAATAATGAGCTATACCATTACGATACCATTTGATAACCATATTATTTTCATTTTATTTCCATATTAGTTTTGTTTTGACACATTATTATTATTATTTTTTTTATAAAATTTTAAAACCATCTCTATTTTTTTTTATCACAAATTCTTATAAAGTAACTTTAAACATATAAATTAATATTAATTAAAATGTGTGTGTATATGTATATATGTAGGAAAAAAGGTCAATATATATATGTAGGAAAAAAGGTCAATATATATGATTTTAGATTAAATTCAAATAAGATATTAATTTACCAAATAATATTTATATAGTATTGAATAAAACTCATTCCTATATAATATATAATCATTCAAAATATTTTCTCTCTCTTATTCTAATAATCATATCTTCATCACATCTACAAATTACTTAACGGTAAGAGTTTAGAAATTAAGAGGTGATAATGAGATTGAAAATAAGTGATTGAAATTTTATTGTCCTTTTCATGTGTAAAAATAATTTGAAAATAAATTAACTAATCTACTCTTCGTTCTTATTTTCATATCTATTACCTACGCCCCTAAGCTTTATTATTTTACATTTCATTCCTACTTTCATGCGTATTTGAATGACCACGCCCCCTGCTAAATCTTGAAGATGGAGGTCTCAATTGCCGCACACCTCCCCAATTCGCATCCCGTTCCCGTTCACATAGGACAATTACCAAACAATACAATGAAAGATATTAAACCTTTTCAGTAATTGACATCTTTACAACCGTAGCCCAGAACCAGAAGTCAGAAAAGTATTTGCGAACAAGTTGATGTCTCTATTATTCAACCCGCCCTAACTTCCGAGAAAAAAAAAAAAAAACAGTTCCTGCTATCGATTAATCTCGGGATCAACTTGTCTGCTTTCTTTCCGGGATATTCCGGAATTGAGGCTTTGAAAACCTGAAACGAAGGTTGGGTGGTTGATTGAGGCCTGCTTACTGCTGGAATTGATGGACGTGGGTTTCGGGTTGTTTGATTGTATCTATTGAAGGACGAGTGTCAGAATGCTTCTGTATCTAGTCTGTATTTAGTAATGGCAAATCTCTGTCTTGCAATGCGCTTTTGCTTCGGAAAATGTCGCCGTCACTTGCGATGACATAGCTGCTTAATTTGGTAAGTCTCAATCCTCTGCTTCCATTGAAACTAGTACATGGATAGAAATTTTGATTTGGAAATGCCCAAATTGTCGGACCCGTATTCTATAATTACTAGTGTGCTTTAATTCATAGTGTGAACTACTTAGCCCTCCTGTTTGGTTTTACTTATTATTAATAACTACTTTTAGATAAAAATTATTTTTATAAATCTACTTTTAAAAAATATTTTTATAAGTAAAATGTATGTTTGTTTTAACTTTTATTACATAAGTGATTAATGCTAAAAAACTACTTATTATATCTTATTAGTGTTTGGTTTTCATTTTCCTACAAAAGTACTTTTTCTTTTCCATCTTTAATTTTTATCTTCCTATATATATCTTTTAGTAATAATTACTATATAAATTATGTAATATTAAATATTAAAAAGTATATTAAACATTAACAAGTATAAAAAAAATATAAAGATATTACCCATGCCGAGTAATCTTTTTTTTGTTGAAGTAAAATGATTTTTCATTTGAATTTTTTGGTATCGCACATTCACAAGCGTATTAAGACTATCAAATCTTATTGAAACTCGAAGTAGGCCTACTACCTTTCTTAACCTCCTGAACACATAATTAAATAAATGTTTCATACCTTGATTCAGTCCAATGTGCAGTATTTGATGAAGATGTCATATATCTTACAAATACACTTACATACTATCAATATAGATATCAATTTAAATATATTATTAACATAATTACAATCTACTTATAATTAATTGTATTATACTTGCAATTATAAACATACATTGTAATTATAAATTTACGACAAAAGTAATATATATTACCTTTTAGATTATTTCGATTAGAGTTAATAATTATAAACATACATTGTGCATCTCTTTTCCTTGAACTTATGCAAGTTTCATCATCTATAGTTTTGTTTTGCCATCTTTAAATTAAATATGATTTAACTCAGCTCATGGGAACTGATATGAAGTAGTAACACCAGCCCTATAAGTTTAATATGTTCGTCAAGGTTCATGCCATATATACGAGCTTCAATAATCAGCTAGCTATTTGACTCAAATACTCGAACCAAACCTTCCAATTCATGCTATTATTTATCTATCAACCATGCACTCTGCTTTTTATCTGCTTTCAACTACATTTTCTCCTTAGTGCATATATCATCTAGTGGCACTAAGAGTCGATCCTGCATCTAAAAGTTGTGGCAGAGGCTTTCTTGAATATCTTCTCTCCACCTTGTAATTCCTGCATTATGAAACTAATGTACCCACCTGTTGCATATATCTATGTAAAGTGAGTTCCTTCTCATATGTTCAGCACAATGGGCTCCGATTCTTAGCTACCTACTCACAATCACAAAGATATATATATATATATATATATATATATATTATATGAAGCATAAGAATATGTGCAACTTATGATATATGCCGCCAGAATGACAAGGAAACTTCCCACTCATTGACAGCGCCTAGCCTATCCAAGTGCACCTAACAGTGAAGGCCACACCCACGTCCACCCCCTGAACCCCTACAACCATGTGATAAGCCACCAGAAATTCAGGCCACATAAGCTTCATGCTACTTGTCTAATTCAGCTGAAATGAGACCTCCCACAATCCATCGATTGGGTTATCGCACCATTCACTGCATTCGCTGAGCCTGATTCCACTACTATTTTGAAGCGCCTTGTCCGCTCTTTTACCCGAATCTGATCACACGCCTTTCATATGGCTCTAACTTTTGCTTTATTTATCTCCATGAAACTGAAGCTTAATGGGTATGGAGATAAACACAAAGCCAACTTCTTGCCAATCTCTTACCCCCCCCCCCCGGCGGAGATTGTTGCCCTCCCCTCCGCCGGCCAACTTCCACTTCTACCACTCCCGATAGCACATTAACATTATGTCGACATCTTTATTCAAACATTCTAAGCATTAATAATAAATAATAAATGAAAAATAGTCATACTGTCATCTTTATTCAAACTGGGCAAGAATTTTGAATGCCCAAACGCCTTCCACCGACTTCAGCTCCACCAAATCTCACCATACTCTTTAAATTTCAAATAAAATTCCAAACACCAAATTACCAAAGCGTCCCGGTCTTCCTTCAAGTTTACAAGTCTATTATCCAATAAAAGAAAACAATTTGTGCTTTTTGTCATGCTTTATAGGTACCTCATGTTTTCTGACTATGAGCTGGTGGTTGTGGTTTACAGTGGTTGATCAACAGATGCGATTCCAGCGTTGAATCGTAGCAACTTGATAAAAGAGTTCTAGAAAGCAACAATCGAACGAGCCCGAATAAAAAAAAGCACGCCACTGCCGACTTTAGTAGCAGTAACTTGTCGACATTTTCATACCCTAACTCCTCTGCGTCTCATCTATCCACCGTCCCCCTCCCCTTCTCTCTCATTCTCGAAAACAATAGCACGGTTGCAAAAGACCACAAAACAAAACCAGTAGTGACAAACTAACAATCGAAATCAAGTCTGTAAATTTTTTATTGTCTTTAGCCAAAAATCTACCGAAACGTAAAAAATCAGACACCGAAATTACTGGATATATAAACCAAGCTCATCGTTCTAGAGAAAAAAATAAACATCGAATTTGAAGATGAAGCACAATCGAAGCCGACCGGGAGCTACAACATGGAGAAACTGAGAGACAGAAATGGCGACTGAGCGAGCAATAGAAATGGGGACGGTGGAGAGGGTTAGAGAACAAACATTCACAGACTCTGGGTGGGGGATATAAACGAATTTTTAAAAAAAAAATTACCGTACCGCAGGAGGCAGAGGAATTGGTAGAAATAGTTTTAAAAGTAGATATAAATTACTTATAGATAATTATTTTTAGAAAGTAATTTTTACAAATCACTTTTTTATAATTATTTATTAAAAGTAAAATCAAATATTTATAAAAATTTATAATTATTTTTTATAATTAATTATCTAAAAAATTATTTTTTTTAAGTAAAACCAAACAGGCTAATCAATCACTTTTGCATTCAGAAAAATAATCAAGGACTTTAATTTATATAACTAAAGTATTTTAAAAACCAATTTTGCTCTTGAGGCGTAACCAGGGTGCGATCCTGACCCTTTCAGAAAGGAAAAAAATTTATTCTGCGTACAACAATATAACTTTTGAAATGGTAAAACATTAGACAAAGATAAATAGTTAATGAACGTGTCCTCGTTTTTCTGCGAGATATGCAGATAAATATTAACAAGTATTTATGACACGTAATTAACTAAGCCAGCTAATATTATATATGTTTTGTTGTTCATGAAATATTAATTAAGTACTTTACAACATTTGAATATTATGCAGGTGAGATATAGCAATTAATTAAGACCATAACTAATTAGGAGCTAATTATGATCCCGTGCTATATAAATAAAAAATATGTTAAATTTTTTTTTTTTAACATTTCACTAACATTCTTACTATCATATGAACCATTAAGTGAATGTAATGTAATTTTAAACGAAAGTATAATTAATATAGTATTAAAATGAGCAGCACAATTATACTTTTACTGCATATTCTTAGGTCTAAAATTATTTATATCTTGAAGGGGCTCATAATTAGCTACGCTCGTTGACATGTGTTGTAAGTGAAAAAAAATATATACTTTAAGACACACTGAGATAGGTTCTGTTTGCTAACCATACTATTTACATTTTATTTCCATATTATTTCTAATGTGACATTATTTATTATAAAATTTTAAAACTACCCTTATTTATATCACAACTTATTATAAAAATAACTTTAAACAAATAAATTCATATTAAAATACATACCCAAATATGTCAATATATATCACTTCAAATAAGATTTAGATAAAATATTAATTCACCAATGATACCATAGTATTTATTAGGTTGACCCATAAGAATGCCATCTCATTGAGAAGTGGTAATCATATGGCCAGAATTGGCTATTATGTCTTTTATGTGGCATGAAATAAAATAAAACTCCAAAAGAATATACCTTAAGGAAGGTTATAAGTTCACGCACTAACTTATTTATGAGTGATTATTTTTACTCTCTTTGTAAAAGGTACCTTCTCTTGAATAAATGTAATTAAAAATTATTTGAATATCTGGCCTGCATAAATAAATATGATCATCTAAATATAGGTATCATTTTTTGATTAAATTTTGTAGAAGAACATTAATTAATTTTTAAATATTGCTAACATTAAAAATCCTAAATAATATGTTGGTGTTATAATCTATACTACAAAAATATATACTATCATAAAACATTATAGACGCTTATAATATAATCTATATGTTAGTTCTCGTAAGTAAACCTAATATGGGGAATACATTGAGTACTTGTACTTTTTACTTTTATGTGGAGTCAAAATACTTTTCAAACCTTAGGAACTAATGTAAGATCACTTTTTGTGATCGTAACAAGGTCAGACCTAATATCGCTAGAGTGTTTTTATTACCAATCTATGTTGAGCATATTGGAGTGTATGTATGAAAGTTAACAAGAAACACATATTTTTACATGGTTCAATCAACTCTGGTGTATGTCTATAATTAGATGTGTTGTTCTCTTTATCAATCTACTCCGATTGTGAAGATTACAAATCTAACACATATATCTAACTCTATATCTGAGCTTCTCCTCAACTAGCTCTAGTCATGCTCTCTAAGTACAAACTCTTGTACATGCCTGAGTACACTCATATTCCTTACAAAGTATATGAATGAATATTGCAATGTTTTCAACTCTCTTGTTCTAAATAAGTTGATTGTTCTTGTATGCTTTCAATTACAAGATTCTCTTTTGAAAGACTTTGACTATCCTTTCTTACTCTCAATAATGCTCTTACTTGCTCTGATCAACTTGTATATTCCTTGAAGTTGTTCTCTCTTTTTATAATGTGGTAACAACAAGTGCATGAAAACCCTTAAAGTCTCCTTCCACATATGCATGTTGCTTTTCTTCTCTTGGAGATATTTGATCAATTGTTTTCTTTTATTTTTCAAAATAATATGTGTTAGATATTCTTATAGTGATATGCTATAGAAATTGTATCTTCAACGCTTATAAGTATATCTCGTTTTGGAAATTGTATCAAGAGCAATATACTTTTCTTCGCATTGGTTCTCTAATTGAAATGGGAATGGTTTCCTAATGAATACGTGATTCAACTTGGGTCTTGCTAAGTGTTGGTATTCTTAGATGAAGAATAACTGAAAATAAAAAGGGAAATGGGGGAAGAATTAAGATAAAAGGTTGTTTTTTGGTAACTCCTTGAGTCAATGCTTGTAAGAACCATCTAAGGTATAACTCTTAGGATAAATCTTGTAAGATTTAAATAATATAACTTTAAACTCTTATACTTGAGGATGGAGAGTGCTTGCGATATTTAGAGAGAAAAATGGCGGACAATGTAAGTTGTTTTCTTCATTCAATGATATCCTAACCTTATAGGAGAAGTTTATGATTAATGTTTACAATTTATACACCAAATACTTGTGTTTAGAATCTAGAAAGGGATGAAAATCAAGCCTAAAATCGCAGCCCATGCATCTCAGTTTGGGGGGGGGGGGGGTTATTAGCTTATTTTTGAACCCCTAAACATGCTTATCAAATGTTACAACAACCACACACACACACACACACACACACAAAAGAGAGAGAGACAAAGGCATCTTTCAACTTTCTAAGTAACAAAAAGAAGTAAATAATGTTTTTTAACCTTCCTTTCTCTTCTCAAAATTTGATTTATTCTTTCTAAGTGCTAAAAATAACTTGTTATATAAAGTGAAAGTGATTTGTGGCTGATATTTTGATCTTCCAAGTGGGATGTGCCATGGTTGTGTTTTGAGGTTGCAAGTGCTGAAACTTAAGGGAAAATAAGGGCTTAAAGTAAAGGAAAAAGTTTCTTAATAAAATGCTAGACCAAACATGGCTTAGGCCTATATTTGTTTTGGGGCATTTTAAAGGAAAGGGAAAAAAAAGGATTTTTGTATGGCTAAGGTTTTGATAGATAATTAATCAGTCAAACTAAGAAGAGTTTTGTGATCTTTAAACTTGGTAAAATTAATCGTTAAAGTATGATCCTCAATTGTGGGTGGTTCTACATCATTTCCATATTTACATATTCTTTCTATTTTCGTAGCATGTTTTTTTTTTTAATCTTTTGAGAGTTTATGGTCTTTTACAATATTTGATGATTTTCAAATTTGTTATGAGCTTTGTAACATCCCCAAATTTACTATTTAAAATTTTTATTTTGCGGAAGCGTTAGTTACCACCACATCTAGCATAAATCCAACATTCTTTACCATTCTTATACGAAGTGTTAAGGCTAAAATGTTACTCTACTTAAATTAACATTTACAACATAAGAACAAAATGGCAATTTCATTATAGATTAACCTTGTCCTGATAAATACAAAAGGATTAGAGTTATAATATAATAAAATGAGAAGTAGCAAGGGATATAAGAGTCCAAGGAATATTCAGATTAAAAAATATTGGGGCGAATACCAAGTAGTTCTAACTCTCAACCCCTACCAGAAGTCATCAAGCAAAATCCTCAAAGTATTCCTGCAAAGTAAATACTACCTATTGAATAGGCATGAGACTATGAAATAGAACTCGTCAGTACTATGGTACTGAGTGAACCATTACACAATACTAACATGCACATAGATAGTAATATAGCATAGATACATCAAGAAAATTATTCGATAATGAAATGGCCAAAAATCAACATAGTCAAATCAATTCCAAATGTGAAAGCTAGGTCATTGAGGTAACTATCGAATCAATAAATCCAAATCAATTCTAAGAGTAGGACATTAAGGCAACTACTGAATTAATAAATCAAAATCAATTCTAAATACTAAAAGGTAGGGCGCTAAGGTAACTACCAAACCACATACTAAACTAGGTAGTATACAATGGCAGCTATCAAATTAATAACCTAGAATAATCCATTTATTATTACCCAATAGTTACTTTTGTTTTTAATTTACTCAAGGGGGATAAAATAATAACCCAGAGACATAAAAGTAAACCGGTCATACCGACGCATAAGACATCACGGTACCCTCCTTACCATCCAACCTAGATGCATAATAACACCTTGGTCATACTAGTACATAAGGCGACACAATGTCCTTCACACTTAGCCCACCTAATCCTTAAGTTTTGATACCTTTATAGGATTCATAGGCCATCTATAGAGTAGACTAGGATTTTGTTGGGGCTCAACGTCATCCTAGATAACTAAAACAAGTTGAGGTTTCCCACCTTGTATATAGGGTAGCTAATCATACAAAACAACAATTTCCAAACTCGAGGTCTTCTATTTTAAGTATTAATATTATATAAGGTGATGACATATATCACATATACTATAGTAACTTCATTTTCTATACTTGACCATTTTATCTTTATTTTTAATTATTAGAGTAAATCCTAAGTTCATCGGTCTATATCAAAGCCACAGTTAATATTAAGGTTAACCTATATCAAATTATTCACTTTAGGTGTATTTGGTTGAAAATGACCATAATACCATCAAAACTCTAATTTCACTATTATTATCCAATCTTGTACCAAATATTATTGTTATCAGATTTGTCATAAAAAAAGACTAAAAGATAAGAATTTACCATATTTTAGTATGTAGGTAATTTCTAATATTTATAAATTGACTATCTTTTCCATTATGCAGGCATTTAGCAACTTACGTTTACAAATCCTAATCATGTGTGTTTAATGTGCCATATATTCCACACAATATATAGTATATACGTATAGGTTTATGGCATGATTCCACATTTAAGGTAACAATCATAACATATTAATCTTAATCAGGCTTGTGTACAAACATGCTATATTTTCATCCTAGTTACAACATGCAATAACTATCATGAAACACTTAACATGATATTGACGTACAATTTGATACGGTAGAAGGCAATTTAATCCAAAAATAGCAACTAATTTACAATAATCAAGCATACTAAGTTATATGAGGTTACTACTTCACCAAGGTAGAAGGTAGAAGGCAGGAACTCACGTCAGGGAGGGAGGAAAACAGGATGAGTTCATGCATAGATAGGCTAGGTGAAGAACGCACGAACAAGCACGGTCGTGCGAGGAAAAGATCGAAGGCATGATCTCACATGCATGGGTTGAGGAGTATTTGTTGACCAAACTTCTAAGGAGCATTGTGAGGGTTTTAGTGGTGACCTTGGTTTGCCTATCAGTTTGTGGATGGTAAGTGATATTGAATAGAATTTTGGTGCGAACTAACCTCCACAAGGTCTTGCAGAAGTAGCTAAGGAACTTGGTATCCTTGTCTGAGACAATGGACTTAGGAATATTATGTAGCCTAATTATCTCCTTGAAAAATAAATCAGCTATATAAGAGGCGTCATCCGTTTTATAAAATGTAATGAAATGAGCCATCTTAGAGAACCGATCCACCGCTACCATTATAATATCATTTTACCTTTGTATCTTAGGTAATGCTTTAATGAAGTCCGTACTGACATGATCCCATGGTTGATGTAGAATAGGTAAGGAAGTGTAGAGTCCTTGGTAGAAGTGACTCTTGGACTTTGGACAAGTGATACATCTAGCTATTACATTTTATAGATCTCCCACAAGTTTAGGCCAATACAAATGTTCACTAAGTATGTCCATTATTTTGTTGATGCCGAAGTGTCTAGCCAGTCCTTCTCTGTGCACTGCCCTCACAAGGAATTCTATAACGGAACATTTGGGAACATGGAGCTTATTGTTTTTGAAGATCAGCCCATCTTGAATGATTAACAATCCCTTCTTATTCTCTTGATCTTTGAATTAGCAGCAAAAGTCTTCTTCTTCTTCTTTGTAGAGCTATCTAATACATCCTAAACCCAATAATCTCACCTTTAATAAAGAGAGCATAACAATATCTCCTAGAGAGTGCATTTGCTACTACATGCATTTTTCCACTTTTGTATTTGGATACAAAGGAAAAAGATTGTAAAATTCTATACATGTTGCATGCTTTGGATTAAGCTTGTGTTGGCCATTGATATACTTCAATGACTCATGATTTTTGTGCAACACAAATTTTTGCGGTCTCAAGTAGTGTGACCAATGGTCAAAGGATCTCATAAAATCGTAGAAATCCTTGTCATAAGTGCTATAACTCACCCTATAGCCATTGAGATTTTTATTAAAGAAGGCAATTGGCTTTCTTTCTTGTAGTAAAACAATTCCAATGCCTACTCCACTAGCATCACGCTCAACCTCAAACAATTTGTTGAAGTTAGGTAATGTTAGGATGGGTGCTTCCCTTATTTTCCTTTGATCACTAAAAAGGCATATTGGGTAGCCTTAGTCCACTTCAATTTACCCTCCTTCATGCATTTGGTTATAGGTGCTAATAGGGTACTAAATACCCTAATGAACCTCCTATTAAACGAAGTTAGATTATGAAAATATCTCACTTGTGTTAAGCTTGTAGGCATGGGCCATGTCTCGATTACTTCCACCTTGGATTCATCCATGGTTATTCCATCTTCAAACACCACAAAACCTTAAAATGTAACTGTAAGTACAAAGAACTCACACTTCTCTAGTTTAGCATAAAATTTGTAACCTCTAAGTGCTATAAATACAAGTTTGAGATGCTTTACATGTTATTCCTCACAAGAGATATACATAAGAATATCATCAAAGTAAACAACTACAAATTTGCTAATGAATAGCCTGAGTACCTCATTCATAAGTCTCACAAAAGTACTAGGATCATTTAACAAACCGAAGGGCATAACTATCCACTCATATAATTCTATCTTGGTTTTAAATGCAATTTTCCAATTATTACCATCTTTCATTCTTATTTGGTAGTAGTCACTTCTTAGTTTGATTTTAGAAAACAAACATGCACCATTCAAACAATCAAGCATATCATCAATTCTAGGTATATGATACCTATACTTGATAGTAATGTTGTTGATAACTTTACTATCAACAAACATTCTCATGGTGCCATCTTTCTTTGGCACAAGCAAGGCATGCACGACATAAGGGTTAAGAGACTCCCTTATTAAACCCTTAAACAACAATTCATCTACTTGCCTTTACAACTCCAAGGCTTCCTTAGGGTTACATCTATAGGTTGCCTTATTAGGGAGTATACCAGCAGGTACAAAGTTTATTTGGTGTTCTATGCCTCTAATTAGGGAGGGGGGGATAATAAATGGGGTATATTATTAGGGAATACATCATCAAACACCTCTAACAAATGTCCTAACCCGTGGCTCATTACAAACCCTCCCCTCATTATCTTCTAACAATAATAAGAAATAGATTACTTTTTCTTTTTCTAAGGCCTTATCTAGATAATTTTCACCTATGAGTAAAGAATTTTTATAACTTATGTCAACATGATTAGGATGAGTAGCTAAAGGTGCAAGAAAAATCTTCTTCTTGGAAAATTCAAGCAATAAGTGTTCCTTCTTTCATTATGCAAGACATTTCTATCAAATTGCCATGGCTTTTCCAAAAGAAAATGACAAGCATCCATTGGAAATACATCACACACCATCTCATCTTGATAGGACTTGTAAATGGAAAATAACACCTTCACTTTCTTTGTCACCTCCATCCTATTACCATCATTAATCCATTATAGCTTATATGGTTTGCCACATGTTGTAGTAGGAAGACCGAGCTTCTCTAGTAAGGTACAATGGGCAACATTAGCATAACTTCCTCCATTGACAATAAGATACCATATTTTTTCAAATATGATGCACTTGGTTTAAAAAATATTTTCTCTTTGTGAATCATCCCCTTCAGCCTCTTTAGTATGCAACACCCTTTTAATCATCAGAGATTCTCCTACCTTCGGTGGTGTAAACTCCTCATCTCCATACATTCATGGCTGAGACTTCTTCCTTGTCTTCACTCTCCTCCTCTTGGTTAGCTTCCTCCAAATCTACTATAGTCATCACTCTTTTATTGGGGTACTCATTTTGATAGTGTCCTAAGCCTTGTACTTAAAACACCTAACACTCTTAGGCTTAGTCTCAAACACCACTCTTTTGCTCCTTACGTTTTTTTTTGTCAAAGGTGTGGACGGGGCTTTAAATGGTGGAGGAACCTCCCTTTACGTGCTATCACCCTTGTTTGGACCTCTATATCTCACGACCCTCTTATCCATTTTGTCTTTTTCTACCTTGATAGCTACATGATAAAGCTCATCCAAGGTATAATCCCTATGAATCTCCACCTTCCTAGCTATGTCTTGCCTAAGACCACTAAAGAAATGAGATATAGTATATTCTTCTAGCTCATCCAACCTGAGTCTCATGGAGAGTTTTTCGAACTCTCTAATATACCCCTCTACACTCAATGACCCTTACTTCAAAGAGGACATTTTGTTGTACAAGTGTTGAGTAAAAGAATGAGGAAGGAATCTATCCTTCATTTTCATCCAAGACTTAACCTTAGATTTTTCTTTTTCTTTTATCCTCTTATGAACTACACTCTCCTACCATTAGTGTAACGCCCCCAAATTTACTACTAAAAAATTTCATTTTAAGCGGAAGTGTATAATCAAATATTTGGGTGTTACTGCCGTAATTGACATAAATCTGGCGTATTCCACCATCCTTATGTCAATCACAAGACAAAATAATTAGAAAATGCAAAACATGATTAGAAAGAGACGAGACAACTTTTAATAATATCAAATAAGTGTTTGGAGATCAACTCCAATTACAATATCAAAATATATATAAAAAAAGGGATTCCATGGAAATAAGAGTCCAAAAAGGTATCCGAGTAAAACTATCATCCGAATAACATAACTCTACGCCCAAACCCTGATATGAATGAATCACTCCTCCACATATATCACATCAAAAGCTGTGAAATCATCCACTTGATCCTCATCGACCTACACATAAACATTTGGGTTGTCTACTTGTTGGATTGAGAAGCACCTATGAAACGGATGATCAGTACGCTGCATATTGAGTAAAGTAACAATACAATCAAGCAGGGTTACATATAATACAAGAATCCCCATAAGCAATTCATACATGCGCAAATAGGAGAAACCCAGATAACTGCTGATTCCAAGTCTTTCATTAGATATACCATATTCCAATCTTTTATTTACATTGAGTTTAGGGACCCCACTATTCTCAAAACCGGTGGAACGGTCTGAAACATCTCTCGGAGACAACACACGCGACCCACTATTATTATCCTGTGGAACTAAGCCAACACCTCTTAGAGTAAAATACTCCTGAGCCACTATTTATTAAACTGGTGGAATGGTCTGAAGTACCTCTCGGGGATAACACACCCGAGCCACTATTATTATTCGATGGAACGGACTCAGCACCTCAGTCCTGACTCACATAGTCTTTCACTTTAAATGATTAGTATCTTTCCATTTATACTTTAAATCTTAATTGTACTTTCATTCACATTGAGTATAGGGCTCCACTATTCTTAATCCGGTGAATGGGCTGGAGCACCTCTCGAGGACAACACACCCGATCCACTATTATTATCTGGTGGAACGGAGCCATATAAACACTTCGGCCTAACCCTAGTGATCTTTCACTTTACATGATTAATATCTTATTTAGAGTTGATTGTATATTATCATACCAAACTCAAGACATACAATTAAACACATAAGCATGACCACATAATTATCCTCAAATGACCATAATATCCTCATGGTAGGCAAGATAATTGTATTCTCCCAAAGCCTTATAAAACCCATAGCATATATATTTCTAATCATTATCTAAAGTGCATACCCTTAGTTTTCCATAGATATCTTGTATCTAATATTATACCTAAACATGTACTTACATAATTACATTATTCTCAAGATTATCCTTCCATAGCATTTTCATAATTAAATTATTCAATATAACATACTTAACACAAAAGCATATACAAAGATACAAGTATCACATAAATCCCTAGCTACGATATGTATTCTTACCGATTAGGACACCAGACTCTATGCACGTCAATCCTATGATTAGGATCAAAGGTTAAAAATTAAGAGGGAGATTATGGTAGAGAAGGGTAAATATAGAATTTACCGAAGTAAAATGGAAACTTGAATTGTATGGAAGTGTAGAAAAATATGTGGTGGAGCTATGGTTAAATTTTGGTGGTGTTTCGATAACATTTGGGATGAAAATAGAGTTGCGCGGCTAAAATGGGAAGTTGCACGGCCATGCAGTAACAGTATACAATAGGTTGAAGGAAGAAAAGACGCACGACCAGACGGTGCAAGATTTGCACGGCTGTGTAGCGGGGTATCTGAGTGTTGCACGACTGTGCAATAGGCCATGCCCTTTGAAACTCTGCAACAACCGAGGGGAAGGAGAAGGAAAAAGAGTTGGCGGTTGGCGGCGATGGCGAGGGGGAAGGTTGGGGCAACCTTAGTGGTAGGTCCACCGACTAAAAGGTAGTTAGTGGTGGCTTGGGTGGTGCTCGATGGGGGATTCGGTGTTTTGAACACCAAAACAAGGAAGAAGGAGGAAGAACAAGGAGAAAGGAGAAGGAAGAAGAGAAGAAGGTTGGTGCACTGATGGATGATAATAAAATGGAGGGTTGGAGGGGGTATTTATACTAGTAAGGTGGTGTGCTTTGGAGGAGAAAAATGGTAGGGTGACGATGACGATGATGATGGTTATGCCGAGAAGAAGAAGAAAGAAGAAAGAAAAGGATAAGGGGGATGGTGATGGTTGAGAGGGATAGGAGTCAGGCAGAGGCACTAGGGAGATGATGATGAAGAAGAAAATATGCACGGGAGGAGAAGGTAGGGAGAAGGAGGAAGAAGAAAGAAGAAGGAAGAAGAGGGTGGCAGGCTGGCAGGGCTGCGAAAATAGAGTAGCAGTAGGGGGAGTAGAAGAAGAAGAAGAAGAAGAATGGCAGGGTTGGCAGGGTGATGGTGACAGGCGCATGTGGGGGGCAAGTGGAGGGATGCATGTGCAGAAGAAGTAAAACTACTTACGCCATAAAATCGACATAGGAGAAGAAGGAAAAGAAAAAGGAAGAAAAGGGAAGAAAGGAAGAGAAGAAAAGGAAAAGAGAGAAATGTTAGGGAATTAGGATTAGATTAGGAATTTTGGGATTAGCCAAATAATTTGGATCAGTAGAAAATTTCAGCGCGTTTCGGTTTTGGTTAAAGTTTCAGGATTAAGAAATTTGGTTAAGGCTAACAATAAGATTTATTGGGATTAGAATCAAATTAGGGCTAATGACACAGGATTATGTTAAGCAAAATTTTTGGGTATTACAATAAGGAAGCATGGACTTTGAGCTCATGAACTGCCGCCTGAAGGCTTTGGTGTCGGAATAGCCCTTAGCTTCTAACAACCTACTACACCTCAACTCCCATTCTAGAAATTCTTCGGGATTGTAATTGCCTTCAATCTCCAAGCTCTTGACCCTAACATCATGAAAGTTTTATTATTTTTTATTACTCCTCGGCTCCATAGAGGACTCACTTGAGGATGAGTCTTTTCTACCCAGACTACCCTCACTATCAGCATGCTCGAAACCTTCATGTGGCTCACGAAATGAGGGTGTTCTTATAAGAGGATCTCGGGTCACATTAGGAGCTAATGTTTTCAAAATATCAAATACTCTCATCATATTATTTTGAATAGATTTAATGTCTCTATCCCTTCTTAAGTTATTTGTTTCTTTAAGGCTCAATCCTCTTGGTAAAAGAAGGTCTCCCATTGAATGATAATAATTTTTAAG
Organism: Tamarix austromongolica; assembly: GCA_039764185.1. Taxonomy (NCBI): domain Eukaryota; kingdom Viridiplantae; phylum Streptophyta; class Magnoliopsida; order Caryophyllales; family Tamaricaceae; genus Tamarix; species Tamarix austromongolica. The sequence goes on from CM077817.1 coordinate 103,242,633, forward strand.
AAGAGAATAAGAGTCGGTTATGGAAGAGAAAAATGGATTAGGTTTCGAGTGGGGGTTGGCTTAAAATTTTGTGTGTGTGTTTGGTTTATAAAAGGTTGATGAACGGACAAAGATAAGACCCAAATTGAGACAACCTAAGCTTTGATACTAAGTTGATGCATATGAGATACAGCTTGGGTCTTACTAGGTGTTGGTGTTCGAAAACTATTGAACAACTGAAATAAAAGAAAGAAATGGGGGATATTTAGAGATGATAAAAATTTATTATTGGTAACCTCTTAAATCAATATTTTCAAGAACCACCTAAGGTATAAACTTTTAGGATAAATCTTATAAGATTTTGCAAAGAACTTCAAACTCTTACATTTAGAGTATGAAGATAAGACTCTTGGCTCTTGAGAGAAAAATATATAATTAAAAGGTGAGTTCCTTTCATTTCATGATATCCTTATCACTTACAGAAGAATTATAAGATTAAAGGTTATAACTTAATCAACTAATACATATGATTATATCCTAAATAAAGAAGAAACTCTAGCTAAGTTCCACCCCATGTGTTTCGGGCACGAGGGTGGATACATATGTAGATTTTCAAACCTTCACCCCTAACATCACATGTTCTAATCTTACAACAACCATAATACACAAAAGGAAAGAGACAAATGCCCCGTATAATCTTGTAAGTAAAAAAGAAGAAGTAAGGAATATTTTCTAACATTCCTTGTTCTTTCTCAAATTTGCATTGCTCTTCCCAAATGCTGAAAGGAACTTGTCATCCAACATGAGAGGGACTTGTGGCTAATTTATGTGGCTTCTAAGGGGTGTTGATAGGGCTGCGTTTTTTTATGGTTGTTTAGGGTTAAAATACTAAGGAAATATGGGTAAAAAATGGGGAAAAGCTTACAAAAAATATGGCCTTATGTGCCTTCCTTTTGGTTGGCTTGTGGGAAAAAAATGAGAAGGTTTACAAGGCTTGTATGGCCAGGTTTTGATAGATAATTAATATGTCTAAGTGAAGAGAGTTTTGTGGCTCTCAAACTTGGAAAAATTCATGGCTAGATTATGATCATCAATTAGGGATGCTCCTGCATCAATTAATAGTAGATGCAGGCTCCAAATGTGCAATTGAGTGGTTAGGGATCATGTTAGATGCCAGATTTGGGTGGATGTGATTTGAATTTGAGGGCACTTATTCACAATTTGGATCATCATTCAAATCAAACTCACCTTCACTTGGCTCTTTCTTTTAGAAAATCAAAGCAAGCTATTTCTCCATTGAGATATAAACGGACAAAGTATTTGGAGAGGATCTTATGGCCACTTCATCTCAATCTACTAGTAATTCGACCAAAATATTCTTGTTTTCGGTGTTATAGATCTTTCCTTGGTGCCCTACTCATCCTAGCATTATGCATACTCCTCGTCTTGGCCATGGGAAGAGGGGAGAGGAGATGTTTCACTAGAAGTTAATTATTTTTTTAAATAGTTTTTTTGTTGCAACTTGATTTTATTCAAAGTAAGTGTCATTTTAAAATTTTAATATAAAAATATTGATTTACTCTATATCAACATTAAATGCTTCTCTCTAGGTTTTTATTTTCCTTAAAATTTTCATTAAATATTTAACAATTATTAGCATATTATTAATCATTTGATTTTAGTTCTTAATTTGTGTGCATGAATCTAAAATGACATTTATTATATATTGGAGTTAGTACTACATCATCCTTTTTTCTTGTAATTTTTTTATATTGTGTTTTTTCAATAAAAAATTGTTGTTCTATATTTTCAAGGTAAATTTTGAATATTTTCTTGCTCAGTATCTTAAAAATTTATATAATCTTATGTCAAGTGCCACTATTATATATTTATATATTTCCGAACAATGATTATTAGTTCAAATGGTTCTTTAAATAAGGATAATGTGTAATATGAGCTACTTTCGGTAGATGGTTACCTAAAAAAAAAAGAAAAAGAAAAAACAACTATTTTTTTAAAATAAAACTTTAGCCTACTTTCTTTTTTCCAATAAAATAATGTTTTTGAATAACTATTTTTTAAAAGTATCTCTTGATGGATTTATAAAGAAATTACGTACCTATCCATAGCAAAATCATTAATAGATGTAAATCATACTTAATTGAAAGTATATATATTTTTAGCTCAATTATAGAATGGATTAATCGGAATAGTTGTGTTCATTAAAACAAAAATATAGCCACACAATTTATATATAGTGGGTAGGTACTAAGTCCAATTTATTATAACTTTTAGTTTAGCAACTTTATGTTTATTCAAAAATAATTATCATTTTAGTATTTTAATATAAAATATTAATTATTTATTCTAATTTATTCTCTATTAATATTAAATGTTAGTCTATAGGTTTTAATATATCCCAAAAAAATCGTCATATATCTAACAATTATTAGAGGTATATCGGCCATTTGACTTTATTTGTACAAATGAAGAAAAAAATGCATCCGTTAATAGGAGTTTAAGTGAATAGTGTTAGTTTACCAATTTTTAGATTCGATTTGACTTATTTATTTAATTAAATAAATTTAAAAATAAAATTTGAATTAAGTTTATTTAATAAATAAGTTAAGTTTAAGTATAAAAAAATTAGATTTGATTATATTTAAAATAAAAAAATTAGCAAGTTGGACTTATTTATTATAAAAACTCACTAATGTATTCGGTTCACCGCGTTAAAGCTTCGCTTATTTATAAAGATCCTGAACTCAAATTTTATTTTTAAAATTATTAATTAAATGACCCGAGTCACACCTACCGCGACTAAGTCGGTGCGGCTCGTTCCGGGCCCTTCATGTTACTATCTTCAGTAGTAGGGCTGTTCATGTTATCCGATATCTGCTTATCCGATCCGATATCCGAAGCGATCCGATCCGAAAAAACAAATATCCGATCCGATTTTTTTTTTCAAATCAAATATCCGATCCGGTCAACGAAAAGTCAAACAAATCAAATATCCGATCCGACAAATACAAATAATATCCGATCCGAAGAAAAAATATTTATATATTTTTTATAATTTTTTATTTTATATATAATTGTATATAAATAAATTTAGATGTGTCTGTGTATAATTTTTACTTACTTTATTTATTATTTGAGGCAAAATTTAATTTAATTAAAATTATATTTTTAATATAATCCCTTTTTAGATATTTATAAAAATAAAAATAAAAATACTCTGCATACCGATATACTCCATCCACTCCTTTCTTATTTTAGTTTTAACATTGGATATTTGTTGAGTAAGTCGGATATTTGCTAAGCGAATCGGATATTTGCTCAGCATTCGCTCAACAAATCGGATAATATAAAATATATTTGTCATTTGGTAATTTTTTAATATTTGAAATTGTATTCGAATAATATCGGATATATTTGATATCCGATGATATCCGATCCGAAAATTCAAATATCCGATCTTCCGGATATTCGAAGTTTCAAATCAAATATCAAATATCATTTTTAGATATCCGAAATTTCAAATATCCGACAATCAAATATCCGAAATATTGGATATTTAAACCGTGAACAGCCCTATTCAGTAGTGGTACTCGTACCGGTCGAGCAAAAGAGGAAAAAGTAATTAGGGAGATACGTCCAAATTCTATCCACGTGAAAATTTCCAATTTCCAATTTCCAATTTAGTTTTATTTAATCTTATTTTGGGCGGACCCTTTAATAGCCACACTGTACAAGCAACTACCTAATCCTGTTAGCATTTAGTTCGCTGCACTGAAAACAGCGGATGCCAAGATGAACGATTCCCTCAGCCGCTCCAGCCGCTTGATTCATCTTGTTCACTTGTTCGTTGCAGCGGCCTTTGTTTCCACGACGGCAACAGCCGTTGAGGTTGGATATGATGGAAGAGCGGTCATTATTGGCGGAGAAAGGAAGATTATACTCTCCGGAGCTATTCACTATCCTCGTAGCACTCCAGAGGTGAAATGTCTTATTATCTATTTCCATTCATATATATATGTATACCTTTTGATTTCAACAACCAAAAAAGTTTATTTATTTTTCATATATCCAGTTCATAAGAATAGCGATCGTATTATAAATTACAGCTGCTTGTATGAATCCTTTTTTTTTTGTTTTGGTGGATACAGATGTGGCCTAATCTGATTCAGAAAGCAAAGGATGGCGGACTTAATGCTATTGAAACATACGTATTTTGGAATGCACATGAACCTCGCCGTCGTGAGGTTTTGATTATTTTTCCTCTCTTTCTCAAGAGTTATATATATTTCTCTTTTTTTCTTTGGGGAGGGGGGGATAGAATTATGAATATATATAATCTACAATCTGCTAAAATACATAATAAAGAAATTCTTCCGAGTGATGTATTTTCTGTTCATCCTGCAGTATGATTTCACTGGGAAGAATGACCTGGTTAGGTTCCTCAAAGAGATACAAACAGCAGGCCTGTATGCAATTTTAAGGATCGGACCGTATGTTTGTGCTGAGTGGAATTACGGGTATATTATTCTACCATTTTTTTTGGGGGGGGGGGTGTTTCTATTTTCATTTTCATTTAATTTTGTTTTTAATTAATATAATTAGTTATGTCAGCATAATTGTCTGTATCTTGAATCATTGTGTTTTTTCTTCGTTTTTTTCTTTAAAAATTTTTTTTTTCTTTCTCCCTCTCTATCTCTCTTTCCTTCTTAAATTGTTGGTAGCGGATTTCCAGTGTGGCTGCATAATATTCCAAACATCAAGTTCAGAACAAATAATGAAAATTTCAAGGTTATCTTCTTTTCCTAATTTTCACCTACCATTGAATTTTTTGTGTTCTAGTAATAACTTTGTTCTCTCTCTCTCTCTGTCTCTCTCTCTCGTAGAATGAGATGACCACCTTTACCACCTACATTGTAAACCTGGCAAGACAGGAGAAATTATTTGCGTCACAAGGTGGACCGATAATCATAGCTCAAGTAAGCTATTTACCTAATAGATCCTATTTACTTATTAGATCCATATGCCGCATAATTTCATACGAAATAATATTCCACAATACTATATATATGCATCAAATTTAACCATTAATCCAGATTCCCTTATAACGAAATATTATTGGAAATTGAACAGATCGAGAATGAGTATGGGAACGTCATGGGACCGTATGGGAATCAAGGAAAAGAGTACATCAACTGGTGTGCCCAAATGGCTGTATCTCAAAAGATTGCTGAACCATGGATCATGTGCCAACAATCTGATGCTCCCGAGCCTATGGTATGTATTGACTGATTAATTTAAAAAAAGAAAAAGTGAGAGCTTCTAATTAAAAGGATGCACCGAAAAAGTTGTTACTATATGATTGGTTGTGTCGATTTCCGGTGAAAAAAGAAAAGAAAGAATAAAGGGTTTTCTTTTACTTGTAGATCAATACGTGCAACGGGTATTATTGTCATGAATTCAGGCCAAATAGAGACAATGTTCCCAAGATGTGGACTGAGAATTGGGTAGGATGGTGAGTTTTTGTTGCTCTGTTTTAATTAACAGCTTTTTGAGATTTCTTTAGTTCACCTATCTTTATTTTTTTTCCCTTTTTTTTTTTTTAAATTTCCAAAATGATTTCACCCTCGCTCCTTATCCATCTTTGGCTTGAGTCTAATTAAAACCGTAAATATGCAGGTACAAGAAATGGGGCGAACAAGATCCACATAGAACAGCAGAAGACATAGCTTACGCTGTTGCACGATTCTTTCAAACTGGCGGTGCATTGCAAAATTATTACATGGTCGGTTTATCGATTTAGTTAAGCAATCAACCTTTAATTGTTTCCACATATATATATACGTGACCCTTTTTTTTTTCGGGGTCCTTTTCCTTGCAGTATCACGGTGGTACTAACTTTGGTCGGACATCCGGAGGTCCGTACATTGCTACAAGTTATGATTACGATGCACCCCTCGATGAATATGGTACGTACTGATGACGTAGAAGACATTTATTTATTAAAATGAGCTGTTTTTCATGTAAGTAGTGTTTTATATATTTAGGAAACTTAAATCAACCGAAATGGGGGCATCTGAAGCAACTTCATGAAGTACTCTTTTCCATTGAGAAAACCATAGTCAATGGCAACATCCGAGAACTTGGTGACTTAGGCCAGGCTAATAAGATCAATGTACCTTCTAATTACACTTCATTGCATATATGGCTCTATCACATAATATGCTTTATTTCTTCCCATTAGCTTGTTGTAGCTAATCAAACTTCCCTCTGTTTTTTTTTTAATTGAATTGAACATCTTTTACACATACATAGGCTACCATGTACACATATGAAGGAAACTCGAGTTGTTTCATAGCCAATGTAGATCCCTCGTCGGATGCAAGCATCACATTTCAAGCCAAACAATATAAAATCCCAGCTTGGTCTGTTAGTATTCTACCCGATTGCAAGAATGAGGTGTACAATACGGCCAAAATCAACAACCAAGTCTCGGTCTTTGTTAAGGAGACTAGTAATGAGGATGATCAAGAGAGCTTAAATTGGGAGTGGGTCGGTGAAGATCTTCGATATATAAATATCGGAGATGAGAATGGTGATTTCAGATATAACAGGCTTATTGATCAGAAGGAGATCAATGATACTAGTGATTATTTGTGGTATATCACCAGGTAATATTAATTAGTTTGGAATTTATAATTTTCTTTTAATTAGATTGTGCTATAATGGGTATGTACTACACGACTGCCTGTCGTTACCTATTTTTGACTCTTTGTTCTTCTTTATGACATGAAGTGTGGTTTTGGAGCAAGATGATCCACTGTTGGGTGCTCAAGTTACCCTTCGAGTGACCACCACCGGTGGACATGTAATTCATGCTTTTGTCAATGGGGAGTACGTAGGTAAGTTGTGCTGTAATTCACTCAAAATCGCATCGCTCTTATATGCCTGTGATGACTTTTACCTGCTGTCATACAATTAACCAAAGGTGATGACCGTTGGGGCAGGCAGTTCATTTGTTAGACTTAATTTTTATACCAAACACTAACTAGTTTGCCAATTGAATTACTGCAGCAACTCATTGGGGCGGCCCTGCAACATTTTCTTATGTATTTGAACCCAGAATCAATCTGAGGGAAGGCCCGAACAAGATATCTCTGCTCCATGCGACGGTTGGATACGCAGTATGTGTACTTCTACAACAGAATTATCAGCCTGTAGCTAGCTAGTGTTTAATTCATACTCGGCCTGTACCATGCCTCACAGTAAATGGATCTATTGTGTCTAATTTCATTGTTGATTTTGGTGTTATAGAACTATGGAGCCTTCTATGATGAAGGTCCGTGTGGAATAACCGGATCTGTTCAATTGGTGGCGGGAAAGGACAATGCTTCAATCACCAAAGACTTGAGTCAAAACGAATGGATATACAAAGCTGGGTTGTACGGTGAGGAGAATAATTTTTATGATGATACTAACATTAAAGATGGTAACCCCAAGTGGCAGACTAAAAACCTACCAATAGATAGGAGACTCACCTGGTATAAGGTAAATTCATTCGAATCTCTATGATACATAAACTACCATGCTTGGATATTCAGATCAAATTTCTATTATACTTGCGATGTATTAGTTCTACTTGGTTACCACTTAGCAACTATGTGTGCGAACTACTCGCGAATCTTAATTGAACTTTTGTATCTGCAGACTTCTTTTAAGTCTCCGCACGGAACTAATCCAGTAGTGGTAGACCTTAAAGGGATGGGAAAAGGACAAGCTTGGGTGAATGGTCAGAGCATTGGTCGATATTGGCCAACTTTCCTTGCACCTCAAACTGGTTGTGATGCAGTTTGTGATTACCGTGGTGTTTATAGACCAGGGAAATGTAGGACTAATTGTGGCTCACCTACGCAACGCAGGTATGTCATACTGTTACCTGCAGTACAGGCGCTTTTTGGATCGAAACCTTTCTTCCTCTTCCAATTCTGAAAATTCCATAAATCCATGATAAGTAATCACTATTTTTGCTTTACGTATATACGTATGTATGTATAGGTACCATGTTCCGCGTTCTTTCCTTGACAGTAGTGACGGTAGCAACACATTGGTCTTATTTGAAGAACTAGGAGGGAATCCTTCTTCTGTGAACTTCCAAACTGTGACCGTCCAAGAAGCTCACGCTCTTACATCGGAAGGACAGAACTTGGAGTTGTCATGTCAGGGTGGAAAGCCCATTTCTGAGATTAGATTTGCCAGTCTTGGTCATCCTCATGGTACGGGTGGTTCGCTCAAGAAAGTTACATGTGAGTCGCCAAATGCTTTGTCCACTATAACCAAGGTAATTAATTTGATTCATCGAGCCACTTAGCTAGTAGCTAGGGTGCTGATGAATGATGATTCATTTGCCCTGAAAGAAACCATTCCTTTTTTTTTTTTTTTTAAGTTTTCTTTTCCTGAACTTGTTAATGATATTTCTTTTGTGGATGGATGCAGGCATGTGTTGGTAAGTCAAGGTGTACGATCAGTGTTAGTGAATCAATTCTGGGAGAGACTGGTTGTTATGCGGGAGTCGATAGGAAGCTTGCTATTGAGGCTATTTGCTGAGGAATCCATTAGCGATGATTACTATCTGGCTACAGAGCCAAATTTCGTATAAATTCTCAGCTTTTACTGCATACTAGTTACATTTTCCCGTGCGATGCACGGGTAGAATTTTAGACATTGTAATAATAAATTTTAAAATAATAAGAATAAAAAATATTATAAGAAGTAATAAAATTATTATAAGAAATCATAGTTAATATAAAGGATAAGATATTGGGAGAAATATGAAATAATAAAGTAATACATTATATATAGAAATGACAAATATGAAGTATATGGAGCAAATAACTGAAGAATAAAATACATAATGTAGCTAGATATTTTGGAACAATTCATTGAAGACAACATTTGTTGTGGATGTACTTTCTTTTCTTTCATTGTCACATATCAATATTTTTAGTCTATTACGATGTGTAACTCTTGACACTATAACGTAAAACTGACCGTGGCCAAATATTAGTTTTTTCAATAGTGATTCAACATGGGATTTTGATTGACCGTGACTTTTATTTATTATCATTATATAAAATAATTAGTATTATGTACTTTCACTGTACCTGTAACATAGGGGAAAATATTAATTTTGCAAACAAATGATGTTGCAATATTTTTATGACATTTAGTTGTGAATATTTGCTATTAAAAATACCGCTAAAATCAGTTTCTTTAAACATAAAACAACCACTGGCTCCATACAATTACTCTTAAAAAAAATTCTTAAGTTGACCAACTTCATCATCCCAAAGTCAACATTCCAACCTCTCTTTTTTTACAATAACACCTAGAAAGCAAGGAATTAATTTTTTATGCAACTATTATACCTGTTAATAATAATATGATAAATTATTTCTTCTTTCTACTCACTCATTGTCCTCCAGCAAAATATCCATTAACTCGGTCAAATTCTTATTTTGGTTCTCATGTATGCCTTCAAGTTTTATTTTCACAATCTTACCTATGACATCTAGTAAACAAAGAATAATTAGAAAATATTAGATTAACTCACTACACCATTATGCACTAATGATCTTCTGATGGGTGAATTTGGTTTAGATATATGTAGATAGGTGCCATTTCTGAAACTTGAATGCTTCTGTCTTTTACTCCCTATTGAGCTTATGCAGTGCTTTTTTAATTTTTCAACTGGCTTCTAATTATATAATTAGAGACAAAATCAAAATTAATAAAGGGAGGAAGTGAGAAGTAGAAATGTTATATGTAATTAATTTATATAACCACTTCATTTGGTGTTTTAATTATAGATAATTACTTAATTAATACGTAGGAGATGAATAATTATATTATAATAATGGCAACAGATGAATAGTTATATGACAGCAAATAAATATATATATGAACCTATACATATGTGTTGTTTGACTGGTTTATGCACTTTATATAATGTATTAATTATTTATATTATTTATTTATTAATATGTAGTAGATGAAGAGTTTGAAAACTCAATTAATACATAGGAGATGAATAATTGGTTGCATATATTTAGGTAATTAATTAAGAAAATACTTGATTAATACTTCGTTAAATATAGTTATATGCATTTGCTGCATGTATGATAAGAATAGTTGTATTATATTAATGGTTACATTTGGTTGCATATGTATTGTTTGACTGGTTTATGTACTTCATTTGGTGTATTGATTATTTATCAATTATTTATATGTTAATATGTAGGATATGAATAGTTTGACAATTCAATTAATACACATAAAATGAATAGTTGGCTGCATATGTTCAAGTAATTAATTAAGAAAATATTTGATTAATACTTTATTAAAATTAGTTGTTTGACATAGATACAATAAATAAATAATTATATACATTTGTTGTACATAAGAGATGAATATTCACATTGTATTAATGGACATATGCATGTAAATCAAATGAATATGCACTTTATTTGGTGTATTAATTATTTATATATTCAAATGTAGAATAGTCCAACAATTTAATTAATACACAAAAAATGAATAATTTTCTATATATGTTCAAATAATTAATTAAGAAAATATTTGATTAGAAAATATTGAATTAATACTTTATTAAAATTAGTTGTTCGACATATGTACACTAAATAAATAGTTATATATATTGAATGCACATAAGAGATGAATAGTCGCATTATATTAATAAATAGTTATATTAATTATTCCATCTTATTAATTAGCAATAATATATGACACTTTATATAGTGTATTAATTATTTATATTATTTATTTATTAATATGTAGAAGATGAAGAGTTTGACAACTCAATTAATACGTAGGAGATGAATAGTTGGTTGCATATGTTTAGGTGATTAATTAAAAAAATACTTAATTAATACTTCATTAAAATTAGTTATATGTATTTACTACACATAGGATATAAACAGTTGCATAATTTTCTGCATATGTTTAGATAATTAATTAAGAAAATATTTGGTTAATATTTTATTAAAATTAGTTGTTCGATAAATGTGCGGCAAATGAATAGTTATATGCATTTAATGCACATAGAAAATGAATAGTTGCATTATATTAATGAATAGATATATTAATTATTCCATCTTGTTAATTAGCAATAATAATAATTAGCAATAATATATGACAGAAGTAATTTATGATTAGTAATAATGAATATAATTTAGGCGGGAAAATTTGTCTGTATATTGTCTGCTAGACAACTCCGTTTTTATATATATATAGATATGTACGCATGCAGTTGGGAATTTTGTATACGTCGATTTTAGTTTTTTTTTTTGGTGGTTAATGTTACTTTGATTAAACGCTACGCCACGTGTTTGATTGATGAGCCACGTGTTAGCAGAGAAGTCTCAGGCTTGTGTGGTATCAAAATGGACTTTATAAATTCTGGTTTCTTGGAAGTGATTACATGTCAATGTGATCCCAACGTACGCTTGCTGAAAATAAAGCAACCGGGAAGGCAGGTTTGTAACGCATGCGCATGACCAACCAAATTAATGGTCCGTTGATTTAGCAACCAAACATGTGATCGTTGCAGGTACAATGTTGAGTCGGATTGAAAGCTGGCAGAAATCATTGAACGGAATAGGCTGTTATTGATCAGTTTCATCATTGCTTATAATTATGGTTTTGACACTACTTACATGGAGTAATTTCGGATGTTCACCATTGAATATTGGATAAAAAAATTTAGATACTTAAAAAATTAAATATTCAGAAAAAAAATAAATATCCAAAATTTTGGATTGACAAAATAAATAATCCGTTAGAATATGACATAAATAAAAAATATCAAATAAAAATTTATTTAATAATAAAATAATAAATTGATTCAATTTAAATCAATAAGAACTAATGATCTGATTTAAATATTAAATTATATTTTATTTAATTAATAATTCTAAATATTAGACGAATTTTAAATATTTAACCAACATAATAATTAAAAAATATAAATTTTAGTTATAATAAATACTATCATTTTAAGTTATACACACATATATATATATATACCTATATACAATAAAAATTTATAAATAATAAATGTTATTTACAAGATATGTATATATAATTTATGGAACTAGATATTATTTATATTTATTAAATTAAATATTTAATTTATTTAATTTTTAAATAATCATATTAATTATTTTAATTAAATATTTAATTTTTCTAATCGAATTATTTTAAATATCAAATCTTCTAGTAATATGAAAAGCCGAGTGTGATCATTTTTCTTAGAAGTGTGATCATTGGCAAGGCAGACGGCACACGGAATGTGGTCCAGAGAGTTGGTGACCATAATCGGTTGCTTGAGAGGTTGCACCGTTGCAGCGTGTACTATGTACTCTGTAGTCTTTTGCCGTAGTTTGTCGTTGCTGGGAGTGTACTGGTTAGTGGTTACTGCTGAATGATCGTACATGTGCAGCAGCTTTCTTTCTTTCTTCCTTTCTTTTTCTTTCTCTTTTATATTTTCTCTTTCTCTTTTTTTTTTTATCTATCTCTTAGTCAGTGGATCTGAATGATTATTCTTTCATCCTTAGGTAGGTGCCTTTGCTTACCTGAATTGTTTTTCTTCTTTCTTCATCTTCGGCTCCTTTTAGGTGGTCCCATAAATAGCATGGTAGTGGTCTGGTGGAGAGTGGTGGAGGACTTAGGAAGATTGTGGCTTTGCCATGGTTTTGTCCGAGCAAACGATTTAGTGTACTCGTGGGACGTAAATTATATGATTCATTTGGATATATCATGTAAAATATATTAATTATATTTTATTAGATAATGGTTTTTCAATACAAATGAGAAGATATATATATATATATCACTATCACAGAAAGGGGTTTTAATAACGGTTATTTTATAGTTTTAATAACGGTTTTCAACCGTTATTGAATCGCCCGTTATTAAATCTTTAATAACGGTTCATAACCGTTATGAAAAATACACAAAAACCCGCGAATATGTGCGAAAACTGGAGTTTTAATAACGGTTTTAAGTAAAAACCGTTATTAAAACTCCAGGTTTCAATAACGGTTATGATGAAAACCGTTATTAAAACGTAGGTTTTAATAACGGTTCTTATTAAAACCGTTATTAAAAACAGGATTTTTAATAACGGTTTTCATCATAACCGTTATTAAAACAAGGTTTTAATAACGGTTTTCATAAGAACCGTTATTAAAACTCCTGTTTTTTCACAGTTTTTGCAGTTTTGTTCCTACAATCACACCATAATTTCAATCAATCCCTTGTTAATACACCGGACATATATACTCAAGAATCAAAATTAGTAGGCATACCACAACTTGGTAGCTCTACACCCCAAAGCAAAATGTTTTAAGGTTTTCAAAGAAGACTTAAAGGCATAGACAAAATACAAACATGTAGCTCGTCTTCTTCACTCGAACCCTTAAAAACTGGAATTTCATCATCATCATCTAAGTTCCTTTGTCTTGAAAATCTGGTTCCAGTAGCTCTTTAGAGGTACCTAATTACACGGAATTGGCATAATTACAGTAAGAAAAGGCCCTAAAAATAAGAAACATAACAAAAAAACCTCAATTTAGAGGCCAAAATAGCCTTTTTTAGGCTCCGATATTGCCCAAACCGGCTCCGCCGCTTTGCCACGTTGTAGATCTCAAAAAAATACCCAAAATAGCCTCCTAGATCACCTAAATCCGAGGTCCCATGAAAAAGTTATGACCCTCCAAAGTTACGAGAGGTGAATCTAGCTCTAAATAGCCTCAATAATGTCTTCTCTTTTGCTTATTATGGTTGTAGCTCTAAATAATGTTGAATCTATATTCTCCATACAAACAAATACAACAATAATATGTAAAGGTCTCGGCCAACACATGCATTTGTTAATATATAACAACAACGCAACAAATTCAACAACAAACAACAAAATTTTCAGCCAACACATTCAACAACACATTTTCGAACGAAACCCTGGCGACATGAATTTATATAAGTAGATAAAAAGTTACGAGAGGAATAACAAACACATACATAAAGTGAGCTAGCTACAAACATGACGGTGAGAATGTTGAGAGAGGCAAGGGATTCAAACACGACGGTGCAAGTGCCAGCTAGCTTCGGAACAATGGCAGAGGCGTGGTGGAGAGTTGGCGGTGCGAGGGTTTGCAAGGAGAAGGAGAGAAAGTGAACGAACATATTCAATTAAAACTTCTGAAAATTTTGGCACGAAACAGAACTGAATTGAATGAAATATAAGTTTGATTTTGGGGTTTTAATAACGGTTCTTGAAAGAACCGTTATTAAAACATCTTTTAATAACGGTTCTCTCAGGAACCGTCATTAAAACTTTCAGACTTTTAATAACGGTTCCTGAAAGAACCGTTATTAAAACCTTTTTTAATAACGGTTCTTTCAAGAACCGTTATTAAAACATCCGTGTAAATTTTAACATTGCCCTTTTAATAACGGTTTTTACTATAACCGTTATCAAAACTATCCCGCCCATAAATTTTCACGCATTTGACAACGGTTTTCGAACTACCGTTATTAATGTCCCGTTATTATTTCCCGTTTTCGTAGTAGTGTATATATATATATATAAAATACAGGAGTATTATCAAATAAAAAAATCGTTTAAAACATCATATTTATTGGATATTATAGAGTCATCTAAGACAATACTATACATAATACATAATCATAGCCATATGATAGTATGATCACCGATGCAACATAAATTATATAATCACTATTCTATGAAAATAAAATTTATTAAATTATTATATGATAATCACCAAGTAATGATGGGATAATTATTAGTCTGTTACATAATATAATAATAATCAGACATAAAAAACTATCGCCGTGTGTACATAATCACCATTTTATGATAAAATAATCGCTAAAATATTATATATTAATTATTGCTATATAATAGGATAATCACTTGAGTACAATAATCACTACTCACTGATATTGGGATAATCATCAAGTTGTATAAGAGAATAAAAAATAATCACCAATATATTAAATGATAACCAACACTATAGGATAACCATCAAGTTGGACACAATAATCATCTCTCTTTTAAATGGTATAATAATAACTAAAAACGTTGTGAAGTTGTTATATAATAATCATCAATGTGATATAGGATAATTATCATGCCTAATTAATTATCACTAACTAATCAATTAATTAAGAGTATTATCATCATTATTATTATAATAATATTATCTTAAAAATTATATTTATAATAATTATTATTGTTATAATCAATTAAGATAATTATATTTATGATATATAGTAAATTCATTCAAAACAATCATCAATGATAGGATAATCACTCATATAATAGTTGCAACTCTTATGTTTACTATATGTTTATGACTAGGGTTGTAAATGAGTCGTGACGAGTTAAACCTAATACATTTGAATTTAAACTTGACCCATTTAATAAAAAGAGTCTAAAATAATGTTTCGGCTAGGTGCTTTTAGCTAAAAGAAGTAGTCGAGCCGAGTGTACATATTGAAACTAAAATTGAATTGAATTTAATCCTTTAGGGTTCAAGATCAATTTTTTTTAATAAACGAATTTAAAAATACGGTTCGATTTAGATCGTTTAGCTAAACAAGTTAAATGAGGTTTTAACGAGATCAATCGAGTCGAATATTTCTTGAGTTAGCTCTATTTGTGAGTCAAAATTTGTTTGAGATCCTGATAAAAGATATTTCACTTAAATCATAATTATAAATAAGAAGAGGTGCCCAAATTTGTACTCTTGATGAAGAACTGAAAAATACTGATCCGGTGAAAGTTGCCGCACAGGGATTAGTCCGACAATCTCTTGGACAGACATGGATTCAACGCTAAAATGCACTGCATGGATTTTCACTTTTAAATAGATTTATTTAGATCATTACCGAAATGGCTTTAATGGCTTCTATTTGTCAAAAAAAATTAAAAGAATGAACTCCAACTCCAACTTTTATTTGTCAAAAGAAGTTGCCGCGCAGAGACATATTACTATATTAGTGTCGGTTGTATTGTACGAACGGCTTCCAGAAAGTGCATACGTGAGCCTCAAAATAGATTTGATTCGACTCCATTAATTAAATAAATCAGTCAAGTAAATTTAACGTGTCTAATTTCAAAATTAAAATAAGTTTAAAAAATTTAGATTCAAACTCAATTTTTTTTTTGAGGTGGACCTAAGTCAAAATAAAGTGAAGATTAATATTTCAATAAATATTGTTATCTTTGTTATTCATCTTTATTCACTAGAATTCAAATAACGCTATAAGATATTGATCGAAGTTAAATTAATATATATATATATATATATATATATATAAATAATTGTTAATTAAGGAAGAAATGTTTGGGGCTGTTCTAGTTAAGGGAAAAACGTTTTTGTGTTTACAATAATGACCCAAAAGTTTGAGTTTTGTTCCAATAATGGGAAATTATCCATTAAAATAATATATTATCATCATATAAATATGATATTATACGAATTATCAACATATATATACACACACACTATCAGTCCCATATCATACTTACTTCATACAAAAATTAAACACAAATTAATTGGATAAACTATTAAAGTATTATTTTTTATTATAATCCTAATTTTAAGAAATTGTTAATTATTATATTTTTATTTATTATTTTTATGTTATTGAATTTTAAAAATTTTAAAATCCTCTACATTTTTAATCTCTATTTGTTTAAACTTTTGATAATTAAGTGTCCCCTCTTCTTTAATAGTTTTCGATAAGTGAAAATTTATTAAAACCAGCAGATTTTCCCCGAGTCAATCTCGAAGCGAACGTCGAGCCTCCTTAATAAGGAAATTCATTCGGTGTCATTTATTTGGTCGAGGAGAAACAATTGATATTTCAGTACTTTTAGCTAAGTTTAGCGGATAAGGCAAGGACGGGATATACATTCTCTGATGCAGAAGTACGTGTCTCCTTTATCGATCCAAGGGACAGAGGAGAGGGATGAGCGAGCGAAGGAAGTCGGTTGCACGAGATAAAGAAAAAAGGAACGGAGCGACAGAAAGAGAGGGAGAAATTAATCGTATTAGCAGAATAATAGGAAAAAAGACCGGACAGGAAAACCGTCTCCATTTATTCGCCGACCATGGATACCAGGTTTCGAAATAATCGACTATAAAAGCCACCGCCTCCGTTCGTTTTATCCCTGTAGGAAGCCGGAACCTAAAGGGATGCAGACGTTGTCCCTTTGAGGTCTCTTTAGAACCACCGGATCGATTACTCGCGTGCGAAGGCATAGCTGCCTGCTTATTCTGGTCTCGGTAAGCCTCGATCTTCCTTCTGCTTTCGTTGAAATTAGTTATCTGGATATATGGAAGGACGTTTTGATTTTGAAATGCCCGAATTATCCGACCCGGTATTCTATAATCACAAGACAGGGTACGTAAACTAGTTAATCGGTGGCTGTAATTTCCATGTTGGAAAAGCCCTTATGTATGTATGTATTGGAGTATTTGTAAGTTAATGTACTTGCAACGTAGCTTTTACAATGATACGCACCTTTCTTAAACCAAGTGTCATTTTAATTAATATTTTAACGTAAAACAAAGATTACTTTTTTTTTTCCCTCCCCTTTATTCTATATTGATCAGCACTAGGTTTTTATATTTAATTACCGGAAATTTTCATTAAATATCTAACAATTATAGATATCTGTCGTCTTAGAGTTTTACGTACCCACGTATTAATTAAGAAGAAAAAAAAATGTCCTTATTAATATGATCTATTAAAAGATACTTACATAAGAGATAGAAACCTCTAAAGAATAGACGGAAGTCTGAGAAAAATGGGTTAATTTTTACGTTGAAAGTGTAAAATGACAAATATTGTAGATTAATAAAATAAACAAAGAAAGAAATTATGCTAGAGCAGCGCATATTTTGAATCCTATATATGAAGCCTAAAACGACGGTCTTTGGTTCTTAGTTAACTTGCATTTAGCTCACCGATCACTCAAAAAGTGCGATGATGAAGAAATCCCGCAACCGCTTGGGTTGCCTGACTCATCTTGTCTGCTTGTTCGCCGCTGCGGCCTTTGCTTCCACGACCGCAACGGCCGTTGAGGTTGGATATGATGGAAGGGCGGTCATTATCGGCGGAGAAAGGAAGATTATACTCTCCGGAGCTATTCACTATCCCCGTAGCACTCCAGAGGTGAAATGTTATAGTTTATTTTTTTTTTCGTGTATCCAATTAGAAGATTATGTGATAGGGTTTTTTTAACTGGTGGTACGATTTATTTATTTATTTATTGTTTTCTATAGATGTGGCCTGATCTGATTCAGAAAGCAAAGGATGGTGGGCTTAATGCTATTAATTGAAACTTACGTATTTTGGGATGCGCACGAACCTCGTCCTCGTGAGGTCTATCTAATTATTTACTCTCTGGCAATAAATATATATATTTGTGATAGAATTATACATATATATATAATGTATTGATTTTTTTGTTCATCCTGCAGTATGATTTTAATGGGAAGAATGATCTCGTAAGGTTCCTCAAAACGATACAGAACGCAGGTCTATATGCAATTTTAAGGATCGGACCATATGTTTGTGCAGAATGGAATTATGGGTATATTATCCTATATATCCTTTCTCTTTCTCTCTCTAACATATATATATATATTATTTTATTTTGGTAATTTTATCTTCATTTATATTTAATTATGTTTTTAATTCCTAGCTATAATTAGCTAGTCATGTCAACATATATAATTAGCCACATATATATACATGTCTTGAATAATTGTGCCTAATATTAATGTTTAAATAAATGGTCGGTAGTGGATTCCCGTTGTGGCTTCATAATATTCCAAACATCAAGTTCAGAACAAACAACGAAATTTTCAAGGTAGGTTATCTTCCTTCCCTCTCCTTTCTCTAAGTCTCACTTATTATATATATAATTAACGGGCTCGCGTTTGTTTGTTTATTTACTCTCGCAGAAAGAGATGGCCACCTTCACATCCCACATCGTAAACCTGGCTAAACAGGAGCAATTATTTGCGTCACAAGGCGGACCTATTATCATCGCTCAAGTAATTAGCTGTTCACTTATTAAATCCCTACATCACTTAATCACATATATATATATATATATATATATATGCATCAAATGTAACCGTTAATCTAAATTCCTAATTAAGTGTAACGAAATGTTATTTGGAAATTGAACAGATTGAGAATGAGTACGGGAACATCATAGGATCGTACGGCAATGAAGGTAAAGAGTATATCAAATGGAGTGCCCAGATGGCTGTATCTCAAAACATAGCTGAACCATGGATCATGTGTCAGCAATCTGATGCTCCAGCGCCCATGGTACGCATTCGTTAATTTTTTCTTCTTATGATTATTATTATTTTATTTATTAAAGGAATGCACTGCACCTAAAAAATCACTTCTTTTTTAATATTGTGTCGGTTTCCGGAGGGTAAAAAAAAATTAATAAAGTTTTTTTTTTTTTGCTTGTAGATCAATACATGCAATGGCTATTATTGTCACGATTTCAAGCCAAACAGAGACAATGTTCCCAAGATGTGGACAGAGAATTGGGTAGGATGGTGAGTTTTCGTCGCCCTTTTTTCAATAGAAATTCCTTTTTTTTTTGTTGGGTGACCTTACCCACCTTTATTATCCAGTTTCCTCTTATATATATTATCATTAAAATCATATACATATATACATATATATATATATATACGCAGGTTCAAGAAATGGGGTCAGCAGGATCCACATAGAACAGCAGAAGACATAGCCTATGCAGTGGCACGATTCTTTCAAACCGGAGGCGTATTGCAGAATTATTACATGGTCTGTTCGGAGTTCTAACCTACCACATTATGGCGTTTTGGTTACCGTACGTCTTACTAATTTTTATGAAACATTTTTATTATTTTATTTTTCCTTCCACTTGCAGTATCATGGCGGTACTAGTTTCGGTCGAAAATCCGGAGGTCCATGGATCACTACAAGCTATGATTACGATGCGCCCCTCGATGAATACGGTACTCTTAAGTACTGATGTATATAAGTATCATGTTCAAGACACGCTGATGTTTTTTCAATTTATTTATCCATTAAAACGAGTCATTATTTTATCAGTGAGTAACACATATATAGTAGTAGTTTTTTTATAAAAAAAAATTAATTATATGTATATAGGAAGCTTAAATCAACCAAAATGGGGACATCTGAAGCGACTTCATGAAGTACTCTTTTCCATTGAGAAAACCCTAGTGAATGGCATCATCGTAGACCTCGGCGACTTGGGCCAGCCTAAAAAGATCAAGGTACGTACACCTGCTTTGTGCATATTATATATATGCCAGTACTCTTTCTATCATATATTTTATTTCCATTAACTTATTGACGTAGCTAATCGAACTTTATTTATTTATTTATTTATTTTTCCGATGGTAAACTTCTGATACACATACATACGTACATGCAAAGGCTACCATGTACACATACGATGGAAACTCGAGCTGTTTCTTTAGCAACGTAGATGCTTCATCGGATGCAAACGTTACATTTCACGGCAAACAATACAACATCCCAGCTTGGTCTGTCAGTATCCTGCCCGACTGCATAAATGAGGTGTACAACACGGCGAAAATCAACAACCAAGTCTCCGTTTTCGTTAAGGAGGCTCGTGATGAGACTCTGACCTGGGAGTGGAAAGGTGAAGGCCTTAAATACACAAAGGTAGGACGTGGGGATGGTGATTTCAAATATAACAGGCTTATTGATCAGAAGGAGATCAATGACACTAGTGACTATTTGTGGTACATCACAAGGTAATTAATATGAATTCATTAACTTCGACTTTATTAATTTCTTAATTAATTAGATTACTGTGCCGCATGATCAAGTATAAGTATGTACTACCTGTTTTTTCACGTCCGTATCTTTGACTTTTTCTTCTTCTTCTTCTTCTTCTTCTTCTTCTTTTTCTTATGATGGATGGATGGATGGATGGATCGATCGATGAAGTGTGTTTGTTGAGCCAATGGATCCATTGTTGGATTCTGAAGTGACGCTTAGAGTGAACACCACCGGTGGACATGTAATTCATGTTTATGTCAATGGGGCGTACGTAGGTAATTAAGCTGTGTGTTCTAGTTCGACCCAGCTCGAAGTCACACCTCTCTTTAATTAAGCGGTTTCAAAAGTACTGCACCAACCACTAACTAGTCTGCTAATTGATTTACGTACACTGCAGCAACTCACTGGGGTGATGCAGCAACATTTTCATACGTGTTTGAGCCCAAAATCCACTTGAGGGAAGGTGAAAACAAAATATCTCTGCTTCATGCGACGGTCGGATACGGAGTATGTATACTTTACAACATAATTAATTACTAACTATACACCGTCGGTCGATCTCTAGCATTTTAACTCCTTTTAATTCATTTTGACTGTCTTTGCTTTAATTTTGGTGGTTGTTTGTATGTAGAACTATGGAGCCTTCTTTGATGAAGGTCCGTACGGAATAACCGGATCCGTTCAATTGGTGGCGCCGGCACAGAACAACAGTACAATCACCAGAGACTTGAGTCAGAACGAATGGGCGTACAAAGCAGGGTTGTCCGGCGAAAAGAATAAGCTCTTTGATGATACGATTAACCACCGCAAGTGGCATACTCATAACCTCCCATTATTTAAGAGATTGACCTGGTATAAGGTAATTATTTCGTTCCAAACGACGCTACTACATACCGTATAATGCTACGTACATGACATACATGAATGACATTGCACATACAGCGTGATCATCAAAGCTTAATTTTGATATCTACAGACTACTTTTAAGACTCCGTACGGAACTGACCCGGTGGTCGTAGACCTCAAAGGGATGGGAAAAGGAGAGGCTTGGGTAAATGGTCAGAGCCTCGGTCGATATTGGCCGACTTTCCTCGCACCTCAAACTGGTTGTGATGCAACTTGTGACTACCGTGGTGGCTACAAACCAGAGAAGTGCAGGACAAATTGTGGCTTACCCACCCAACGCTGGTATGTACGTTGTATTCAATGTTACCCTGCCCTGCTGCCACTAATACACACGCACTTCCGATTCTGAAAATTCCCTCCATCCGGTCCAATTTTCTGTACTTACTGTATGTTATCTGAAGCTGACGAGCTCGTGATAATTATGTACAGGTACCATGTTCCACGTTCTTTCCTTGACAGCACCGACGGTAACAACACGCTCATCTTATTCGAGGAACTCGGAGGAAATCCTTCTTATGTGAATTTCCAGACCGTGACCATCCAAAAAGTTTATGCTTTTACTTCAGAAGGGCAAAACTTGGACTTATCATGTCAGGGTGGAAAGCCCATTTCTGAAATTAGATTTGCTAGCTTTGGTGATCCTCGAGGTGAAGGTGGTTCTTTTCAGAAAGGTACATGCGAGTCGCCAAATGCACTATCCATTATCACCCAGGTCAGTAATTTGGTTCATCCATGATTCATATATCCTGAACAAACCGGTCCGTTTTTATTTTTTCTTTCCTGAATTACTGAATGATACTTGTTTTGTGGATGGACGTACGTACGGTCGCAGGCATGTGTCGGTAAGCCGAGTTGTACGATCAGTGTTGGTGAATCAACTTTTGGAAGTACCGGCTGTTCTGCCCAAGTTGATAAGAAGCTTGCTGTTGTGGCTTTTTGCTGACGAATTTATTGGTGAAGATATTTACAGCACGGCCAGCCATAGAGCCATGCCTCTATCTATCTATCGCGGTATATGTATAAATGTAAAGTTGTCACCAAAATTTGTAAAATTAACAATAATAAATGAATAAAAATAAGTTATAACAGCAACTACAATGTTCCCATGTTTTAGTCTAACTTTCCAACTCGATCTAATACATATTTTGTTTGGTACATAATTGACTTTCATTAATTACCAAAAAACCGGAAAAAGTCAATACGCTTGCGGAGATATAGTTGGTTGTAGTCGCAAACACTTTTGAATTTTGGGGAATCCTTGTTATATGTATTCCTTCACAAACATCATTTCAAAATCCTATAGCAAGATACTTGCTATTTCGATGGAGACGTGGTGAATTTCATTTGTCCCAATCCAAACGGAAGATGGAGGAAAGTCGCCTTTTTTTTTTTTGGTCGAAGGGAAGGAACCCAACTCATCATACGCATTGCGCCTTAGTGCGAATACTTTTTGGGCTGAGGAGCTATCACATTTTATTATATATATATTATTGATAAAAAAAAAATTTGTTAGCCTTCTTCAATTATCTGAGAAAAAAAAACACTCAAACAGAAGGCTATTAAATATTATAATTAAGATGTTTTGTATTTAATGCCAAACTTAATACACCTGGTGAATGGATCATTCTAACTAGAATAAGATAAATTAAGGAATATCTTGCCCAACCTTTGAGTGTTGCAATGAATCCTTCCACTCATTGATTTAAACTCCAACACAATATGATGATGTTTCTAATTCTTGATGTCGAGGTAGTTTATCTAACAGTTTGATGTGGTTAAATTTTGGCCCTAATTAGGGCCATCCTGTAATTTTATGATTTAAACAAAATTTAAAACAAGCCAAATTACTTTTTAAGCATCCTAATGTTATAACAAGCTGCAAAAGAAATGTAGGAGAATTGCATTAGGTGGATGCTAGTGACAATCAAGATAAGAGTAGGCTTTTGGATTAAGCATAGTAGAAATGAGTTTTCCTACAGAATTAAGGAAGTAGTTCATAATGTGTAATCCCTTCTGAAGTAGGTGTGTTTTTCCTTTCTAGTCTTTACTGTTGGTGCGGAGTCCTTTGGTGCACAAGTGTCGTATGTATGGTTTGGATCGCTCGGCATTTTGTATTTCAAACTATCAAAAATAAAAGAAATGTAGGAGATATAAGAGAAACTATTTGTTACTTTATATAAACGTACCTGTTACATAGAAAACACGTTTTTACTATTTAAAAAATATTTTGACATAAATGGACGATTATAACCTTCTGTCTGTTGTTTTTAATCGGTAAAATCTTACTGATGCTCCTCCATTCTTTCCCAACTCACTTTCTCATCTGCATCTCTCCCTCTTTCCTTCCACACACAAGAAATTTTTTTCTCCAAGCAACAACTTGAAGGTAAGTAATTAATATTTTTTAGTTAACAATTTTTCTTTTCTGTTAAAATATGCTGATGAAGTTATGTTATAAATTAATGAGTTTAATTAAAATTATTTATATTTAATTATAAATGTGTGAGTTCAAATTTTAAATTTTTTAGCAGTACTATAATTTATATTGTAGATCTAGTATATAAAATTTTCTTTTATAGATAAAATAATTTAATTTAATTATAAATGTGTAAGTTTAAATTCTTGACGATGTTTCTAATTCTTGATGTCGAGGTAGTTAATCTAACAGTTTGATGTGGTTCAATTTTGGCCCTAATCAGGGCCAACCTGTAATTTTATGATTTTTAAAAAATAAAATAAAACAAGCCAAATTACTTTTTAAGCATCATAATGTTATAACAAGCTGCAAAATAAATGTAGGAGCTATCAGAGAAACTACTTGTTACTTTATATAAAACAATGACACTGAATTGTTGTTACTACCCCTCGTTTAGCTTCTTCGTTGACCGGATGTTATTTGAAGTACGACAGGCTTGCATGTTCCATGGTATAAGGTTCGGCGGCGCTGCACATTCCTCATGCGCACACACATGTATTGATACTTGAGATTTTGCAGAGCATCAGCGCTGCACGTTTTTTCATGCGGAGGAACGGTAGCCTTGCACGTTTATGAGAAGGACAGCTCGGACCTTCCCTGCATTAAGGAGCTGCAGTGTTGCGCGCTCAACCTAGAGCTCTTAACTAAAATGAAGGACAGCTGAGTCTATTTAGCTAAAGATGTTTTTGATAAAATGATAGCTTTTTTTCACATAGCAACGTCCAAAAATAAAAAGTCATCAAGCGAGATCCCCAACTATAGATGTCCCTTAAAACACGACGAAGAGGAGTTGGGCACAAATCAAAATTGGAGAATTTTCTTGCCTCCTATATCTCTACTCGGTGTTCTAAAATTGTATCATTCTAGCAAAGCGTCTCCTCACAATGTTAATAATCTGCCCTATTACCGTCTATTACACCTTATCACAGCAACAAGCCACAATGTCTTGTTGCGTGCAGTTAAAGTTCGTCGTGACCATCCTCATAATCCTCAGAACTGCCACCTGATGGACCGCCGGACCTCTGGTGGACGGCGGTAATTATTGGGTTGCAAACGGCCTCAATCTCCTTGAACTTCTCCTCGTACTCTTCCTTCTCAGCGGTTTGGTTCTCGTCCAACCACTCAAGAGCCTCCTTCACGGCCTTCTCAATCTTATCCTTCTCGTCGGATTCAAGCTTGTCAGCAAGCTTGTCTTTGTCGTTGATCTGGTTCTTCATGTTGTAGGCGTAGGTCTCCAAGCTGTTTCTGGCCTCGACCCTTTCTCTAATCTTCCTGTCTTCATCGGCAGATTTCTCAGCCTCTTCCACCATCCTGTCAATCTCCTCTTGGCTAAGACGACCCTTCTCATTGGTGATGGTGATCTTCTCAGCTTTACCAGAGGCCTTGTCTTCGGCCTTAACGTTGAGAATACCATTAGCATCGACCTCAAACGTGACCTCAATTTGGGGAGTCCCTCTGTTTTGATAGATCAACCATACATAGATCAGCAAGCAAGGTTTTTTAAGATCTATATATGCGTGTGAAAAAGATGATAAAAAAAATAAGGGAGCGGATTTTACAAACCTCGGTGCTGGGGCTATTCCAGTGAGGTCGAACTTCCCAAGAAGTCTACAGTCCTTTGTCATGCTCCTTTCGCCTTCGAAAACCTATTTCAAAGGGATTCAGATTTCATGTCAGGGCACTTGTTTGTCTATATAAATACTGGAAAGTGATATTTGAAACCATAATTATATTATCAGAGTCCAAAAAGGAAATAGACGATGCATACCTGGATCGTGACAGTAGTTTGCTGGTCCTGATATGTGCTGAAAACTTGAGACTTCTTAGTCGGGATAACACTGTTCCTCGGTATCAATTTGGTCATCACTCCCCCAACGGTCTCAATACCGAGAGTGAGCGGCGCAACATCCAACAGAAGGATATCTGCACGCAGGAACATAAAAACAAAACTTTGGTCAATGATGTAAAATTTTTTATGACCGTATTATGATCACAAGAGTTTCAAACTTGAAAGGCTCCATACCTTTAGTTTCATCACCACCCTCTCCGCCGAGAATTCCTCCTTGTACAGCTGCACCATAAGCAACAGCCTCATCAGGATTTACTCCCTTGTTGGGCTCCTTACCATTGAAGTACTCCTTCAGAAGCTGCTGAACTTTAGGGATCCTAGTACTTCCACCAACAAGAACAATCTCATCGATCTGCTTCTTTTCCAATCCAGCATCCTCCATGGCCTTATTAACAGGACCCATGGTCTTCCTGAACAAGTCGTTGTTCAACTCCTCGAAGCGAGCCCTGGTGAGTGGCTCAGAGAAATCGATGCCATCGAACAAAGATTCAATCTCCACACGGACTTGATGCTGGCTGCTCAAAGCTCTCTTTGCACGCTCTGCCTCCCTCCTCAGTTTACCAAGGGCTCTGTTGTCATTACTAATGTCTCGGTTGTACTTCTTCTTGATCAACTTGATGAAGTATTCCATGACCCTCTGGTCAAAGTCCTCACCTGCAACAGAAGCCATCAGTAGAAGGATCTTGGGAGTTGAGTGACATCTGGATCAAGATCATGAAGGCAGAAAACGACGGAGATCTGTTTTTAGCTTATTAATTAATACTAACTAAATTCAAAATACTAGCACCTATGACCCATGCAATTACCAGCCAATTTTATTCGACAGTTCCAGATCTATCCATTGTGCAGTCCATTATGTAAACTGCTGGCAAAACTTTCCTTTCTTGGATGGACTGAGGAAGAAAGCAAAGGCACATAATACTGACATGAGTGGAATTAATGTATTTATTTATTTATGTACCTCCCAAGTGAGTGTCTCCATTTGTGGCAAGAACCTCAAAGACACCATTGTCAATAGTCAAGATACTGACATCGAATGTCCCACCACCCAGGTCAAAGACAAGGATGTTCTTTTCACCACCTTTCTTGTCCAAACCATAGGCAATAGCCGCAGCTGTAGGCTCATTGATGATACGAGCAACATTCAGACCAGCGATAATTCCAGCATCCTTGGTAGCTTGCCTCTGGGCATCATTAAAGTACGCTGCATAGATAGTTCGAAGCGAGATGCAAGTCAATCTCCAAGAAAAACACCATATTGTCATGCGATCGTAAGTAACGGAACTACGGACAACAAGAGAGAAACGGTAATAGTCATATATACTTACCAGGAACGGTAACAACTGCGTCTTTGATCTTCTTTCCAAGGAAAGCTTCGGCTGTTTCCTTCATCCGTGTAAGGATCATAGCACTGATTTCCTCAGGGCTAAAGACCTTGGTCTCTCCATCCTTAACCTTAACTTGGATGTATGGCTTTCCATCTTTGTCGACGATCTTGTAAGGAACAAGTTTCATGTCCCTCTGAACCTCCTTATCGTGAAACCTGAAATAAAAATTTGTCATGAATACAAACAGTTTTCCTCCGAAAATAAATAGACATCGGATGTAAAACAGATAATACGTATTACCTTCTCCCGATAAGCCTCTTGACGTCAAAGATGGTTCTCTCAGGGTTCACAGCTGCCTGGTTTTTTGCGGCCTCGCCGATCAACCTCTCGTCGTCGGTGAAGGCAACCCATGATGGGGTGATACGGTTACCCTGATCATTGGCTATGATCTCAACATGACCATTCTTGTAGACACCGACGCACGAATAGGTCGTACCAAGATCGATCCCGATCACTGTCCCGAGCTTCGGGGCCTCATCTTTTGCGATGGAGAGGGCAAATAAGCTTCCTGCAGAGTAAGAATAGTAGAGTATAGGAAAACACAAATTACAAGTAAATTTAATGGAGCAGCATAGCAGTTTTAGTTAGCATACACTATACAACAAAACACAAGGAGCATTGCATGACAGACAGGTTCGGCCATTAAAGCACCAACAACCGGGAAGGAAAATATCGATCTTCAAAACAATGAAATTAAATCTGTATGAGTGGAAACACACCGCATAGAATAATTCCTAAGACGATCGAAGATGAGCGTAATCTGCAAGCCATTGTCATCCTCTTCTTTTGTGCAATGGCTTTCTGGTTCCTCTGCGTTCTCTGCTTCTTTCCATCCGTTGGACTATGAATTGAAAGCTATATATAGAGCGAGGAGAAGAGATTTAACGACGGCACAGTTTTGCGGAAGTATCATTATTAGTGACGTGGACCAATAAGGTCGCGAGAGTGATGCAAATAACGAAAGAATATCTGTTTGTTGCGTCAAATTGTCCGCATGGAACAATAGCATCTAAGCTGATATATTTTAACCCATCAGATTTTTTATAACTTAATTTAAAATTTTAAGTAAACCTTATCTGATAAGGATATTTTTTAATAATAAAAAAATTGATAATCTATAGACGATCGATATTCGATATTCGATAGGGTTGCCAAATTATTATTATTATTATTATTATTTTACCTTGGATCCATGTTCTGGCCCATCAAAGGCAACGGGACATTACCAAGGTCCACATGCTACGTGTATGGCTATGCTTAAAGTTAGTTGTTTTCCCTCTTACCCCCCCCCCCCACAAAAAAAAAGAGAAAAAAGGGAAAGAAAAGGCTAATTTTAGTATTTTAATTAGGTGACATGGTACTGTTGATATGGTAATGAATAGTAAATAAGGTGTATCTACTAAAAAAAAAGAAGATAATAAGGTGTAAATAAAAATTGTTTTATATAATTTTCATGTTATTATTTAAATAAAAGAAATCATTTTTCATAAATTTTTATGACGCGTGACTCCATGTTATGTCATCGGAATCAGGGAAACCTGATCATTGTACCTTCGTTAAATTATAGCATATATTTATACCTCAAATAAAAACATTACCTTCGGACCTCAAATAGGCTGTAAAATTAATGTTCATTATAATTTATTTATTTTTGGCCTTTCTTCACTATAGATATTCGTTGTGTGAACATCTTAGAAGTTATGCAATACCCTCTAGGACTTGAATAAACTGTAAAATGGAATTCAAATAATAACCATATCCAAATTAAATATATTCCCAAAAAAATGACAAACTGTACTAAAATGTATAAGCGTTTTCGTTGTGGAGATAAATTTAGTAGGGATGGAAAGGCGGGATAAGTCTTAAATTGTAATACCCGAGCTGATACGAGATACGACTATATGGGGGCTGCTTTGGAGCACTTTCGGATTGATCGGCTAGCCCCACAGATTAACACGAGTCCTTTCAACTCACTTTTTCCTTATTCACGCGCTTCCAGAAAAATTTATAGAAAATTTTTAAAATTTCTCAAGAGG
The DNA here is from genome assembly GCA_039764185.1 of Tamarix austromongolica. Classification (NCBI taxonomy): domain Eukaryota; kingdom Viridiplantae; phylum Streptophyta; class Magnoliopsida; order Caryophyllales; family Tamaricaceae; genus Tamarix; species Tamarix austromongolica. The sequence continues at coordinate 103,272,246 of CM077817.1, forward strand.
GTCCCTAATCCTAAAAATTAATTTACGACCAACAAGCTTAATTGTGGAGTTCTTAGGATGTAATTACCAAAAAAATGGTATACCATGTTGATATAAGTAGCCAGATCAATCATTATAATACCCGAGCTGATACGAGATACGATCATATGGGGGCTGTCTTGAAGTGCTTTCGGATTGATCGGCTAGCCCCACAGATTAACACGAATACTTTCAACTCGCTTTATCCTCACTCACGTGCTTTCCAAAAAAATTATAGAAATTTTTTTTTCTGAAGAGGGTCCCCAATCCCAAAAATTAATTCAAGTCAACATACTTAATTGTGGAGTTCTTAGAATGAAATTACCAAAAAGATGGTATACCAAGTTGATATAAGTAGCCAGATCAATCATTATAATACTCCACTTAATTTGAGGTATTACATAAATATTAAGTATTTGTTGACGATGCCCCTCATGACATATTAATAAGCGAGGAGAATTTTATTTTCAATAGCTTGACGGTGAGTGCAGAATTATAGAGCGGTAATAATTAATATGCGTGTAAAAAAATATGTTTAGAATAGACAAATATAAATAAGTAAACAAAATAGTTAGAGTTACTATGAAATTATAGCATTAATAGTGATGACGATAAAAATATCAGGTATGGTGTCATCACAGATATTAAGGTAAGGGCAACTTATAAACGTATCGGTGTTAAAAGTACAAGTGTACAGCAGCACAAATGCACGCCATGACCAGGGTGTTTAATTACCAAACAAAATATTAGCACACCTCATGATAAAAGACACCCCAGCATGTTCCAATTTTGACACTTCTCGTCCTAACTGTTCCCCCCCCCCCTTCCTCCCACCGTCCTTTATATTAATGAATTGACCGCCACCTTCCGATGATTACCCACTCCTCTGTTCCCCCTCTTCTGTCTATTTCCCCAATCAAGTCGATTACTTTTTCTTTTTTTTCCCGTTGGAAATGGTGAAGGCGGTGGCCGTAGTCTATAGCATCCTAGCCACCTCTTTCATCATATTACTATTCACATCACAAAGGAATCAAAATAGGAGGGCCCGTTTATGCCGTCGCATGGGCTTCAAAACTGTAAATTTTGACCCGTTAGTTGAAACCATGGAGAGAATGGCAGCCGAGAAAGGGTTAAGCCATGTCGCTTCTTCCTTGACAGCCTTAAAGGGCAGTCCGTCGGCCGATGGGGCGGAGGCGGCGGACGTGTATTTTGACGCTGATGGGAAACTGAAGACGCATGTGAGGCTGAGGGAATTGTTTCAGTTGATAGATGTTTTCCCCAAGGACGGTTTGGTTGAATATGAAGAAATGAAAACTTGGAACGTGAAGCAGGCGATGGATAAGATGGAATACACGACAAAGAGGGAGCTTCAAGCGAGGGATAAAAATGGAGATGGATTGATTTCGTTTGCGGAGTGTGTCCCTCAATTATCGGAGGAAGACCTAGGTACGTACGTACGGATAAGTGAGTTCTATCATTTGATCGTATGTACTTTTTCGTTTCTTTATAGATTGAATAAGAAGACAAGGTTGCAATGTATGATTATCAAATTTATTTATTTTCATTCTCTCTGAGAGTTTAAGATTAATACGGGTTTTCCTCCTTACCCTTCATTAACACGTGCCATCCCCCCCCCCCACCAATGGGCGATGAATAAGATCATTCATGCATCAACTTAAATTTTCTGTTCCCTGAGGACACTTAATTAGTCCCGACTAACTCGTCGAATCCAAACTAGTGAAAAACAGTACGGCGCACGGAGGAGCTGGGTGGTGGAAGGAGCAATTTACAAACGCCGATGCTAACCGCGACGAACACCTGAGCTTTATGGAGCTGAAAGAGTACGAAACGAGACGCGTTTCTCTTCTCCTCTCTTTTTAACTGCTCACGCCGTCCGCCTTCCAACTACATAAAAACTATCACTTCTTTGTCGGAGAATTAATTTAGTTTCTTTTGGGGGATTTTTATGGATAAAAACCTGCAGGTTTTTGCACCCAGAAGACAGCGTAAATGACAAAATACAAGAATGGCTGTTGAGGGAGAAAATCCGGTAAGTGCATATATATATATATATAATATGTAACAAGCACGCGCGATTCTGGTTTATTATACTATAGTACTAAATAGTATAATAAAATGGAACGCCCATATTAATCTAATTAATTAAGACGCGGCCAGCTTTTGCTAAATTAATGGAACTTTGAATCGCTTTGTTTTTTGCTTCTTAACTTTCAGAAGGATGGATTGGGATTATGACGGGAAACTGAGTTTCGATGAATTTCGTGATGCAGCATACGACACATTCCGGAATTACTATGCGTATAGAAGACCTAATTATCGCGTGCCCTCGCCAGAGGATGAATTTGTCGACCTTGACGTCGACAGAGATCGGTACGTATATATACTATTCATCTTTGCCAGCTAAACATTCTCAATCCTGTGACGGCGGGGAAACTGATTTATAGTACTCGTATATATATATATATATATTGTATAAGAGCATGTATTCTTCCCCCGGGGGAAGGGGGAGGGCAGAGATTTTTAAGTTGTGTATCTTCATTTATCAGGCATCTGACTGTTCACGAGTTGAAGCCCGTAAGACGATTTATATTTCCCGGTGAAGTGGATTATGCAACCTATTACGCCACTTATTTGATGCAGGAGGTGAGTTCCTATGGAGTTCTTTTGTTGAACAATGTATATGCTTACTCACACAATATTGTATTGTCCATTCACTTACTTTAATTTGGCAAATCGCTGTTCTTAACTTTTAAGTAAATCCCTAACAAAATCGATCTTTCCTTCGGTTGTATTTCTAAGTGCAGGCCGACGACAATAAGGATGGAAAGTTGTCTTTAGACGAGGTGTTAATTCATGAATACATCTTTTACACAAGCAGTATCTACCCAGAATATGAAGGCTACGAGGATGATGACGATGATTATCACGATGAACTTTAGATTCTTGTATTTCCAAGGCCGTTAGATGAAAATGATAGATATGTCAGTTTGAAGCACAGGAATATACTCATTATGTGTATATACATTTGTTTACATTCGCCTGACTACTTAGAGCAATTCTTGATGATTGAAAAGAAAACCGTGCACATTTTCATGAACGATCGACAAAAATTTCCACAAAGTCGTCTCACTAATCGCAATTCACAACTTCACAAGACGCCCTACTTCAATTAAAAGGGATAACCGAGGAATACGGATTTTTGCAGAAAGTGAAGAAAATGGAGCAATATCTATGCGCAGTTGAGTGAGACCAAGATAACACTCAGGATGAGATTTAAACTAGTGATAAAAATCTAAATCTAAATATCAGATGTTTTAAGTTTGAATCTATCTCTCACTTGATATAATAATACTTTTATAGTGACAACACTTATATGGTATTATAAACTTGTCTTCACATGCCCCCCGCGAGATAAAGATGACACATGGCTATGCTCAAATAAGAAGTATTTGATCAACTACGATGAGCGTTCCTTCAAGAAAAAAGAACTAAAAGAGCCAACAAACTATAATCATTTGGGCTTTATAATCTATAAAAATTAAAAACCAATGGCACTTGTTCTAGCCATGAAACTATTTTGTTTAAAAAAAAAATTTGAACAAAAAAAAGGAAAAAGAAAAATGTCAAAGGGAGGGCGGATTTTAAGTAGGGATGTATACGAGTCGGGCTAGCTCGTGAGTTATTGAGTTCGGCACATTTAAAGTTCGGTTAAACTCTTTAAGTTAATTAAACGAGTCGAGTCCCAACCTAAAAAAACAGCCCAGCTCATTTATAGTTTAAGCTTGTGAGATTCGTTCAGCTCGTTAAAAACTCAGTTTGACTCGTTTATTTTAGTTAAATGAGCTTAGCTCAAGCGTGGGGTGTTCGGCTCAACTCAACTCATTTACTACCCTAATTTTAAATGGAAAAGAGGGGATAAGGTAAAAAAAAAATTATTCATTTTTTAGATTATATTTTCTTTAATTTAAGTTATTAAAGTATAAAATAATCATACCAAAATAATTTTGAGACTTTTCATTATGAATAGAAATCTATACTGATATAATTCCAACAAAAAATATACTATGCAAACTATTATCGTTATAAAATAAAATACATGGGGTATAGATTAGATGTTTATGGGACAATTGATGTGGATGTAAAATCGGGCGGTTTTTTAGTTGGTTTCGTAACTCATTTTTGTACCAAAAAGTGTTTATCGAACCAATCTTTGGGATCTTAAACATAAATGCTCTTAGAAGAATAATGTGCACGGCTAAATTAGTGTTACTAAGAAAAAAAACAAAGTCAAATGGGTTAAAAGTTTCAAAGAGATTTATGTTCAAAGATGAACATTTCTTTGAAAAATTATATCGTGCAACATGACACACAGTTTTGGATAGTGCGACAGGTGTTGTCTTCTTCTTCACTTTAGCAAGTTGTCTTTTTCTTCAACAACATAGCACCAACACTAGTTGCCGCCTATTCCATGTCACACACAAACACATCACTTTCTCTATCTTCTTGATTCTCTCTCCAATCCATCTTCCCTCCTCCTATCACTAATCACTTATACAATTATATTGTTCGGGTCGGTTTGGGTTTGGGTAATTGTAGATCTGCATTGTATTGGGTTAATTTATCAATTTGGATTGAGATATTTTGGATTCAAGTTGGGTTAGTTTCAGATTATTTTGGAGTAGCTTGTCGGGTCGGGTCTATGGATGTAAACAAGACGGATTTTATCCGAAACAAGCTGGATTTTATTTGTTGAATACTTAAATGGATATGAAGGATGGAAAAAAAATACTCGTTAGATACAGGTATGTGATATTCATATCCTTACACATACCCATATCCATATCCATATCCATATCAGTTTATCCAATATATAATTACCCTTTTACCCTTTATTTTAAAATAAATATGGTATAAATTAAGGTTAAAATTACCATTTGGTTTAACTCTAAATTGGTTTATCCGTTGGGTAATTCATTTATCCTCTATATAATATCCGTTAACAGATAAAGAGACTATTCATTAGGTAACAAATATTCAATGGATGTAGATATAGATATGTAAATGGATACTCGTTCGGATATAGGTATGAATTCGGGTACGGATACATATACGGGTATGAGTGTACCCGACCTGAACCTGCCCCTTTTACAACTCTATTGGACCAAGCAATCTCATATTTGGGTGATTTTATATTTGAATTAATTTGATCCGTCAAGTTTTGATTATTTTGATGAATCATATCTTTCTAGGTTTTGATGGGTCGAGTTGGGTTCAAGCCAAGCTAATCCTAGATCGAATCAATTTAGATTTGGGTCAAATTGGACATTGACCACCAAAATTAATCTAAATCATTAACTTTGTAAGCAAGCATTGAGTTTAACTTCATGTAAGTATGTGATTAATAATGTATTATTAATTGTTATTTGTTTATTATTATGGATTTATAATTTTGTGTTTTTACAAAAAAAAAGATGGAAAAAATTAGAATATCATTGGTGAATAAGTAAGTTCACATGTGTATTTTTTTTATCATAACTGATTAATATTGAATTTGGTTTTGTCGAGTTAGGTTAGGTCGGGTTGATAACAGGTTGGATTGATGTCAGATTACGGGTTGGAGTCGGGTAAGGTTAGTTTCGGGTCAGTCGGGTTTTTTGAGAGTCGGGTCAACTTTTACCAGCTCTACTAACAATATTAACTATTTAACAATATCTAACTTACTAACTAAATATAATAATACCTAATTTTTTAACAATCATGTATGGCCGGTTTTTCCTCCATAATGGTGTCCATCTCATATGCTACACATGTGATTTCATTAATATTCCAATAATGGCCATTAAGTCCCTTTTTAATCTATGTTTAAGTTAGTAAGCACCTTATTAGATGAAATTGTGCTAGTTTGCCCCAAATATTCAGCCAAGGATAAAAACAATAGGCTCTAATATTAAATAAGTCAACACATAACCTATACAATTTGTAGGATATGCTTCCTTGTCATTCTCCCCTTTTTGATAAATTTTGTCCTCAAATTTGCATCATGAACGTTCTAGAAACACCTCCATAGGAATTTGGTAAACAAATCTCGTGCGCACTTTCTCTAAACCTTCAAAGAACTTTGAATGTACTATCCACCTTTGGCATGAGATTATTCTTCCTTGAGTGAGGACAATGTTCCTTCTTAATGTCTAACCATACTAAATATCCCAAAACCAACACATGCTAACTTTTATGCTTGTTAGCTCTTTCTTGATAACTAGCGTTACTCTTCTCTGTGTTTGCTCTAACTTGCTCATGTATATGCTTGAAATACTCCATTCTTATGTGGGATTCGTAAATATTCAAAAATCCCTTCTTCAATGGTATTAAGTCAATTGCCATGTAGGGATTCATATCGTAAACGATATCAAAAGGACTCTTGTAAGCAAACTCTACATGTGCTAACTTCAAATCCCAATTGTTAGTACTCTTTCTCACCAATCCTATTAATAAGGTACCAATTGTCCTATTCGTTAACTCTATTTTACCATCGGCATATGGGTAATTAGAAGCACTAAATAATATTTTATTTCCTATCAAGTGATATAGTATCTTTCACAGAGACTTCACGTCTTTATCTCTCAAAATGATTATTGTCACTCCATAAAACTTCACAACTTCCCAAAAATATAGATCTGCAATATGTGTAGCATCATCTATTTTATGACATGGTATAATGTACGCTATCTTAGAAAAATGATCTACTACCACCATGATAGAACCCTTACCTCATTGAGTCCTTGGTAAATCAAATATGAAATCTATACTAACTCCCTCCCAAGGTGCATTAGGAACTACTAGTGGTACATATATCCTCTTGTGGAAAGAAAATATGGTCCCCTTGGCATGTAGCACATATTCCCTCCTTAGATTGCACACCTTTGAACATACATGGCCAATGGAAGTGATCTTAAAGTAGCTCTAAAGTCTTTTGCACTCCAACGTGTCCTATAATACTTTCTTCATGAACTTCCTTAAAGAGAAAATCTTAAATATAAGATCTTGAGATGCATAACTTGTTGTGCTTCAATAAAAAGTCATCTTGGATCACATAAGCTCTATTTTCCATGATTCCCATAAGCTTCAAAAATCTCCACGAATTCTTCATATTTAGAATATTTGTCTTTCAACATCTTCAACCCTAGTTACTTAACATCCATAAGCAAGAGTACCATGGAACTTCATGGAAGAGAACCTGCTACGTTATTCTCCTTTTCATCTAAGTGTTTAGCAGAAAACAAAAAAAAATTGTAAAAACCTCACCCTCTTGGCATGTCTTGGACTGCCTTCTTTTGTCTATGCAAGTACCTCAAACTCTCATAATTCGAGTGAAGAACAAATGATTTTGGCCTCAAGTATTGAATTAAATTCTCCCAACACCTTTTGATAAAGTATAAATGCTTATCATAATTTAAGTAATTAAGTATCGCACCATTCGCCTTCTCACTAAAGAATGTTATCGCTGTACTCTCTTGTGATATAATTCCTCCAATGCCTATTTCAATAGCACAAGTTACTTCAAATAATTTATCAAAATAACGTAAATCAAGTACCTATGATTTAGAGAGCTTGGTCTTCAATTCTTTAAAAATTCTTTATAACATCTTCCTTCAACTTAAACCCTCATGTCTTCATAATTTTTGTGATAGAAGCCGCAATGGTTGATAAGTCTTTGATGACCCTTATATATAAGGATGCCAACCTATGAATACTTCTTACTTAATGCACATTGGTTGGTTGTGTCCATGTTTGAATAATTTCAACCTTTTATGGATCCACCCATATCATATCCACTTACAATATAGCCAAGGAGAACTACACTTTCCAACATGAAGATATATTTGTTCAACATCTTGTATAACTTCACTTCTCTTACTTTATCAAACAAGCTCCTCTAGTAAATTATATGATCTTTTTTAGTCTTTCTATAAATGACTATTTTATCTAAGTACACCACCTCAAAATCTTCTAAGAACGGTCTTAACACCTCATTCATCAATCTCATAAAATAACTAAGTGCATTACATATCCAAAATGGCATCAACAACTACTTAAAGAGACCATACTTAGTCTTGAAATTCATATTTGACTCATCCATTTTTCTAATTATCATTTGATGGTAACCACTCCTCAAATCAATTTTAGAGAAGATCCTTGCTCCATAAAGCACATCTAACACATCATCCAATTTTGACAAAGGAGTTCTATACTTGATTGTGATGTCGGTGATTGTCCTTGTATCAATACACATCTTCCATGTCCCATATTTCTTGAGCACCAGAAAATTTGGAACATAAGATGGACTCATGCTATCCCTTACATATCCTTTATCCAACAACTCTTGAATTTACCTTTGAAGCTCCTTTACCTCTTTGGAATTGCATCAATTGGCTACCTTGCTTAGACGAGAAATTCCTAGCATGAGGCCAATGGAATGCTTTATCCCCCTTAAATATGGTAATCTAGATGGTAAATCTTTGGGGAACACATCATAGAATTTATCTAATAATGCATCTAGGCTCAAGTTAGACTTGGAAAACTCCCATTATTATGCTTCTTCCTTCCTCGCCAAAGCATAGCAAATTTTTTCCTCTTTAATGATCTCCACTATGGCTTGCTCTTGTAGGAACAAACTCTTGAAATTAGGTTTCTCTTGGAACTCCTTGGATTCTATTGTGAGTTTGAATATAATCTTCAATTTGAAATTATTTTTCCCTTTGCATACCATGTATTCATTAAGTACCCCATAATGGGAAATGTTTTTATCACATTGAAGTGGCCTCCCAAGTAACATATGACATGAATCTATTGGTAGTATGTCACATAACACATCATCAACATAATTACCAATTTTAAAATTTAGAAGCCCTAGTTTAGAGACTCTTAACCCTTTATATTTGTTGAGCCATTGTAGAGAATGGGTCTTGAGTGCTTTGTTGTTTTCAAGCTAATATTTTCCACCATCTCTTCACTTGATATATTAGTGTATGAGTCACTATTAGTAGTGACCTTACACATTTTTTTCTCCCATCTTACACTTGGTCTTAAAATTTTTATCTCTTTTAGTTAAAGATAACCATGGATGCACTTGTAGAACTCTTTACATGATGAAAAAAACTTGGCCTTCTTCACCATATTCACTTTGTACACCATCACTCTCTTAATCCTCTACTTCAATCTCATCATCACTATATTTCTCCATACCCAAAATTTCTCTCAAAGTCATGGATCTTAGTTTGGGATATTCCTTTGCAAAATTCCTATTACCTATACATTTGAAACATTACTTTCTAGCATTCTCTCCCATATTCTTCTTACCCTTATCCATTCTATATCCACTTCCCTTCTTTTCTAAATTCGAACTGCCGCCACCATATGATTTGAAAGGGATTAAAGATGAGGGTTTGGATGTTATGTTGGTCCTCTTCAATTACTTCTCAAATTTTAAATTCGGTTTTTCTAACTCATCTAAAGTATCATAGATGTTTACTTTAAAATTATCTCTTACATTTAAATTGAGACCCCCAAGGAACCTTGCACAAGTTTTTTTTCCTTATTTTCTTAGATGCCACAAATCAAGGCCACCTTAAATGACATAGAATATTCTTCTACACTCATAAACCCTCAATTGAGTGTGGTTAATTTGATGAAGTTGTCTTTCTCAAAATCTCTCCGTACCTTATACTGAGTTGCCCTCTCAAGTTCTTCTTGAAATTTTTTTAAAAAGCAAAACTTGGTGAAAAACCCATACATTTGCTCCTAGAATGGTTATAAAGTGTTTAGAGAAGAAACCTTGTGTGTGTCCAACATAGTATGATGTAGCTGCGTATGTCTGACGTCATCATGAATGGTTAGATCAAAATAATTAAATTATGTATGAGAAATATAAAAAAAAAATACGATTACATGAAAAAATATTAAATGAATAAAGTCATATTATAAATTTAATTAGGTAAAATTAATTGATTGATATGTTAGGATAGACACAATCAAGATAAAGTAAAGCACTTCGCAAAGCTATTTATACTCTTTGATCCTCCTAAAGTAATCATTCGGCTTAAAAAGTAATCACAAAGATAAGCAGGTAGCTAGAATTTCTTGACTTTATACAAGTCTATTACGCGCTTATTTGCTTGTTAACTAAACTTTCAAATAGTGGGAGACCATTTATGCTAAAAATCTTTGATATTATCAATTTTATAAAACTCAGCACACCAAGTTGAATATTGAGTCCTCTAATCAATGTAATTAGCCAACTGCTGAATTTAGTATTTATATGCCATATACAAAATGCATGCTTTATGGATGACACTTCAACTTCAATTGATTTTGTCAAGCACGCATTTTGATCAGCAATTGTATACTAGGAATCTAGCTACAATAGGGAGGCACTTGTGGTAATATATACACCATAGGCAGACCTTACATATTAAATGGTTCTCTTGTTGATTACTATATTAAGTAAAATGCATGTAGTGGCTACTTTTATCTGTAAGCCAACACAATCCTATATCTTTGTAGATTCATAAAACCGAGAAGCTTGCTAATGCCTCATATGTGGATTGCTTACTGTGAAACTAGGGGTGTGTATCAAAAATGCTAGATGAATGAGCAACTAAAGCCTTGAGGAGAACAAAAACCTTGGTATATATCCAATCTAACACCTTAGGATACCTAGAGATGTGAACTTATTATGTGTTTCTTTGCAAACGTATGGCTGTTTACTTAGTATTATTATACTTATGAGTTCTATTTTATGGTCCCATACCTATTCAATGGGTAGTCTTTACCTTGCAAGAGTACTTTGAAGGTTTGTCTTGATGGCTTCTAGAAGGGGTTGAAAGTTAGGACTATCTAGTGTTCGCTATGGCATCTTTTAATCCAAATATTCCTCAAACTCTTATATCCCATCTATTTCTCCTTTCGTTAGATTGTAACTCTTTTGTTTGATCATTTGTATTTGTTAAGATACTATTAATCTATAATGAAATCATTATTCTGCTCTTATATTATATTTATTAATTTAAGCAAAGTAATGTTTTAGCTGATGTAGGAGAAAACACTCAAGAATTGGCTTTCATAATTATGGAACCAATTATTCTTTATTTGGAAAGTGTCTCCCGCAAATTTGAAGACCAACGGATGGTTACGTTGCTAGGAACTCCTATAGGGAAATTAGGGTTTTGAGGGGAGTCCATTAGGGAGGTTGTTATCACATATGCAAAATGAAGGAGTTAGGCTAGAAAACTTTAGGAGATGGATAATCATAGTAATATATGCTTGGTTGTGGAAATTTAGGGCTAAATAAGTAGTAGAGAAGGGGTTAGGCCAACTAGGGGAAACTAGGGTTTTAAGGAGTAACCCTAGGGGTAATTTTTATCATATGTGAAGAATGAGGGAAATGAGCTATGAATCATGAATAAAAGGGGTTTATAATGGGAGGTTTGGGTTTTTGGATAAATTAAGGACTCAAAGGATCATTAGGGGGTGAGGATGTACTTGGACTTATGAAATTAGGGTTTTCAAGGGGCTAGGGTTGGCCAAGGGTGGTAGTAGGATAGGATCCATACTTGAGTTTTGCATGGTTGTGTGTGGTATATGAATAAATAAGATATTAATAAGATATTAATTACTTAAAGTGGAAGACCACTTGATTTAAGACCATTTGCACCCTATCGACCAATCTACTAGTGAGAATAGTGGCTAGTTGTGTGCTATTCTAAGTTTATATCTTATTTACCAATCCACAGGTGAGAATAGTGTGGTCCTGCACTCAAGTAATTAATACCATTGGATGATAATAACTCTAGGAAGACACTAATCACTTAAAGTGGAAGATCCCTTGAGTTGGGTAGGTTGTACACTGTTGATTGATCCACTAGTGAGAATAGTGGTCGGGTGTGTGTTGCCCTAGGGTTATATCTTGTTTACCGATCCACCGATGATAATAGTGGCTAGGAGCGTGATACCCTAAGGTTGTACCTTGTTTACCAATCCACCGGTGAGAATAATGGCTAGGAACGTTCTGCCCTGGGGTTGTATCTTATTTATAGATCCACTGGTGAAAATAATGTCCAAGAGTATGTTGCCTTGGAGTTGTACCATGTTTACCAATCCATAAGTGAAAATAGTGGCTAGGAGCATGTTGTTCTGGGGTTGTATCTTATTTACCAACCCACTGATGACAATAGTGGGGTTTCAGACCCACTTGGACATAATTCATGAGTTGACTAATTATGGCACTATTATCATGAGTCCAAATAATAATGAACGAATAGTTATGACTTATTTATGCATATTTTATTTATTATTGAGGTAACATTAACTTCTTGATCTTACTTAACTATATTATTACCCTCCTTAGGACGTAGCGTAGCGATCACCCCTATTATGGGTGCTTCTCATTCCCATGAGCAGTGCCCCCTCCTGAGTCTGTGCAGGTGACTAAGGATGATCTAGATGACTTTGCTGCTTATAATGATATGATTGGGGTAGAGTGATGCGATAGTAATCTAGGGTTGGGGCCCGGAGAGAGTGACATCCGACTATTACCATTTATAGCTTTCTAGCTTTAATGTTTCATTTCAGTTGAACAATATTTATGTATTTTAGTATTTCTCTTGGTAACAAGCATTTAACCCTTATTATGTTATGAAATGTTTTCCTTGCTATGTTTATCATGGTTGCACCTATTTATACTTTGCCTTATAGTTGTTACAAGCATGGAATGAGGCTAGACTGATACCAATTACGGTGGTAACACCCCCTCTTATAGTGTATGTTTTTATGTTTAAAATGAAAATTTCTAATGGTGATTTTTTGGGGGTGTTATAATATAGTTCTTTGCCAATGTTTCACTAGTTTTATCCCCTAGTTTGGTTATAAACCATGCTAATATTATAGTTACTATCAATAAACCAAGTATCAATAATAGGTAATAATAGGGGTCATAGGTGAAAGACCATTTAAATGTCGAAGGAGTGTATTCATAAGCATAAAAGTCTATTACCAAAATATTTATATGCCAAATAAAATGCTAGTAATCAATTTGAGGCATCTTGTATAAGAGAGGATTATTGAAGCATAATGTTAAATTTTATGTGTGATGGCGTCAACCAAAATGTGCATATGCTGACATGTAAGTCTTGATGCTAATACTGGTAGCCCCAAGTAAGGTTGTAAATGAGTCTAGCCAATTTGGAAGCTTTTTGGGCTCGACTTGTTTATTTAGTTAACGAATAGAACTCGAACCTTATTTTTAGACTCTTTTAATAAACGAGCCAAGTTTGAGCATGATAGTTTTGAGCTTGAGCTCATTTGCAGTGAAAAATCTCATGATCTTGGCTCATTTAACACAAAAGCTCATGAGTTGGCTTGCCTCATTTATAAACAAGCCAATCCTAAGCCTTATTTTTAGACTTGTTTATTAAAAAAGTCGAGTACAATCTTATATCAGCTCTGCTTGACTTATTTATAGCTCTAAGCTCAAGTACCAAAAAGAAAAAAGTCCATATTTGGGTTAACTCCTACTTTAGATGATCATGGAATTCCCCACAATAATGAAAATAAATTTCAAACCGGTGTGAAGGTTGGATAAGGTATTGAAAGCATTAAGTTGATCAAGAAAGCATCAAACAAAACTGATATTTTGCCAACAAGAAAAAAGAATGTCATCAACAAATTATAAGTTGATAATACACAACTTCTTACCTTCAAAGTGTCCTCAAAATTTTGAGTTACACCACATGGACTTCAACATATCAGTGAAATAATCCATGGTAATAACAAATAAATACGAAGAAATTAGGTCACCCTAGCAAAGGCCTCTTCTTCCTTGGAAGGGAATAAGTGAAAGAACATTTAGGGAAATAGAGAAAATTAACCTAGTTCACAACCCATGACAACCCTTATGAAGTGGGGATGGAAATTCATACCCGACAAGGTCTACTCTAAAAATTTCTAGTTTAGGGAGTCATAGGATTTGTTTGAATCAACTTGCAACACATGCCTTAGGTAAAATACATGTGATTATACTGGCACAATAATTCATAAGCCAAAATTATATTTTTACCAAGAGATGGTTCTTTAATAAGAAACAATTGGTATATACTAATAGTATCAAGTAAAACTTGCTAGAGTATTGGTTAGAATTTTGTACAAAAGCGTACAATAAGCAATGGGAAAAATTTTAGTAACTTTTTGTGCATTAGAAACTTTAGAAAATAACGATAAAGTAGTATGGTTTAAAAACTTAGCTATGTGCCCTAAGAAAAACATAACATTTACCATATACCATATATCATCTCCCGTTATTGGCTATGCATGTTTGAAAAATGCCAACGTAAAACCATTTAATATTGGTGCTTTGAAAACACTAATAAACTTATGGGTGATGTGCACCTCATCCTTAGTGATTGGTAGCAACAAAAAATTTTGGTGAGTAATAAAGAGCTAGGGAGCAAGGCCCATCACATCTAGGGAGATAGAAGGTTGCATTAACATCGATGCCTAGTAGTAAGATGTAAAAATGTTGAAATTACACTAGGATACCAACTTGATTCTCAACTTATGTACCATATTCCATTTTCATATGATGATCCAAACTTTGATTTTGTATAACCTATATGGAAGAAAATAAATAAAGATTATTAGAGTTACCTACATTCAACCAGTGCATCATTGATCTCTACTTGAGAAAGAGTTCCTCACATTCAAAGAGATGATAGAAAAGTCTCAAATATTCTCTTTCTTATTTCTATAACATGGAGTTTGTAGGCTCATCCACCAACATCCCATTACCGGGTAACCTAGCTTGATATGGAGTTAAAATGGTCTATGTTAAGTTGTTGGAGGCAAGGCCATAAAAACCTTAAGCAGTGATTTAGTGAAGAGCTAGGTTGAGGGGATATCAATTGATTGTCAAGTATATTATAGAACCTAGAGGAAATAAGGCTCTTTACACCACATACTGTAAACTTTAAAACATTCGTGCCTATAGGGGTTGTTTGGTTGGAAATGGAGAAGTCCAACACAATGATTTGAAAATGTTACCAACTAAAAAAATACATGCAAGGTTGTATGATATTGGAACCAGTATTGGTTACCCATAACACTGTCAAGTTTGGACACTATTCTAGCTTCTCCACCTTGGTTATTACACCAGATGAAAAAGTACCATGTGGAAGCAAGGTCAATCAATGAAAGAGATAAAAAGTAGTAGTGAGCATCTTGCATATCCACTGAATAAGTGTAACACCCCATTTTTAGTACTTAAAAATTTTATTTAAAAGAGTTAATTGTGGAAGCTAAAATATTAAAAATTTATGGTGTTATCGCCGCACTTAGCATAAGTCCTATCTCCACTACCATTCTTATATTAAGTGTTAAGGGTGGAATATTTATTTACTTAATTTTATAACAACAATGAATAAGAAGTAGGTAAAAGATTATATTATAGATTATCAGTGTTCCAATATTACAAAAGGTCATTCAAAAGAGTCCATCAACAAAAGGAAAGAAATATAAAATGGAACATAAGAGTCCAAGGTATATCTAGATCAAAAGATGTAAGAGCAGATACTAGATAGTCCTAACTCTTAATCCTAAACCCTAGCCATCAATTGGTGCCTTCAAAGTAAACATTTCCTATTTAATAAGTAGGGGATCATAAAGTGGAAACCATCAGTACATCGGTACTAAGTAAACCACTACACAACACTAAGCATCTAAAGGTCATGTGGAACATATGGAAGATAACACAAGGAAATGATGGCATAAAAAAAATCAAAGAAATACAAGTGATATGAGATATAATAAAATATGCAATAACCTATGCACCTCATAAACCACATGCTTACCATACTATCATAATTAACCATATTATAATCCAACATAGCCATATCCAAAATGACCACAACATGACTCATAACCATTAGGGTAATGCACTAAGGTAATTACCAACCGATCACACCAAACCAATTCCAAATATCAAAGGTAGTGCATGAAAGCAACTAAAAAACCAACAATCCAAAAATACCAAAAACCACCATATAAAGTTACTTTTATTTTTTTTTATTTACTTAAGGGGATACATGAGATAACCTAGAGACATATAAAGTATACAAGTTATACTAGCATACAAAGCAACACAATACCTTTTAACTATTCAACCTAGAGACATATAAAGTACACTAATCATACTGGTGTGCCAAGTCAATACAATTCCTAATATACTCAATCATTAAGTATGCATACCCTCTAATAAGTCCTAAGAACTAGTTAAAATAGACTAGGGCCTTAGTCAAAATGTTGAGGCATCCAATGAAACCACAAAACCAATATGAGGACTCTTACCTTGTCTCTAGGATAACTAACCTTAAAGATTAAATCATTCCCAATTCTTGAGATCTTCCAATTTATATATTAATATCTTATTAGAGTGAGCACCAACCACACATATTACAAATTTGTTCACTAATCCATAATTAACCATTCTTTTTTCCAATTATTCAAGTCAACCCTAAGGTCATTGGTCAAAGTTAAGTTAAGGTTATAACATGATAGGGCATCTAGAATCCATTGAGGCCAACCTAGTATGATTATTCAACACTTAGGCATAAAAATGACCAAAAAACCCTTAAACCCTTATTATCACAACATTAACCATTTTAATACTAAACTTATTGTAATTTGAAAATTCTCATGAAAAATTCTAAAAGACATCAAATTAACACATTAACATGGAATATAAAATTCTAAACATCCTAACTATGTCAAAAAGACTTTTTTGCCCCTATGCAAAAAATAAGCATATTAAGCACACAAAACTTACGTATGCATATCTAACTTATCATATATCATAGGCTTTCCATACTAAACATCATATAACACATACTAGGATTACATGTTGGAAAATAGAAGTATGAAAATGGAAAAATGGCAAATTTACCCTAGGGTATGCAAATACCATGTTATGTAGTAGTTTACTCAATACCATTATGTATAAATAAATGTTAACATGCTCAAAGCCTATCATGCTATGTATCAAAGCTCAAGTAAATCATGTAAATAATCTAATGGAAAGCTTAACAATACAAGAATATGGCTTCAAAAAGACAAGATGCCTTGATCAAACCACACACACTACACATGCATGATTTATCTTACAACAATCAACCCTATCCTAACATGTTATCATACATATAATAACATGCATAATTAAAGCATTATCACACATTCTTTAATGCTAGCATACTTAATAAAATATTGCAACATATAAAGGCATATGCCTACCCTACACCCCACATATCAAACCATACTCTAAACATAGACATAACAAACCCTACACACCACATGATTTCACATTTTTAGTAAAAGTATATGTATTACCTCATTTTAAGCTAATAGAAAAAATAGAAACAATAACCATCAAACCCTAGCCTTCAACTAATATTTCTGCTTCTCCTTAAAAAGAAACCCAACAAAATATAAGAATCTACCACATATAACATTGTCAATAATTAACTAAAAACTAAACAAGAAAAAAGCCATGTTGAAAAGAGGAAGCCTTGAGTGAGTTATGGATGGTACAAGGTGTGGTATGTGTAGGTGGTTTATGCTATAGAATAGAATCAATGTGAGTCCTTCACAGTACAAAGGCTAAAACATAAGGTATTTACACAACACATGGGCGCCTAAAGTGAGCTAGTGACATAAGTTATGGGGTGGTGGTGTTAGGGTTGCACATTGGTGGTGTGTCATTACATGAAGTTATGGCAAAGTTGTTGTGGTGGTTCATTGGTTCTTGGTGCAAGGTAAGAGGAATTATGGTGCAAATGTTGGGGAAAATACGGGTGCACAAAGGGCAATGAAAGAAAAACCAAGAGTAATGAGGAAAGGGAAAGTGGAGGCTTTATTTTAGGTGATATATATGGTAAAAAGAAGGGAAAGAGAGGGAGGGGTTGTGGGGGTTGTTTTGTGAAAAATGAAGAAATGTGGGGAATTTTGTGAGGTAGAGAAACAAAGGTAGGTCTATCATGACAAAAGGTGTCATGAAAATTATAAACATAGGGGTATCATAGGTCGGGGTGGAATGTTGGGTTATGCTTAGTTGGCTTAGTTAGGATTCAACTAACAAGGAGAACCAGTTGGTAAATGAGAGGGTTCGTGTGAGAAAATGAGGGCTAGGGTGATGTGAAAGAAAAAGGACAAGGAAAGGAAAGTAAAGGCTTGAGGGTTTGAGGGTTAATGATGGAATTTATGAGGCTTTAGGAAAATTTGGGGTATTACAATGAGGAGATAAGCCTTGATATTTTTTTAGACTTATTGAGGATAATGTTTAAATCACCCATGAGTGACGATGGCAAAGAGATAATATTATATGTGAATTATAATACCTTAAAAGTTTCCCTAAGAATAAATAATAGAATAATGAAATATTAAATAAATTAAATTATAGGTGCATATAATAATAATAATAATAATAATAATAATAATAATAATAATAATAATAAAATGGGATTTAAAAAATTTATTATTAGTTGGAAGCTTTATTTTAATTATATAATTTAAAATAAATAGTAGAAAAAAATTATATCAAGTTTAACTACTTTTAATTATTTTTATAATTACTCATAAATCCCCCAAAACCCAAAAGATCCCACCATCTCCCTTTTTTTTCTCTCTCTCTTTTCCTTTTTTCTTCCTCTTTTTCTTTTCTTTCTCTTTTCTTTTCCTTTATTTTCTTTCCTTCTTTTTTTTTCTTTCTTCTTCCCCCCATCTAGGTTGTGCCCAACAATTTCATGCCTTCCCTACCCCTCTCCTCTCTTCCTTTCCTTCCCCAACCTACATAAAGGACCTCTTCTTTCTTTTCTTTCCTCCCCCACTGCTACGGCCAAGTTAACCCTTCCCCTCCTCTTTTCCTTTTCCCTCTCTCCCCTTTTTCTCTTTTACCTTTCTCTCATTATCCCTTACCTCATGCCTGCACCCCCTTGCATGACCTCCCCACCGCCATTTTCGCAGCACCCCAACCACTGCCCTCTCCCCTTTCCCTTGTCAACCATACAGGGCATGCACGCTGGCATGCTCCTCCACGGGCCCCTGTATGTCTCTTCACGCCCCACCCCCCCCATGTGCTCACTTTCACCCTATCGTCTTGCCACCTCCCTGCACTTGCCCCTTATATCATCCTTCCTTACCACCATCGGCCTCCCAACCCACTCTACTCCCTTCCCTCCAACCCCATGCACCCACTAAACCCCTCACTTTCCCCTTCCTCGCATTCATCTCCTCTCCCTGAGTGTGTAAAGTGGGAAACTTGAGCTGTCCTGCGCTACCTCATACCATAACCCCACCAGCCCATTCCCTTATCCCTATACCTCCCCCCTGCATAGGCACATCTCTTGTGCAGTCGGCCCTCTCTGGCACCCTTTTACCTCCATTTCTCCCTTCTTATCCTCCCTTCCTATCGGTTGCACTGCCATGAACATTGTCGCTGCCACAAACCACCATCCCTCCCACTGATCCCTCTAGTTCCAACACTCTCACAAACCCAAAGAACCCAGCCCCACTCCTTTTCCATCCCAAAATTCATCTCCTCCTTACGCCACCACTCCACCCTTCCCTCATCTTACTTATCCTAGTCATATTCCTCCCCCTCTTTACTTATTTTTTAGCCTTTTGACCTAATTTGTTATTATTATTACCATTATATTTATTATCATTATTATTTTGAATAAGGAAAAGAGTAAAAGGAAAAAGGTACAAAAAGGATAAATTAGCCAAATTTGGTTGTTCTCATTTTTAAGTACAAAACCGGTGATCATTAATGAGGAGGTGCAAGATCTTATTACTTCAAGACTGGAGCCATTTAGGTAAGAATATAGTTGTAGCTGGGTTTGTGCTTATGTTCTTTGGTTGTAGAATAAGTATACATGCATGAAATATATGTATATAATCTAAGATGGTTATACAACATGGCTTGCAAGGACTTGAGGTAAGTGTATGTGTGGTCTTGACTTCTTGGTTATATGTTGTTGTAAAGCTCTTTTATGTGATAATGCATGTCTTGAGAATTGTTGAGAAATTGTGTATTTAAGTCTATGAGTCTTAGGTAAGGTTTGGTGGCTAGGGCAATTTGAAATAAGATGGTAAGAGATAGCATAAGGAAAAAGTTTAAGAATAAAGGTATTCTAAATATTCTTTGGGGAAAATGGGGAGTAATAAGAAGAGTAATGATAAAAGGGGGATTAGGGTAAAAATTTGCATGGGGAGAGTGGACCCTACATAGGGTAAGTCCATCCTAGTATGACTTTATCTGGGGTGACTAAGGGAGAGAGAGTTGTGAAGAAATGATTAGGGGGATAATTAGGGTGTTGTTGGGTAGCTTGGTAGACATAGGGGAGTTTTTGGGATACCGGAAGACAGAAAGTGCATAGGGGCAAAATTAGGGTTTTAAGGGTTCAAACTCTAAGGATAGGTCATTATCGCATATAGGAGTTAAGGGAGTTGGGTTCTGCCCCTGGAATGTAATGAGGGGTACCTTATGTAGGATGTGGGTCCTGTCAAATGGATAATGAGGATGTGTAAGAGTAGGTACAAATAAAAAAGAGAGATTAGGGATTTAGGAGTAGCCATTTGGGAGGTTGCTAATTCATGTGTGAGACAAAGGAGTTGAGCTACAATAATTTGGGGTATGGATGGTCATGATAACTTGTGCTTGGTCGTAGGAGTTTAGGCTAAATAAGGAGTGGATGAGAGGTTAGAACCACGTAGGCCAAAATTAGGGTTTCTAGGGTGTAACCCTAGAGGGTTATGGTTATCACATGTGAGGAATAAGGGAAGTGGGTTATAACTCATGAGTAATAGAGTTATGATGGCATGTTTGGGTTGGTGGCTAATTTTGGGGAATCAAGGGATCATTAGGTAGTGAGGATACCTCAATTTAGAGAATTAGGGTTTTTATGAGGTCAGGGTTGGTAGTAGGCCAGGAGTCTTACAAGGTTGATGTGTGGATGTGTGTGTGATATCTAAACAAATAAGACACGAATAAGATACTAATCACTTACAGTGGAAGATCCTTAAGTCAGGCCTATATGTATCATATATATTGGTCCACTAGTTATAATAGTGGCCGGGAGTGTTTTGCCTTAGATTGTATTAGGTTTACCTATCCACCAGTTATAACAGTGGTTAGGATCGTGTTACCTTGGATAACATAGTTAACGATGAGAATAGTGGCGGTCCCAAGCTCAAATAATGAAGCTCTTGGATGATAATAATCTACAAAAAAAGATACTAATTACTTATAATGGAACACCACGTGGGTCGAGACCATACGTAGGATATTTACTGGTCCACCAGCTATAATAGTAGTTAGGAGCTTTCTACCCTAAATCGTACTATATTTATCAGTCTATCAATTATAATAGTGGTCAGGATCATTTTACCCTAGATTGTATTATATTTACAGGTCCATCGGTCATAATAGTTCTCAAGAGAGAGCTACCCTAGATTACATAGTTACCGGTCCACTAGTGAGAATAGTGGGGGTCCCTAAACCCACGTGGATATAATTTGAGCGATGTCTAAATACTACAATAGTGTCTCTAAGCCATGATAGGGGAAAATGATCTATTATAATTTTTTGTGTGCATTATATATATATCATGCATTGTTATTTTCCTACTTTACTATATTATCACCTTACTCAATACGTAGCGTACTAATCACTCCTTTCATGGTTGGTGCTCATTCCCATGAGCATTGACCTCTTCTGAGTCTGTGTAGGTGACTAATGATGCCATAAATGACTTTGTTGCATATGATGACTTGGTTGGGGCAGAGTGATGTTGTGGTATTGTGAGGTTGGGGCTAGAGAGAGTGTCTTCTGGACTTGTTTTCCTACCAATTTCAACTTATGTTTCCTATAGCTGAATAATGTTATGCATTTCTAGTACTTCCTTACATTGACACTTAACTCTTTTATGTTCTGTATTCCTAATATTTCCTTACATCAATGCTCAACTCATTTACGTTATAAAGTTTTTCTTGTTGTGGTGTTTTAGTTGAGTTTTATCCTATTAGCCTTGTTGGTATTAGGCTGGATGAGAGCTAGACTTATACTGATTACGGTGGTAATACCCCTTCTTGTGGTGTATGGTTTTTAGAGATGAAATGAAAATAGTCAACTATGATTATGGGGGGGTGTTACATGAATAAACATTACCAATGAGATCTATAACCAGTTTATATTTTCTCACATTCCTCATCTCATCACCCAAAACAAAAGAAACTCAAAGAACATATGATATGATACTATGTAAACAAGGTTGTACCAATTCACATTTCATTTATTAAAGAAAATTATGGGATAAAGTATTACATATCATGGAACTATAACTACTTTCAGTAGGTTACACCTAAACGCACAACATCATTAAAGATACAATCAACTCAAGTGGATCTAATATGTCAACAAACTAAAGTGAATCAAGAAATTGAAGCTCAAGTTGTACTTGAATTTATTCAAACCCTAAAGGAATAAGTACACAAGATCAAATAAGAGAAAAAGGAAATGAAAAGCATCATAAGGTGGGGGATTAAGTTTATTGTAGTAATTGTGCTAATAATCTTCATTAAATATGTAAATTTTTTATCAAGTTCATTATCATCCAAAATCTTAGCAGTTGTGCAAACCCAATACTTGATGGTATAGAAAACAGTTATACACTAAACTAAAGAAACTGTACAAAATTAGCAAGTTAGTCATTGTTTTACAAAAGAAATAGCTTAAAGGTATCTAGAACTAATACAATAGTCAGTGATTTACAAAAAAAAAAGGTTTTACACCAGAACAATGCACAAATTTAATTTTCATAAATTATAATTTGATTTTTTTATAATATGAAAAAAAAATCTGGTTCATTAAAGGATAAAAAATATTAAAATGATGAAATAGACAATAAAATATAAATAACTATACATTTCCTATATTTTATATGATAAATGCTTTCCATAAATCAATTATGTAACAAGTTAACCTATGTTCCTACCACTTTGGTATTCTTATTTCAATTCTTTAAACTTGACATTCATTGCCTTTTATACATCCACCATTGATAAAGCTTGTGTCAATTAAGAAAATTAACCAATAGTTTTTTCACTTCTATTATAAAAGATTAGGAATTTGATAGATAATCTTAAATAGATGGTAAATTATCAAAAATTACAATTTATAAAGAGCAAAGGAAAAAAAAAACCTTTAGTTTTTATTATTTACATTTTTCACAACAATCCTACTCTACACTACTAGCATTTATAAGGTTCTACTATTGAGTACCAATACAATTAATTCCTTAGCTATCATTATCATCTATAACTTAAAATGAAAAGTTACCACAATCAAAATAATAATTAAATATCAAGTAATAATAATAAAAAATTAAATAAGGAATAAATAGAGAGATGACCATCTCCAACATCTTTCATATTCCCCTCAAGATAATTAGACAATATTATTAATGAATCTTACTTCCAAGATCACTCTATTATTCATTTTCCCTGACCAAAATCAACCAAAACTACTCATCTAATAACATATAAGGCATCATGTCAAGTGGATATAATTATTGATAGAGAACAATATTGCATCATCTATCTAAACAATATATGGCAATATGCTTGGTCATCATTCTAAAGATCATCCCTTATCATCAAGTTTCAAGAAAGCATGTTTGGCATAGGACTCTAGAATACAGATTGATGATATATCAACTTGAAATATAGTCATAAGAATTAATGGAAACTCTAACCATTCAATTAACACAAACAATATATATTAACCTTATTCTCATCAAACAACAATTTAGTGTGTGGAAAGGAAGCAGACGTTAATTTTTTTTTCAATTAATTAGGCTTGGTATCATAAACGCAATTAATTAACACAAAACCAATCAAATTCTAATCATAGTAACATTCATGACAACAATTATCTACCACCCATCCTAAATTAGTGTAAATTCTTCATGTCTCAACTTGTAGGTTATTTACACCTAATTCATTGCAAATTGGCTACATTTACCCATATTCTACTAGATATGTATGAATAAAATATAGCAGTTGGTCAAATAAAAACAAATATAAGATAACTTTCACAATTAGAAATACAATCATAGTTTCAGAGATAAAGAAAGTAATTTTTACCAGCATAATAGAAATTTTAGCAATGAACAAACATAAATATATATATATATAGGTCTTTACAATGGTATTAGGAAAAAATGAATTGATCTATATCTCATGTGTAATGGTAAAAGGAACAAAGTAATAAAGTAAAAGAAATGTAGCCTTATAATGAAATATCTATACCAAATGATCCTAATAATGACAAAGCATTTAAAAATCTGGAAGAATAAAAGTTAAGTTATTTTAAAACAATTGTTATTAATGAGCAACCAAAAATCCATTACCAAGAAGGTATAAACCGGGAAAAAAACTAACATTCAATATGAAGGCCTAAATCTCCCAAATCCACCATATAATATGAATAAATACATATCTAACTACTTCTCCATCTAATATAAACCCACCACAAACACCGAAGGAATAATATTGAATTATATGTGAAGAAAAAAAATACATGCAATGGTCTTACCTCACAAATTTACAAGATCTTTTATTGCTCCAAATGCAAGAAGAACCAACCCATGTTCATACATCAACTTTAAACAAAAAGATCCTACGACCAGCTCTAGAACCAACCTTCTTTGTCATCCCCACTTTTTTATTGAACTTTTGAAGATGGAAGAAACCTTTATTCCTTCTAAAGACTTTTTACAAAGTACATCACCATAATTGATGGCCAATCAAATTTAGTTATAAAAAACATCTTAAGCAAGAGTCAAAACAAAGTGTTGAATGTATTCAAATGTTGGATAGATAATACGTATCATTAGATAATTTGTTAAGGAAATATCAATGTTACATCACCATCAATAATTTTCAGTTATTTCCAGATGAAAGAGAATTGGTAGTATATGGTCTTGATGTTATGTGGTTATATGAATAATTATCGTATTATGCATAGTTAAATGTTCATGTATTTTTGTGATGCATTTTATATGTTACACGTAAACCTTGCATATTATTCTTGTATAATAGGTTGCTTAGTACCATTATACTGAAGTGTTCCTTTCTTGGGCCTTTGGTTATTCAATAGGCAGTGACCTTTGCAGGCTATCTTGCAAGACTCATTCAAGTTTATCCTTTGGGTTGAGAGTGTAGGGTTATCTGGGGTTCTATCTAGTGACTTTGAACTAGAGGTTTCTATATTTCTTATAGTCCTTATGTATTTCCTTTCACTAACATTGTTGTAACCACTTACAGTGGGTTTTATTCAAAATGTTATGTAATTTCTTTAACTCTTTTGCTACTCTGATTTATAATTGTGCTCTTAATTTAAGTGAAATAATGTTTTTACATGTAGCACTTGGTAACAAAATGGTAGAGGAACTTGTTTTGGTACCAAGTGTGGTGGTAACACCTCGTGATTTACTATTTTAGCTATTACATTTAACTTTCAAAAATAAAACTTGTTTAGTAGCAAATTTTGGGGGTGTTATTGGAACAAACCTAAAACATCGTTTCTGACTCACATACTCTTCCACTTTCAATCATTAATATCTTATCCATTATGTTACTTATCTCAAATCATATTATCCTTCATGTTGAGTTTAGGGCCCCCTATTCTTAATCTAATGGAATAGACTAATGCACCTCTCAGGATAAAACATTCCCAAGCCACTATTATCGTTCAGCGGAATGGGCCCATAAAACACCTCTATGGGCAAAATGGTCCCCAACCACTATTCTTAAACTAATGGAATGGTTTGAAACACCTCTCAGGGGCAATACACCTGAGCAACTATTATTGTCTAGTAGAATAGACCCATAAAACACCTCGACCCGACTCGTATGACATTTCACTTTAAATAATTAATGTCTTATTCATGATTGATTTGATAGGTAAAACCCCATTTAAAGTAGGTTAGTCACATCACAAATACCATAATCCTCTTCCTGAGGCTTTGTGACATGCCTAACCTACTATTTTTGAGGCATGAATAAGACCATAAATCCTATCTCAAGA
Organism: Tamarix austromongolica; assembly: GCA_039764185.1. Classification (NCBI taxonomy): domain Eukaryota; kingdom Viridiplantae; phylum Streptophyta; class Magnoliopsida; order Caryophyllales; family Tamaricaceae; genus Tamarix; species Tamarix austromongolica. Next base: position 103,298,470 of record CM077817.1, read on the forward strand.
GTTACTATTCCCGAGGCTTATAAAACTCTAATTTCACATGTCATAATTTTTTCTGATTCAATATACATTCCCAAGACTCTAATATTAACAACATATCAGAATTTTGTGGTCTAACTCTATCATTTCATGCATGTGATAATATTATTCCTATTTTAGGGTTATTATTCCCAAATCAAGCCATTTCCTCACTTTATTAAGTTTAGGCCATTCACGAATACTATAAACACTCCATATAGTTACCTTATAATATTTGAAATAAAATAATATATTAAAATACCATTATTCCCATATTAACCAAAATTTCCTTACCGATAACTAAAGCCCTTATTTCATACAAATCTTAAATGTTTTAGTAACATTATTTCCAAATACTCCATTTATCACCATATAACTTATTATACCCATTTCCCAATTATCATACCTTATTAAAACCTTATATCACATCAAGTGTTTTTCATATAGAATATTATTGTAACAATATTGCATAATTCTCAACTTACTTATTTTTCCATCATATCATGTGAAAATCTCATATCATAGCATTAACAATCATATGTTTAACCACATAATAGCAATAACATGATATCACACATAATCATACATAACACATACCACAAAATCCTAGACTACAAAGAGTATCTTTATAGAGTAAGGCTTTGATCTCTATGTATGTAAAATCTATTATGCCTCCTTTGGATCTTTTGGGAAATCACCTAATGAACCATAATAAAAAAAATCATTAGGATTTAATAACATAATTAGGGGAAAATCTAAAGGAATGGAGGGTAAAATATCATAGGAAAACCAAAACAAACCAAATAAGTGATTTGAGAATTCTTTGCACAACAAAGTGGAGAGGAATGACAACAAGTTTTAAAGCCAAAGTGGTGGAAACTGCACAAGATGTCATTATTAGGGGTGAGGAACAACCAAAGGGGCCAAAGGATGGGTGGTTACTATGGTGAAAATGGTAAAAATAAGGTAGGGGTGTTCAGTGGTTGGTGCCGAATGAAGGTAGTGGGATACGGTGCTTTTATCCGAATGGTGGGTGGGGGTTGCAGTTGGTTTTGCTAAAACCAAGGGTGGAAAGAATATAGGGGAGTTGTGGTGGTTTGTGATAAATTGAGGGGGTGAGTTTCAACAATTTTGGTCAATGGTTGTGGGGCAAGTTCGGTGAATCTCAATATGGTGGGGGTGGTGCTTCAATTAAGGCTACTAAAGGTGGATTTTGGGGTTGTTTTGGTGACAAAAAAGAGGGGGAAATGAAGGAAGAAATGGTGCATTTGTGGTGTGAATTTTTGACATAAATAATGGTGGAAGGAAAGTTTGGTTAGGAATTTAATCTATGATATATATATACACATACATGCACACATATAAGGGAAGGAGAAGGGTGTGATTGGGCAAAAAATTTCAACCCCAACTTATGAATGTAGGATTTGAGAGTTGATGAGCTGATGAGGGTAGGGAGTGGATTAGTAGAGGATGGTGGGGGCGGAATCGGTTGCACGCAAGGTAAATAAAAGCAAATAGTTGGGGATAAAAAAAATAAGGGAAGGAGAAAGGAGAAAAGGAAAATAAATTGGTGGGGTTAGAGTTATGTTTAGCTAAAAAAATAATTTAGGTTAGGGTACAATTTATTTAATAATTTGTTTAGGGTTAGGATTATGTTAGAATATCAAGAGTTTGGAATAGAGATTAGGGTAAGGTAAAATATAATTTTTTTGAGATTAGAATTAGGTTATGATATTAATCATGCAGGATTATATTTAGCTAAAATTTTAGGTATTACAACAACATCCATAAATATTAGAAGATATGGAACTAATACAAGCTTATACTCTAATTATCAGCCTCAAATTGTCAGATGTATTCTAATGAATAATATCTAATCCAGTAGATTGTCAGATGTATTCTAATGAATAATATCTAATCCAGTAGAGCGAAACATGATTTGTAACTTGAGAAAATCCTTGAAGGTATGAATTTATATTCGTTGGGGGCCACTATTAACTATAGGAGATGGTACATCATTATTGTCATAGTTAAAAATATCTAGAGGAAAATCACTTGAATATGTATTTTTTTTCATCCTCAATAATAATATTATGTAATATGATGTATGCATACATTACCTACTTCATTTTCTCCAAGTTCCAAACATGTAACAGACTGGGAACAATTGCAAAACGTCCCTATAGCACTCCAGGTGCACTCTCAACATCTTTTCTAGCACAATTATGATGCTCCATGAACAAATTTATCTTTAGTCCTTGAGGAATTAGTATGGTTTTGATGAATGTTGACAAATTTAGACATGTGTCATTTTCTAGACAATATGAAATATAATATTATGTGTCATTCACCATATAATAAAATTTTAGCACGCATCTTTCATAATTTTCATCGAATACTTATGAACGAGTAGGAATATTAAGATCATTATTTGATCTAGAAGATCCAAAGAAAATGTATGACATATCTAAAGATCATATAATGCAATGTCATATAGCATGATTGTTAGGATACCATGGTTATTGTGAAAAAACTAACATTTCTATGCAATGAGATAATTCTTTCCTCCTAATGCATAGAATCAATACTTCCCATCATACCCGAAAAGCCACATCTTTTACCCATTTCAAGGAGGTACTAAACAACATCGACATTGGGTCATCTTAAGTATTGGGAAATAAATAATTCATTCATAACTTGAATAAAATATCTTAGGTAGTTGAGAGTTGTGGTTTAATATCCTAAATCTTAGCAAAAGCTAATCCCAAGTAATTAATATAAAAACCATATTCTAACCTTGAGAAATTTATATTTATATCATACTCTAACTCTTTGATCCTAAATCTTAGCCTAACCCTAAACTTTATTTTGGATTATTAATAGTTTTATTAATCTAAACCTAAACCTAAACCTAGTAGGTCAATAATTAGTTTATCCCATTACCTTAACCTAAACCTAAATCTAAAACCCCATCTACCTTTTATTCTTTACCCTTTTCTTTTCCCCACTTATCGATCGAAACATTTTCTTATCCTTGCTTCATTTCTTCTTATATGTAAATTTCTCCTATCCAAACTATACATCTACTAAGCCATGTCCAATATTGCATCAACTCCCACTCCTCCCATGCCTTTTGTGTGTTTTTTTATCATAGCCTTACCGATTGTCTGCTTCCTCTCTATCGTTCTCACCCTCTCTCCTTTGTGCATGTATACATACATACATACATATATATATATATAACATTAAATGGGATGAACCTCCCTCATTCTACCTCCATTTTTTTTCAAAACACCACCACCAATGTAACACCTTCTTCCTTCTTATTCTCCTCCTTATCAAAACAAAAAACAAAAAACACCATCGACATCCCCCACCAAAGCACTTCCATCATTTGCAACAACCTGTATCGACACACCACCCTCACCACCAGTGGACTTCATTGAAACTCTCCCACATCACCAGATAAACCTCACCCCCTAATTTCATCCATTATGACTGTATCTTCCCCATTTCCTTTTTTCCTTTAGCTCCATTAACAACAACTGCAACCCACACCCACCTTCCAGCTAAAAGAACCGCACGACACCATCAAATTTTGGAAAATTCCACCACATCCCTCCACTTCCTCTATTCCCCCAATTGAAACCATCCCATACCTATATCAAACCCAACCATTCACTATATCCTCCATTCGGCAAATTCCATTCCAACACACTCCCTCCATTTAGCTTTAACCACCATAGCTCACCTCCCCTTTTCATCCATTTCCATTGGTTCTTCCACCTTAATTTAGACTCCCTTTCCATTGAACCATCCATATAAATGATATTTTTTTTCTTGTTAGCCCTCCCACTTCAACAAATCCCAACTGAATCTCTCCTTGTTGCATGAGTTTTGGCCAAGACTTCCTTTGAGCCTTTGTTTGATTTTCCCATTTTATTTCACTCTATTTACCTTATATTTTCTTTAAATATATCATTACATGATAATGTGGTTTTTCTAATGGTTTCTTGGGTGACTTACTGGAATTTCCAAAGGAGGCGAGATAGGATAAGTGTGTTAGAGATCGAAGCCTTTTCATAAGGATACTTGTTGTAGTCTAGGATTTTTATTTCTAAGTGTTATGAATGTTTTTTTATGATACCATGTTATTGCTATTATGTGCTTAAATTTATGATTCTTAATGATATGATGTGAGATTTGATATTATATAATGGAAAATAAATAAATGGAGATTATGTGATAGCATTATTCTATATGGAAAACCCTCAATGTAATATATAGTTGTAATATGGTTTAATAAGGTATGAAAAATGAGTAAATTGGTATAATAATATATATAGTGATAATGGAATATTTGTAAATAATATTACCATAACATATAAGATCTGGATGAAATAAGGGATTATGCTATCAGTAGGGGCATTTTGGTCAAGAAGGGTTTCATATGGGAAACAGGGTGTTTTAATGTGTTATATTATCTAAAATATTCTAAGGGCTTTATAGGAAGTGGTTAGAGTAGTCATGAATGTCCTAAATTTAATAAAATATAAAAATTACCTAATTAGGGAATAGTAATCCTAAAACGAGAAGGTCATTATCACATGTGTGAAACGGTAGGAGTTAGACCATAAAATTTAGATATGTTGTTAAGATTGGTGTTTTGGAAATTTATATTGAATCTAGTAATTATAAAGGTCCTCCGGGAAAAGTTATGATGTACTTATAAAATTAGGGTTTATATGCCCCGGGAATAATGACTCTTGAGATACGATAATTATCCCATGTGCAAGACCTTAGAGTTAGGTCTTGAAATTTTACTATACTACTACTACTACTACTACTACTACTAATAATAATAATAATAATAATAATAATAATTGAGGAGAGGTACTAATTTTGGTGGATAAAAAGAGTAATAGAAGAAGCGCTATGACTAAAATGTAAAATTAAGGTTTTCGGGGAATATCAATGTCTTAACCCTAGAGAATGACCTTATGATCTTTGTGATGTACTTTAACTACTTTAAATATTAAATGTAATTTTTAAATCAATCATTAATAATATATTAATCATTTAAAGTAAAAGATCACTGAGTCAGGCTGAGGTGTTTTATAGGTTCGTTATATCATACGATAATAGTGGCTCAAGAGCATTTTACCCTGAGAGGTGCATCAATCCATTCCACTAGATTAAGAATAGTGGAGACTAAAACTCAAAGTGAATATAATATGATTTGAGATAAGTAACCTAATGGATAAGATATTAATGACTGAAATTGGAAGAGTATATGAGTCAGGACAAAGATGCTAGGACTGTTCCACCTAATGATAATAGTGGCTCGGGTTTTTTGTTCCTAAAAGGTGTTTCAGACTGTTCCACCAGTTTAAGAATAGTGGTTCGAGAGTGTTTTTACCTAAGAGGTGTTGGGTCCATTCAACTGAACGATAATAGTGGCTCAGGTATGTTGTCCCTAAGAGGTTCTTTAGATTATTTAATAATAGTGAGGTCCCTGAACTCAATGTAAAGAAAAATAATAGTAATATTTTTATATCTAATAAAGAGTCCCTGGATTAGTACCTACCTAGTGATATTTTTATTTGTTTCACATGTGTACTTATTATTTTCGCTATATATATGTATTTAAATGTACCCCTAAATCGACAATATTTTCACCTTGCTTGATATGTAGGGTACTGACCATCTTTTTCATGAGTGCTGCTCATTCCCATGAGCATATAACCCTGACACTTTTATGTAGGTTGTTAAGGATTTGTAGGATGATTTTGCTACCTATGATGTATTGTATGGAGTATATGATTTTCTATACTAGAGGCTGAGCGAAGAGTCACGTTATCTTAATGATGGTTTTACCTAAATACCTTTTTAGACTTTTAGATCCTTGGTATCCCTTTTGTCAGTATTTTGTTATTGTACCCCTAAATGTATTCCATTTTTCTTATGATGTGTATTATTACCTTACTCAGTACATAGTATATTGATCATTCTTTTTATGAATATTTCTTATTCCCACTAATAAATTACCCAAGTTTTGATATGTAGGTTTCTAGAGACTACATTGATGATTTCACTATTTGTTATGCACTTGTGGAGGAGTGGTTTATCTGTCAAGATTTGGGCATAGAATTAATATTGTTTGATTATCTTATGGGCTCTTAGTTTCATTTGATCCTTTTTGTTGTATTTTTTATTATATTGTACCCAAAGTGAAATCTCTAAACTCTTATCTATAACTTATGAAAATGCCTCTCATTATCTTATTTAAATTTGCAAATGTTTTGCTTTATATTTAGTATGAGAATGGTATTGTAAGCCAAACTCATATCAAGTATGATGGTAACACCTAGTTATGATGCAGGAGCAAACATTGAAGAATTGGCTTTCATAATTATGGAACCAATTATTCTTCATTTGGAAAGTGTCTCCCGCAAATTTAAAGACAAACGAATGGTTACATTACTAGAAACATAACAAACAAGTAACTAGGCATGCATGGCAAGCATGAAAGGATTGACCACGTGCATGGGGAGTTTATTTGTAGACTTTTTTAGCATTATTAGTAATTTAGATAATTTATTAATTAAGTAGTAAAGTTGGATAATAAAGTTAGCATAAAGGTAGTATAATATCTTTTAGCTTGGAATCTTTTGAATTATATTTTTAGCTAGTGGTAGAAAGATTATAAGCTGTTATGAATGTGGATTAGAGGCATAGAGAATTTAATTGAAGTTGAATATCAACATTGAAGTTGAAAACAAGTGAATTCTGTGTGAGTTTAAACTCAAGCAAATCGAATCTGTGTGAACGGTTTAGATTGAAAGTTTTAAGCTCTTCATCTGTGTGAATTAGAGATTAATCCATATATTTTCTACTCTCCTTAATCCATATTTTTCCTTCCATAAGTACCATCAAAATCCTACTCTAATTTGAAGGTAATCAAAACCCTAATTCGGTATACACAACCGAAACCCTAAATAAAACCTAACCTTTCCATACAAACCAAACGTAACCTTAATCCTTTTATTTGAATCAAACCCTAACCCTAACCCTAACCCTAACCCTAACCCTAAACCACAACTTCAACCTTATCTAAACCCTAACCTTCAAAACTTAACATCATAAACAAACCATTGTCGAATTCATATGATAATCAGTTCACACCATTCAAACCATCATCATTAACAAACCACCATCACTAAATCATCGCCATCTTGTGTGAACCATCTTCATCTTTATTTCACCTTATTCAAAGGTCCTTATCATCCATAACCCATTTTCAAAGATTCCTATAAACTTTATCAATCCAACCAAACCATATTCTCATCAATTTGAGAATCCCATCCTCCCACACACATCAAGTTATCTTAATATCATGCTTCTACAAAATAAAATTTCCAGTAGTAAATTTTTGCGTGTTATAGGTTAATACTCTTAATGTTAACCATACAATGTTTGAGCATAGTATCCATTTCTTCAACAACAAATAAATCTTCAAGTATTGTGGAATCATCAAAGAATGAATTAGTTGACGTTGTTGGTTGAGAAGTATGAATAATTTTTTGAATAAGATGTATGATGAGTGATTATATGCTTTCCATTTATTTTATAGGGACGGTGGGTTGTGGGTGCATATATACAAGAGTTATCCATTTATAGGCCTCATGATATAAATTTAAGAGAGAATAAAATGGTCCAATATTACATGCACACATGTTTGATTTGGGTATGTTGATACAACAATACCATGGCAAATAAGTGTAAAAGGAAATCAAATGGTACAATATCACATGTGCACAAATTTAATTTGGGTGTTAATTTGAAAATACCATGGCAGATAAGTGTAAAAAGAAATCAAATGGTAAAATTTCACATGGGCGTATATTTTATTTGTGTATGTTGATATGATAATACCATGACAAATAAGTGTAAGAGGAATCAAATGGTACAATATCACATGTACACATTACAAGAAAACTACATAATTGAAAATGTGAGATAAATTACTAATTACAACAACTAATATAATTAAATTAGGGATTCTTGGTCATCCTTCTTATAGCCATTGTATAAAATATATAATGACTTGCGAGTTATTTTTTGGTCATAATAAACATGTCCTTATAATTTATAACCATATCTAGTTTTTTTCTTTTTAATAGCCTTTTTGAGACCCTATCCTTCTCCTTCTAGTTAGCCTATGTTGTTGTTTTCTCTAATATTACATTCTTCTTTGATATTATTTCTATAAAACCATCCATATTTCAATTATTGGTTTCTTTTTCCTTCCCCTCAGCCTTTCTCTTTGTTGCTTTATAGCCCATAGGTCATATTTGTCAGACTTCTTTCTCTGAAGCATCAATGGTAGGTGAATTAGTGTATGCACCTAACTATAGATTTTTTTCTCGCTTAGATGTAGAACCTTTCCCGAGACTCTCTTTTATTAGCATCCATTTTGGATGATCCTTCACAAGTCTTCATACGTGCTCATGACTAATCAGGGACTTATACCTTATTCTGTATTCACCATATGCGTTTTGAAGTGCATATATCTTGTTGGTGTCACTCTAAATATGTTGACAAATATGACTACAGCAACTAATAAAATGATTAACAGTTTTATTAACATGATAAAATAGAATCTATGCTATTAGCATAAGTTTCTATCATCCTCCATCGGATATTTTTTTAAGTATGCCATCAATTTTTTCCAAAATACTTTACATTTTTATGTATACCTTAAATTAAATGTTGTGGTTAGTGTAGCCACCTAATAAAGAGGATTTTTTCATCTTTATCCAACCATTTACCATACACTTGGGTTTCAAACTCATTTGAAGATTCAACCTAAGTGTTATATTTAACATGATTTTTGGTAGAATATCCAGGAAAATAAAATTTATCCATCGAAGTGATGTTTGGATAATCAAAATTGTGTTGGCTTGATGCTTCCAAATGTTGAGTACGATTTTGGATATATGGAAAATCTCAACTTATTTTGTGGTGGGGTATTTGGAGATTAAGAGAATTGAAGTACGATTTGGATTAAATGAGTTAGCATAATGCGCCATATTTAAAGATGATGGATTTTGGGAATTTGAAATATTTTTCATACTCTAAAAATTAGAATATTGGATATTTGGAGAATTTAAATTTTCTATATAATGATAATTATTTTAGATATTTAGGTTAGGAAGCTCACTTAAAATATTTGGATTATCTAAAATATTCAAAAAAAATAAAAAACAAAATAGGATCCATTTTATAAAATGAAAATTGAGGAGCATAATGAAGATGATAAATGTATTTGGAGATAGTTGTATAACTTGATGTTGAATAAAAATTAGAGAAGAAGATGTAAAAATTGTTGTGTACAATGTTACATAATGTGAGATCGTAACTTATATTTGTGTGTGTAGTTTAGCATGGAATGTTGCTTATAGATGTTTGGATCTAAATGGTGACTATATATGTTTTTTTGGTATCCTTGATCCTGCATTATTTAGCAAAAGTTAAGAGTTTTGAAAAGAAGCCCCTCCCCTTGGTGTTTATTACCACATATCATATTTTTTTCCTATTTTATACCATTCATTTATGTTAGTTACATACCTCTATAAATAGATTGTATATGAAACCCTAACAACGTACAATTGAACCTGTCCAAACCCTCTCCTCTTATATTCTCTTGTGCTTATAAGAGAATTGTGTATTGAGTGATATTGTGAGAGTTGGCTGATTCTCCTTGTAATCACTAGTGATGCATGAAATAAAAATCATCATTGTTTCTCCAATTATTATTGTGTTTTGTTTGTTCCCTCAATTAAACCTTAAAATTTCCCAAGTGATTTTTATATCAAGTCCTAGGAGCCATGTCTGATGATTTTTTCCCTATAATTGGTATCAGAGCTTTAAGTGTGTGATCAATTTGCATCGAGATCATATTTAAAAGATTTGAGATTGAGAGATTTAATTATTCTATCAATTTTGGATTATGAAAATTGAAGATGAAGGCAATTCTTATTCAGAACAAATTAGAGAAGGTATTATCTAACAAGGCAAAAAAAAAATTTATGTCTGACAAGGAGTTTAAGCATATTGATTTAAAGGCCCTATCCACCATGCAATTTTGCTTTCCAAACAAGGTCTTACATGAAGTGGCTGAGGATACAACTATTACCACCTTGTGGTTGAAGGTGGAATCCTTGTATATGATAAGATATGTGATAAATCGTCTATTGTTGAATAGTTGGCTTCACGATTTGAAATTAGGTAAGGGTCAGTCCTTGAAATCTCATATTGATAAAGTTGACTCTATAGTTATGGATTTGCATAAAATAGATGCCAAATTATATGATGAGGAACAAGTTATTATGTTGTTATATTATTTGTATATTGCTTATAAAAAATTTTGTGATACTATATTGTATGAAAAAGATGAATTAGTTCTTGTAGATGTCAAGAATGCCTTGATGCAAAGTGAATTGATTAAGAATCAATTTACTAAAGGATGTCCACGTGACTCATGTGGTGAGGGGCTTTTAGTAAATGGTATGATGACAATAAGAAGTCCAAATCTAGGATGGACAAGTTCAAGACTATTATCTTCCATGGTTTCCAAAGGAAAGGCCTTATTTGAAAATATTGCCCTAACAAAAAATCGATAGACATAGGGTGTATCTAATGATGGTGAAGCTATCATAGCTAAGGTCGATAGTGATGGTGATGTACTGACTACCACAAATGGACAAACTAGATTGGTTAATGGGTAGATTCTAGATTCTAAGTGCTCCTACCATTTTTATCCCAATAGAAGTTTTTTCCAAACATACAACATTGTTTGAGGTAGAGTTGTTATCTTGGGAAATGATGCATTATACAGAGCTTTTGTAACACCCCCCCCCCCATTTTTCACTACAAAAAAAATGTTAAAAACATGTCTTGGAAGCATAAAACACTTTGAAAAATGGGGTGTTAATAGTGTACCTGATATAGCTGCTTACCCTATATCAGATACAAGACTAAACCAACAAAACACTTAAACAATAGAGTGTGCAAATAATAATTTAATTGAAATGATTCCAAAATGTTTACAATAGATGACCCTAATGAGTTCCGATCAAAACGTTACCGAATACACATTAAGAGTGTGAAATTACAAAATATGGGTTGGGGAATGAGGACCAAAAAAATGCCATGGTCCTCCACAGACTCCATCAAAACCTTCCAGATGTCCTCGCTCACAAGCCCCAACCTAATTAAGGTAATCCATTTATTGGCCATCCCCAAAAACTTGCACAAGGTCCTTTACTTATGGGAATGAGCAGGTGACCGAGCAAACAAGTATATTAGTATGCAACGTATTGAGTAAGCCGAGTGTAATACATCAATTTTTTTTAAATCAAAATTTAAATATTTAACCCTTATTTGAGATAATTTAATATTAAAATTATTGATTTAATTATTTTGGGACTCTTGGTTTACAAAATAGATGGAATTATTTAATAAATTAAATGTGATTATATTTATCATTTTATCTTAATCTTTTATCTAAATAAAGCCCAAACCTATATTTTTTTTTTACCAAAAGTAGTATCTTAAATAAATACCTAAATTTGAAATAAATGAATTTAATATTTTTCCCCAAACTAATTTTATCCTAATTCTAAAAATATTTTCCCTTTTTATTTTTCTCTTTTCCTTTTCTTTTCTTCTTTTCTTTCTTTTTTTCCCTTTCTTTCTTTTCCTTCCTCCCTTCTTCCTTAGGCCAACCCAACCCCCTCCCATTTGCCTTTCTCCCTTCTCCCACCAGACTAGCATGATCCCTCCTTCTTTCTCCTTTCTTTCCCTCCTCTCCCTCCTTAGGCCAACCCACATTTCTCCTCCCCCCTCCTTTCTTTCTCCCATGCGGGTTGACCCACTCTTCCCCTTCTCCCCTTTCCTCCATGTGACCCTCTTCTCCCTCTTCTTCCCCTGAATCTCCCAAATCAAATGCCCACTTACCCCTCACTTACCTTTGCCCCCTGAGTCCTACATCCCTACCTGTGCCACCGCCGACTAACACATGTACCACCTCCTCCCTTATTGTCCTTTCTTTCCATTTTTGGCCCAGAAACCTTGGTCTCCCTCCTTCCCCTACAAGCCTGCCTTCCTCCCCCCCCCTTTTGCCCCTGTCACCCTTCCATGCTCGGCAGGTGACAACAACCCCCTCTTACACCAGCTACCCCGCACAATTCCCCCTCCCTCTCTTCTCTTCTTTTTCTTCTTCTTCTTCTTCTTCTTCTCCTCCTCTCTACCTCACTTCCCCCTCGAGCCCTCCCTCTCCCTGTCAACCCTCTCTTCCTTTTCTCTCCTTCTTTCCCCTATTTTTCCTTCGCCAATCCTATAGCTCCCCTCCTTTGCCCAACCAGTTACCACACTACCCTTCTCCTACACCTTACACCCCCTACACCACCTTGAGTCGCCGACACCAACCACCCTACAGCCTACCCCTCCCCTTTTCCTCCTTCTTCTATTCGACCCCCTACACCTCCACCTTATCCACATATCCTCCTCCTTTTTACCACTGCCTCAACCTCCCCTCAACTACCAAACGCCACCCCCAACATCCTCCCTACACCACCTGACCCGAGCCACCTGCCCCTCCCCCTTTCCTTCTCTTCTTCCTTCCTTTCCTTTCTCTTCTCCCTCCCTTCATTGCACCCACTTTATTCAGCCACCGCCACTATCTTCGCCACCCCTAAGCCACCATAGTCCAAATTCCAACCATCCCCACACCCTACCTCACCCCTGCACCCAACAAACATCCCCAACTGACCCTCCCTCAAACCTACCCAAGCCCATCCCCTTCCTTTTCCTTACACCCTTTGCCCTTTGCATGGCTCACGCTGCATGACAAGGTGAGTCATGATATACCATTTGACACTTACTAACTTAATTAAGGTATGAGATAGTTAATAATATTATATATATTTAATTAATATTCTTTTAGTAAAAATCAATCATTTATTTATCTAATAGTAATATTGTACTTGTGACATTATCTTAGGTGCAAAATTTCATTAATTGGGGCTTAAGCATCTTAAACTAGGATACCGGTTAAGGTTGGGTTTGTTGAAAATAGGGTAACTGTTATACTCACTAAAATGTGTGGATTATTGTATGCTAGCATATTACAATTTTTGGTATGTGATTTATGTAAATATGTGGTGTTACTTTCCAATTCTGTGATTATTATGTTGTCTTATATATGGCGTGATATGTTTGAAAGGGGTGACTAAGAAAATGAGGTTGATGTTAATGATGAATGTTATGTGCATATACATGCTAGGCTAAGAGGGTATGGACACTTATAGTGAAATAGAACTAATAGAAGCCCTAGGGGCAATTTGGTCATTTGGAAACCTCCGAGATTTTAAACCTAAGGGGTATGCCTAATGTGTTAGGAATGTTGTTAAGAGTAGAGATGGGGGTTTGTTGGATTATAAATGTATGTGATAGTAGAAATATCAATATTATAGGATCTAGGGGTATTTTGGTAAATTTTGAGGGATGATGGTGATAAGTATAATAAATGTGGTGGTTAAGGAATAAGTGGTGATAAGAATAACAATAAGGGTTTCATGGTGTTGATAGTGCATGTGGGGCACAACTATTAATATTTTAGGTTCTAAGGGTATTTTAATAATTTCACATGCAAAGTAGAGTACACATAAATAAACACACATAATAGGTGATATTTGGTGCTAAGACTAACATCAAGGGTTTTGTGGTGTTGGTAGTACATGGTTGGGCATGATTATTAGTATTTTATAGTATAGGGGCATTTTAGTAATTTGGCATGTGTAATGGAAGTCAACTTAATAAGTATTCTTGTTAAGTGGTAATGGGTGCTAGGAATGGAAATAGGGGTTTTGAGTTGTTAACAATACATGTTGGGTGTAAATGGTGATAATATATGGAATAGGGATATTTTGGTAATTTTTGGGGTGCAAGGGTGATTATATTAACAAATGTACATACTAAGTGTTAAAGGATGATTAGGGTGGAAATAAGGCTTGGTGGTATTAATAATTCATATTGGAGTATAATTGGTAATAATATATTGAACAGGGGTATTTTGGTAATTTTGGAGGTGTAAGGGTGATTGAAGTAATAAATTTACATGCTAAGTGTTAAAGGGTGAGTAGGTGTGGAAATAAGGTTTGAAGGCATTAGTATTTCATGTTTGGGCTTAAATGGTGATAATATATAGTATAAGGGCATTTTGATAATTTTGAAGGTGCAAGGGTGATTATATAAATAAATGTGCATGCTAATAAATAATTGGTGTTAAGTATGAAAACAAGGTTAGATGATATTAATTCTACATGATTGGGTATAAATGGTGATGTGTGGTATAAGGATTCCTTGGTAATTTGAAGGAGTAGGTGTGAGCTTTGCGAGAGGGTGTGCACTTTGCATGGAGGGGAAGATTTACATGAGGAAGTCTTGTTTTGAGGTTAACCATGGTGAGAAAAGTGTGTTTTGGGTGGTTGGTGTACTTGGGGAATATTCAGTACGTGGGTTGATGGAAAGGTGCGTGGAGGCATAAACTAGGGTTTTAGGGAATAACCCTAAGAATAGGGGTATTATGGGGAAAGGTTGAGGAGGTTGGTTGGACATTGGTGTTGTAATGAGGGGTGTGCCACATGGAGGGTGTAAGTCAAGTCAAATGGAGGGTAGAGTTGTGTATGAGAAGAGGGTGTGGAAGAAAAAGGAAAATATTAGGGTTTTCGGGGGACCAACTAGGGTATCATTATCACATGTGGGATTTGAGGAGTTGGGTTGTGAGGTTTGGATTTGGGTTGAGTATGGTGATGGTTTGTGAATCATGGGGGAATGTGGGCTGAGTAAGGAGAGGAAAGGCTAGGGTCACATAGGCCATATTAGGGTTTCAAGGGAAACCCTAGTGGATGATGGTGAGTATAGGTGGAGAAATAGGGAAGTGGGCCTTAACCCATATAGGTGAGGTTTCTAAATTTGTTGCAAGGATGGTGGTAAAGTGTATGGGGGTCCTGGAGTCTTAGAGGATGTAGATGTCCTAGGTTAAGGGATAGGTTATTTAAGGGATTTTGGGCTGGTGGAGTGGTAATGAGTCGGGAGTGTCCATTGGGGTGTGCATGTCTATACAAGTGTCACTTGTTGAATAAGACATGAATAAAATACTAAACATTTAAAGTGGAAGATCATTGAGTTGGGCCCAGGATTAGGATGTTTACTATTCCACTGGTTATAATAGTGGCCAGGAGCGTTTTGTCCTGGATATATATATATGTTACCGTTCCACCGGTTATAATAGTGGCCAGGTGTGTTCTACCCTAGAGTAGCATTCCCGTTCCAACGATTATAATAGTGGGGGTTTCGAGCTCAATAAGTAAAACCCTTGGATGATAATAATTTATGGAAAATACACTAATTACTTACAATGGGACACCATGAGGTTCGGGACCAAACTTAAGATGTTTATCATTCTACAGGTTATAATAGTGGCTAGGAGCATTTTGCCCTAAATATGTTCATGTCACCGTTTCACCAGTTATAATAGTCAACAGGCATGTTCTACCCTGAGGTAGTTATTCTCGTTCCATCAGCCATAATAGTGGGGTCTCCATACTCACGTGGATATAAATTCAAGAAATGGCTAATTATAATACTAATGTCTTGAATACAATAACAATGAATGAACTACTATGTCCTGTTGATGCATGTAGTTATCAGAATGATTATTGCATTTCAGATGATATATGTACCATTCCATGATTAAGTGTTTGATGTATTGCATCTGATGTGTTGTATGTGAGCCTTACATGTTAGTATCATATAAAGGGGTTACTCAGTACCATAGTACTGAAGAGATTCCTTTCTTGGGCTCCTACCTATTCAATGGGTAGTGTCCTTTATAGGTTAGACCACATGCTTCCTTCGGGATTAAGAGCGTAGGGTTATCTAGGGCGCTAACCCGTGTTTTGAACTAGGGAGTACTTCTGTGTCTTTCATGAAACTCTTTGAATTTCTTTTCTACTAATAATTTCTTTGTAAACATGATTAGTGGGTTTTCCTTGGAAGGAGAATTAACCTTCTGAACTATTGCACTACTCTCATTTGTATATGTATTCTTGGAATTTAATTAAAGTACGTTTTCTAGCCTTAGCACTTAGTATCAAAACGTTAGAAGGAAACCGGTTTAGTACTAAGTGAGGCGGTAGCACCTCAAAATTTACCGTACTTGCTTCTGCATAAAACTTTTAAAAATAAAATTTTTCAGTAGTGAATTATGGGGGTGTTACACCAAGTTTCTCCCTCAATGTGCACAAGTATACCAATTTATCACACATAAATATAGATTACAGAATGCATCATAATAAGGCCATATATATATATATATATATATAAATATAGAAGAAAATGAAGTCATATTATCATGCATAATTCCAACCAGTAGCATACTTCATGCATGGACTCACAAATCCTCACATAAGCATGTACATACTAAATGGAAAGGAGAACCAAGCAACCTCTAAGGTTGATTCCAATTAGGTTATACCATTAGTTCATCCATGTAAGAGATAAGTGAGTTAATCCATCAATATTCCATTTCATAATCAAGTAGTCAAGTCAGTCATTAGCTAAATGTGATAACCATCTTTACTCATTTTTGACCAATCAGGCCATTACTTCAATTTTTGCCAAATATTAGCAATTCTCTTAATCATCATTTACATTTGATCAATAACTTGCTTAACAACCATATTTTATTATTATTGAACGATGGACTGTACACCATCCCATGATCTCACATACCATGGAAGTCTATCTAAAAGGAACATAAAGTCTAGGCCGAAGCCAATCACCACAATGGACATAAGTCTAAGTTGAAGCCAACCACCTAGGTAATCAGACCTTTTAGTATCGATACCCCTTAGTACATCATTATGTCTAGAGTAGATAAGGTACCGGGACCTCTCGAATCCCGCCCGAAGGCACCAAAAACGCCCAATTGCATACTAACCTCCGATAAATAATCAAGTATTGGGTAACCCAGACCCATAATCAACTCAACTTTCTTTCTCTTTAAGTGATTATTATTTTATTCATAAGGATGGGTGATCATACAAGGCCCATACAAGTAAACAAGGTAAATCCCCATACTAAATCGATATTGATCCTTTTTTTCCATTTTTCCCAACCATGTGGGTTTACCATTTATCCTTGGCCAATGAAATTCATATCCATCATATGGTTTAATTCTTACCCTTACTGGTTTCCATTACTCTTATTTCCATTTTATCACTTATTATAAGTGAATTACACCTTCAACCTTTACATTACTCATAATATATACCATAATTTATGATCCATTTTAATCCCTTAATTAGGCTAATAATCCATGTAAAAATATGCATTTTATCCCATTAATAATCATGATGTAGTCTCAAACACAACCCCCAAGTATAACAGAACCACAAGGAAACAAAGCATTCAAACCAATCGAACCAGTCGATTGGTTGCACCAACCTGTCAATCGGTTTGGTTAATCATTCAATCAATTCAACTCAACTAGCCTACACTTTCTTCAAACCGATCGATCGATTTGGGCAAACCAATTGACTGTTGATAGACCATTCGATCAGTTTTGGCAAACCAATCGATGGGTTTAAGCAGAGAGTAAGGCCAAGGTCTTTGTAGACAAACCAGTCAATGGGTTGGGTTAACCAGTCGACTGTTCTAGGAACCAATTGATTTGTTTGACCTAATAGGTCAATCAGTTTACCCTAACACAACATCAATTCACAAATTTCATGCAGATTATTGCATTATAATCATTTCTAACTACATTAGATCATGTATCAACATCAGCCAACATATTCCTAACCAGATTAACATACATTTCTCCACCTAACATCATCATATCCTATTTTATCCATTTTCATGCACTTTCTCCATTTTATGTCATTTCAGAATGAAACTCATGCATACTACATTTTCCTTATACCAACACATATCCACCAACTGAGATGTCACTTTTCATACATAAACACATGTTAACATTTTAAGAGCAAGAATTACTTACTTGATGCAAGCTAAATCCCTTTAAAAATGGAATTTCCAAGTCTATGAAAACTTCAAATCATAAAACCTTAAAACCAAAATCTTAACTCAAGTATTATACCAAAACTTCATCAAATTTCAAAGAAGAGAATAAAAGGGAGAAGGGCATACCCTTGAGACAAAACTGAGAAAAGCTTAACTGGATCACTCAATCTTTTTCCCAAAAATCTAACTCTGCCTTGTTTAATAATTGAAACAAGATAGAGCTAGAGGTAGGATCAGGATAGTGTATAAATAAATAGGCAAGTGCTCAAAGTGTGGAGGCAAAATAAGAGAATGCGGAACTCGGAAGAATTTTGGTGTCTGAAAGAAAGTGTAGGGAGGATTGAGGCTATTTATAGCTAACCAATCAAAGGAAAACACAGAGAGTTCGGAAGGCAACTTAAAACCATGCTTATGACCGCTTTAATTTGATTAGAATGGACATATTTGCCTGTGATTTGTTGACCTAGTCTTCCGAGCTCAATTTGTGACTATAGGGAACTCAGATCAAACATACCAAAATTATCATACGTAAATGAAGAAATGAGAGGTCAGCATAGATGAAATCTTCCAGTTACTCAGAAGCACGCTTGAGGTTGAAGCAATCAATCTCATAATCGAGCAAAGGAGAACGGAGGAAGAAGATAATGGTTGAGGTCACCTCTTTGCCTTATATATCTCAATCGATCTTCATAAAAAATTGAGGCAATATTTTGAGTTAAACACATCATGAAAATGGTTAGGAATATCTTAGGGACAATAGGTATAAGTGAGTAAGGTTCCATTTTAGTGTAACGGAATTTTCATAAAAAATGAAATTAAAAAACGTGACCAACTCGACAAACCAGTCAATCAATTTGGGTCTACCAGCCAATTGTTCATCCACCAGTCGATCAGTTTGGTTAAGGAACTCAATTTGGCTAAAATGGCAAACTAATCGATCGGTTCATGGAACCAGTCAATGGGTTTGTTTATAAAACTCAATAGACTTCATTTTCCAACATAATTTCAAATCAAATTTTATTCCAAATCAAATCATAACATTGAATCAAAGATCAAAGGTCCAAAAATTGACAAAAATTCTCCTCCATCTATTACACAAAAGTGTGGGGTATTACAATTGTTGGGATCAAGGCTGTGAGGATTAGGATGCATAATGGTGTGGTCAAGACACTATCTGGTGTTCATAATGTTCTTGAAATGACCCAGAGCTTCATTTTACTATGTTCATTAGATAGCACGGGCTATAGGTGTGTTATTGAGAATAACACATTGAATGTTGCTAGAGGACTTGAGGTGGCAATTATTGACAAGCAAGTCAAGACATTGTATAAACTTGTTGGTATAACTATTGAGGGAGCAATTTGGGTGACGTTGAGAGTTATGACTTAGATGTTTCTAATCTTGGGTCAATGCGACTAAGACATGGGAGTGTCATTAGCATGACTGGAGGGTTATGGTTGAGTTACCCAGTTACATCTAGATCTATTACTTTCTATGAATTTGAATTCCTTCTTGACAAGAAAGTGGAGTATGAGAGTCTATTGGGTGCTTCATATGAGGTGGAGGTTATTGTGGGTCTATATGGTATATATTCTTGTAATAAGGATGAATATCGGCAAAACATGGAGTAAGTGGGAATTGCTTTAAGACGAGCTAGTTATGCCTTGTATACTACAAGAAGTTATATTATTGTGCTAGAGCCAGTGTCAGAATTAGAGGTTATTTTTTGTGTTGATTCTACCTTATGGTATTATGCTATTGTTGATAAGGAGATGTAGTTTTTTTGTTCTTTAGTAGACTCAAGCGTTGGTATATGATACTTAGATATGTGTTGATTCTTTTTTTCTTTTTCTTTTTTGTGCCTATCTTATTCTTGTTGTAGCAAAAGACATATCTAAAGTGAACAAGTTGAAGACTTTGGATGTGTCCAAATACATATTTGTTGTGGTGGTTTGGTTAGCCACTATTACATATCCTATAGTTATGAGAGTCTTAATGTACGATATGGTTAGTACCAACCCTTGTATTGCTTGTGTTGTAAGTATGTGTGTGATGAGTCCCTTAAAGAGGCCTTGGTTAGGTGTGGTGCGGATTATGAAGTACTTGGTGCATACAATTTAGCTTGTATAGAGTATGTGTTGTCGACTATTTTGTTGACAGGTTACTCTAATCTTAGTTGTAGTCCTAATGATCAGAAATGCACTAGTATGTTAGTGTTGTGCCTTAGATGTTCTAATGTTATATGTTTGGCTATGATTAGAGCTGATAATGCTTTTCAATTGGAGTGTTAACTTGTAAAGTAGGGATGATACAAAGAATTGTTTATTATTATAATCCATTATATGTGCTAATGGAGCTATTGTTTGCACGTGTTCATTTGTCATGAGGGCCTCTTTCGCCTAGGAGTTTATGATGATCTTTTGTTATCCTATTGTTAGTGGAGATTGTGAGATCATAACTTGTATTTGTGTGTGTAGTCTAATAGAGATTATTTCGTACATATGTTTGGAGGAGTTTGGAGCAAAATGATGACTAAAGGAGAAAACACGGGTTGCTCATGTTAGTTAACATGACCCGTATTTTCTTGGTGGTAACATTGAGAGTTTTGGGAAAAAAAGGGGGGAGGGGCTTTGTATTTATTAACACGGGCCGTATTTTTCTTCTTCTTATTTTCTACTATTCTCTTGTACCGGTTACGTACTTCTATAAATATGTTGTGTATAAAACCCTAGCGATGACAGTACGCCATCAAACCCTTCCAAACCTTCTCATCTTGTATAATCTTGTGTTTCTAAGATAATTCTGTGCTTAGTGATATTGTGAGAGTTGTTTGATTTTTCTTATAATTACTAACGTTGTATTAAATAAGGATCATCATCGTTTTTTCAATTGTTATTATATTATAATTGTTCTCTGAATTAGATTTTAAAATGTTCCAAGTGCTTATTAGATCAAGTATTGGACGTTTACGTTGGGTGAATGTTTTCCTACACATAATTATAGGGTTTCTCCTTATTACCATGGACCTTTTATTAAAAAGACTGAATGTTACCGTTGGCATTTTTTTAATAAAAAAAATACTACATTTCAATTTAGCTTAGTCAAACAATAATATATACATAATTGCAAACATACATCTAGCTAAGTCAACAAAAGAAGAAAAAAAACAGAGGAGAAGATGGGTCAATCCGACCATGCAAAACTCAAAGAACCTTCTAACACGTGTAGTGCATGCACTAGTGTGATGCACCCTAATGGCATACACATGTCCGACAGTTGTTGACTTTTGTTGGTTCAGTTTGCTTCGTTTTCTTAGTTCTCATAAATATAATGTCCTATTTTTGGACAATGTATTAAATTTGAATTATTGAATTTTTTTCAATATCAATGTACATTAAATTTAAAGTATCTGAAACTTATAATTGTATCGATTTTTATGTGTTTTTTCTGGTGCAATGTGGGCGCCCTTGGTATCAACTATCAAGTTGTAACTATGAAGTCGGTGTATCCGTTGGCATCAAGGAAAGAGTCACCAAAATAGGCGCAGTTCGTCGTTTACCCCATTGCAACTTGGGATTTTATTTGAATTTCGGGGGTAAATATGACCATTCCCGATCGTATGCCTAAATACCAAAGGGTATCAAGTATCAACGGTAAACATAGTGTAGCCCTCATAACAATAATAAATATCAGTCCTCTCCTCGACACATTTGCTCATTTGAGGTGCGTCTTTCAAATCCGCTCCTCCTTTCTTCTCTTCCCTCCCTCCTTTCTTCACCTTCCTCTCTTCCATTTTACTCTGTTGTTTTCTGCTAGGGTTTCCGAGCGCCGTTAGCCTCTGTTCTGTCGACTCCCGAGTGTGTGACTCTGTTGTTCTCTATCGTAGGGTTTGTAGTTCGAGGTAATTTCATTCTCACTGTTCGGCAACCTCACTCAATCTGTCGCATTACTGCTCATTGGTTGACTCGTTAATTGATTTATGGTCATGAATTTTATTTTATTTTTAATTCTAAGTGATCTGATTTTCTCAATAGTTCAATTTTCAATCGATTACATGCAATTTGTCTTAATCTACGATTCACTATTCACATTCGATAGCAGGTGCATGAATGTTGTCGATTCTGTTAAATTAGTGTGATTAGTATTGGATTAGTCTACGTTTAATGATAATATAGATCATGGGAATCCCTTCTCTCTTGTTGTTGATGTCCTTGTCGTTTAGCGATGGAATGATTAAGTACTTCGCCTCACTGACTTGTCCCAAAATATTGTTTCTCCGCTTTAATTATCGTATAATTCTTATCTCAATTCTGAATTTTGTGGATTATACTTTCTGGTAGTTTTTTAATCGACTTTAGTTACGTGTGCATACCATAATGATGTGAGTTATGTGGCTAAAGCTCGTGCTTCCGCTTATTTGTTCCCTTCTCCTCCTCCCTATTCCTTTCCTCGGGCATGTTGGCATGTGAGTTCCTAGTCTTTTATTTATGTTAGTGTCTCTGCTGGGTGGGTGCAAGGATTTGACATTGATTTTACCTTATTGATACTTACCAGATAATACAATGGCGATGGAAATCACCCAAGTTCTGCTCAATGCCCAAGCCATCGATGGAGCAGTGCGGAAGCAAGCAGAAGAAAGTTTGAAACAATTCCATGATCAGCACCTTTCAGGTTTCTTGCTTTCCCTTTCTGGTGAGTTAGTCAATGACAGTAAGCCAGTTGAGAGTCGGAAGTTAGCTGGTCTTATGCTTAAGAACGCATTGGATGCCAAGGACCAACTTACGAAAAATGAGCTCATGGAGAGATGGTTGCAATTGGATGCTGGTGTCAAGAACCAGATCAAGGCATGCTTGCTGCAGACCTTGTTTTCCCAAGAGCATGAGGCACGCTCAACTGCCTCACAGGTCGTTGCCAAGGTTGCAGGTATTGAGTTGCCGCAGAAGCAGTGGCCTGAGCTCATAGGGTCACTGCTTGTTAACGTTAACCAACATCCACCTCACGTCAAGCAAGCAACTTTGGAAGCCTTTGGGTATATGTGTGAGGAAGTCTCCTCCGATGAGTTGGATTCCAGTGATGTTGATAAAATCCTTACAGCTGTTGCTCAAGGTATGAATTCATCTGAATCAAACAATGATGTCAGGCTTGCAGCGATCCATGCATTGTGCAATGCTTTGGCCTTCGCTCAGAAAAACTTTGAGAAGGATATGGAACGTGATTACATCATGAAAGTTGTTTGTGAGGCAACTCTGTCTCCTGAAGTGAAGATTCGACGTGCTGGTTTCGAGTGTTTGGTTGCAATTTCCAGTATGTATTATGAGAAACTGGCTCCTTATATTCAGGAGATATTTAACATCACTGCAAAGGCAGCAAGGGAAGATGAGGAGCCAGTTGCTCTTCAAGCAATTGAGTTTTGGAGCTCAATCTGTGATGAAGAAATTAGCATCCTTGATGAATATGGTGGTGAGTTTTCGGGTGACTCCAGTATTCCTTGCTTTAATTTTATCAAGCAAGCTCTTTCAGCTCTGGTGCCTCTGTTGTTGGAAACTCTTCTGAAGCAAGAAGAAGATCAAGCTGAAGATGAGGAGTCATGGAATATATCTATGGCTGGGGGCACATGTCTTGGCCTGGTGGCACGGACTGTTGGAGATGATATTGTTCCACTTGTAATGCCATTCATTGAAGGAAACATTACTAAGCCTGACTGGAGGCAAAGAGAGGCAGCCACATATGCCTTGGGTTCTATATTAGAGGGTCCTTCTCCTAACAAGCTGGCATCAATAGTTGATGTTGGTCTGAAGTTCTTACTCAGTGCTTTGACAAACGAGCCCAACCTTCATGTAAAGGACACAACTGCTTGGACTTTAGGTCGGATGTTTGAATTCATCCATGGTTCAGCTATGGAAACACCAGTTGTCATGCAGACAAATTGGCGGGAGATTATTCAGGTTCTGCTGCAGACTATGAAGGATGCTCCCAATGTGGCGGAAAAAGCCTGTGGCGCTCTCTATATGCTTGCACAAGGATATGAGGATGTTGACTCTTCCTCTCCGTTGACTCCTTATTTTGAGGAAATTTGCAGGTGCCTTCTTGAAGTCACCCGCAGGGAAGATGCTCAGGACTCACGATTGCGTACAGCTGCCTATGAGACCCTTAATGAAATGGTGAGGTGTTCTACTGAGGAGTCTACAAGTTTGGTTTTGCAGCTAATTCCTGTGATCATGGAAGATCTTCACCGAACCATTGAGGCACAAAAGGTATCATCTGCCCAAAAGGAGAAACAGTACGAGTTACAAGGCCTTTTGTGTGGGTGTATACAGGTGATTATTCAAAAGCTAGGGTCTGGGCAGAAAAAAGAGGCATTTATGCAGTATGCTGACCAGATCATGGGGCTTCTTATCATGGTCTTTGCTTGTAGAAGTGCCACGGTGCATGAGGAGGCAATGCTGGCCGCAGGGGCTCTTGCCGCTGCAACCGGCGCTGATTTTGCTAAGTATATGACTGCGTTTGACGAGTATTTGGAAATGGGTCTTCAGAATTTTGAAGAGTATCAAGTCTGTGCTGTCACAGTTGGCGTGGTGGGGGACGTGTGCAGGGCATTAGAAGAGAAGGTAGCGCCCTACTGCGATGGATTTATGACACAACTACTGAGGGACTTGTCAAGCAATCAACTGCACAGATCAGTGAAGCCTCCTATCTTCTCTTGCTTTGGAGACATTGCACTTGCAATCGGAGATAACTTTGACAAATATTTGAACTATGCTATGCCAATGCTTCAGAGTGCTGCAGAGCTGTGCATACAAACATCTGGGGATGATGATGAAATGACAGAGTATATCAATCTTTTGAGAAATGGGATTTTGGAGGCTTATTCTGGTATTCTTCAAGGATTCAAGAATTCTGCCAAAATCCAGCTTCTGTTACCTCACGCGCCTCATATTGTTCTGTTCCTTGACAGCATCTACCTGAAGAAAGACATGTGAGTTCGTCTTACTCTGGTTGTTTGTTTCCAGATACTGGTTTGTGTGGTAGTGCCTTTCAGTTCTTTACACATCTCTCTTTTTTTTTTTCCTTCTCTAGGGATGATGTTGTGATGAAAGCAGCAATCGGAGTCCTTGGAGACGTAGCAGATGCTTTAGGAAGCAATGCAGTTGCCTTGTTACAGCAATCTCCCTCAAGCCGGGCATTCCTAAATGAATGCTTATCTTCCGATGACAATCTGATCAAAGAATCTGCTGAATGGGCCATGTCAGCCATCAATCGAGCTATCTCTGTTTGAGTTTTTGGTGCCTGTTTCAGGTTCAATGTCTCTCGCTTCCTTCACCGAGACTGTTGAGTTGGGTCCAAAGTCTTGCGTCGGACAGTTGCGGGTTATCAGGAGGTCGGACAACTACTGCAGTTGTCAGGTTTAAGAGAAATGGTCCATGGAGGAAGTCGAGTCATGGTAATACTGGTATCGCTGAGGGTGAGCGGCTATTTTCACATTAAAATGAAGTTCGACTGATGGAATCATATGATCGGGGAATGCAATAAATTTCCCTCTCCCTTCACCCTCTCTCACTCCCGTTTTCTTTTCTCTTTGTGGCTTAGCTACTGTGTTGTGTCTGGTCCCATGTGTCAGTTTAGGCTTACTCAGTCTGTATGTGACATTCTTGTGTCTCTTTGTTATGTATCTCCATTTTTAGCAGTCCTGATCATCGAGAGCAGGACCACCATGACCCGTGCCCCTCGTATATGTTTATGCATTTTGATTCAGGACCTCTCTTTGAATCATTTGTCGAAAGACGTTCTATTTTACGAGGGAAGATGTTCATCTCATGGTTTTTCTTCTGAATCATTATTGTTTATATTTTTGATGTTATATGGGTGAGAGGAAAGTTTGATTAAAAGTTCGACCGACGATGAAGATAAAGATGCACTCGTGGGTCAAATCATAGAACGAGCACGTGCAGTCCAATTTCATTATTTGGTATCATAATTTGTCCATACTTAGAATTTATAGTTTCTTAAAATTATTTATATTTTCTCTTTAACTTTATTTAACATCATATATGATGTATGTGATCCACTCTAAAATATATTTTAATACTTTATATTAATTTATAACCGACAATCTAATATATGTTTAGATAAAAAAATATTTTTGAGATCTTTATGTATTGATAACGTAGCAACAATATTATTGATATTAGATAAGTATAATATATATATATATATTGATGATTTAAGATTTGTAGTACCCTTGTATTAAAAAGATTGTTTTTGTGTACTTTGAAAATAAAATTTAATCATTAATGATTATTTTTATATTAAATATTATTTTTATTAATATATATTTAAAAGATATTAATAGTTAAAATTTATTCTTAAATTATTTAATGACGGTCTTTTCTTAATGGACATATTATACAAATAAATTGGAGATTTATTTCATAACGACAATAATTTTGTTTCAATTTTAGTGACTATAGATCATCATATAAGTATAATAGTTAACAGTATATAATATATATAGTGAAGATTTGAACCTAAGACATCATGTCAATAAAATATTTACTTTAATAATTTTACAAGTAACAACAATCATTATTAAACTTCATAGTCCATAAATTTTTGTGTTGTCATATTTAAGATTTGTATCATGTAGCATGAGAATTGATGAAAAATCATAAACTTCAAAAGTTTGCTTGTATTTATTTTCAAATAAATATAAAAGTAACATTTTCTCATATCTTACTATCTTAGGATTCTTTTTTAGAATTCATATTTTCTAAAAATTATTTACTTTTCCCTCAATTTTTACCTTTTTCTTTTAATTAAATATTATAAATGATAATAGGGAAATACTATAACAAACAACAAAGGGAAGGAAAATAAAATAAAATAAGACTTTTACCAAGATATTAGTGTTACCTTTGGACCGTTATAACTAATGAGGATTTCATAACACCATAAGCTACTTAGCAAAAATCTTATTTCTATATTTCATAATACAATCGAATTTCTTTTCAACTTCTTTGAATGATAATGGAAAATACAACTCATTACAAACATTGATCTATCACCAATAATTATAGCATATTCTTTCTAATTCATAATTCTTTATTACTTTCTTCGTTTAACAATACAAGTCCTTATGTATTTCAAAATCAAACCTCATACTTTGAATTTCTTTTAAAGCAAAATTAGTTATAATATAAAAATATAGTTATTATATTCTTATTTTAAAATAATTTTATAGTATTATTTTTTTTTATCAATATATATATATATTAATAATTAAATTTTATTATTGAGATATGTGAGCACTTGCATTATGAAATTGGGAGTAGTATATATATAAAATACAAAACATTAGGCTTGCCATTTCCAATACCAACAACGAAGTGCATCAATCAAATCTAACAACTAACAACTAGTTAAATGATAAGAATATGAGAAACCGTTGACTCTATTAGGGTAATCTTTATCCGATGAAAACCTATTATATTTTTTAATTATATATTTAATTGTTAAATACATAATATTTTTTAAATCTAATTTTATAACCAATTTTTTTATATCTGATTCAAAATAAGTGTTTTTCAATTGTATGTATTAAAATTAAGAGCTTAAGTTAAATAAGTAATTACTATCATTCTTGTATAGTTGTTAAGCATTTAATAATGAAGTTTTAGAAAATGTAATAACCTTAAAATATTAAATACTTCTAGAAGATAAATTAGAAAAAGTAGTCAAATTTTATGATACAATTCTCAAAACGACACTTATTTTAGAAAAGAAAAATAAAGTTATTAAAATGTCACTTATTATAAATTGAATATCCTCATCATAAAGGTGTACAATTTCAAAAGAATACGATCTAAACCTAAGACCTCATGTGTAATCCCCCAAAAATTTTAAAAGCCTATAATTTATTAAATTACTTTTATTAGGGATAATTTAACTCTTAAACTTATTTAATTTAATTACGTTGATGATTTTGCCTTTTAAATTTATTTAACTTAATTATTTTGCGGGTTTTAAGTATACCAAATTTGATGTGAGTGTTTAATAAATTAAAATAAATAAATTGCTATTTTATCATACTCATTTTATTTAAATAAGGTTCAAACCAATATTTTTCTAAAAGCTACCTTTTTAAACTAATATAATAAGATATATTAAGATAAATTACTTAAATTTTAATTATCTACCAAAAATACTATAACTCACCCCATAAGTCATATTAATTATTTTCTTCCCTAATTATTTTCCTTAATCCCTTTTTCTCCCTTATTTTCCTTTTCTCTTTTTCTCTCCCCCCCCCTCCTTTCTCCCTTCTCTCCCCCATTTCCCCCGACTGGGCCAGCCCACCGGCCCAGATCAGTTTTCTCCCCCCGTCTCGCACGCTAGGCTGCCCCGCTGCTCCTTCGCCCGAACAGCCCAGCCGGTTCTTTTTCTTTTCTCCTCTGGACCGATCGGTCCAACCCCTTCCCCTTTTCTTCTTCCCCGCGCCCCGCTGCAAATCATCGCCCTCCCCTTCTGCGCCGACAACCCTCCTACGCCGCCTGCACACCTTCTCCCTCTCTTCTACACCCCCGTCTGTCCCTCCTCGACCGACCGACCACCCCCACACCTCACACAGGCCTGCTCCCGCCCCCTTCCTTTTTCCCGACCAAACCACAGGTCTGCCATGGCAGACCCGCGTCGGCCTGCCACCGACGGCCGGCGTGCCAAATTTTGCCTGCTCGTACCTTCCCCCGCCCCCTCTCTTGATCCTCCCCCATTTTCGAGCTTATAAATACCCCCACGAGCCCAGCATCGGGCTCTTTCGAAACCCCAGCCCAGAAACCACCCTTGCACCATCCCTGTTTCAGACAGCCACCCCGTCGCCGTCGCCCATCTCCGCCGCCCGATCCACCCACGAAACTCTCCCTTGCATCACCCTCCACCAACCTAGGCCTCCCTCACCCCTTGGTTTGCTCTGCACGAGCCACCCCGGCCGTGCAAAGGGGTCTTCCCGATCAGCATTGCTTCGAGCCCCGCCGCCCTTCTCACCACTGCCCACCGCCGGTGCCGCCACTTCCAGCACCCCCTCTGCCTTCTAAAAACACCAAGGGAGCTTCCTCTACCTCCCCATGTCTTCTTTTTCCCCTGCCAACCTCTCCTCTTCCTTCCTCCTCCCTCCACCACTTCTCCACCTCCCTTCTCCCCCCATTGCCGCCGCCGCCACCGTGCGCCGCCACCTGTGCCACCAGCACCCCTAGGTGGTTCTCTGAACTCCCTAGCCCAAAAACCCCCTTATACTAATACTAATTATTTTAGTAGTATTATTAGTATTATGCTTAATGTTGTTGTTGTTATTATTATTATTATTATTATTATTATTATTATTACTATTATTATTATCTCTGCTATTTAACCCAACTTTAGAATATTTATAACTGTTATTATCATTATTAATGGCCTATAACTTTAATATCTCTATTTTAACATCATTATTGTTATTATTACTAGTCTTACTATTATCATTATTATTATGGTTATTATTATTATTATTATTATTATTATTATTATTATTATTATTAGTTCCTTATCACTTTTATTAGTATTTCATATATCACTAACCTTACTATCATCATTATTAGTAACATTGAAACGTTTACAGTTAATAATAAATATTATTATAATTACTTTAAAATATTATAGCTATTAAGACCTACTTTTTATTAGTAGTAGCATGATTAGCTACCTTAGGAATAATAACCCTACTTTTACTTATAAAAGTAATATTATTATTGTTAGCCCTAATGGTAAGTTGTGATAAGGGTAAGGTAGAAAGAATGGTGTTTTGGTTAGAGGGAAGTTAATCCATAGTTTTCCCTCTTATAGGCGAATAAAGTCAAAACCCGAAGGAGGCGTAGGAACGTGCTCCAAGACCGGTGCCGTATTAGGTAAGGATATGGCTAAGGTTCCTACGTGTTATGTGACTTGTATGCCTTGGATGTTTTGTATATATATCATGTCCTGTTGTGTATCACATAATTATCCTTAACGTGTTTTATACGTAGCGCAACTTGGAGTTAAGGTATGTGGTATGTGTTTTTTTATGACATGAATGTGATATCCATATGTGGTGATTATGATGCGCTGTGACATAATATAACCCTCTAGGACATGCATGTTAGGGTGATTATTATTATGACATGGAGATGAAAGGACAAAAAGAAATAAATGGGAAGTGAGTTGCTAGAGGGGGGTATGAGGTTGACCAAAATGAATAAGAGATGAGAACTATGCATGGGGATTCTAGGGTTTGCATGGGAACTTCGAGAGTTTGCATGGGTTGGATAAAACTTGCATGGGGATGATCGTTATGTGAGAAAAGTTGTATTAAGGTGTAAATAAGCTAAAGGGAGAGTTGTGGAGTGTTTGGAGACTTGGGATGAAAAATAATACGTAGGTTGGTGTAAGGGTGTATAAGGGACCCGATTAGGGTTTTGGGAGAAAGTAGTAATCTGGGAAATATGGAAGTAAAAATGATTATGGGAGAGTGGAGTATGGGTTAAGAGTGGAAATTGTAGTATAAGGGGTGATTATGGGTGTCATGGGAGAGAAGAGATATTGGGTGAAAAAGAGAGGGGTCACTTGTGGGAGAAGAAAGGTGCTAGGGTTGAAGTGGCCAACTAGGGTTTTTCGGTCACATGTGGAATTAAGGGGTAAAGCGATATGATTTGGGATTGGATCTAAATGAGATGAGGTGTGGGACGACAAATGGAGTAATGGTAGCGTAAGTGAGAGAAAGTTAGGCCATATAGGTCCAATTAAGGTTTCCAAGGGAAAACCCTAGAGGGAGATAGCATGTGGAGTAGATGTCACGAGGTGTTGGGCCTTAACCCACACCCTTAAGAGTTGGTTTTCATTATGTGTAAGTGTAAAGGGGAATAGATATCGATGTGTGATAAGGGGCGCAAGTGTCCCAAGATATGGGACGGGCCCTCTTGGGAGGATAAGTGTGGATATAGTAGCCGTGCATGTCAAGGGTAAAATACTTTCTAATAAGATATGTTAAGACACTAATCACTTAAAGAGGAAGATGTTGAGCCGAACCCAGACTGGTCCACCGATGAATAATAGTGGCTAGGGCCGGGGTGCCCTACATGACCGGTCCACCAGCTATAATAGTGGGGGATTCCGTACTCAACAAACCGAACGTATTAATGATAAGACATGGGAAAGACACGAAGTAATTACAGTGAAACATCATGTGAGTCGGGGCCAGACCGGTCCACTGACGAATAATAGTGGCCAGGAGCGTTTTGCCCTGCATGACCGATCCACCGGCTATAATAGTGGCCAGGCGCGTTTTGCCCTGCATGACCAGTCCACCGGCTATAATAGTGGGGTTTCCGCACTCACATGAATTGATAAAGACTATGATGTGAATCGACTATATTTGCCAGAGATCTAAAGAATAAGTCTATCCGGACCGTAGCTAGCCTTTATCATCTATTTTACTACATGTTGCTCACGTGATTATGCCATGTGTACTTTGTGGTGTGATTTGTATGCTGGCCTTAGCGCATCTGTTACCTTACTCAGGACGTAGCGTACTGACCACCCGTTTCATGGGTGCTGCTCATTCCCACGAGCAGAGGACCCACCTGAGTTTGTGCAGGTAGGAGATGATATATTCGATGCCTACGACTCTTACGAGGCATCGGGCGGGGCTAAGAGTTGAGCCTAGACTTGGCCTAGGGACCGAGAGCGACATGGCCGGAATCTCCTTTTCGTTTTGTTTTACCTTGTATCGTTTTATTTTAGTTCTGTTTTGTCGTACAATACTTTTTGTTCCTTGAGAACCTTGTCTATGTACCCCCTTTAGCTTGTAAACCTTGTTATGCGTACTCTGAATTTTATATTGTGAACTATTTAACTTCCTTATGAATCCTTGTTTTGAGTATTAGCTTTGGTCTGATGGTAATCCGTTTTAGCCTTAGCACTCGGTACTGGAACGGTAGGAGTGAACCGGTCCGGTACTGAGTGTGGCGGTAACATTCCCCATAATTCATAGTTTTCTTATTTTGCTTCTGTTAATTATTTCCTTTAAAACGAAATTTTTCAATAGTGAATTTTGGAGGTGTTACATCATGTGTGTGGGATCTCAGCTTCAACCACTACTATAATCTCATTGATATCATTATTAATATTCACAATCTATAATTTATATATATATATATATATATATATATATATATATATATATATATATATATATATATATTTGCATTGCCATATTTAAGATATGTTTTGTATAGTATGAGAATTTATGAAAGAACATTAACATCAAAAGTATGCTTGTATTTGTTTTCAAATAAATATAAAAGTATCATTTTCTCAAGTCTAGAAAATAACCTCTCTTTCATAATACAAGGCATGTTAGGTTTGTATGTGCATATTAATAAGAATTAAATTCTAAATAAAAGTTCATCTACTTTTACAAATACACCCTTATATTAAACGAATGAACTTTACTTGATTAATTGGAAATGGAATAAGATAATGTTAAAAATTTAAATTAGAAACAAAACATTTAATTGTTGATACTTTTCTTTAAAAAAAAAAGAGTTATATTATGAAATAAAATTAGAAGTCTAATATGCTTTATATGGTGAAACATAGGGAGTATTTTCTAAGGTTTCTTTTTTAGAATTCACATTTTCTTGAAATTATTTAGTTTTCCTCCCTTTTTACCTTTTTCATTTCATTTAACATTATAAGAGATAATAGGGTTTCTCCCATGTCCTAATGACCCAACATAGAGGTTATAAACTACGGGTTATGAGATCGAATTCCACCTTAGGCATAGGACTCCCCTCCCCTAGTTTACATGAGTTCCTCCACCTCCCCTATGCACCGCTCTATACTAAAAAACCATTATAAGAGATTATATGATTCTACTACAAACAAGTAACAAAGGGGACAAAAAAAGATAAAAAGAGATTTCATTTCAACAAGGTATGGGTGTTTAAGTTGGTCTATTGTAACTAATGAGGATTTTATAATATTAATGGTAATATCACTATCAAGTGAGTATTATTTGGTATACTTTTAGCTAATAGCTATCTTATAAGTATATGTATTCATCATAAATTATTTGCTATAATGGGATTTTTCTCTTTATTATATCTCTAAAAGTATTCATGTTCTTTTTTTTTCACATGCTTAAAGTACGTAGAGAGTTGGTTAAAATATTGTATGATTTGTGCATTACTTGAATTGCATATCTATTATATTTTTCTTGCAATTGTAAATACGGATTATATATAAACTATATTTATATATATACAATTATATCTTCATAAGTTTATAGTACATTACATATTACTATAAAAATGACATTTTAAAATTACAAGCTAGCATTGATTGCTCATTATTTCTAATTTTCATTAGAATATTAAAGTAAATTCAAGTTAATTAATTAATTTTTTATATTTAAGATGCAAAAATTGTAAATTGAACCAAACCATAAAACACTAATATGATTTAGTTTGGATCATTCTCAAAATGGTTTGCTTTGGTTTGAGATTTTTCCAAACAACAAATATATGATTTGGTTTGATTTAAGGTCAAAGACAAACCAAATCAAATTGTATTCACCCCTACCAATAGTATCAACTGATTGGTGTTGATTAACCAATCAAATGGTTGAGATGGATTTTGTCATCCTCTCTATTTTGTGTTGTAGTGGGTTGGTGCATGTTTTTGCCTGTGGCACTAGTTGATTGGCGTTAGTCAACCAAACAGTTGATTAACTAAATTTTTATTCTTTCTTCTGTTTTAGGTACAGTCAGTTTGAGAAGGAAACCACTCAACTGGTACACCACTTGATTGGTCACTTGTACATTAGTTAATTAGTTCCTCTTTTTTGTTTTGTTTAATCTCTTTTGGGGTCCCATACCATTCAACTAGTTTATGGGATTAGTTAACTAATACCTTATGAGGATTTGTGATATTTTTATGAGTTAACCTTGTAGGTTGACCTAGCCTTGACATTTAATTATTGACCTTAGCATTAAATAATTAAACCTAGGGAATGATTAGAAATGGTTAATTATGTGGCATGGTTTGAAGGCCTTGTTTGAACGAGTTTGGTGTTATCTTCTAAACACCCTATATGGTGAATATATGGCTTGGTTAGTGTTTAGCGTCAACACATAAAAACATTCAATTGGCTAACAATGGAATTGAGTTGTGATTATGATATCACTTATAATATGCTAATAATGGAATTAAGATTTTGTTGGAACTTTATTTTCCAACTCGTAGGATAGCTAACCGTGAGTGAGTTGGTGGGTCACACTTACATTTATATTTTTCATTCAATACCTATTTCCTTCTCTATTGGGATATGGTTAGTAGGAGTATGCACATATTATAAGGGATAGGATAAATACTATGGCAGACCGATATATCATTGGTATCTAATTTAGGTAGGTGTGGTATCTTTATACAAGTCTCCGGGTGCTTCATGTATCCATATATTAGGTGGGTGTGATACCCTATTGTGTTAGCTCTCATGGTAGATATACTCAAGGTGTGGGGAGTGTAGTACCCCCTAAGAAATCCTCTTCAATATATTCTGATTGGGGACGTACAAAATCAGATATCCGTATCCGTTCAGATATTTTTTTGAATATCTAATCTATATTTTTTAGACTATATATGGACCAAAATTTGATATATCCTATATTGGTATAAAAATATATTACCAAATTTTGATATATCCTATATTGGTATAAAAATATATTTTTTTATCAATATTAATAATTTTTTTAAGAATATTTTTAAAAATAAAGATCGTATATTAGTTAATATTCATATCTATACTGATATAAGTGTCCTATTTTATCTAAAAAAGTATTAAAATATTATAATAAAAATAAATAAAATTTAAAAACTTTAAGCTACAAAAACACATTATTACGATGTATTGTTTAAATAATTAAAATATTAGATATTTTTTTGGATCGGATAATCTAGTCAAAATTAGAAATCCTATATATTAGATAACCTTTAAACAAAAATCGGATAGGATATCCTAAATTTTGAATCAAAATTTCAGATCCCATATTTTTGCACACCCAAAATTTTGCCCAAATGTGGTGAGTATGATATCGCAACTATGCTATTTGAGTCATTATGTGTCTCATCATGATTATATTATGATATGTGTGCAAGCATAGTCTATGTTATGTTATTACATGTTATCAACGTGCAACATGAGTCACACCATAGTTTAGGTAGTTTATTTTATTAGTACCTCACTGTATTGATACTACTTTATGTGGTCACTATGATAATCAAATTTTTGTTCTAGTGAGTAGCTAACGAATTGCAGGGGTACAACTCTCAGCCGACCATTACTTGGGGTTCAAAATTTAAACTTTTGTATAGTTGAAAGTTATGTTAATCGAATATACAGTTCCTTTTACCTATTGTGTTTTTCGTTGTTTTTAACCTTTTGGTTATTTAAACTTTTAGCTTTAATCCCTATAATTGGATGTTGTATGTCTTTCCATTTTATCATATTTTTGTTATAATTATTTCTACTATTGTTATCATGTTAATTCTTAAAAAAAAAATTGTTTTATCTTGCATCAAACATATATTAGGTGATGAGTAAGCTTCTCTTATGTTTGATAAGGAAGTCGCATCCCTTGATTTTATTTTTGTCTTTAAATATAATTTTTTAATTGAGAAATTATAACAACAAATAAAATAAAACTAGTAAGATATTATTCTCCTCACTTTACTATAATATCATATTAGCATCGATCAAATTAAATTATATAAATGTCTATTATTATTATAGTTATAATCATTATAAACATAAAAATTATAATTGTAAATATAATAATGATAATAGCAAAATTTATATTTGTATTTCTACTGATAATAATGATTATTATATTTCTAAAGACGACAACAACAACAACTACAACAACAACAACAACAATAATAATAATAATAAAGTATAATAATAACAATAATTATTATAATTAACATAATAATTATAATTATTATGACAATAATTGTATTTATATATATAATAATATTTATAATTGTATTTACAATAATAACTGTCATAATAATACTAATAATAATGATAATAATTTTATTATTATTATGGTATATTTTGTAATAACAATTTTTTATATCATTATATATATTACGATAAAATTTATTATGATAAGCATAACATTAATCATAAACCTCAAAATTTAATTTATTATTTATATTAAATTGATAGCAATCAATGTGAATGCAAATTCTAAATTGAATTAACTTGGCCCAAACCCGATCCGAAGTCTATAGATCCAAATCAAATTTGAATCCAAAGACACTTTGATGTATTACACATGAACATGACCCGATACTCTCTTGACCCATAATGACTTGGCTCAATATAGATCCAAGGAGAATTACTGTTATCCGAATTGGACCCCAACCCAAAGGACATCCAAACTCAAACCCGACCTAATTGCATAGCAACCCGATTTTAATCCAAATCAAACCTAACTCATATAATATGTTTGTCAACTCTACAACCAGTTAGATAATCACGCTCTAAGGAGTCGTTGGCACTGTGATGACCAATTTTATCCAATCATATCCTATTATATTTCATCAATTATATATTTAATGGATTACTTATATCTTTTTTCAAAATTGTTAATTATATAACCAGAATTTGTATATCTGACTCAAAATAAGTGGTGTACAGTTGTATGTGTACAAATTAAGAACTAAAGTTAAATAGATAATATCCATCTATAATAATTGTCAAGTAGTTAATAATAAAATTTTGGAAATATAAAAATAGAGTAAATGACACTTGTTTTACATACAAATAAAGTTGTTAAAATTAGAAAAAGTAATTAATTTTTTTGTATTATAATTCAAAAACGACACTTATTTTACATAAAATAAAGTTGTTAAAATTAATTTTTTACCCTCAAAATAATATAATTAAATTGTTTTATTAAGGTACCATTTTGATAACTTAATATAATATGAAACCAATCTAAAATAATAATATATAAAGTAATAATGCGGTACACTATTTGGTGGGCACATATTATTTGAACACGAATAAAAATAGAGTAATACTATAATTTAATAATTTATCTTAAATAAAATGAATTGATATATTATATTAATTCTAGATATATAGTATTTCATTCGTAATTATTTGTAATTTTTATGTTTGATAGATGTAACTTTACCATGCTATACTTAATCCAATATACCCTCAAACTCCAAAATATTAATCAAAAACATTATTTCTAATGAATGATTTATTATTATTATTATTATTATTATTATTATTATTATACCTTTGTTATCATCATCATCATCATCATCGATCAATTATCTTAATCAAAATACAATAATAATAATAATAATAATAAAATATTATCATTAATAACTAATAAAAAAATATTACTATTAATAAGGAATAATAATATATCATCACATATTAAATTAATAAAAGTATGATTAATAATATTTTAATTAGTGAATAATCAAATAATTAATCAACATTATTTTTTAAGATTATTTATTAATTATTATTATCAATAGGTTATCTTAATTTTAACCATATATTATTATCCATAACTAATAATAATGATAATAATGAAAATTATTATTATTATTATTATTATTATTATTATTATTATTATTATTATTATTATTACTATTATTATTATCATCATCATCATCATCATCATCATCATCATCAATAACTAATAATAATATATAATTATGACTAATAACAATCAATATACAGGCAATAATAATCTATTTACTTAAAAAAATATCATTATTCAATAATATTATTAGTCATTATTGGTTAATTATTTTTTTATTAAAATATTATATTAATAATATAATATATTATAATAATATTAATATTAATAACTAAGAATAATATTAACAAAATATTATAATTAATAAATATTAATATATTGTCATAATTTTTAACAATAAAAGTGAAATTAAAAATATTATAATTACTTAATAATCAAATCATTAATCAATATTTTTCAATGATAGATTTATCATTATCATCATCTTTATTATTATTAGTATTAATAGATTATCTATATAATAATAATATATTAAAATATTATTATAAATAGTAATAATAGAAATATAATTGTTAATATTCTTATTACTAAATAATTAATAATTGTAGATCATCAATATTGACAATTGAGGAATGTATCATAGTCAAATAGGGCACTATAACTTCACATACAAGAAAGACTAAGCTAACACTAGAGGGATGCCAGTTTAGTGCTGGCTAGCATAAGAATTGAATATAGAGAATTAAATGTAAAGAAGGGAGTAAGCTTAAGGTTACTTAGTTGTGGGACTATTAGTGTAGTCTTGTTGGCATCAAAGGAATGATCAAGGTCCTTTGGTGAAAGTGATTTTTGCGGTGCCTTATAGACCTTGGTCAAAGTTTTACATGCTCAAGAAGTTTAGCTGCTAGGATGCTAATATGAAATGGATGCTTAAAGAAGTTGATAGAAATATATGTGCTCAATCAATGTTCAATACGTTGTGAGGTTGCGTGGTCTCTCTATTTATAAAGGATGAAAGGTCATAACGTAACTTAGATAGGGTAGGGTTAAGTTATTGTTGGCAGCAGTCATCACTAAGAGGGAGAAGAAGTCTCTTTGGTAAAGGAGCGATTGATTCTCATTTAACTTACTCATGCAACTCATTATATGCAAGTTAGGTGTAAGAGGAAACCCGATCATAGCCCCCCATAACTTATGTAATGACCTATGTAGCTAGCCTGGTTGGTTGGGCATATAGAGTCATTTTCTGTGATTTTTGGGTCATTCGGTTTGGGGAATATCTTTAAGCTACTGTAAGAGTAAATTGGGTTATGATGTATGATTTTTTGTCTTCACAATTATTTCCCTAACTTTCTAAACCAATGGACTTGAGTTAGGGAGTGGAAAAGGTCGTGTCAATCATAATGAGCAATGCCTATTTGAATTCAATTTGACATCTATAATGTACTCAATAAGTTTAGCAATAGGCTAGGACACATGTTATTCTTCTAGGAGGGTTGTGATAGTCTCATGAGTGTTATCTTTTTGGGTTTCCCTCCCTTTTAAGGCTAAAAAGAGAAGTTACAACCATAAGTTACCTTCTTATCTAAGCTTAGAAGTCTAGAGAGGAGAGAGAATTCACAATTGTTGTTTTTTGATGGATTTCCATCCACCTGCTCCTTTAGCTAGTTTTCATCTGTGAAAAGCTCTTCTGATGATGTAAAGTAACCACTAAAATATCACCCTAAAGATCAAACTAGCATATCTTCTAGCTTAAGGGAGGTGACCCTATCCAACGTACCTCAGATAAAAGATGTGGTTCAAGCTATGATTGGAATATCGACTACACCTACACTAGTTCACATTATTGTGTGTTTTACTAGTTTGACCAAGGATAGAAATGGACCTACTTGCCCAGTCCCTTTGGAGGAAGAAGTGGAGACTCTCAGTATGGGTATTCTAGAGGAAAAAGAGATAGATTTCCCCATGTCACTAGTGCATGACAATTTCCTCTCATTGCTACAACTGACGTATGATTTTTCGTTTGAACTTAGGGTAAGACCTCCTAGGCATGAGGAGGGGTAAAATAGGTGTCCTAATGATGAGTTTACATCTATGAGTAGCCGATTAGTTTTGGGTTGAGGTTATAGTTACTATATTTGGTTAAGAAGAAGTATGGGTTTTTATCTTCCCAATTGATGCCCAACACATGTCAAGGTTTACTAGGCTTGGTTTACATGGGAGAACTATATAATGTGAAGGTAAACTTGAAGTTACTCTTGAATATTACCTCTAGTTTCTATAGGTCTTCCAATTTACTATCTTCTTTCATTGATGATCTTATTTGATTTTTTTTCCCTTCTTTTTGTGTAGATTTGATAATGAAAGATGATGAAATAAATAAATAAAACTATGCTTTACTAGAGATTGAAAATTTATTATGGCTTTATCGATAGAGTTTCGGTGATTTTCAATTGATGCCAGTCCCACAGTCTAATGGGTCTCAATTTCGTCCAACAAGCTAATATGAGCTTTGTTATGATAGAACAACATTGTTCAAGGAGCACACATGTATGCTATCTAAGATGAATGATGAGGAAATACATGTTTATGATACTATTATGGCCATTGTATCATCAAGCTTTGGTGGTGTAATTTTTGTTTATGGTAATGGGGAGCTAGCAAAACATTAATTTGGAGAACTCTATCTGTTGCTATAAGGTCAAATGGTGAAATTGTATTAAATGTTACCTCTGGTGGAATTGCTTTTCTTTTATTACCTAGTGAAAGAATTGTTCGTTTAAAATTTACAATTCCAATTAATCCAAATGAGGATTAGATGTGTAATATTAAATAAGAGAATACATTGGCTAAATTAATTGTCACCTGCAAGTTATTCATTTGGGGTGAAGCACACATGTTACATAGATATTATTTTGAAGCTTTGGATCGAATGTTGAGCAATACAATATGCTTCCGCAATCCTTCCGGCTCAAAGAGACCTTTTTGCAACAAGAAGATTGTATTTAGAGGAGATTTCATACAATTCTTACCCATTATTCCTAAAGATAGTAAACAAGATATTACTCTTGCAACAATAAATTCATCTTACATTTAGTGTGATAGAAAATATTTGTCTAACAGAGTAAGAGGTTACAACAAGCATAATTAGAAAGTATAAGAATGGATTTAAATGATTTCTCTTATTGAATAACTAACATTGGTCACGGTACTATTGGAGGTCCAAATGATGGCATTGCAAGTATTGAAATTCCATACAATATTATACTAAAAATTTCATGAGGCTCTATAACAATTATTATGAAGAGCACCTACCCATCATTTATAACCGTATCTAATGATGTTTCTTATTAAGATGGGCTATCTATCTTGGCTCCTACTCTTGATGTAGTGGACTTTCTAATGAGTACATATTATCCATGAACAATTTAGAAGCTAAGGCATACTTTGGTTTGATTCCACCTGCAAGTCGTATTCAAATGTTGTTATATTATATGGTTTACACGAGTTAGAATTCTTAAATACAATCAAATGTTCAAGTGTTCTAAATTATGCCTTAAATCTCAAAGTTCTCACTCATGTTATATTATTGCAGAATCTCGACCACTCCCTTCCCTTAGATTATGTAATGCGACCAGAAGAATTGACTAATTTTGGCACACACATTTCGGTAAGGAAGGTTATTGGTTTAAAAAACACATACCAAACAATTTTAATACTGAGGTTGTCTAAAACACCAGCAAGATTTTAGTTGCCTTTCAAATTTAACGGGAAATAATTCCCATTAATTGTGTCATCTCATGACAATTAATAGAAGTCTGGACTAATCATTGTCCAATGTTGGACATCTCTCGTAGAAACATGTGTTTAGCTATGGATAGTTATAAATTATCGTTGAATTAACTATTATTTTCATCTATTTAAAATGTATATTTTCTACTTGAATTCCAGAATAAATAAATAAAGTACTCATTTTGGTCCTTCTAGACTTTATTTTCACTCAATTGTCCCTCTAAAATACAAGTTTATTTTGAATCCCTAATTAAGGGACTAATACGAATGAAAAGGATTAAAATAAATATTTCCTTATATAGGTACTAAAATAGAAAAAATTACATTCTATTGGAATCAAAATAGATTCTACCTCAATTGTACTGTCAAGAGTTGCAAATCGAAGAGGCTTGAAGATCCTAAGAAGCGTAACCCATCAACGAATATCGTCTATAAAAAAATATCCCAAAACTAGTAGCTTCTTTCTTTTGCCACAATACTTCTTTGAGGTTGCACATATACTTAAATAATACATAAGTTGCTTTCAAGATCTTTTCATTTTAGATTATTTTCATATCGTTTTAATCCTTATATTCGCACCAATTTTATCATATCAGAATGATAAGAAAGAATAAAAGCAAAATTTTTTTTAAAT
The DNA here is from genome assembly GCA_039764185.1 of Tamarix austromongolica. Taxonomy (NCBI): domain Eukaryota; kingdom Viridiplantae; phylum Streptophyta; class Magnoliopsida; order Caryophyllales; family Tamaricaceae; genus Tamarix; species Tamarix austromongolica. The sequence continues at coordinate 103,340,698 of CM077817.1, forward strand.
TACTGTTCACATATTTCCCCGGTTTTCTGACTAGGGTTGTCATCGGACTCACAGGAAGACAATCCCGTAGGCAAAGGTTCTGCCGAATGCAAATATAAACAAAAGAATAAAGCATGACAACTTTAAAGTAAAATGAAAAAAAAAACAAAAAGAAAAACATTATTAACAGCAACAATTATAAAGGCTTACAATGAGGCGACACCACAAATATCGTGCCTCCATGCCACCGGAGTGCTCTGGAAACATCATTACATCAAATGAAGATATCTAAACTGTGGAACTGTACTTGGAACCATGTAACCCCATAACCGATTTGCTTTTGGGAATGCGAATATACAGTACTATTCTTCAGAATATAATTGCAATCAAAGATTTGCCTTAAAGAAAAATAATACTGAAACAAAAATACTTTGATGCCGATTGTGATGCTATTCATAGTATGCAGTGATCAAAATGATCACATAGAATGAGTGCGTAAAATAAACATGAGATGCGACCCGACTTTGAACTGGACTGACCTGACCAACATCAAATAATGCAGGACTCGATTAGAAAAGGAAATACCAGGAAGACACAAAATATGGAAACAGGGTGAATGACATTGTAGTACACCTAGTTCATAAACATAATAAACAAATAAAAATCACTTTCCTCCAGCCACATAATAACCTTAAGAGAGGAGACAGACCACCAGTAAAGTCTATGGTGAAGCTCTCTGCAACTAGAGGTATGGAACAGCAAACCAACTGTAACCGTGCAGCCCAAGACGTTAATTTTGACCATACGAAGACCGATCCCATCCCCCCTTCCCCCCCCCCCCCCCAAAATCTTCAGGCACAATTAGGAGTCTTAGCTTGCAGCAGAAGCACTTTGTTTCTCCAACAACACTGCTCCTCTACCTCCACCACGACCCAACCACACACATGGTGCTGATGCAAGAGTTAGCGACAACCTGAAGACTGACAACTTCAGTTGTCTGACCCGCAAAGACCTGACACATGTATGCAACCCTGAACCCCGGACCCAACTCGACACAACTGATGCATGCAGGGACTTGGAAATGGAAAAAGAATATACCAAGCAGGCATCAGCCTTAAACAGATATTGCCCGAGTGATTGCCAACTTAGCCCATTCAGCTGATTCTTTAATCAAATGGTCATCAGATGACAAGCATTCGGTTAAGAAATCCCTGCTGGCCAGAGATTGCTGTATTAAAGAACCTGCACTGCTTCCCAGTGTATCTGCTAGATCCCCAAGCACTCCAATTGCGGTCTTCATCACAACTTCATCCCTACAAGTGACAATGATCAAATTGGTAATCTTCCACAATATCCAAAGATACCTGAAACAGAAAAAATAAAACTAGAACGCTTACATGTCTTTGTCCATATAGATACTGTCAAGGAACTGGAGAATGTGTTGCGCATACGGAATAAGGAGTTGTGATTTTGGAGAATTCTTGAAACCTTGGAGAATACCAGAATATGCCTCAAGGATTCCATTTCTCAAGAGATTGGTGTACTCTGTCATCTCATCATCTCCTGCACTAGATGTGTGTATAGACAATTCAGCAGCACTCTGGAGCATCGGCATGGCATACACCAAATACTTCTCAAAATTATCTCCAATTGCAAGGGCAATGTCACCAAAGCATGAGAAAATGGGTGGCTTCACTGATCGATGAAGCTGGTTGCTCGATAAGTCCTTGAGGAGTTGAGTCATGATCCCATCACAATAAGGCAATATCTTGTCCTCTATTGCCCGACACACATCGCCCACAACTCCCACAGTGACTGAACAGACCTGGTATTCATCAAAATTCTGAAGACCCATCTCAAGATACTTGTAGAACTCGGGCATATACTTTGCAAAGTCAGGACCAGTTGCATATGCAAGCGCACCTATCGCGAGCATTGCTTCCTCATGCACTGTAGCGCTTCTAGAAGCAAAGACCCTCAGAAAAAGTCCCATGATTTGGTCAGCATACTGCAAAAATACATATTTAGTAGGCTCTGACCCAAGCTTCTGAATGATAACCTGTAAGCAACCACATAGAAGTCCTTGCAATTCACTTTGCTTATCCCTTTCATTTTGCCCCTCAAGTGTCTTGTGAAGCTCCATCATGATGACAGGAACCAGCTGCAACACCATAGGTGCAGACTCTTCAGTGGAACACCTGACTACTTCATTAAGTGTTTCATAAGCAGCAGTCCGCAGACGGGAATCTGCCGAATCATCTCTATGGGTCACTGAGAGCAGTGACTGAACAATTTCCTGGACATAAGGAGTCAAGGGAGAAGCAGATCCAACATCCTCATAACCCTGGGCAAGAAAATAGAGCGCCCCACAGGCCTTTTCAGCCACATTCGGAGCATCTTTCATTGCCTGCAACAGGACGGTGATAATCTGTTGGCAGTTTGCCTGAGTGATGATTGGTGTCTCCATAGCTGAACCATGAAGGAATTCAAAAATACGACCAAGTGTCCAAGCTGTGGTATCCTTTACATGACTATTGGGATCCTTTGTTAATGCTGTAAGCATGAAGCTCAAAGCAACATTAACAATTGCTGTTAACTTATCTGGGGATGGTCCTTCCAATATGGAACCAAATGCATACGTGGCTGCCTCTCTTTGCCTCCAATCAGGTTTCGTGATATTGTCTTGAATGAATGGCATTACCAGTGGAACAATATCATCACCCACCGTCCGAGCAACAAGACCAAGGCAAGTACCCCCTGCCATAGCAATATTCCATGCACCATCATCCTGATCCTGATCTTCCTCTTGCTTCAACAGCGTCTCCAACAACATAGGTACCAGGGCAGGGAGAGCCTGCTTGATAAAATAGAAGCAAGGAATACTGGAGTCACCAGTAAAATCACCTGCATATTCTTCTAAGATATCTATCTCCTCATCACAAATAGAGCTCCAAAACTCAACTGCTTGGAGAGCAACAGGCTCCTCATCTTCCCTCACAGCTTTTGCTGTAATATTGAAAATATCCTGAATGTAAGGAGCCAGTTTCTCATAGTATGTAGACGAAAGTGCCACTAAGCACTCAAAAGCTGCCTGCCGAATCTTCACATCAGATGATAGAGTAGCCTCACAGACCACCCTCATAATATAATCACGCTCCATATCATTGTTGAAATTGGCTTGAGCAAAGCCTAAGGCATTGTACAGAGCATGGGTAGCAGCAAGCCTAACCTCACCATTTCCTTCAGATGAAGTCATGCCTTGAACAACTGCAGTCAGAATTTTATTAACATGATCTTGATCAATGGCATCCGGGGAAACCTCCTCACACAAATATCCAAGTGTTTCTAAAGTAGCTTGTTTGACATGAGGGGGAACTTGGTGAATGTTCGACAAAAGTGAAGTTACAAGTTCAGGCCACTGTTTCTGCGGCAACTCGATGCCAGCTACCTTGGCAATGACTTGTGATGCAGTAGACCGAGCCTCATGAGATTGGGAGGACAAGGTCTGTAATAAGCATGCCTTAATCTGGTTCTTCACTGCACCATCCAAAGCAAACCATCTCTGAACAAGCTCAAGCTTTCTATGTTGCTCCTTGGCATCCAATGCATTCTTAAGAATAAGACCAGCTAGCTTCCTGCTTTCTACTGGCTTCTCCTCATTGGAGAGTTCCCCAGAGAGGGAGAGTAGGAAACTTGGAAGGTTTTGATCCTGAAACTGTTTTAAACTTTCTTCGGCATGGTTCCGTACTGCGCCATCTATAGATTGTGCATTCAAGAGAACTTGGGTAATTTCCATAGCCATCCTGTGTCTTTTGGAGTCAATGAGCTACAATTAGCATAAAGGCTAACAAATATAACATCCAAACAAGATGCTAGAACAAAGAAGGATAGAACTTGGAACTGAAAAGCTGCGCTTGTATTCTTGAATCACTTCCAAAGTAACCACTTTAAATTTAATTGAGGAATTAGAGAACCATATTGCAAAAGTAACCCAATCACTCTGAGCAACTAAACTTCTATAATCTTCTTAGAGGGGAAAAGCAAACAAACAACGCGAGGAAGTAAGAGTGAAATTCAAAGGGACCCGCCATTCTGACACACACAGATAACTGCCTGCCGCTAACAAAGAACAATATAACAGTAAGCTTCAGTGTATCACCATAACAAATCAAGTAGATCCACTCTTAAAACGACCAGGGCACTTGATATACAACATCAAAATAAGATTGCCGCACCCACCATAATAAAATCATTAACTCAACAACTGATCACATTGAAGGAAATGACTTCCAGTAAAACTGTCAACTATGAATTAAACCAAAAATCGATCAACAAATAAACTACAAGGCGAAGCACAAACATAATCTCAGTAACAGTGTGACAAAAAAAGTTGTGAAGAAAAAAAGACGATCAAGCCAACAAAGTCATCGATCGATCGCACTAAAATGAAAATGACAAGAAGTCAGATCAACCATAAACATAAAAGAGACGAGCATGTCAATTTATGATTTCGACGGATCAGTTATTGGCCCACTATATTAATTAACACAAATGTCAAACTGAGTAACTAACACTGAAAACTCAAAGCAGGAATGATTGAATTACCTGAATACTACGAGGAATTGACGAGTGAGAAAATGAAGACAGATAGAGCACAGGTAGATCGAGAAAAATGAAGAAAGAGAGGGAGAGGGAGAAAACGGCGCCTTTGAAACCCTAGGAGAGAGAAACAGGGAGGTAGAAAATGGAGAGGGAACAAGACGCAGTCACGCAAATGTAAGAGCCGGATTATTTTACATAGTACCGCTACGAAGTAATATTTGATTGTTTTTTGCCAACTTGTATAGATAGGCGTAATAATGTATTTGAAATAATCATATTCAGTAAATATATTTTATTTATGCATAAAAGTAACTGAATAATAATAATATTTGATTACTTATCCACTCTTAAATAAATTAATAAATATTGATAATTTTATACATGTAAAATTTATTATTAATTTATTGTTATACCAAATATTATCCTTATTAAATTGCTATTTAAAATAATAAATGATATTTGTTGCATCAATTAATTAATTATAATTACAATTAATATGATTTTCAATATTTATTGATTTATTATAACAAATAGTTTATTTAATGATTAATTATAATTATAATTAATATTATTTTTTATATTTATTAATTTATCATTACAATTAATAGTATTATTATTAATTTATCAATTATAATTGTAATCAAAATTATTTATTTTGAGTATTAAATTAACATAACTACTTATAGTATTTTTATTAATTATAAATAATAATTTTAAAAAACCATATTCTAGTGAATTATTTCTTTATAATTATAATTATATTTATATTTATAATTTATACTTATGATTAATATTAATATTATAAATAATTATATATCGTTAATAAATTATTTATATGGATTAATTATTTATAATTATAATAAATAGGATATTTATTAATTATTAAGTTATAGTTATACTAAATACTACTCTTATTAATTTTCTATTGACGATTATAATTAATATTTTTACATTGATTAATTAATTATAATTATGATTAATATTATTTTTTCTTTTTTTCATTTATCATTAAATTTAATATTATTATTATTATTATTATTTATTTTATTACTTAATTAAAATAATGACTAATACTTTTTTATTAATTATAATTAACAATTACTAAAAATAATATTCTTGTTAATTATTTCTTTATAGTTATAATTAAAATTATTATTAATAATTATGGTTAGTATTAAATTTATAAATAATTTATATATCATTAAAATTATTATTATTTATATTGATTAATTATTATAATTATGAATAATAATAATAGCTTTATTAATTATTATTTTATAGTTATAATAAATAGTATTCTTACTATTTTTTTATTTAAGAGTATAATTAATATTTTTTCATTGATTTGTTTATTATAATTATGATTAATATAAGTTTTAATATTTATGAAATTATCTTAATAATTAATAATGTTATTATTATTAATTGTAATTAATACTATTAGCATTGATTATTTAACTATAATTAAGATTAGTTGGTGGTTGGTAGGTAATTAATAAGGGTGTAATAGTAAAAGTGTGGGAGTTTTTTTAATATTGAGTAAAAAATGACAGGAATTCTCATGAAATAATAAGGTAGTAGATAACATAAATAATGATGTTTTAAAAATAATATACTAAACAAACGGCCTAAAGTTTATATCAAATAGTAATATAAATAATGAGATGTTTTTCGGACAAATACTAATAAGTTAATTTATTAATGTTAATAAGATCATAGCTTAATGACTAAATATGGGGTCCATAGAATATCACACATTTGAATTCTTCTATCTCACTATTGTATCTCTTTTATGGGTATTGTGAAATTAGTCAAAACTACCTAATTATTTCATGAAAGTTAACAAGTTAGCTAATTTTTCTATAAAGAAGACTACTATTTGTATTCCTCATTATGATTAGTTTAACATATTAGCATTAGTGAAGTCTATGGACAAATAATTAGCTAATGAAGTGGAAGTTATGAGTAGTCTTCATATTAACATTTATCATTTTTTATAAGAAATATATTTTTAAGTGTTTTTAGTTAATATTACTTCTCTTTCTCCATGTGGTGATTGTAAAACTAATCAAAAAGTACCTAATTCTTTCACAAAAGTTAACAAGTTAGCTAACTTTTCTAAATATAATACTATTATTTTCATTCCTCATTATGATTAGTTTAACATATTAACATTAATGATGTATATTACCAATGTGGAAGTTATAAGAAATTTTAATATTAACATTTATCATTTTTTATCAAATAAATATTTTAACTATTTTCAGCTAATACTTCATAAATAATAAAAAGATAGCACTAGATTTATTTATTTTTTACATACAGATTAAGAGAGATATAATCTAATATCATTGAATATATATATTCTCAATTGTATCCTTAATAGATAATTATAAAAATAATGTAATATTTAGTATATATTTAAAAAATAATATATTAATTTAGTATTTACAATGAAGTAAGACTATAATTTAGTATGAATAGAAACTAAATTTAGGATCATATTTGTGGGATGGAGGGAGTAGTAAAAATAATAAAATTTCCATCAAGTAAGACTATTTCTATGTAGCACCAAACGTTCAAATCTCTTATTCTTGTTCCTTTGGTATTTGGAAACTAGTCTATTTTATCCATTAATTCAGTTGATCAAATTCATATGCATATTATATTTTGTTATTAATTTAATAATATTAATTTTAGTATTTAATTCAAAATAGTTAGCGTTCAAAATAGGGTGTTGTTATATGTAAATTAGTAAATTACTAAATAGAAAACAAATGGCAAGTCGTTGACTATATTATCCTTCACAGCTTCACCCCATTTAAAACCCATACTCACCCTTCTCCCCTCTCTCCTCTCTCCTTTCTGATTTTCATCGCATCACTCACTACCCTCCTCCTTTCTATTGCTCTCCCTCTCATATATAATCCTAACTTACCAAAAAAAATTCAGTCTAATTATGAAGAAGAAGACTATGAAGAGGATTTAGGAGACGTGAGTAGAAGTTACGAATACAAACATCATACATATGAGGTAAATTATATTGTTATTTACGTGGATATTGTGTTTTATGTTGCCGAGTGTTTCACATAGCATAAATGGCTTACGCTACTTCCCTTCTCGGCAAGAAAGTCTAACGTTGCACCCCCGGAGCATGTATATCTAACGTTGAACACTCCCCAGCATAAAATAACAAACTTTGAGCTCCCTCCAAGCATGATTAGCTAATGTTGAACCTTCCAACCCAACATGAGATGCTGACGTTGATTCCTTACCTCAGCATGGCACTCTCACGTTTTGCTCCTACCTAAGCATTAACTATTATGATGGTTATAATTATTATTAATTTATTACCTATTTCCATATTTGCAAGATTGATTTATGAGTTATAATTATCAAAGATTTTTTTATGACAAATCAAGTATCTTCTAATCGTGGTGATCTTATAACATGGGATGCATGATTTTGGTCGAAGTCGTATGATGGTTTTAATCATAAAAGTTTCGAAGAAAGGAAATGGTAGAGGAGATGGTAAGGTATTAGTTAGATGTGAAAGAGGGAGTACATATGTGCATATTAGATCTATGGAGGGTGATAATGTACGAAACACATCTTTAAAAAAATTGATTGCCCTTTAAAGGTTACTGGTGTTAAGAATACGTATGGATGAGAAGTAGTTGTCAATAATGGAACAAACAATCATGATTTGGGAAGTAATCTTGAAGGACATGCTTTTGTAGGGAAATTGAAAGAATAAGAGGTAAAGATTGTCAATGATCTTACTAAAAGTTGTGTCAAGCCACAACACATCTAATGCCTTTTTAGAAAGATTTTGTGGGAAATGTGAGCATGAATATATATATATATATATATATATATATATATATATAATGTTCGACAAAAGATTAGATTGAATGAAATGGATTGCTAAATAATCTTATAACATGTCATGAGTATATTAGTGGAGAATTATTATTTTTAATGGCATCGAAGTGAGCCAAATTCATATATTCTAAGTTAGCTTCTATTTATACAACCCATCTATGTTAATATGTTACGAGCATTTTATTTTATGCTACTAATGGATGACACATATAAAACAAATATATGTGGGATGCATTTACTTGAGATTGTTTGATTGAAACCAACCCAATTAAATTTCAACATTTTGTTTGTTTATATGTCATCTAAAAAGGAATAAAAGTATATGTGGGTGCTTCGGAAGTTGAAGGCGTTGATGGATTCTACAATACTTCTGACTTTCATTCTCACATATCAAGAACTTGGGCTTATTTCAGAGGTGGAACATGTGTTTCCGACCTTAAAGCATTTACTCTGCAGATTTCATATAAATAAGATTGTAGATGTGAATTGCAAGAAAGCTTGGGGTAAAGTATGCACACTAGTTTTATGTCTCGGTGGAAAAACGTAATAAACTCCAAAGATGAGGAAATGTATGAAGAGTGACTCGTCATTAAAGGTTGATTATAGAAACATATTTGGCTCGCTTTCTTATATAAAGACGGTTTGGTTACTTCCATATAAAGAAAAAATCATCTCATATTGGGTCAACTAAGTCCTACATTTTCATTAGGCACAACAAATAGATATGGAATATAGTTTATTCTTATATGATCTTTTTTGCTTATGAAACTTTATACATAATATAATGAGTTAAAATTTTCACTGCATATAAGGTGGAAGGTGCTCATAAATCATTGAAGCAATTCTTCAAGGCATTTTCAGGTCGCTTCAACACCATTTTACTACAAATCCACTCATTATTAGACTTACAATATTGCAACATTAGAGGATTGCTTGAAAGACAATAATTCAATGTTCCTTATCATGCTATTAGCGTGCTTTACGCCGATTTGAGAGGGTATGTAGCTTTGTTTGCATTGGAAGTAATTAGTAAAGAGTGTAGAAGAAGTAATGATGTGGGCATTGATGAAGTGTTATATGGATGTTACATGTGTCAAATGCATGGGATACCATGTACCCATGAAATCAATACCTATATACATGGTTTCATTCATATCCCCCTATCATCTTGTAACACCCCCAAAATTCACTATTGAAAAATTTTATTTTATTTAAAAGAATTAGCAGAAGAAAATTACAAAACTATGAATTATGGGGATATTACTGCCACACTTAGTACCAGACCGGTTCATTCCTACCATTCCAGTACCAAGTGCTAAGGCTAAAAGTATAAAACACAATTTACAAACTATATTTAAATCAGAGTAGTGTAACAAACCATTTACAAGAATAAAATCCACCAGTGGTGGTAACAAAAGCGACAATAACATTAAAGCTAGGAATTTAAAAGAGAAAGAGAAAAACCCTAACAGTTCCGAATAATTCCTTACTCTATTTTCTGTTGTCCACTTGAATAGCATCCGAAAAGGACCTGCAAGGGACACTGCCCATTAAATAGGCAGGGGCCCCACGAATGGAACCCTTCAATACTATAGTATTAAGTAACCCTTTAAAAACATACTTAAAAGCAGGCCCACGGTGCAACACATGATACAAAGCTATATACATATATAATAAGAAATACATGCACCACAATCACTTACTTAACAAGTCCATCAATTATTAATAAGTCATAATGTACAATTAATGTTTTCGGACCTTAAGTCATGTCATAGTGCAAAATCAATACTTTCGAGCCTTAAACCATTAGTCGATCATTATTCAATCATCTCTCAGATTTTATATCCATGTGAGTGCGGGAACCCTACTATTATAGCTGGTGAATTAGTCATAAAGGGCAAAACGCTCCTGGCCACTATTATTCGCCGGTGGACCGGTTTGGCCCTGACTCATATGGTGTTCCACTATAAGTTATTAGTATTTTTTTCATAACTTTATTCACATCCATGACTGGTTTTATTGAGCTCGGGACCCCACTATTATTGCCAATGGATCGAAATATATATCAACATCATCTAGGGCAACACACTCCTAGGCCACTATTATATCTGGTGGATTGGTACTTATAATCATCTACCAAGGTATCATGCTCCTAGGCCACTATTATATCCGGTGGATCGGTACTCATAATCATCTGCTAGGGCAACACGCTCCTGGGCGACTATTATATCCGGTGGATCGGTACTCATAATCATCTGTCAGGGCAGCACGCTCCTGTGCCACTATTATAACCGGTGGATCATTACTCAATATCAAAATTCGATTGGGCCCGGTTCATTGATCTTTCACTTTTATTATTAGTATTTTTTCTTTTTTAATCAACACAACAATTCCATTTATTTGCCTCGGACGGGAGATCAAGACCCCGGGACACAAAGGTACACCGGTCATACCGGTACATACAAGCTACTCAGTACCCTTCAACCATTAACCTAGGGACACAAAGGTACCCTGGTCATACTAGTGCATAAAGCTACTCAGTACCCTACAGGCAATCACCTAATCCATAAGTATGCATACCCTCTAAATAGGTCCGTAGAGTTAGATAGAGTAAGATATAGGGCCTGACTGGGGCACAAAGGCACACAAGCAAATACCAGAATAATCGTGGGCTAAACCACGTCTTTAGGGTAGCGACCCCTAAAGAGCCACCATTCTCGATCTCGAGGTCTTTCACTTTAAGTATTAGTGTCTTAATTAAGATGATCACGAAAAGTACAACAATTAGATACTTATTTACTTTCGATTATTCTGATATCATTAGGCATTTCTTATTCATACGGTTATCTAAGATAATACAGAGGAATCATTAAGGCCATCATAATCTCATCCAATTCTGATTCAAGATTTGTTCTCGTGATACTTACTAATCGTCAAATACTCTTACATTACCATTTAGTGTTACTTGAGTCTTATTACAAACCTCCAGTGTCCCATCAACATGTTATATATGAATTACTAATTTACCCCTTACTTGTATATTTATTAAGTCATCCCTTCTTTACTTGCCAATTTACCATATCACCCTTCAGGTTGCATAATTATCAAATTACCCCTTGCTCGGTTTAGGTTACCAAGTTATCTCCTACTCTTTTTAGATCATCATTCACCCTTCATAATTGTTACACTTATCATATTTCTGATTTGGTTGGTTAGATTACCGAATTGCCCTTCTCCTTTGTTATAATTACTAAATTGTCCTTAAGTTGGATAAATTAACAAATTACCCTTCTTCATTATCATGATTACCAATTTGCTCCTTTAGTTAGTTAAATAATTACCGATTTGCCCCTTTAGTCATTTAAATTACCAAATTGCCCTTCTCCATTATCATAATTACCAATTTGCCCCTTTAGCTGGATAAATTACCAAATTGCCCCTCTTCATTATTATAAATACCAACTTACCCTTCTCCATAATTATAATTACCAATTTACCCTTCTCCATAATTATAATTACTAATTTACCCTTATCCATAATTATAATTATTAATTTACTCATCTCCATAATTATAATTACCAATTTACCCTTCTCTATAATTATAATTATTAATTTACCATTCTCCATAATTATAATTACCAATTTACTCTTCTCTATAATTATAATTATTAATTTACCCTTCTCCATAATTATAATTACCAATTTACCCTTATTCATTATTATAATTACTATATTGCCCTTCTCCATTATTAAAATTACCATAATACCCTTTTGCTTGTAAATTACTATTTTACCCTTTTACATCCAAAATTACCATTTTGCTCTTTTCTTACAAAATTACCATTTTGCACCTCTCTTCCAAAATTACCATTTTACCCCATTTACTCCCAAAATTACCACTTTACCTTTTTACGCCCAAAATTACCATAATACCCTTTTACTTATAATTTACCACAATACCTCTTTTACTTACAATTTACCATTTTGCCCCTTATTTCTAAGATTATCGTTTCACCCCTCTACTTATAAAATTACCATAATACCCTTTTACTTACAAATTACTATTTTACCATTTTACATCCAAAGTTACCACTCTGCTCTTTTCTTATAAAACTACCATTTTGTCCTTCTCTTCCAAAATTACCATTTTACCCCCTTTACTCCAAAAATTACCACTTTACCCTTTTACTCCCAAAATTACCATAATACCCCTTTACTTATAATATTACCATTTTCCTCTTTACTTCCAAAATTACCATAATATCCCTTTTGCTTGTAATTTACCATAATACCCCTTACTTATCAAATTGCCATATTGCCCTTTACTTCTAAATTACCATTTTTCCATTTACTTATAAAAATTACCATATTGCCCTTTTTCCTCCAAAATTACCTTAATACCCCTTTCACTTACAAATTACAATTTTATCCTTTCACCTATAAAATTATCATTTTACCCTTTCCTTACAAAATTACCATATTACCCCCTTATTACACCACTTTTATTAAATTAACATCACTACATGGAATAGTCATATTAATTCTCCATTCACAATATCCAACTCCACCAACTATTATATTTTAATATAATACTTATTAGCATCCACACATATTAGGCCACATTCTTGCACAAGACATATTACTAAAATGCCTCTAGGGCTCACAATAATATTATTCATGCATAAATGGTCACAATAACATAATATAACATGGATAAGTACTTAACACTTTCATTAATAGCCAAACTATTTCCTTAAGCAATATTTCCATACATAGCACATAAACTAGCATACTTTCCTTTTTATTAATCAATACAAGAAAATATATATATTATATTAACAAACATATAACAAGCATAATAACGTATTAAAAACCCTAATGTGCTAACATATGTTTATCTATGCATTTAAGTGGGGTTTAACAATTACCTTAATTCCCGCAATATTGAACCTTATCGTTATTTCGATTAAAGAATCAAGCTTTGATTAGCAAAACCAATACCTACAAATAATATCAATATTTATTATATTAGAAATAAGAAAAACCAAAGCATAAGACTTTATAAATTTTACTTAATGAAATAATTAACTTAAATATTATTTTACCTTAAAATTATTAACCAAAATAAACCAAGAATGTAGCAGCTCATGCTGCTCATGCAGCATGAGCTGCATGCAAAAATAAAAAGAGAAATGCTCGAGGGGGGTGAAAGAAAGGAATGATGGCTATTATCGGGTTGGGGTCTTTAAGTTAGGAAAGAAGGTAGATGGGGGAGGATTCCGGGCAAGGGAAGGGTGTAGGAGTGAAGAGGGGGTGTAGGTGGCGGCTGGGGATGGGTTGTTGGAGGCTAAGGGCGGCAGAGGCGGCGGCGGCATCGAGGCAGCGAAGTGGGTTGTAGGAGTGGATGGGGTTGAGAAGGAAGGAAAAGAGAGGAGGTTTGGGGGCTGGTTTCGGGAAAAGGAGGCATGGGGGTGGTAGAGAAGGTTGCAGGGAGTGGATTGGTGGTTTGGATGGCGGCAGAGGCGGCCGGACGGCAACAAACAGAGGGGTTGCAAGGAGGTTGTCGAGGAGAAAGAAGGGGGATGCAAGGTGGCTCAGGGGTGTATTGTGGTGGTGCAAGGCTGGAGTAGAGGGCGGCAGGGAGTGGTGCAGGAGGTTTGTGTGGCGGTTGAAGTGGTGCATGGCGGCGGTGGTGCAAAACAAAGATGAACATGGGAGGAGAAGAAAAGGAGAGAAGAGGGAGGTCGGGTAAGGTATGGAGCTCGAAAATGGGGCAGGAAAAGGGCTGAAGAGGAGAAGAAAAAGAAGAGGGAGGAGAGTGCAATAGGTGGTTGATCGGGTGGCAGCGTCTAGGGTGGCAGGGAGAGGGAAGGGAAGAAGGGGAAATAAGAGCCATGCGGATGGGGAGTGCATGGCTGGTTTGGCCCAAATGGTAAAAAAAGGGACGATGGAAGAGAGAGAGAGAGAGAGAGAAAGATGGGGGGTTGCAGTGGTGGCAGTAGGGCGGTGGCTGGCATGCTCGAGGTGGCAGACCTCGTCGACGAAGACAGGTCGGGGTTCTCGGGGTGGACGACGCTGAAGGAAGAAAAAGAAAGAAAGAAGAGGGAGGGAGAAGGGGACAGGCCGGGCGTGGAGGAAAAAAAGGACTGGGCCCGCCCGAGTAGTGGGGAGAAAAGAAAAAAGAGAAGAGGGTTGGTCTGGGCCGACGCACGCGAGGGAGGGAGAGGAAGGAGAGGAGGGGAAGAAACGGGTTTGTGGCCCAGCGCGCAGGGAGGGAAAGAGGTTGGCCTGGTATCCCGAAGCTAGGAAAAAGGAAAAAGAAAGAAAGAAGATGTAATACCCCGAATTTTTAAAAGCCTATATTTTAATAAATAAATTTTATTTGGAATAAATTAGCCTTTAAATCTATTTAGTTTAATTATTTTATGGATTTTGAGTATATAAAATTGGGTATAAATATTTAATATATTAAAATAAATATTTTTGTTAATTTATCATACCCTTTTTAAATAATTTTCAAACCCTTATTTTACTCAAATTATCCTTTTAAACTCTTATATTTTAATTAAATTATTGAATCAATTTATTACCCACAATTATTCTATTTTATCATTTTATCAATTAAATTATTTTATTCAATTTTCCCTTTTCTTTTCCTTTTCCCTTTCTCTTTCTCCTTTTTTCTCTTTTCCTTCTTTCTCCTTTTCTTCCTTGGGCTGCAGGTGGCCTATCTTCCTCTCCCTAGCGCGCTGGGCCGCAGGCCCAATCTCCCCCTCCTTCTCCTTCATGAGCCGGCCGGCTCCCTTCTTTTCTTTTCTTTCTTCCTCGACCGGGCTGGCCCGCGTGAATTTCCTTTGGCTGCCCATCGCACACACCAACCCCCCGACTCCCTTTCTTATTCCCTTCTTCTTCTTCCTCTTTCCCCGGCGAGAATCCCAGCCTTTAAATCTATGCATGGATTAACGTACGTTAGCACATTAGGATTTTTAATATATTATTATGCTTGGTTTATGTTGTTTAATATGATATATGTGGTTCTTGTGTTGATTGATGAAAAGGAAGCATGATAGATTATTGCTATGTATGGAAATATTATTTAGGATAAGAGTTTGGTTGTTAATGAAAATGTTAAGTATTAACCATGTTATATTATGCTATTGTGATCCTTAATGCATGATTAATATTTTGGGAGCCTTAGGGGATTTAGTAAGGTATCTTGTACAAGAGTATGGCCTAATATATATATGGGTGTTAATAATGTTATATTAATTATAAGATTTGTGGATGAGGTATTAATATTAATATTTTATGTAGTAATAATAATAATTTAATATAAGTAGAGTAATAAGGGGTAAGATGGTAAATTTATAAGTGGAAGGATAAACTGGTAATTTTGTAATAAAAGGGTAAAATAGCAATTAAAGGGCAAATGGTAATTTTGTAATACAAGGGCAAAATGGTAATTTTATAATAAAAGGGTAAGATGGTAATTTTATAATAAAAGGGTAAGATGATAATTTTATAATAAAATGACAAAATGGTAATTTTCTAATAAAAGGGCAAAATGGTGATTTTATAATAAAAAGGAAAAATGGTAATCTTGTAATAAAAGGGTGAAATAGTAATTTCATAATTAGAGGGCAAATGGAAATTTTGAAATTAAAAAAGGTTAAATGGTAATTCCGTAATTAAGGATAAAATGGTAATTTTATAAGTGAAAGGGGTGTTATGGTAATTTTTGAAAGTTAAGGGGGTAAAATGGTAAATTTGGAAGTAAAGGGGTAAAATAGTAATTTTGTAAGTAAGAGGGATAAAAGTGGAAATTGGAAAGGAGTAACTTGGTAATTATAATAATTGAGAAGGGTAAAATGATAATTTAATAAAAGAGAAGGGTAAAACGATAATTTAATAATGGAGAAAGGTAAAATGGTAAATATGATAAATGTGAGGGGCACTTTAATAATTTAACCAACTAAATGGGTAATTTGGTAATGAGGATATTAAACAAGGGTAATTTGGTAATTTGACTAATCAAGGGGCAATTCGTTCATTATAATAAAGGAAATGGGTAAATTGGTAACCTAACCAACCAAATAGGAAATATATTAAGTGTAATAATTACCAAAGGTGATTAGTGGCCTAACAAGTGTGAGAAATAGCCCGGTAACCTAAACCGAATAAGATTGTAGCTAAGGCGAATGTGTGCTTTGTGTCCTACATGCCTTGGATGTCCTATATAATTATATGTCATGTTTTATATGCTATTATCTTAATTGTTTTATGTGTGGCGTAACTTGGAATCGAGATGTGTTCATGTGTCCTCTTTTGGTATTTGATAATACAGATATGTTGTAGGTTATGATGTGATGTGATGTGGCCTTTTAGGATATGCATGCTAGGATAATTAATGTGGGATGGAGGCATGAAAAAGAGAAACGGGAGAGAAAGATAACCAAGGGGAAGTGAGTTGGCTAATGCAGGTATAAGATGAACTAGGGTTTGTATGGGATGGTTAGAGTCCGCATGAGGGCAAACTTTACGTATGGAAAGTTGCCTCGGGACGTGAGGAAGGTAATAGAAGTGTGGTTTGGGTATCTGGGGGCTTCGGTCGAAAAATAGTACGTGGAACAGTATAAGGGTGCGTAGTAGACCAATATAGGGTTAGGAGGAAACCCTAATGTGAGAAGGTGGAAAAAGAAAAAGAAAATAATAAAAATAAACGAGAATGAGTGGGGCAGAAAGTAAGGGTTGGATCTAAGGATCGTGACGTGTAGAGTGTTAAAATAGTTGGGATGTGTACAACAAAGAAGGATGGGCCACATAGGCCCGAGTTAGGGTTTTTGGAGAAAAAACCGAGTTGAGAGGCGCAGAAGTCTCAAGATATGGGACGGGCCCTCCTGGGAGGAAAAGTGTGGATATAGTTATCCATGCATGTCAAGGGTGAAATAATTTCAAATAAGATACGTTTAAGACACTAATCACTTACAGAGGAAGATGTTGAGCCGAACCCAGACCGGTCCACCGGTAAATAATAGTGGCTAGGGCCGGGGTGCCCTACATGACCGGTCCACCAGCGAATAATAGTGGCAGGGCATGTGCCCTCGTAACCGTTCCACCGGCTATAATAGTGGGGGATTCTGCGCTCAACAAACCAAACGTAAAATCGATAAGACACGGGGAATATACTAATTACTTATAGTGGAATACCTTGTGAGTCGGGGCCAGAACGGTCTACCGGCAAATAATAGTGGCAGGGTATGTTACCCTCGCGACCGTTCCACCGGCTAAAATAGTGGCAGGGCATGTACCCTCGCGACCATTCCACCGGCTATAATAGTGGGGTTCTCGCACTCACACAGACATTTATAATCCGAGATGATTGATTAATGGCCTTAAGGCCCTAAAAGTATCGATTATTCATTATGGCCCATTGATATTGGTTGACTTGTTAAGTATGTGAATGTACGGAAGTGAATGTTACGTATACACCATTGATATCAGATTGACCTGTTGAATATGTGAATGTATGGACCTGAATGTTATGATTTTACCTATCGTTATGTATGAATATAGTTGTACATTATGTGTTACATTGCAGACCTATTTTAAAATGTGTATTTAAAGGGTTACTCACTACCGTAGTACTGAAGGGTTCCCTTCGTGGGACCCCTACCTATTCAATGGGCAGTGCCCCTTGTAGGTCATGCTCAGTGCTTTCAAGTGGGCCTCAGGAAAGAGCGTAAGGAACTATCCGGAATTGTTAGGATTTTAATATGTCTCTTTTAAACTCATAAATTCAATGTATTTGATGTTTTGTAACCACCGTAAGTGGATTTTACTCTGGCAAATTGTTACTGTGCTACTCTGATTTATATATGCTTGAGTTTCTTATAAAATTTGTATTTTCCTCTTTTAGCCTTAGCACTTGGTACTAATAAGAAAATATTTCTTATTAAGAAAATAAAAATATTCTGAGTTTTTTTTAATGTAATAATAATAATAATACTCTTTTTTAGTATTTTTAAAAGATATTGTTTGCATCACATGACAAATATTGAGCACTTTTTTATTACTCAAGAACTTTTAAATACAATGATACTTATTTCTCTATAAAACTCTACAAAAAATCCACTCCTTTCTTATAATTATTTTTTTTATTAGGGATGAGGCATAAAAAAACTTTGAATATAAGCCTATTATAGAAGATAGCTTGAGTGTTTTGAAAAATACCATATAACCCTGAGTTTATACTGTTATACAAAAAATAATCCTCCATCTATTTTAAGGATTGATAATTTAAAACTTAGGTTTTTTTTTATGAAGGATTATTTGATCGGTATTAGAAAGTACTTTTCGAAACTGAAGATTATACTCTCTCCATTTTTGAAAGTAAATATTTTTGGAAGAACATCATTTTTTTTAAAGAATATTATTTTAGAAAAGTCAATATCTACTTTTCATTTTTGCCTAATAATTTTTCTCTTTCTCATTTTTTTTCAATAAAAATTATATAATTATCATATTAAGGGTATATTTATCATCTTTTCAAATAATGTAGAAATTATTGAAAGGAGATATTTTTAGAAGTAGATGGAGTATTATATACTAGGTTCAAACTCAAAATTATTTGATGTATTTTTTAACTTTTTTATTAAAAAAATCCATTATATGTTATAAATAAGTACAATTATATATCATGTTCATTCGCCTGTTGATTAATTCAATATAATTAGGATTGTGCAAATTTTTGAAATTTAAAAGTTTGATTCAATTTTTGACCAAATTATCTTAAACCGGTATAATATATATTTCTCAATGTATCATGCTACATTAGGAGCATATCGTATTTTCTTTTACTTTTGAAAATTATGTTGCATTTAAATATATAAAATTCTATTGTATTATATTAATATATGTTAGATCAAGTTATATTATATTTTCAGTACATTATAGTGAATTATATAATATATTTTACTACGTTACAACATTTTTAATATATATATATATATATATATATATATATATATATATTTGAATATAAATATAATTTAATATTTTAAATATATTTGACTTCCGAAACTACTAGATATTCAATGAGAGTGAATAGTTTTGGTCTACCAAGGAAGACCACACTCCTAAATATGATGTTTGCTTAGAGCATCTCTAATGCAAGTATCAAATTTGCATCCTCAACTGTCTTATACAATCATTTTCTCTCTCATCTATTCTATTGTTATCAATTTACCTTAAATTTATTTCAATAATCTACATTCAACAACCTTAAATTTACAATACTCAATTACTTTTATCAATCACATTATCAATCATTTACACTTTACATTATTTAACTTTTAATTTATATTAATCTACACATAACAATTAATACTTTTGTATAATCAATTTTAGTTAAATATACATTTATAAATTATTTCAAAAATTAATGTTGGTTTTTTACTTATAATTTTAATATTGTCAAAAAAATATTTATGATTTGTATTATTTTTAAAATCACCTATTATAGTTTATTTTATTTTTTCTACTACAATATTAATAATTAATAAAAATGTATAAAATTAATAAAAACTATTTTATAAATATTACAACAGAAAAGCAAATACAATAACATTACGAAAATATAAATGAATACAGCGTATGTAAATATTAGAACATAGAGAATCAATACAAGCACAAACTAATGATCGTACTCAAATGATCATATTTCTTCCACTAAGTAAGATTTAAGTTGGTAGGCCAGACGACAATCGGTAACTTGAGTAACTATTTAAATGTATGAATCCATACTCGTTATCAGACCATGATTAATCCTAGGAGGTGATACATTATTATTACTGTAGTCGAAAATATCCGAAGAAAAATCACCTAAATATGTATTTCTTTCATCCTCAACAATCATGTTATGCAATATGATGCAAGCACACATTATTTGCTTCATTGTCTCCATGTCCCAAACATATGATGGGTCGCGAACAATTGCAAAATGTCATTGTAGCACTTTAAATGCACGTTCAACATCTTTTCTAAGCAGAATCTCGATGCTCCACGAATAACTTTCTCTTTGGTTTTTGAGGAAGCAGTATGCTTTTGATGAATATTGGCTAGTATAGATATATGTCATCTGCTAGATAATATCCAAGATGATACTATATGTCGTTCACTATGTAATGAGCTTCTAGTGCCCGCCCTTCATAAATGTCATTGAATACTGGTGAGCGAGTAAGAACATTAAGATCATTATTTGATCCAAAACATCCAAAAAATACATGTCGTATCCAAAGATATTTGGATGCGATGGCCTCTAGTATGATTGTTGGGACATCATGGTCACCGCGACAAAACTAAAATTTTCATGCAATAAGACAATTTTTCTACTCCTAATGCATGCAATCGATACTTCCCATCAGACCAGAAAAGCCACGTCTTTTACCCATTTCAAGTAGGCGTTGAATATCATCGGCATTGGATCTTCTTAAATATTGGGAAGTAAATAAATCACTAACAACCCAAATGGAATGCCTTAGGCATTTGAGAGTTGTTGATTCTACAATGTGCACATATTCATCTATGTAATCGGCTGACATTTCATATGCTAGCATGCGTATCGCTGTAGTACATTTTTGTAGTGGATAAAGTCCATTTCTACCAATTTCATCACGCCTCATTTAAAAATATGGACACTAATTAGTAACAGCTTTGACAACCCTAAGGAATAAGGATCTTCTCATTCTAAAGTTAGGACGAAACTAAGTTGAGTTGTATATTAGATTATCGAAAAAATAATCATTATATAATCTTTGATGGCCTTCTCTACGATCCCGATAAATGATGACTCGTTGTTTTCTTCTATTTTAGTTTATCCTCCCAACTTCAACAATAGCATCTTCAAGAGTTGTATCCATTGCTTCAACAACTAATATATCATAAAGAGTTGTGGAGTCATCAGGAGATGAATTAGCTGACAATGTTGGTTGAGAAGTATGAAGAAATATTCGAAGGAGATGTGAGGAGAGTGATAATGTATTTTTTTCTGCTTTTATCCAAAGTAAGTTGTGAATATATGTGCAAGAGATCTCTTTATTTATAGATATATATAAGGGAATCAAAATCCTGGCATTATCACATGGCTTCAAGCGATTTATGTATGTTGATGTGACAATACAATAACTGACATATGTAGAGGAATCAAATGGTACATTATCACACTAGCTTCAGGATATTTATGTTTGTTGAAGTTACAATACAATGAATGATATATGTTAGATATTCAAATTGTACATTATTTGTGTAAGGGAATCAAACGATATATTATCATATGGGTTTCAGGCGATTTATGTATGTTGAGGTGACAATACAATGACTGATATATGTAAGGAAATCAAACGATACATTATTACATGGGCTTTAGGAGATTTATGTACGTTGCGCTAACAATACAATGACTAATATGTGTATAGGAATCAAATGATACATTATCACATGGGCTTTAAATGATTTATGTATATTGATGAGACAATACAATCACCGATATGTGTAAGGAAATCAAATTGTACGTTATTACATGGTCTTCAGGCAAGTTTCGCTTTACTTATAAATTCAGAACTTCAATCCCCAATCATTCACATTTTACAATCAAAATAAATAAGTCATCAATGTCTTTATCTTAAATTTCTTCAAATGTCATTTCATCTAATATGCAACAATTCATACCTTGTCATTGTTCTGATAGGGTTTCCCAACTAAGAATTTCATGTAGTGAAAGTAACCTTGGTCATTCATATTACAAGTGTTAGACATGTAATTGTTTTGTATGAGCTATGCTGACACATCTAGTATTATCTCCAAACCTCATGGTCCAATCTCGATTGAGCAATGTCAGCAAAGATGTCTTACAATTAGTTGAAAGTGTAAAGGATGATGTCTTTAAACTCAAACAAGAAGTGAATGAATTAAAGAAAATCACGATGTGGGGAATTAAGATGGATATCATTGTAATTTTTTTTTATCATTATTTTTACAAAAATTTAATCTGTGTTATGAGTTGTTGTTTTAATAATTAGAGTCGGTGTTTGGTATATTCAATTGATTTATCATAAAAATTAAACATTTATAGATAAAGATAAATATTACAACAACTAATACTTTCAAATAATACATAAATTATGATAAATAACACAATAGAATTACTAAAACATAAATAAAATTAAAACAATACATTAAAATAGTAGAATTAAGGATTCTCCATCATCCTTCTCATAGTTGTTGCATATACAATCTAATGATCTGATTTCTCTTGGTCAGTCATATTAGATGTGTCACGATAAATTATAGCATGTTTAGTTCTTTTTCCTTCAATCGCCCTCGTTCAACCCTATACTATTCTTGTTTAGAACTATCATTCTCCTTATCTAAAGATATTTTCTCTAATATCGCATTTCGCTGTCTAGCAATTTCTAAAAGTCAATCAATATTTGAATCTCTGCCTTGGCATTGATTATTTTCTTTTGCCTTTCCCCTCGATTTTTGCTTTGTTGTTTTTTGTCCCATAGCTCCAAACAAAATTCGATCTCTAAAGTATCAAGGGTAGATAAATCAATGTATGCACTTGAATTTGAAACATTTTTTTTCTTTGATGTAGAAGCTTGCCCACTACCCTGATTCATTTTGAATGGTTCTTTACTAGTTTCTATATATGTTCACTATTGAACAGGTTATTATATCTTGTTCTGTATTATTTATTCACATCCTTAATTACATCTATCTTATTAACGCTACTTTGATTATGTTAGCAAATATGACTATAATAAATAATAAAGCGATTAACATTTTTATTACTATAAGAACATTAATTTATCAGCATATTCATAATTCTTTCTGGTCCTCTACCACGATATTATTCAAAGTATGTCATTTTTTTTTTTTAAAATCCTTATATTTTTGTCTATTTCCCTTAATTGAATCATCTAAAAAATATATCCATTCACTAAAGATAATTTCTTCTACTTTATCCGTCCATTTACCATAAGACTAACTTCCAATCTCATTGGGAGATAAAAGCTGAGTGTCGTCTTCGAACTAATTTTGGATGGAAAATTTTAAAAATTCAGAATTACCAATAGATACGACTAACGAAAAATTAAAATTATAATGTGGAGAATTTTAAATATTTGAAACTTTCTTATCAAATGAAACTGTGGTATTTAGAGGTTGAAAGAATTAAAAATTAGCCTCACTTTGATAATATTGTATACTTTGAAAAGTAGAATTTCATAGATACTGAAAATTTTAGACATTTGCAAAAAAATTATTCAAATAATTTTGGATAATTTAGTTTGAAATATCTCTTGAATTTGAATTATCCAAAAAAATTTAAAAATTAAATTGAGTAAGATTCAATTTTATAAAATAAAAATATTGTAGAGTAATACAAAAGATAAATATATTTAGAAACAGTATAACATTTTTATATAAAAAAAAGTAGAAAAAATAATATAAAAATTATTAGGCATAATATAACATATTTATAAGTATTTTTTATTACTATTATTAATGATGGCTATATATTATTATTATTATTATTATTATTTTAAAAAAATTATATATATTCTAACAGTAAAAATTAGACTAAAAATATATCAAAAAATATATAAAAAAAAAACTATGCCCAACAAGCAGCAACTTTTGCCTCATGCGCCGACCAATACAACTCGTTTCTAGTACTTCGGAACCCCAAAAAATTTGAGAATGCCTTAAATTTGAATTGATTTTACAAGCTCGACAACTCCAATCTCAAATTTGAGCATCGTAAATTTAAGACTGGGAGGCTTTTTTCTAATACTATTGCAGATGCTCTTAATCAGGCCTGAATAAATACATATTGCGACTGACAGATGCTTTTCAATTGATTTTTATATCACGGGCCTGAATCCGATGATTTGATCCTTATTAGGATCGAAGCTACTGACATTAAAATTGAAGCCCAAAATCGCCCTCGATACGTTTCCAATTCCAAAATACGTCTCGGCGTGAATTCCGTACACATAAACAAAGCAAAACCCAACTGAGCATCAAGAAGCATCTTGCATGTCAGACAGGACGGGGCATTCAAGGACGCAGCTCCAATTCTGGCTTTGTAGTCATCGAACGCCCAAAGGCCACACGAAAAGATCTACATGTTATTTGAAATATCACCCCTATATCAACCAACCGTGAAGAGGAGAAACACGATTACATCAACAGAATGTACTTAGTCCGCAACCACAATGAATGACTCGACGATGAGTTCTAGTTGGAGCTGATCAGATCATCAGAATGACCAAGTTACTACTCACTACTCCTTTCTAACCTTCCTCTTGTTATCCACGGCCAGTTCTTTTCACAAAGGTCTGCTGGGGAACAGTTGTCGTTGTCTTTTATATCAACGGTGGCATTATGACTCACAAGGAATTCAGCAATGGCTTTTCTGTCACAAACGACCGCATAATGCAACGGGGTTTGCCCTTCATTGTCCTGCCGATAAGATTTGGCCAAGTTTTAGAAGACTATTAAACCATGGAACAGGAGCCGCCAGGTACAAAAAAAAGTTGACACGAATGACGGACGTTTGCTTTGTAGTTAAGGCGCCAGCTTCAAATAAAGCAACTTTCATGATGGAAAAGCTTCATATATATGAAAATTGCCAAAAACTAGGTTGAGGCAACGACACAAGTTTGTGGCACATCCATGTGCCTAGCTCATTCCATGTGGACTTGGATAGGCGTGGCTTAACCATATATGTGCCTCACCTATATCACTAGTCAAAATTATAAATGAAAAGAAAAGGCCACTTGCACCATGGAAAGAGGAAGTAACAATCAAGCCGGGGCACATAAGCATTCCTTTGATTTTGTGAATTTTGATTGGATGACCAGGAAAAAGGAATATCCTGATTCTCAATTGAGATGAACAGCTGGACACAGCTTCAACAGAACCTTCAAACACCTAATTATTATTTTTTTTTCAGTGGGGCGGTTGTTGGGTGGAGGGGAGGGGAAGAGAAAAAGGAAACTGGAACATATTAAAGGCTATGCAGCTCCTTTGGAACCGCTAGGAAGAACCAATTAATGTTTTTTTAAATCACCTGTGCATTTACATCAGCCTTCCTGCTGGTGAGCAACTCTATGACATTGAGATGGCCACGATCTACTGCCCAATGCAATGGAGTCCGACCTTCACTATCTGCAGAATGACATGACATTTTGAGGAAAAGAATGATAGAGAAAATGAAGCCTAAATTACCCCAACTACATGAAAATGAAAAGGAGCAATATCAATGCATCCAAGAGCATAACCTAGTTTGCTAGAAACAATTACATTCTTTACATCCCAAGGCATGCGACCACAAGAAGTACCAGTTTCAGTATTTCCAGAGGGCAATGCCAGTAAGGAGAATTATGCATATTAAACAAGAATGACACCATGCTGTGAATTGAAATTAAGCAACCACAACCGACTAGGACTGGAATTAATTTCAATATTATTATAGCTGAATCAAATAGAAATAAGCAATTACAAAGTTTTCCTACTTTCGAGAGGTAGGAAGGCTCTCCCAATTTTTTCTCTCTGATTTTTCGATGCTCCTTTCCAGCCCCACCCCCCTCTATTTATCCTATAGCTTTAAGGAAGATATTCCCCATAACCACCTCCTTAAATCTCTCCTGAATATCTTTTAGAGAGATATTTGACATATCCATTCCTTAAATCTCTCTTAACCTGTATTTTTCACTAAAAACTAATAAATAAACTTTTACTAATAATAAAGCTACTTTCGAAGACTTAATAAAAAGACTGAAGACTTAATAAAAAGACTTTACTACCCTTAATGACTTTTCTGCTCAGCTGTTCGAGACTTCCTCCTATTATATGTAAATATTACCGGTGGCTTAGGATGATTCATAACACACCACAACAACAATCCTAAGATTAAGTTTTTAACAAACCCAAAGTGGATCATAACAGTTATGAGATATAACTGGCAGTGCGCCAATCAAAACATAAGAAACAAAAATTTACCTTTTAAATTCACTGAAGTCTCATTCTCGATGCATTTAAGCAGATTACCAATATCTCCTTCTCTAGCAAAGGCATGTACAGCATCCATCATCCTGAAAAGAATAGATAACGATCTTTATGTATGTCCAGAGCAGATTTCCTGATGAAGAACAGGGGTTGGGGACGACTTTCTTGGAGAAGTGGACAAGCAATCAATCTCATATAATCATATTAGTATGGGTCTATGTTGCATGGACATGAGAAAACGGGAAAACAATTCTAAAACAACATGAGAAGGGGATGTTAAGAAACAACACCAAATAATTCATCTACATTTAATGACTTAAATTATACACAAATTTAATTTTAATAGTAAAACAAGTAATATGAATTTGGCCTAAATCTACCCTTATAACATCATCCCACCAAAGAAGGCCAGCTCTATCCTTCTGAAAATAAAAATGTAGCCCAACTCTATCCTTCACTAAAAGAAAAAGCCCACTGCATCTGTCCCAAGTTTGATCCTACAAAACCTTCCAAATCTGCCAACCTTCCTTACCCTTTCCCTCTGTTATTCCAAACCAGAGAACAACAGCACCACATCTTGAATTGGCTCTGCACCACCATGGGCTCAACTCTAGAATTCCAAATCTGGCCAGAATCTACCATATAAACTTCATCCTTCTTCTTTCTCTCACACCAGCTTCCACTGTGCAAACCACAACACCAATGCTGCACCACCATCACTGTGGTGTTGTAGATGTGTTGGCCTTGCAGCAGCAAAGCCCCACATTGACGTATACAACCACCATGATGGCAAAAGGCATAGAGTTTTTCAGGAGCTTCCATCACGCATCTACCCCCAAGACATTTCTGGGACACAGCATACCATTACCACCCCTTCAACATTTCCATGCAGCAGATGTATGGGGAACAAACACACAAAGACATGGTAGTACATAAAGTCATCTGATATAGACAATGAAGTACATCAATATTCTATACATACATACATACATACATACATGCATATATATATATATATATATATATATATATATATATATGCATATTTGGCATTATTTTACTACTACCTATAACATCATGATCTCATAACTTCCTGTTCCTGGCCCCCAAGGCATACAATCAAATATCGGTACCGCAATTGCGTATCGGCCGCAATTTCGCGGTTTTCGGGTCAGCCGCGACGCGAAATTCCGAAATTGCGGCCGATACAGAAAATCACACATTTATCGCCGCGATATCGGCGAAATTTCGGATATCGGCCGATATTTTACCGATATTGACCGATATTGGCCGATATTTACCGATATTGGCCGATATTCACCGATATTGGCCGATATTTGTTGTGTAAAATAATTAAAAATTCACGCCGCGATAACCGCGATATAGAAAATATCATTCGCGACACCCCGATACCGCGACACCGCGAACGCAACCGCAATCGCGACCGTAACCGCGGTTTTATTGTATGCCCCAAGGGCTTTGGCTGGATAATCTTGCTCATGCCTTCTTGAATCTTGATATCCATACATTTCGAGGTAGTCTAAGCACTGCAGACTTTACCATTTTTCATTTAAGAAACTAAACAAATGAAAAATGATTAGAAATTTTGACTGCACATGAAGTGTCTTCCCATGCCATCCTTAATAGGTGTAAAGGTAAACTTCATATAGCATATCTGACAACCAGCCATTAGTGCATAAATATAAGGCCTAAACATAAGTTAACATAGGGAATGGGTATCGCTGTGGGCCTGGTGGCTAATTTGATGTCAGAGGTAAGGTTAGGCTTGCTCAGCGGTCAGTTGCTGGGTAGTGATGATCATAGTTGAGTTGAGAGCAAGAAAGACAAATACACTAACCCGTTTGTTTTTTCCTTATAATATGTCCAAAGTCCAAATGCCAAGAAGAAGGGACTGTCATGATGTCATAAGCATCCATGACTTAGTCACCCTTGAAACTGGAACTTAGCGTGCATGGATTCTGTCATTCTTTTATCATGTACAACAGTAAATCCAAAAGTTTTAATATAATTGGTGCATTGATTTGTTATATACCTATCATACCTTAGCTTAGCTCTTCTGATTAAGAGTTCTTGTGATATGAAGCAACCTTATAGTTGTTTTTGATAGAGAGTATTTAATGTAGTGCTAAGGCTGATAATGTTATTTTTCTTGTCAACATCGGCCCTATCACCTCTCACTCTTTTTCCTTTCGAGTGAAACGCCTAGTGGTTTTCAGTTTGACTTGCAATTGTATTATTCTCTTAGGCTCTATTAGCCTCAGCTTATTTTTACATGATCTGAATCTAATCAGCACCGACAAGATTAAATCAATAATACTAAGATCAAATCAAATTAATATAATAAATGATTAATGATTTTAATTTAATAATATAAAAAATAATTATTAGAAGATTATTATACTAATAATTAATAATAATACAAAAATAATTTAATAAATATTATTAATTTAATTTTACAATATTCAAAAAATAAAAAACAATAATATTAATAATTAATAATAATAACAATTAATGTAATAATATAAAAATAATAATAATAAACAAGGAAAAAATGAATTAATTTTAGTATCAATTTCATAAAAATAGCACTAATAAATCATAATAAATTAATTAATAATTAATAATAATGCTACTAATAATAATAAGTAACAGTAATTGACTAACTTAACAATAAAAATAATAATAGTTAATAATAATAATTCATAATATTAATATTAATTATACTAATCATTATATTTATTATCAATAAAAATAATAATTCATTTAATCACAATAAATAATAATCTTAATGATAATCATAATATTAATTAATTTAATAAATAAATAGTAATAACAATATAATTATAGGAATTCATATTATAAATTAATTTCAAAATAATATTATTAATAAATAAAATTTAATAATAAAAATAATAATAATTAATAAAAATACTATTAATAATCATTAATAATAAAACAATAATAATTAATTGAACAAGATAAATAATAATAATAATTATTATTAATTAATAATATTAAAATTAAATTAATAATAATAAACAATAATTAGTACATATAATAACAATAAATAATTACCATAATAATTCAATCAATGGCACTCACATCAGCATAGAAACAAGAACAGAAGATAGAGATAATTCAATGTTTTAGAAAGAAATGAGAGAAGATGAGGCTGAAGATCATGATGACAATATAGAGATACCTCATGGTTCTATTATGCGAGACCAACAATGATGATAGTCATGCAGCAGTGGAATACAGTATTCGGAAAGAAGGGCAGGTTAGCAATAACAATGAATGGGGTAAAGCTTGATGTTGCCATTAGTGAGGCAATTGATGGGACAAGATAAAATTAGGTTAGGAAAGTGAAACAAATAACGGAAAGGAATTGGAAGGAGGTATCAGAACATAAATTGAATAAAAATTTCCACAATGACATGCAGAACAACTCAAATTGCATTTCTTGCAGACCAAAGAGCAACAGTAACAAAAAAGGTGTTGGCAGTAAGGCTCCATATAGTTTTTGGAAAGTTCCAAGGAACTAAGAAAAAAAGGTGTTTTCTCATATTTCTGTTTGCTTAAGACAATGTGATGGAAAAACAAGGAATAAAAGTAGATGATTAGCTATGTGGTTTTCCTCAAAAAATTATGAGGAAAGTTAGAAAGAAATCTATTTATATTTCATTTTCTTTCCATTAAATTTTTCCAGAGGCAAACTGAGTGTAAAGGTTGTATCTTCCTATGATGGAAGTGTCAAAAGCTCATTCACAATGGTCGTTAAGATATCTGACTACCAGAGAATTTTAAAATAGGGGTACAAGAAAGTAAATGTTCTATCTAAAAAGGGACAATTCAACAGGCAGATGTGGACACAAAGCTACATACTAGTTGTAAAAAATACTGCAGACTATACTACTTCTGAAAACATGCGCCCAAAACTTGTCAAAGTAATTGACGATTCAAAAAGAAGCCACAAGCACAAGTTAAGAATGCTATGCATTAAAATTTAATAAGGCTGGCACCGCCAAGAAGAATAATGCTGCGGACATCATACATAGATAAAGAAGATAAAATATCTAAATATCTGACATAAAATAAGAAGAGCTTGCTAATGAAGTAATCCAAGAGATCTCACAGTTCATTTCCCGATTCCTCCTCATGAACAAAGACGCTAAACACTGGTCCCATGGGTCCCTTGGATTCAGAATTAGCATCAATATCTCCACCTTTGTTTTTCTGTCAATAGAACATTCATTAGCTAGGGTTGATACAGAAACAAAAATCATAAACAAAAATAAATCATGAATCTTACATTCGTTCCACCACTACACCAAGTTGGGAAGAGCTCAGTGACAATCTCCACATACTTTTGCATTGCATCTTCTGGAGGCATAGCTCCCATTTTTTGCCATGCTTGCCTAGTCGATTGGTCAAAACAGAATAATTTGTAAGCAATTCGGATTGCCAAAATAAAGAGAAAACCAGTGTTTAATCTTCCAGCCATAAGTTATTATTCAGTAATAACAATGTCTTAACATATAAAGCCCTTACTCATCGCCTGCAACAAAGCTTTTTTGTTCTCTTAAAAAAGGAAGGAAAAAAAAAACACTCTTCCCAGTGATCAGCAAGGGAGTAATGTGAATCCATAACAATCAAGCAGACAGTGATAAATGCAGGCATCTCATCATTAAATGACAAACAACAACTCGGACATGAGCACTAGTAACTGAAATGAGATGAATCCCAGTGTAAGATGATGTGACTTTGGATTTCATCTTAAGCATGAAATGATCTTATATACTGATAGCCTCATGGTTAAGTAGAATGTGGGAAGAAATAATAATGAGGTTGAGAAAAAATTCTGATGGAAATTGAGGAAATATGGTGGCTGGGAGTTCATAGGTAGCCTAACCGGCCAGGTTGCTAGTATGATAAGTTTGCTAGTACTTAGTTGATTCACTAGATGGTGCTGCTAACAGGATAATGAGTCAATAGGTCGAGTCATCAGGGTTAGTTACTATTATTTAAGAACTCAAGGAAATAAATCTTAGAGATGGGCATGGAGAAAAAGGAATAGAGAGGAGGAATCGGGACCTTGAATTCTGGCCGGTGTTACTTCAGTTCTCCCATCAATATATATCACTTTTCTTCATTCGCTCTCTAGTTTCTCTGTGTCTCAGATTGAAGAGTTTAACCTATTACATACACAGGCTGATAGAGTACCACACATACTGATACATCAAATCTCATAGTTTTAATGAATGGTGAACTAGAGATTAATGTCGATCATGAGTCATGAAATTAAACATTGAGTTTTCTAAGCTAAGGATGAAGTTGAAACACTTTATTAAACAAGCTGGAAAGACATGATATGTTTGCCACCCCTAATCATAATTGTATAACATTCAGCTTGCCCAAAAGAAGAGAAACTTAAACATAAACCCTAGTTAGCACTCATGGCCCCTTTTTGCCCACTAAAAACCTTCCCATTTCTCTCTGAAATTATCAAATAAAGTCACATGCCATCCATTAGTCCTAATGTGCATTTTTCCACACAATTGGGTGAAATATAATTCAACATGCTTAATTTGAAAAACATATGCATGCCACTCATCTTAAACTTACAAGGTAGTGCCATCAATAGGAAAGTCCTTGATTTCAGCCCTTACCTTCACAATCTATTTAAATTGCAAGAAGTAAATTCTTATTCAAAACTACACATCTAAAAAACTAAAAAGGCCAAAATGACCTTTCTTTAATAGTTTTAGAAGGAATACTATTATGTCCGTATTCTAGTTAGTTCTTGAGGGGGCGGGGAGATTATCTAAAGCCCATATTAATTTGTCCCTTAAT
Organism: Tamarix austromongolica; assembly: GCA_039764185.1. NCBI lineage: Eukaryota > Viridiplantae > Streptophyta > Magnoliopsida > Caryophyllales > Tamaricaceae > Tamarix > Tamarix austromongolica. Next base: position 103,373,110 of record CM077817.1, read on the forward strand.
GATCTGAAGATGCTCTTACTTACATGAGCATTTAAACCCTACCCACATTACAGAGGTATTATGCCTCTCTCATCAAGAATATTACACATCAACGACTACACATAATCGCAGTGATATTTGAAGCTCAGACCACACTTTGCATGATCTACAACCAAATTATGATTCAGACTTTCACAGGGACGACAGACATAACAAGGAGCCCATGACGTCACCAAAATGTACCGCCAAAGGAGTGATGATAAGTGTGACTTTTACATCTTATTCCTAAGGTTTATAAGAGTTTTTACCTTTAATTTCAGTCAGAATTCTCCCTTTTTGTTCTTGTTACTGCCTTTGTGTTGTGAAAATTGCAGGGTCTCAAGCAACAAAAATAATCATGAAGGATGAAGAACAAGAATAACCTTAAAGGGAGAAGAAAGGAGAAAAAAAGGAGCAAAGAGGAGCAAAAGTTAAAGTGGAAAAAGAAAGAATGCATATTTAAAGTATATGGGCCTGAAAGAAGTGAAATTTAGACCAAGAAAAGGTCTGAATTTGGAGAAGCTTTCAACATCAAAGTTTTATATATTTTTAATAGCTTTCCAACGCATCCAAAATCAGCTTAATCGGAGTTAAGATGAAAAAGTTATGGTCAAAATACGAATTATGGTCAAAGCTGACACGGGAAGCCCATCGTTACGGAAACCCTAGCGATCCACGAGGCGGTAGTGTAAAAAACTCTTATTCTAATAGCTCGAGGCAGCCTCCACTCCCTCTCTTTTCTCTCTTCTCTATCCTCTTCCCCAATTCATCAAGATCTCTCTTGTAAATTAGAGACGGAGATTCAAGAAGTTAATTTTTGCAAGAATTTGTGAACATCAAGGGTATTATCTAATGATATTTTCTTTATCTATGGAATCTCTTATTGTTTTTAATATTCTTGCTATGAATTTGATGGGCTAGATCTTGTGCTAAGGTGAAGGGGAATTTTCCCCGATCCTAATGTGTTGAATTATTGCATCTTTTTTTATTCAATTCATAATGTATGTGTTGTGTTATTGATTGATTGTCGAATTTTTGAACCACGGCCGGGTTCTGATTTTCGGTGTGGGAAATACCGGTGAGATCGAGAGATAATCCAATATTAGACCCAATAGCACAATGGGAGATTAAATTGTAGGTCGAGAGACGATCGATTTGACCTCTTCAACAATAAAGGAGGAAACTTTATAGACTTTAATGCATTACATTCTATTAGACTCTAAGCTAGAGATAGTTAGGGCCATAGATATGTAATAGGGTGGTTGTGGCTTGAGAAAGCACAACACTTTCTATCCTTGTTGGCATGATTGATTATGATTGTTGAATTATTTTGGGATGTGATCTTCAATTACATGCGAGGATCGGGGGCGATGAACCGGAACCTTAGCTCTTCTATTTATTTGAGTGACTTGAGTGCTATTTTCCTTTCTTTTTAGCTTATTTAGTTATTTTAGCTTACAATTTATTATTTCATATCATCTCGTAGTTTAGACATAGTTAAGTTCTATCATTGTCCTAGTGGTCATTCACCAATCCTTGTGGGATCGACCTTGACTACTACTCTGACCCCGTGCACTTGCGGGTAGGAACGTGTCAAGTTTTTGGCGCCGTTGCCGGGGATTGGCAGCGAGTGACATTAGGACTCAAAGAATTTATTGTGATCTAGACATTTATTTTTTTTTTATCTTTTTACATTCTTTTTGTTGTGGTTGACTAATCTTGGGTGTAAGAGTTCTTGATTTAGTGCAGGTGCATTAGTGCATGACCCGCGCTAGTGGAGGTGATCTAGTACCACTTGATCTCGAGATTGAGAAGACCATCTCACATTTACGCAGGTCACACACCACAAATATTGAAATGGAAACCAATACTCCACCCCATGATGGACAAATCCCACCACAAGAGCACATCTTACTCCAAGAACAAGCTCCTATCCAAGAGCAAGCTCCCATTCCTAGGTCACTTCGGGACTATGCTACACCAAGCCTTGATGGCTCAACCTCAAGCATACGAAGACCGGCCGTACAAGCTAATAATTTTGAGATCAAGCCTGCCATTATCCAGATGCTACAAACATCAGTTCAATTTGGAGGTAACCTTATTGAAGATCCCCACTCCCATATTGCTAACTTTGTAGAAATCTGTGACACTTTTAAGCTAAATGGTGTTTCTAATGATGCAATTAGGCTTAGATTGTTCCCTTTTTCGTTACGTGATAAGGCTAAGAGTTGGTTACACTCATTAGCCCCAGGGTCTATTACTACTTGGGACGATTTGATGAAGTCTTTCCTTTCTAGATATTTTCCACCATCAAAAACTGCAAAATTACGGAATGACATCACTACCTTTATGCAAAATGACCTTAAATCGCTTTATGATGCATGGGAAAGGTTTAAGGATTTTCTTAGGAAGTGTCCACATCATGGCCTGCCTATGTGGCTTTAGATGCAAACTTTTTATAATGGTATCTCTGCTACTAACCGTTCTATGATAGATGCAGCTGCAGGAGGTACCATTATGAACAAGACTCCAGAGCAGGTTTATGAGTTCATTGAGGAGCTAGCTTCGAATTCCCATCAATGGCACTCCGAACGTGCCCCGATACAAAGGACTCCAGGAATTCACTCTTTAGATTCCATCACGGCATTAGAGGCTAAGATTGATTTGCTTGCTAAAAAATTTGACAAAATTGGTAGTACTTCTTGTATGCAGGTACAAGCTAATGCACATATGTGTGAGTTATGTGCTGGATCACACTTAAGCACAGAATGTCAAGTTGGGAATCCCTTCCAACAATCTTATGATCAAGTGAACTACATGGGAAATAATTATGGGAGACCGAACAATCCCTACTCCAATGTGTACAATCCTGGATGGAAAAACCATCCAAACTTTAGTTGGAGAAATGAAGTTCCTACAAAGCCTCCGGGATTCACACAACAACAACCAACACCTCCAGCTCCTTTACCGCCCCAAAAACCTCAATCTTCTTCCCTTGAAGAGATGATGTCCAAGTTCATCACTCGCACCGAGAGCACCCTTCAAAAACATGATGCTCAAATTCAAGCTCATCTTCAGAAACAAGAAGTCCGCCTCCAAAATCAGGATGCATCCATCAAGAACCTAGAGGCACAGATTGGACAACTTGCTAATGCCATTTCAACGAGAGCACCTAACACTTTGCCTAGTAATACAATCATCAACCCCAAAGAGCAAATTAATGCAATAGCCTTGAGGAGTGGGAAACCACTACTTGAACCATACCCTCAAGAACCCAAGGAAGATAAAGAAAAAGCTCCTGAAGAGAAAGTGCCTGAATCACAACCTGAGACAATCCACACTTCACCTCAAGAGGTAAATGCATATGTTCCTCCTCCTCCGTTTCCAGGTAGGATTGTACAACGCAAGTTAGATGCTCAATTTGTAAAATTTCTTGATATACTTAAGAAAGTGCACATTAACTTGCCGTTGCTTGACATTGTGAGACAGATGCCCAGTTATGGGAAGTTTCTAAAGGACATAATCACTCACAAGAGGAAACTGGATGATTTTGAAACAGTAAGTTTGAATGAGGAATGCTCTGCAATCTTGCAGAACAAACTTCCTCCTAAGCTTAAGGATCCAGGAAGTTTCACTATCCCATGTGTAATTGGGGATTTAAAATTCGAGAAGGTATTATGTGATCTTGGTGCTAGCATTAATTTGATGCCCTTCTCTGTTTTCAAGCGTCTAGGTCTAGGGGAACCAAAACCCACCAATATGTCCCTTCAGTTGGCTGATCGATCTATCAAATATCCGAGGGGAATTATTGAAGATGTTTTAGTTAAAGTGGACAAATTTATCTTCCCTGTTAACTTTGTTGTGCTAGATATGGAGGAAGACCACAAAGTTCCCCTAATTCTTGGTAGGCCTTTCTTAGCAACAGGACGTACTCTTATAGATGTCCAAGAGGGTAAGCTCATTCTTCGTTTCCAAGGCGAAGAAGTCACTTTTAATGTATTTAAGAGCATGAAATACCCCTTAGATGATAACACTTGCTATTGTATTGATATCTTAGATAATGTAATTGATGATTGTTTTCAAGCAAGTGTTGTGCAGGATCCCCTGGAAAGGTGTTTGGTTCAACAAAGAGAGTGGGAGAATGAAGAGAAAGAAGAAGAGGTTGTCCGGTACTTGAATGCACATCCACCATATGGTCGTCACACTATGGTCCCCTTACAAGGGCTAGAGAGGGCCCAGATTCCAAAATTGAAGTCATCTATTGAGGAACCTCCGCATTTGAAATATGCATTTCTTGGTCATAATGATACACTTCCCATCATTATTTCTTCATCTTTGACTAATTTGCAGGAAGAAAAATTGATGAGAGTGCTTAAGGAACGACAGAAGGCTTTCGGATGGACCATTGCTGATATTAGAGGGATTAGCCCTTCCATGTGCATGCACAAAATTCTCATGGAAGACAACCACAAGAAAGTGATCCAACCTCAAAGGCGATTGAACCCAACAATGCAAGAGGTGGTGAAGAAGGAGGTAATTAAGCTATTAGATGCAGGTATGATCTATCCAATCTCTGATAGCTCTTGGGTTAGTCCTGTCCAAGTGGTTCCCAAGAAAGGGGGAATCACGGTAGTCAAGAATGATAATAACGAATTGGTGCCTACTAGAACTGTTACAGGTTGACGTGTCTGCATTGATTTTAGAAAGTTGAATGATGCCACTAGAAAAGACCACTTCCCCCTTCCCTTCATTGACCAAATGCTTGAACACTTGGCGGGGCATGACTATTATTGCTTTCTTGATGGGTATTCTGGTTATATGCAAATACCTATTTCCCCTGAGGACCAAGAGAAGACAACCTTTACTTGTCCTTATGGCACCTTCGCATATAGACGGATGCCATTTGGTCTTTGTAATGCCCCCGCCACTTTTCAAAGATGTATGATGGCTTTATTTCATGATATGATTGAAAAATTTATGGAAATTTTTATGGATGATTTTTCGGTTTTTGGGTCGTCATTTGATGCATGCTTAAATAATCTTGAACTTGTTCTTAAGCGTTGTGAGGATACAAATTTGGTTTTAAATTGGGAAAAGTGTCATTTAATGGTCCAGGAAGGAATAGTTTTAGGGCATAAGATTTCATGCAAAGGGATAGAGGTAGACAAAGCTAAAATTGAAGTCATTGAGAAATTGCCACCCCCCACATGTGTTAAAGATATACGTAGTTTCCTTGGTCATGCAGGTTTCTATAGACGCTTCATTAAAGATTTTTCAAAAATTCCAAAGCCTCTTTGTGATCTGTTGGCTAAAGATGTGCCCTTTCACTTTTCTGATGCATGTCTGGCTGCCTTTAACACTTTAAAGGCAAAACTGGTAGATGCTCCGATTATTGTTACTCCTGACTGGAATTTACCTTTCGAGATTATGTGTGATGCTAGTGATGTTGCTATAGGAGCAGTCTTGGGGCAGCGTAAGGAAAAAAAATTTCATACTATCTATTATGCTAGCAAGACTTTGAATTCTGCACAAATGAATTATGCAACAACTGAAAAAGAATTGCTAGCTGTGGTTTTCTCCTTTGACAAGTTCCGTTCTTATCTATTGCTTAACAAGGTCATTGTCTATACTGACCATGCGGCCTTGAAGTATCTTTTTAGTAAGCAGGATGCAAAGCCCAGAATCATTCGGTGGATTTTATTGTTGCAAGAGTTCGACTTGGAAATCAGGGATAGGAAGGGAAGTGAGAATCAAGTAGCTGATCATCTTTTTCGTTTACCCTCTACCTACGTGATTAATCAGGAAGCTAAACCTATTCAAGATGCATTTCCCGATGAAACACTCTACGCTATTACAAATCATCCTTGGTATGCTGATATTGCAAACTATCTTGTAAGTGGAATCTTACCCAATGATCTTTCCTTTCATCAAAGGAAGAAGTTCTTACATGATCTGAGGTATTACTTTTGGGATGATCCTTACCTCTATAGGATTTGTGTTGATCATGTCATTAGAAGATGCATCCCTGAGCATGAAATGCATTCTATATTATCTCATTGTCATAGTAAAGAGTGTGGTGGCCATTTTGGCCCCACCAAAACTGCTGCAAAAGTCTTGCAATGTGGATTCTATTGGCCTACCTTATTTCATGATGCATACTCCTTTGCTAAGACTTGTGATAGGTGTCAAAGAATGGGAAATATTTCTAGAAAACAAGAGATGCCCCTCACAAACATTCTTGTAGTGGAGTTATTTGATGTTTGGGGAATCGATTTTATGGGACCATTTCCTAAGTCTATGGTGAATGAATATATTCTTGTGGCAGTTGATTATGTATCTAAGTGGGTAGAGGCTATAGCCACTCCCACAAATGATGCAAAAGTCGTCACTAAATTTTTGAAAAAGAATATCTTTTCAAGGTTTGGGAAACCTAAGACTATCATTAGTGATGGGGGTTCTCATTTTTGCAATAGAGCATTTAATGCTCTTTTGAGTAAGTATGGAGTTAACCATAAGGTTTTTACCCCATACCATCCTCAAACTAGCGGCCAAGTGGTGTCAAACCGTGAGCTTAAGAGAATTCTTGAGAAAACGGTTAGCTCTTCTAGAACGGATTGGTCCTTGAAACTTGACGATGCTCTATGGGCTTACCGAACAGCTTTTAAAACTCCTATTGGAATGTCCCCTTATAATCTAGTTTTTGGAAAATCTTGTCATCTCCCTGTAGAACTTGAGCATAAATCATTTTGGGCTACCCGTCTCCTTAACTTTGATATGCAAGCTGCAGGTGAGAAGAGGCTCCTTCAATTGAATGAACTCGATGAATTCCGGCTTAAGGCATATGAGAGTGCTAGGCTATACAAAGAGCGCACGAAAAGGATTCATGATCAACGCATCACCAAACGAGCATTTGAAGTGGGGCAACAAGTGCTTCTATTTAATTCTCATTTGCGATTGTTCCCTGGAAAGCTTAGATCCCGATGGTCAGGACCATTCACAATCAGACAAGTATTTCCATCCGGAGCAGTCGAAATCTCTAGCCTCGATAAAGAGCCATTCAAAGTGAATGGGCAAAGGTTGAAGGTGTATGAAGGTGGTGAGGTTGCAGCCCTCAAAACCACCATTCTTCTGGATGATCCTAAGTGAAGTGAGAAAGTCAAGCTAATGACTATAAACAAGCGCTTCTTGGGAGGCAACCCAATATTTTTTTTTATTCTATTTAATTTTTTTATTTTTCTTATTTTGGTTTTCTTGGTTTGTTTGCTCTTTGTTTCCTTATGGATTTTTTTTCCCTCTTTTCTTTTATGCTTCTTATTTCACATTGAGGACAATGTGATACATAAGCATGGGGGAGAAGATGGCCTATCCTTGTCATTTGGTTAGTATTCTATTCTATCCTTGTCATCTTTTTCCTTGGTCATTTCTTTCAGATTTTTATCTAAAAAAAAAATCAAAACAAATAAAGAAAAGAAAAGGAAATGACCCTTCATTTATGATATTAAAGAGTGTGTTTTGTCTTGCAATGGCATGAGTGTTTAGTTTGGTGTGATAAGACCCTTTAAATCATCTTTTGAAAATGGATTTCTATGTGCTTAAATGTTTTGGTTGCATTGTTATGAGAAAAGTATAATTGTGTTTGAGAACTTTAGGGTTATATATGCCTTAACATTCTTGTGGTATTGTAGTTTGACTTATGCTGATTTACTCTTTGCCAAAAGGTGTTAGATTTAGAGAATTTTGGACCTAGTGAGACTTTGAGCCTTTAGACTGATACATCACTACAGTCTCTTATTTTTTCTTTTGTGTGTGTCTCCCACCATGACTTGGGAAACTAGAACTTGTAATGGTTTTCTTCAAAGCCACATATGACTTAGACGTGCATTAAAATGATAGAGGCACTTGTTTTTTTTGTCATAACCTACATTAGCCAAATAGCCTGACCTTCACATTTTATCCTTTGCTAACCCCGTTGTGCTTATGGCCATTTTCTTGATCTAAACACACATGTAACCCAATTTCCTTTATCCCTCCCTAAGTCTAGAATCAATGGTTGTTGCGCAATTTCAAAAAAAAAAAGAAGAGAAAGTTGGGAGTATGATGTAATCTAAGCATGAGGGAGGTGTGAAAGAGTAAATGGTTGTGTATGATGAAGAGCAAATCGATATATCTCTCTCAAAAAAAAAAAGGAGAAGAAGAAGAAGAATCAATAAGAAGTTTTGGGTGCTTGTGTTTCGTGATGAAAAGTTGGGATGGTAAAATATATGTTATTAAAAAAAAATATATCTCATTGGTACTAGACTTTTAAATCTACTTCCAAAAAAAAAAAAAAATTCCGTCCTAAGCTTTTAACCTATGGCCCCATTACAACCCTAATAAGACCTCTTGATTGTTGTGTGTTCTAAGTCTTTCTAGTGGTGGAGAATCGAAAAGCATTCCAAGCATATGGATGATCTTGATCATGAGTGAGAGGACTAGAGCAGAACCTTCAAATAAAATAAAACACATGAGAGGTGTGTCCACAAGACCTAAAGTGAGAATTCTAATTTGAAACTTTGAGGGAAGAGTGAGTTGGTATATGGCTGCCTACTGTCCACAATTGGATGTCCTTTGTTGCATGACATGTCCCTAGAGCTCGATAGCACGGTTACATTTCTCACATGTGGGGGCAACCTAAATATCTTTTGAAAAAGGATTTTGAGCTTTTAATTGTTATATTTTTGGGTCTTATTGCTCCTTACTTGACTCTTGTGCTATTAAAGGGCTAAACACACTTTTCTGAGAAAGGGATCCTACTACTTTTCTTTTACCACATGGTGGGTTTCTTGTATTACTTTACTTGGGGACAAGCAAATGTTTAAGCATGGGGGAGTTGATAAGTGTGACTTTTACATCTTATTCCTAAGGTTTATAAGAGTTTTTACCTCTAATTTCAGTCAGAATTCTCCCTTTTTGTTCTTGTTACTGCCTTTGTGTTGTGAAAATTGCAGGGTCTCAAGCAACAAAAATAATCATGAAGGATGAAGAACAAGAATAACCTTAAAGGGAGAAGAAAGGAGAAAAAAAGGAGCAAAGAGGAGCAAAAGTTAAAGTGGAAAAAGAAAGAATGCATATTTAAAGTATATGGGCCTGAAAGAAGTGAAATTTAGACCAAGAAAAGGTCTGAATTTGGAGAAGCTTTCAACATCAAAGTTTTATATATTTTTAATAGCTTTCCAACGCATCCAAAATCAGCTTAATCGGAGTTAAGATGAAAAAGTTATGGTCAAAATACGAATTATGGTCAAAGCTGACACGGGAAGCCCATCGTTACGGAAACCCTAGCGATCCACGAGGCGGTAGTGTAAAAAACTCTTATTCTAATAGCTCGAGGCAACCTCCACTCCCTCTCTTTTCTCTCTTCTCTATCCTCTTCCCCAATTCATCAAGATCTCTCTTGTAAATTAGAGACGGAGATTCAAGAAGTTAATTTTTGCAAGAATTTGTGAACATCAAGGGTATTATCTAATGATATTTTCTTTATCTATGGAATCTCTTATTGTTTTTAATATTCTTGCTATGAATTTGATGGGCTAGATCTTGTGCTAAGGTGAAGGGGAATTTTCCCCGATCCTAATGTGTTGAATTATTGCATCCTTTTTTATTCAATTCATAATGTATGTGTTGTGTTATTGATTGATTGTTGAATTTTTGAACCACGGCCGGGTTCTGATTTTCGGTGTGGGAAATACCGGTGAGATCGAGAGATAATCCAGTATTAGACCCAATAGCACAATGGGAGATTAAATTGTAGGTCGAGAGACGATCGATTTGACCTCTTCAACAATAAAGGAGGAAACTTTATAGACTTTAATGCATTACATTCTATTAGACTCTAAGCTAGAGATAGTTAGGGCCATAGATATGTAATAGGGTGGTTGTGGCTTGAGAAAGCACAACACTTTCTATCCTTGTTGGCATGATTGATTATGATTGTTGAATTATTTTGGGATGTGATCTTCAATTACATGCGAGGATCGGGGGCGATGAACCGGAACCTTAGCTCTTCTATTTATTTGAGTGACTTGAGTGCTATTTTCCTTTCTTTTTAGCTTATTTAGTTATTTTAGCTTACAATTTATTATTTCATATCATCTCGTAGTTTAGACATAGTTAAGTTCTATCATTGTCCTAGTGGTCATTCACCAATCCTTGTGGGATCGACCTTGACTACTACTCTGACCCCGTGCACTTGCGGATAGGAACGTGTCAAGTGACATCAAAACAAAGGGTTCAGCAGCACGGTTTCAGATGCTTCCTCAGGTGGTTTAAACTACAGTGCCAGAAACTTCATCAATTCCCAAAACCCTATTCCTATCATCTGAATTTCGCATAACTCAAGTAAAATATTCCATCCACCATACTACACAATACCGATAGCAGCAACAAAATCAAAGCAGATGCTTCTATCAATCAGTAGGCAAATAAACATAAATGCTGAGGTCATAGAACAAGTACCACTTTGCACGAGCGGTCATCTTAAACGCAGGGGGCGGCGGAGCACTACAGGGACCTTCAGTGGCAATCTTGTACAAACCATAAAGCTGTAGCTGAACATCTTGAGGCACCTTATGAGACAACCTATCAGCCGCAGAAGCTGCCACAAAAGCAGTCGCTGCACTAAAAGCCCCATCCAATTCAGTACTCTCAATACCTTCCCAGTCATCATCATCAGTATCGCCTAACAGATCATCAATCCCTGCCGTACTACCTACCTCGCCGTGCAGAGAATTATCATCACTAACCCTAGAAGCTACCTCAAAATCACCTAAGCTTCGATCAGAACTTGATTTACGAAGACCAGAGTTGTTGTTATCAGAGATACCCGACTCCGGTACCGATGGTGAAATAGTCTTTGGGGTTTGCCGGGTTTGAGAAGGTTCGGAACTCCGTGAAAGAGAGAGATTGTCTTCTCTGAAAGCAGTGAGGAATGAGATTAGCTTAGCGAGAAGGAAAGAGAAAATGAGACCTATTAGTACTGATTGAATCAGTTGCTGCCAGTCACCACCCATATCTGAAAAAACTCTCTAAATACAAGCCAAATCCAAATCAAACCCCTGAAAAATTAGGGAATATTTTCGATCAAAAACCTTTTATGAGGATCCAAGCCCTCAAATGAAAAAATAACAATTCTTCGAATTCATTTGCACAAGGATAGAGAACGTAATGAGAAAAATTGAGAGCGTCGATTTAGGTTAGGGAAATTTTAATTAAGTCTCTTTCTAATAGAGTAGAGCGGGGCGACGACTGAGGACCGGCGAAGCACACCAGCAAGACGTTTCCTTACCCATTTTCTCCGAAATTTTTTCAGTCGTCATTGCTATCGGAAATATTTGATTAATTTATTTTTTTAAATCTTACTGTATATAAAACAAGAATATGCAATAATTTTTCCCTCCAAAACTTGAGATTCACATGTTACAACAATTAAATATTTAAATTCACACCACATAAATATAAAAAACTATCTACTTTACACGTATCATTGTATAATTGGTTGCAATCCGTAGACTCAAATTGTTACACATCACCAATCCAACTTTGTCATCCAATGGACAAAACGTGCTCAATGTATTATCTCTAGAAGCAAGTCGGTTCTATAAAAAGTTGTTGGGTAGCTAATATTCCATAGTTTCAAATATACAAAATCTCCATTGTTTGGTCTGCTAGGTATTCTGCACAAAATTTGGTTCCACTTTTTTCCTAACATATCTTATATTTTATATATTTATAAGCTAATGTCGATGATAGTTTCCTTTATTTTCATTTTAATTTCATAGATTAGTTAAAAAAAGAATGACAATATGGAGTGTCATTAATGACATTAACCCGTCCAAGAGTACATGAGCATTAAAATTTTAGTTAGTAAGAATTTACAAAAAAACCTTCTTATGGAAACAAACTTGAAGCTTTCAGCTTGGAATGTATATTTCATGACAGAGTAGTAAGTCCTACTTATACATTAATAATTATTCACATTTGAACTATATATTTTATATCCTTGCATCATATTTGACTTGATATTTTAATCAATTACAAGGCTAAAGGAACTATGCAACAATCAGAAAATCTTAGATAAATCAATACAAGACATTAATGCTGGAAGGTCAACTCTATCAAGTGAAAAACTTTATCGTGGCAAACAACCATCTTAAAGTAAAAACAATAGACTTCAAGTATGTCATGTACTTCAACAATTTCACACATTGAATTAGGCAATCAGAAATAGAAGCATTCCTAGTTTAATTATTCAAGTTTATTCCATTTCATGAGTTACCGACAATTTCTACAACAAGTCTTATTGGTAAGTAGATAAATATAGAGACAAATATATTATTGACATAATTTTAATTTAACACACTAACATGTTATTTTATTTTAGATATCATTGGAAGGGTCTCGGCTATACAATCAGTAAGATAGAAGAAAATATTTGGACAAGTAACGAGCTAATTAGACTTTGTACTAGAAGATCAAATGTAAGAACATACAAAATATCATTCAATTCATAGATATGCTCATTCACAATAATTATCTGACGGGTTTTAAATTTTGGAGGGAGAACATAGTTCAATGCACACTATAGAGAGATTACGCAACAGAACTAAGTGATTATTTTGGAATCACTAATCCTAATCCAGTTATAGTTGTTCTTCAATTTTGTAGAGTCAACATTTATAGAGGTATTATTATCTCAATTTCATATATATACAGTCAAAACATAATATTATTACAACTATGCCTTATTTACAATTTTTTACAAATCAACTGAAGGTATCGAACACATGGACCCAGAAATGGCAGAGACAATAGACTCTGTCAATCAGTATTTCTCTTATAGACTACAACTACTTAGTTGTTTCAATTAAAATTAGACAACTGAAATGACAAAGAAGTTAACAAAAATATGTCTTTTAGTTTACCCACAAGACAACCAACAACTGTTACTATTTCTGAAGCAAAACGACTATCAAGTTCACAAATCATAACATAGGAGCTATCCTCAGGGAAAGCAATATTCAAAACAGTTGAAGAACTACAGGAAAACAAGGTATAATTTTCACCAAATTATATATAATTTTGTCGTATACAATATATAAGCTAAAATTTTACAGGTAGGAAAATTCTAGATCAATGTTAGAGTTACAGGGATAGAAACTGTTGGGGAGTGGTTTTATGTGGCATGCAAAACATGCCTGAAGAAACTCAAAACTTAGGGACAAAGGTTTCTTTATGATAAATGCAACACATATGACACCAAAGGAAATCTAAGATATAAACTATAGATTAGAGTTGTTGATGGAACAGGAAACATTGCACTACTCCTTTGGGATAGGGAATGTACACAAGTTATAGGAAAAACAACACTACAGTTGAAGAAGGAAAATAAGGTACTATTTAAAATATTCATTTTAAGCAACAGTTAATATTGTTTTATCATGTGAACTCCAAGTTTATAATGCGGGCAAAAGTAGATGATCTGGGACTTCCAACTGAATTAGAAAAATTAGTCGACCTAAAAGCGCTTTTCTTAGTCCAAGTGTAAGATCTTCAAATGGGATCCTACTCAGTCATTAAATTAACTACCAATGAAAGGTTAGTGTGCAAGTATAAAGGTTCATATTACTCTAACAACCAAGTCTACTTTAGTTATCTTAGTAACCATAAATTTGAAAAAACATACCTGTCACAATCTCTATTTGTAAAAGTAGGCTTCATCTTTTTACATATTATAATTCTAATTATCAGATTAATTTCACTTTGTCAGGACTCAGATTTATTTTCCAAACTTAATCAAACAACAGATGAGCAGGTAGCATTGAAATAATTCATATAGAAAGTATGTTCATACAAATTTGAATTGACCCTAATTAGTAAGTTGTTAGCTGATATCACATCTTTTATTTACATATGTGAAGGTCGAATCACAAACAGATGAGGTAACAAGTCCAACCAACTTTGAGACAAACAATTCACAAAACACACTGTCAGAGTTGACAAAGAGAAGGCTTAATAGTGATCTTTCCTCATCAGTCACCCAAAAGAGAAAGCCTAGAGTGAATGTGAAGAAAGAACGAGTTTGATATGGAAATTATTACAATTGTATTTATAATTGTACTATTTTACTATATTCGTATTAAGTAGGTAGTTGTTTTCCATTTGTAAACTGTTGAGAACAAGACCTGGGAATGATTTTGCAATCTTTTGACTTAACAATTTATTGTAGCTATAGTTTAACATAGGAAATTTTGAACATCTCTATTCCTATGTAACAGATATTATCAATTAAATGTTCGTACTATTATTGCTACTTATTTTTCTACTCGGATTTAATACTTTACATTAATTTTAACCTGTCTATCACCCTCCCACATTGGTATAGTCTAAACTATAAGAAATCAAACATATAATAAAACCAAAAAGCCATATTATTTCCTGTGAAATACTTTCCAACATTGGTCATCATAGACGATGCTAATTATTTAACAGCAACGGATCATAGACCAACATTTATGATATTTAAATAATAACGACCAAAAGAAGAGGTGGCATTCAATATTGTCAAGGCTAAGATCAATTTATTTATAAATGGTGATGTACAACTGATTATCCCCTCCAGAATATGTACCTTCACTTACTATTTTCAGGGTTAAAAAATAATCAGCTATACATCATCCATTATAAATGTTTTGCCCCACATATCATCATTGCCTCTTTATTATTTTTAAGTCATTATAAAGAGATCCCTTACATCACTATCAACTGGACCATAAGAAAATTAATAATCAGTCACAATTTCTTGACTCATAATCAAGTATTGACTACGATATTGTTTGGGGCTCAAAATATATGTAACACGCTTTACATCATCAACCCTTGGCTTTTTGCGAAAATTAGGATCATAGAAGATCCTCATAATGTAAAAGGAGCACAAGTGTAATATGATTAAATTTTATTACAACAGAATGTTTTTCTTCACTACCCAATCCTTATAGTCATGTTTGATGGAAGATGGGGATCTTTTCAATCAAAAACTTAGAATAATTAGTTTAAACCTGTAAAAGATAATAAAAAATTTAATATTATTTTTTATGTTTAGTCAAACTTTATATATACTATTTTTGAAATTTTGAATTGTAAAGCTTAGTTTTCAAAATTTCCCTCTTCAATTTTAGTTCAAAATTTTACATTGTTATAAAGGGATAAGGAACATGCAGATGATAGTAAGCACATAAGTTGCAAAAATATGCAGCAGAACATAATCTCTAACCAACCATCTGACATTCAGCTTATATGTAATTTATAGTTGAATATATATTAACAATAAAATTATGTTAACATCATATTAGTCTTTATTAAACTTACTATTTATCTAACATTTTTTGTGCTTGGCCAGCTAGAAAGAAATTAGCATACAGGAGTTGAAGATGAAGAAATTAACATCTACAACCACAATTGTGGGAAAAAGATCAAGAGAAGACACAACAACCGGTATTGAACTACAGTTATGAATGGTCTGCTTTAAATCAATGTTTTTCGACCCTACTTTGAAATAATAATAACACTAATAATAATAATAATGATCATGATAATAATGAAAATGACAATAATAATAAAAATAATAAAATAATAATAATAATATATATTCAAATATAATGGAAATATAATAAAATAAAATAAAGCTTGTAGAAATATGAAAAATGGTTGAGAGGGTTTAGGGTTCCACCTTGGGTTGGTGGTGACAGGTGGCACCAGTGGTGGTGCACGACGGCGGCGGCGGTGGCCGGAAAAAGAGAAGAAAAGGGGAAAAGTCGAATGCTAGAAAAAGAGGGGGAAAATAAGGGTGGAAGTAGGGGTGTTTAGGACTGCCTAGATGGAGAGGAGTAGAATGAGGATGGTGGCACACGACGGTGGTAGTGTTGGCCGAAAGTGGAAGAAGAAGAGAAAGAGAGGAGGAGAGGGAGGAAGAGAAAAAGAAGAGCAGGGGGAGATAGAGGAGGGTCTGCAGGTGTTTTTGGAAGTTGTAAGGGGTAGTAGTGGCTGCGAAAATGGTGGCTAAGGGTGGTGCGAACAACGGCGGATGGGGAAGAAAGGGTTGGTTGAGGGGGCTACTTTGCATGGCCGGGGTGACTCATGTAGGGAAAATCAAGGGAGAAGAGCGGTGTAGTTAGTTAGAGGGCGGTGTAGAGAGTACTTAGGTGGGTAGAGTGGGCGGTGGCGTTGGCTGACGACGGCGAAAATAACGTCTAAAAGGGTGGTGGCAAACGAGAGTAAGATTTCAGGGTTTTGGAAAAAAGGTTCGACCAAAGCCGGTTATGGGGGTATTTATAGAACTAAAGGATGGGTAAGGTCAGAGGGAAGAATGGGAGGTTCGGGCAGGTAGGTTAGGGTTCACTGGTGGCATCATTTGGCCAGCAAAATTCAAATCATGGCAGAGCATTTGAGCAGGAAAAGAGGGTCATGCGCGAGAAGGAAGGGAGGTGGGTTGGGGCAAGGTAGCTGGCGAGTCAGGGGGAAGAGAAATGAAGGAAAACGGCCAATCAAAATGGGCATAACCGGCGGTGAAACTCTCGGGAGCAGGGCGGCATTGCAAGTCGACTGAGGGAAGGGAGGAAGGAAGGAAGAAAGAAGAAGAAGGGGGACTGAACCGTCTAGCTGGGGAAAAGAAAAAAAATAAATGAAGATCGGGTCGGCGACGAGGAAACTTAAAACAAAACACAGTGTTTTGAAGCGGGCCGCGCTGAAGGAGAAAAGGGCAGGGAAGTTAGATCATCGAAGGAGAAAGGGGAGAGGGGTTTGGGTCGCTGGGCTGGCCCAGGTCGGGAAGGAGGAAGAAAAGAAAAGAAGAAGAAAGAAAAAGGAAAAAGGGAAAAAGAAAAAAAATAGGTGAGTTGGGTTGAGTAAATTAATTTAGA
This sequence comes from Tamarix austromongolica, assembly GCA_039764185.1. Classification (NCBI taxonomy): domain Eukaryota; kingdom Viridiplantae; phylum Streptophyta; class Magnoliopsida; order Caryophyllales; family Tamaricaceae; genus Tamarix; species Tamarix austromongolica. The sequence goes on from CM077817.1 coordinate 103,390,080, forward strand.
TATTTGGAATAATTAAAAATAATAATATTTAAATAAAATAATATTTAATTTTATTTTTAGGCTAATTTAGGATTTTTGAAAGATTTTTCCTAAATTCCAATTTAATTAGCAAAATACCCTAATTTTTCTTAATTAAAATATTTATTATTTTCATCTTGATTTGCCCTAATTAATTCCTTTTATTTTAATAAAAAATAACTTATTTAATAAATTTCCTAATAGATTCTTATTTAACTAAAATTCTTAAAATTAGGTTTTGGGGCATTTCAAGGACGCTAAATTAATCCCCACCCCATCCCTAATAAAATCCTTGAATTTTTTCCTTGATTCCAAACTTGAATAGAAGAATTTCTAATATAACTCTAAAGCCATTAAAAAAATTGTCAGCTCTAGTATCCAAGAGAAAATTTAAGAAGTGATTTGAATTTTGGCATTTTATTCCCTCTTTTTTTAAATAAAAAAATTGACTCATGTTCGGTTATATATTGCATTATCTTGGAAAACGGATGCTTAGAACATCATTACATAAGGTTTAACCAATCTCATAACAGAGAGAACCTAATATATACAAGCTCAAAGGAAAATCGGTGGCCATATACAACAATATATCTGCACACTTGTTGGCTTTGTGAAATACACGGGTTTAAATATAATCAACCTTCTCTTAAAGCATAATCTTGTACTCAGGAACTAAACCTTCATTCCAAAAAATCACATCTGAATTCTCATTGATTATATCAATTTCTATCTTGTTGTCAAACTCTAGCATTGCCTTATGCAAACATTGCTCCTTTAGAAGAGTCAAACCTTGGTAGATTGCCCATACCTCTGCAAATAGTGCATCACTGGTACTAATATTGAGGGCAAAACCATACAACCACCTCCCCATCTAATCATGTACGATTCCCCTACACTTACTTGATTCGAATCCTTCATCATGCAGACACCAACATTCAAATTGGCATAGTCATGTAATGAAGGTGACCAACCAATTTGCATGAATTGTTTACTATTATCTTCCGCAAGCGCATCAAATTGACTCCATGTCAACTCCATCTCCTTAGCTCTATTAAGAATGAAGCTCCTAGAGTTCCTTAGTATTATCCTTGCTCAAAAAGACCTATTAACATCTCCACTTCCAAAGCCACCAACAAGTCATGGCAAAGATAATGTGCTAAGATTTCTCCAAAATGTCATTATGCTTATCAATTAGATTAATGTCAATCCAATTTAGGAAGCTTCCCTAGAGAAAAAAGGGACTTGACTTCGCATGGACACAAGTTCCACCCAAAGAGTCCTTCTACAAAAGAACATTCACGGACCAACTTCTCAACATTTGCATTAGGTATTCCACACAAAGAGTAGAGTTTGCAATCAATAAAGTTTTTTATCTCATTGGTCATTTGTAAAATCTAGGATCACTCTCCATAGAAAGGAAAAAAGAAGAAGATATAAATGTTTTGTGTCGTACACAATTTCCATGCCAACTTCTGATTGAAGTGTTGTCAACCCAGACTAATACTTAGTAAGATCTTATCTCTTGTAGTAACAAAATACCCCCCCCATAACCATATGACTTCATACCAAATTGTTTGGTATAGAAGAATAAATTAGACAACAGATACCAACAATACTCAATATAATAGCATTGGGAAGAAGATGAGCAAAAAGGGATGGTATGATTCTTCTTATGGAATTGGAGATTTGAATGGATGGAGGTGATGGAATTTTTTATGTTTGAAATTGAATAAGGAGAAGGAATATATTCAAACAACAATTGAGAAAGAATTCAATAAGAAGTTTAAACTTTGAATGTTAGAATACATTCAAAGCACTCTATCAAATATCACTCCAAGTATTCTTAGTTGGGATTACTCACTCGCAAAAGAGGTAAATATCCAAATTCAATACTTATGCTAGATTTCAAATGAATCAACCATATGTTATAAGTGTCAAAAATTATGCATTATATAGGAAGTCATACATTGCTAACTAGTACACTGAAATAGCCAAATGACACACACATGGCTAATTGGCACATAAACTAGTAATAACAACATAATTATATCCTATATAATACATGAATCAACAAAGACTATTACAAACAAAGTAAGCTTATACATGAAAATAACTAACAAGAACCCTAATCAAAACAAGGATCATGACTACGGTGCTGACTAAGTCTCTTGACTTGTGGAGTTAACTTTCATGTATAATGGCTCTCTTTGACTTGTAATAGCTTGTAACACATGAAATCTTACATATGTTGACATCTTAAAGTGGCTTGATCATATTCTTGCAAATATGTTACATGCCTACAAGAATGTATTAAAGGAAACTCATTAGTAGGGTTAGTCACATTATTAATATCATTATCAAAGACATATAATGTGATTGGTTCTATAATTAAGTATACCAAATATTTATCATCTTGAAGATATATGGATGCTCTTATTTCATTCTCGTCAACTTGAGAAGAATTTGTCCTCAAATTGACATCACTAAAGTAAGGAGACAAATCACCAATATTAAATGTCCTTGAAACACCACTACATGATTCTAAAAGTTCAAGTTTGTAAGCACTTTCTCCAGATTTTCTAAGGATTTTAAATGGTCCATTGGATATTGACATTAGTTTATGTTTTCTTAGATTAGGAAATATTTATTTTTGCAGATGTAACCAAACTAAATTATTGGGAGAAAATACCTTTTGAGTATGATGTTTGTCAACTTGCTTTTGGTACCTTTCATTAGCTCGTTCTATGTTCCTCTTGATTCATCGATAAAGATTTTGGAATAACTTCACTTGTTTCTTAGCCTCATAGTTTTTATGTTCACCTTTCTTCAAGGGTATCATATCAACTAGTACGTAAGGATTTACCCCATACACAATCTTAAATGACTTAAGCAGGTAGTACTTGAAGGACTTTAATTATAAGAAACTCTACATGAGCTAACTTAATATCCCAATCTTTAGTACTTTTCCTTACCAATTCTATCAACAAAGTGCCAAGAGTACGGTTTGTAACTTTATTTTGTCCATCAGTTTGTGGATGGTGTGAAGTACTAAATAACAAATGAGTTGCTAACATGTGTCATAATGTCTTCTAAAAGTAACTAAGAAACTTGAAATTTATATCCAAAATAATACTTTTAGGGATGCCATACGTTTTCATAATTTTTTTGAAATACAAGTCAACAACATGTATAACATCATTTGAAATACCCCAAAACCCTAATTTTAGAAATTATGGCCAAATAAGGATTTATTATAGAAATTAGTTAAATAAATTAATTTATTAAAATAAGAGGAAGAAAATAAGGTAAAATCAAGAGGAAAATAATAAATAATTTATTTAGAAAAAAATTAGGGTGTTTTGCTAATTAAAATGAAAATTAGGAGAAAATATTCAAAAATATCCTAAATTAACCCAAAAGGCGAGTTTATTTATTATTTTATTTAAAATATTATTAATTTAAATATTTAAAATACCAAATGTCCTAAATACCCCAACCCATCTATTTTCTTTTTCTTCCCTTTTTTCCTTTCTTCTTTCTTTTCCTTTTTCTCTCATTTCTCCTTTCTTCTTTTTTTCTTCTTCCCCGATTGGGCCAACCCTCGCTGCCCACCCTTTCTTCTTTTCTTCTCCTTTGGCGTGACCCAAGACCGCATGCCTCACCCTTCCTTTTTTCCCCATTGCCAACCCGGTATGCCCCCTCTTTTATTTCTTTTATTTCTTTCCCCCCTAGACCACCCAGTCCAACCCTTTTTCCCTTCCTTCTTCCCCAGCCCGACCTACAACTTTGAGACCCTATAGCCCCATTTTTCGCCGGCCAACACCACACTCCGTCCGGTAGTCCTTTCCCTCTCTCCCCCATCGTTTTCTTTCCCATTTTGACTCAACAAACCCTCTCTCCCTCCTCATGCACACCTGCTCCTCTTTCCCTTCTCTTCCCCAACCACCAACTCCTTGCCATGGCAGACCTACGCTTCCTGCCACCACCGACCTGTGGTCATGCCTCAATTTCCCCCTCTTATCATCTTCCTCCTCTGTCGTTTTCCCCTTCAATTGGCCTATAAATACCACAAGGGCAGCCATAATCGGGCTCCTTTGATTCGCAACCCAAAAAACCATCCTTTACACCACCTCCCGATCAGATGACCACCCCGTCGCTACCGCCCAGCGCCACTGCCCAAGCCACCCATGAAACCATCCCCTACATCACCCTATACCAAACTACACCTTCCTCTACCCTTGATTTACCCTATACGAGCCACCCCGGCCGTGCAAAGTCCACCTCCCAATCAACCTACCTCGACAACCGCCGCCCTTCGCACCACCGTCCACTACCAATTTCGCAACAACCAACACCCCCTCTACCCTTCAGAACAACCAGGGGAGCTCCCTCTACCTCCCTCTACCTCCCTTTTTCCCTGCCACCCTCTCCTTCCTCCACTACCTTCGACCACCACACCCGTCGCCATGCGCCGCTCCCTTTGGCTGCACCACCACCTCCATTCCAACCCTCTTCACTTAAGGCACCCACCACCACCTCAATCACTCGCTCGTTCCCTCTCTCCTAGCCCATACAACCACCTCTCCCTCTCTCTTCTCCCTCCACCGCTGCTGCCGGTGCCCCCACCATCCCTAGGTAGCCATCTAACCTCCCTAACCCCTAAACCCTTTTTATACAAGTATTAGTAATGTTTAGAAGTATTAACAATATTATTCTTAATAATAATAATTATTATTATTATTATTATTATGTTATCATAATTATTATTTAACCTAACTTCATAATTATTCTAACTAATATTATTATTATTAAGGGTCGACAACCTTATTATTATTATGATTACCACTATTTTTATCATCATCATCATTACTACTACTACTACTACTACTACTATTATTAATACTAACCTTAGCATATGATCACTTCTATTATTATTATTATAAATATTTGAATCCTTATATCACTATTACCATTTTAATTATTATTAGTATTATTATTATTATTACTATTATTACTATTATTATTATTATTATTATTATTTCCATCACTATTACTATAATTGACCATATTATCACTAATGTTACTACTATTATGATTATTATGACCCTTGTTAGTATTATTCTTAAGATTAGAACTATTATTAATATTTCTATTATTATTATTATTACCTTGTCATTATTGTTAATATTTCATATATCACTAATCTTACTATCACTACTAGCATTATTATTAATAGTATCATTATGGTCACTACTTTAGTATTACTAATATCACTATCATTATTACTAAGATTTGGGTTGTTATTAGTATTATCACTACAAATATTACTACTACTACTATTATTAATAATAATATTAAAGCTATTAACTTTAATAACATAAATATTGCTATTAATACTTTAACATGAATCAATGTACCTCCTAAGACCTATTTTGACTAGTGATGACATGGTTAGCTACTTGGAGAATAATAACCCTACTTTTATTTATAAAAAAAACTATTACTATTATTAACCCTAATAGTAGGCCATGATAAGGGTAAGGTAGGAAATGATGGTAATTTTGGTAACGGGGAGATTAACCCATAGTATTTCCCTCTTATAGGTGAATCAAGTCAAAGCTCGGTGTTGTATTAGGTAAGGATATGGTTAAGGCTTTTTATGTGTAAGAATGTACTATGTGTGCTGGTTTGATGGGTGTGCTTTATATTTTATATTATCATGTTCTTGTGGCGCAGCTTGCTAAGTATGGAGCTAAGGTAAGTTGCATGTGTTTATGATATGTGTAATGTGATGTTATTACTTGTACTTAAATTATGCTTATGTAATACTGCCCCTTATGATATATATGATAGGAGGTCCTAAGTAGTATGATGTGGTTGTGAGAGAAATGGAAAAGAATGGGGAAAGTGAATTGATTAGAAAATGGTAATGATTACCTAATTATCTTATGACCTATGGGTGGATAAAAAGAGGAATAATAGGAATGAAATTAAGGGAATGGATCAAACATGCATGGGAAGTCTAGGGTTTGCATGGGATGGTTAGCCTTTGCATGGGGATGACTTTTACGTGGGAAAAGTTGATTTGAGGATCGAATAAAGTAAGGGAAGAATTGTTAAGGTGATTGGAGTCCATATGTGAAAAATAGTACTTGAGTTGATGTAAGGATGCATGGGAATTTGACTAGGGTTTTGGAAGGAAACCCTAAGTGAGAGAAATGTGTGGGAGGAAAAATTAATGGAAATGGTTAGAATGAGGATAAAAGATGGAAGGGGTGTCACATGGAGGAAAAGTGAGTCAAGTAAGAAGAATTTATTTGGGTGTTGAGTGAGTGGCATAAAAGAAAGGAGAAGTACTAGGGTTTTTAGGGAGCTAACTAGGGTTTTTGGTGATCATGTGTGGGAGTTGGATAGTGAGGTTGTATTGTCAAGTGTGGGTCAAGGGAAGTGATGGTTTTGGTAATATTGAAGAGTTTTGGGTTCATTGTGAGTGGGAAGAGATGGAAGGAAGTCTCGGGGATCATGGGTTACTTTGGATATGTGTCATGTGGAAGAGGTGATGGTAAGTAAGAGTAATGAATGAATAACATCGTATTGGGAAAGAGAGGTGCTAGAGTTTTGAGATGGCCAACTAGGGTTTCATGGCCACCTGTATTATATGGGAAGTAAAATGTGGTGCTTGGAGATGAATCGAGCGAGGTAATAAATTGGAGGAGTATGAGTTGCATGGGATAGAGGCAGGTTGGGCCATATTGTAACACCCCCAAAATTCACTACTGAAAAATTTCGTTTTATTAAAAGATAATTGCGGAAGCAGATAAATAAAACGTGAACTTTGGGAGTATTACCGCCACACTTAGTACCAGACCGGTTCACTCATACCGTTCCAGTACCAAGTGCTAAGGCTAAGAAAATGAAATACAGCTTGAAAGAAATTCAACACACACAAATCAGAGTAGCGCATCAAACCGTTCACAAGAATAAAATCCACCAACGGTGGTTACTTTAACAACGTTAATATTTAAAACCAAGAATTTAAATGAGAAAGAGAAAAAGCTAACGGTACCGGAAAATTCCTTACTCTCCTTCCCGTAACCCACTTGAGTAGCACCTGAAAATACCTGCAAGGGCACTGCCCATTGAATAGGCAGGGGGCCCATAAAGGGAATCCCTTCAGTACTACGGTACTGAGTAACCCTTTAATACCACACTTAAAGACAGGCCCGCATAGGGCACATAATGCAAGTCACGCACATAAATAATGAGAGGTGCATACATAACAATAACATGTAACACAAGTTATAATTCACGATCGATACTTTGGGCCTTAAGCCATTATTCCGTCATTAATCCATCAATATCATATTTTATATCCATGTGAGAACGAGAACCCCACTATTATAGCCGGTGGACCGGAAGTCAACACACAGGGCAAAACGCCTCTGACCACTATTATTGCCGGTGGACCGGAAGATAAACACACAGGGCAGAACGCACCTGACCACTATTATTGCCAGTGGACCGGAAGATAAACACACAGGGCAGAACGCACCTGACCACTATTATTTGCCGGTGGACCGGTCTGGCCCCGACTCACATGGTGTTCCACTATAAGTGATTAGTATTTTTCCATAACCTTATTCACATACATAACTGATTTTATTGAGCACGGGACCCCCACTATTATTGCCGGTGGACTGGAATACATATAAAATCATCCAGGGCACAACGCTCCTGGCCACTATTATAACCGGTGGACCGGTACTCATAATCACACACCAGGGCAACACGCTCCTGGACCACTATTATAACCGGTGGACCGGTACGCAATATCACATACCAGGGCAACACGCTCCTGGACTACTATTATATCCGGTGGACCGGTACTCAATATCACATACCAGGGCAACACGCTCTTGGACCACTATTATAACCGGTGGACCGGTACTCAATATCATAATCATCTGGGCCCGACTCATTAATATTCCACTTTCAATAATAGTATCTTTCCTTTATTTAATCAGCACATCAATCATATTTATTTGCCTCGAATGGGAGATCGATAACCCGGGACACAAAGGTACACCGGTCGTACCGGTGCATATCAGCTACTCAGTACCCTTTAACCATGAACCCAAGGACACAAAGGTACCCTGGTCGTACTGGTGCATAAAGCTAACTCAGTACCCTACCGACAAGGACACCTAATCCATAAGTATGCATACCCCCTAACTAGGTCCGTAGAGCTAGGAAGAGTAAGATATAGGGCCTGGCTGGGGCACAAAGGCACACCAGCAAATACCAGAATAATCGTGGACTAAACCACGTCCTTAGGGTAGCGACCCCTAAGGAGTCACCATTCCCGATCTCGAGGTCTTTCACTTTAAGTAATAGTGTCTTAATTAAGGTGATCACGAAAAGCACGATAATCCGATACTTATTCACTTTCAATCGTTTCGATATCATTAATCGTTTTTTATTCAGAGGATTATCCAGGATGTCACAGAGAAACCCCCAAGGCCATACTAATCATTAGATACTCTTACTTGGCTAATCAGCATTATTTAATCATATTAATGCTCCACAATCTCAAAGGCATGTCAGGTACAAACCACTCATTTTCTCTTTTCTTATATAATTGTTAAGTATCAATTCCTTACTTGATAAATTACCACATTACCCTTAAGGTTGCATAATTACCAAATTACCCCTTATCCACTTTAGATTACCAAATTGTCTCCTACACTTTTTAAATCCCCATTCACCCCTCATAATGACTACACTTATCATATTTCCCTTTTGGTTGGTTATATTACCAAATCGCCCTTCTCCTTTGTTATAATTACAAAACTGCCCTTGAGTTGGATAAATTACTAAATTACCCTCCTTCATTATCATGATTACTATTTTGTCCCTTTAGTTGGTTAAACAATTATCACTTTACCCTTTTATCGGCTAAATTACCAAATTGCCCCTTTAGTTGAACAAATTACCAAATTGCCCTTCTCCTTTATCATAATTACCATTTTACCCCTCTCAATTATTTTAATTGCCATTTACCCTTTTTAATTATCACAAATCCCAAATTACTCTTCTTCATAATTACCAATATTAATTTACCCTTTTTCATAATCAAAATTACTATATTACCCTTCTCCATTATTAAAATTACCATAATGCCCTTTAATTGGTTAATTTACCAAATTACCCTTCTATAGTATCATACTTATCCAATTGCCCTTCTACAATCATAATTTAATTGCTAAATTATCTTTTGTCGTTATCATAATTACCAACTTACCCCTTACTCCCAAGTTTACCATAATATCCTTTCATTTACAAAATTACCATTTTACCCCTTACATCCAATTTTACCATAATATCCTTTTATTTATGAAAATTACCACCATACATCTTTTACTTTACAAATTACTATTTTACCCTTTTACATCCAAGATTACCATCTTTATCTTTCCTTACATAATTACCATTTTGCCATTCTTTTCCAATTTACCATATTACCCCTTTACTTATAAATTTCCACTTCGCCATTCACTTATAAAATTTACCATATTACCCTTTACTTATGAAATTACGATTTTGCCCCTCTACCTCCAAAATTACCATAATGCCCTTTTTACTTGAACAATTACCATAATGCCCTCCTTCATCCAAAATTACTATTTTACCCCTACTTCCAAAATTACCATTTTACCCTTCTTTCTCACAACTTACAATTTTATCCTTTACTTGTAAATTATCATTTAACCATTTAATCATAAAATTTCCATATTATTCTTTTATCTCAAAAATTACCGAAATACCCTTTTCACTTATAAAATTTCCACTCAACCCCTTTATTCACCATTTTTATGAATTTACTAACACTACATAAAATAATGATATTAATACTTCATTTTTATCATCTAAGTCCACCAACTTGTCATTTTTCGACATAATACTCATTAGCAACTACACACATTGATTTATATACCTCATAAGCATAATTACTAAAATACCCTTAAACAATAACATCATTCATGCATTAACAACATGGTACATCATAAACAAGTATTTAACATTTCTATCCATATTCCAACTCCTTCTTTATTTAACATACCTACATATGGCGCGAAAGTTATCATGCTCTTTCTTTTTAACAAACGATATAAGAAACCATAAACATATCATGCTAAGCATACAAAACATGCATAAAATCATACTAAACCCTAAATGTGCTAGCATGCGTTTTTCCATATATTTAAGGGAGGATTAACGGTTACCTTAATCCCGCAAAATATCAAATCTTACCAAGCATAATTAGCAACTCAACACCTAAAAATAATATCCATCATATTTATGTTAGAAATAAGAATCCAAGTATAAAACTTTATAAATTTTAATTAATAAAACACTTAACATAAAATACCATTATACCTTAAAAATTATCCACGAAATTTTCAAAATAAATGGGAGAGCTCACGCTGCATGAGCAGCGTGAGTTTCATGCAAAAATGAGGGGTGGAAGGGTTCGAAGGGGGGTAAAGGAAGCAAAATCTACTATTTTTGGGTTAGGGTATTTAGGCTAGAAAAGGAGGTGGTTAGGGGAGGTTCTAAGGCAAGCGAATGGTGCAGAAGTGAAGAGGGGGTGTAGGTGGAGGCTAAGGGTGGTTTCACAGCGACGTAGGGCGGCGGAGACAGCGGTGGCGAGGCGGCGAAGTTGGCTGCCAAGCAGTGTCGAGGGCGAGGGGCTGAGAAGGAAGGAAAAGGAGAGGGAAAAATGGAGGGGTTAAAGGGCTGTTTTTGGCTAACTAATGCATGGAGGTTGTAGAGGGGGTTGCAGGGTCTTGAATGGTGGCTTGGGTGGCGGAAGAGGCGGCCGGAAGGCGGCGATCGGCGGCGTTACATGTGGGCTATCGAGTAGGGTGAAAAACTGGGAGAAAAGGAAGAGGGGAGGAAGAGGGAGTTGCGGGGTGGCTCGGGTGGTGTTGGGGCGGTGTAGGGAGGTAGCATACGGTGGCAGAAGGCGGCTCTAGGGGTCCAGTTCGGCGGTGTACGCGGCGGAGGGTGGCGGTGGAGCAAAAACAGGGGAAAATGGGAGAGGAAGAAAATGAGAGAGAGAAGGGAGGATCGAGGGGGTAAGTAGCTCGAAATGATGGGCAGAAAATGGACGAAGGGGAGAAGAAAAAGAAGAGGGAGAAGAGAGGAGGTAGGGGTTGATCGACGACAGTGTTTAGGGTGGCAGGTTGTCGTAGGGTGGCAGGGGGAGGTTGGCGAAGAGGGTAAGGGGAACCATGCGGGACGGGGTGCATGGCTGCCCAGTTCTAATTTGGTGAAAAATGTAGGGGAGAGAGAGAGGGAGGTAGAGACAAATGGTGGCAGAAGGTGGCAGTGGTTGCAGAAAGTGGCAGCGGGAGGCAGCAGCTGGTGGCAGTCATGGCGAAGGGGACTAATCGGGCTGCTGTGTCGAGGAGGGTGGAGAAGAAAGAAAGAAGGGAGAGGGAGGGAGACCGAACCGGTCCGGCGCAGGGAAAAGAAAAATCTGGGCCGGTCCAGGGTGAGGGGAAGAGGGGAAAAAAAGGAGAGGGGGTCGGGCTGTGCGTGGCTGGGGCGAGGGGAGGAATGGGTCGCTGGCCCAGGCGCAAGGAGGGCACAAACCTGGCAGCCCGAGCCAGGAAAAGAAGAAGGAAAAAAAAAGAAAAAGAAAGGAAGGAGGAAAAGGAGAAAAGGAGAAGGAAAAAAAGAAAAAGAAGGAAAAATAGAAAATAGGAAAAACCATTTAATTTAATTCAGAAAATAATAAAATATAATATTTTGATAAATTATTTAATTTAATAATTTAATTCAATATAATTAAATATATTGGCTCAAAAAGGATGATATTAGTAAAATATTAGTTTGAAAAATTATTTAAATAAAAACAATATGATAAAATAACAAAATATTTATTTTTAATTTATTATAAACTCCTATCCGCATTTACATACTCAAAAATCCATAAGATAATTACACTAAGTAATTTTAAAAGCTAATTTATTTCAAATAATAGTTATTTATTAAAATATAGGTTTTCGAAATTTTGGGGGGATTACACATATATTCCAAATTAGGGTTTTCCCAGAAGAAAACCCTAGAGAGTGATATTAAGTTGATTTAGAAATATGGAAAGTGGGCCTTGGAGTTGAGTATTCATAGTAATGAGGAAAGAGTGGGAAAGGATATTTGGATGTACTAGAGGAAGTAAAAGTCCCAAAATATGGGATAGGATTGTCGGGAAGTCGAGTGAGTTGTGCATGTCTAGTCAGGGTTGTGTATGGAATAAGATACAATAAAAGACTAAGTACTTAAAGTGAAAGATTATTGAGCCAAGGCCCAGTGAGGTTATATATTCTCCGGTTCACCGGCTATAATAGTGGGAGATTCTGGGCTCGATAAACCAAAACTTGTATGGTAATAAACTATGAAAAGATAATATTTACTTATAGTGGAATACCTTGTGAGTCGGGGCCAGTGAGGATATATATTTTCCAATCCACCGACAATAATAGTGGTTAAGTGCGTTCTGTCTTGTGGAGTGTTTCGGGTCCACCGGCTATAATACTGGGGTTCCTGTACTCACGCGGAATTAATATGAGAAATTTATGAACTAAAAGTATAAGGCATGGAAAGATACTAATTATTTACAGTGGAACATCATGTGAGTCGGGGCCAGTGAGGTTATATATATATATATATATATATATATTTCAGTCCACTGGCAATAATAGTAGTCAGGTGTGTGTTGCCTTGCTGAGTGATTCCGATCCACCGGTTATAATGGTGGTCAGGTGCGTTATGCCCTGTGGGGTATTTTCGGTCCATCGGCTATAATTGTGGGGTTCTCGTACTCTCATGGAATTAATATAAAAGAGGTGTAAGATAAATTATTAATATAAGTCTGGCCTGATCTTGTAAATCTGAATTATTGCCTTGTACGCCTTACGTGTTTATCTTCTTGCATGGCCTTACTTGCGTGCTTCTTGCTGGTCTTACCCATATAGTTACCTTACTCAGTACATAGCGCATTGACCACCCATTTCATGGGTGAGCATTCCCACTAGCAGAGGGCCCACCTGAGTTTGTGCATGTAGGAGATGTAATCTTCTATGCCTACGACACTTATAACGCATCGGACGGGGCTGAGGGTTGAGCTTGGACTTGGTTTGGGGACCGAGAGCGTCTTGGTCGGAATCTCTTTTTCATTTCATTTACCCTATATTGTTTTACCTTAATCTTGTTTTATCGTATTATACTTTCTTTTCCTTTGGGAACTTTAATTATGTACTCCTTTAGATTGTAAACCTTTTTACGTGTACTCTAATTTCCATGTTATTAACTTTATAGTTCTTTTATGAATTTTTGTTTTACGTATTGACTCATGTTTGACGATAATCCTTTTCAGCTTTAGCACTTAGTACTGGGACGGTAGGAGTGAACCGGTATGGTACTAAGTGTGGCAGTAATATCCCCAAAATTTACATTTTTGTTATTTCGCTTCCGTTAAACCTTTTCATTAAACGAATTTTTTTAGTAGTGAATTTTGTGGGTGTTACAAATTTTTATTGCATGGAACAAAATAAGCCATTTTAGAAAATATATCTACCACGACCATAATAGAGTCTTTACTTCTTTGTGTTCTAGGCAACCCTAAGATAAATTCCATACTAACTCCTTCCTATGGTTGACTAGGTATGGGTAATAGGATATATAAATCTTTGTGAAAGAAAAGTTTACTATTTTTGCAAGTAACACATCATTTTACTATAATTTGTACACCCTTTATGATACATGGCCAATAGAAATTCTCTTATACTATTTCTAATGTTTTTTAGTACCAAAATATCCTACTATAGCTCCTTTATGTAACTATTTTATAAGTAAATATCTTATACTCGTTCTTGGTACATAATTTATTAAGTCTAAATAAGAATCCATCTTGTATTGTATAATTATCATAGTTCCCATTTTCTTTACGTGCTTGATATTCCTCATGAAAATCTTCATCATTATGATACCTTTCTTTTAGCATTTTAAAACCTAGCAGTTTAGCATCTAACAGGAGCATTGCACAATTTATTATTGAGGGTGTTAAAGGCTTTAGTGGCTTCATTTCCCCAAATAAATTATCTTTTTTTTATGAGTTGAGTAATAGGTGCAGCTATAGTAAATAAATATTTAATAAATCTCCTATAGAAACTAGCTAACCCATGAAAACTTCTCACTTTGTGGATATCCTTAGGAATATGCCACTTTTGAATAACTTGTATCTTTATAGGATCGGCTTTAATACCCTTTCCACTAATAATATAACCAAGAAAAACTATATTTAAAAGTATAAATTCACATTTTTCCAATTTTTCATATAATTTAGTTTTCCATAGCTTATAAAATAGTTTTCTTAGATGCATAAAATAATCATGTTCATTTTTACTATATACAAGTATGTCATCTAAATAAACTATAATGAAGTTACCTAAGAAAGGATGAAGAATTTCACTCATTAGTCTCATAAAATAACTAGGTGTATTATACAACCCATTCATAAATACCATACTTAGTCTTAAAGGTTGTTTTCCATTCACCCCCTTCCCTAATCCTCATTTGATGGTAACCACTTCTTAAGTCAATTTTGGAGAACACACGTGCACCACAAATTTCATCAAGCATGTCATCAAGTTTAGGCATAGGAAAATAATACATGATAGTTCTATTATTCAAGGCTCTAAAATCTATACATATACGCTAAGAACCATATTTCTTAGGAACTAATAAGGCAGGTACACAATAAAGGCTCATGATTTCTCTCACATAACCTTTACTCACTAGTTCTTGGATCTATATTTGTAATTCCTTGTCTTTTTTCTGAATTACATCTATAAGAAGATCAATTAGGTAAAGGTATTCTAGGAATTAAATCTATAGCATGCTCTATACCTCTAATAGGTGGTAGTCTAAGAGGTAAGTCATCCAGAAACACATCATGATATTAATCAAGTAATCTAGTAAAGTTCAAATTGTTAGACTTTTTTCCCCAAATTGAAATTCATTCACTACTAAGGCATAGCAAACACCCTACTCCTCAATGTAATTAATATTTTTTTATGTAAGAATAAGTTATTTTTAGTCTCAGATAGTTGCAAATAATCCCAATGAGATGGTTTCAATTTATATTTATTTTCATCTTTAAGAACAATATATTCATTATTCACACCATCATGAATTACATTTCTATCATATTGTGATGGTCTTCCTAACAATATACCACAAGCATCCATAGGTAAAACATCACATAATACCTCATCATGGTAATCACTAATGCAAAAAGTAATTAGGATTTGCTTAGTTACTTTAGCTCATTTGTCCTTATTAGGATATTGTAGTGAATATGGTTTAGGATGAATAGTATTCACTAAATTAGTAACACCCCAAAATACTACTAAAAAATTTCATTTTACAGCGGAAGTGTAATCAACATAACCGGGTGTTATCATCGTAATTGACAAAAATCATACTTACCATCCCCACCTTACGTCAATCACAAGGTAAAACAATTTAAAATGATCAATAGGATAAATAGAAAACGATAGGAGTTTCATAACACAAACACGAGTTTAGAGATTAACTCTGATTATAATAATAAAATACAACAAAAGGGATACCGTGGATGTAATCCCCCAAAATTTTAAAAAGCCTGTAATTTAATAAATAACTTTTATTTGGAATAAATTAGCTTTTAAATTCACTTAATCTAAATATTTTAGGGATTTTTAAGTATATAAAATTGGATATAATTATTTAATAAATTAAAATAAATATTTTATTATTTTATCATACTCTTTTTATTTAAATAATTTCCAAACCATTATTTTACTAAAATTATCCTTTTTAAACCCATATATTCAATTATATTAAATTAAAATCTTAAATAAATTTATTACCTAAAAATATTACATTTTATTATTTTATAAATTGAATTATTTTGTTGTATCCCATTTTCCCTTTTCTTTTTCTTCTTTTTTTTCCTTTTCCTTCTCTTTTTCTCCTTTCTTTCTTTTTCCCTTTTTCCTTCCCATGGGCCGCTGGCCTTGGCCTGCCTCCCTTCCCCCTACGTGATTGGGCCGCTGACCCATCTCTTCCTTCTCCCCTCCTTTCCTTTCTTTCCCCTCGGCCTGACTCCCCTCTCTTTTCTTCCTTCCTCCCCCACGCGAGCCTTGCCTGCCTCCCTCCTTTCTTTCCTTTCCTTCTCCTCGACCAGCCTGACTCAATGCCTCTCCCCCTGCGTCGGCCTACACGCACTCACGCAACCCCCTCCCCTTTCTTCTTTCCTTCTTCTTCTTCCATTTTCCCTGGTACCAAAACCCGACCACCTCCGCCATCTCCGCCACCCCACCTGCAACCCTCTCCCCCTACTACTTCCCCTCTCTCTCTCTCTCTCTCTCATCGTTTTCCTTCCCTATCCCTGCCCCACCACCTCTCCCTCTCCTTGCCCATACCCCTCTCTTCTCCTCCCTATCCCTGCAACTCCCATTCCCCTACCACCCTGCCGCCGCCCTACCAAGCCACCCTATCCCCTCCTTTCTCTTCCTCTTCTTTTTCTTCTTCCCTCCCTGCCTCATCCTTCCATTTTCTCGAGCCTCACATGCCTCCTCGACCCTCTTTTTCTTCCTTTCGTCTCCTCCCATCTCTCACCCTGTTTTTGCTTTGCCGCCCCGCTCTGCCTCAATAGCCACCTGCATCACCCCCTGCCACCCTCTATCTTACCCCTGAACCATCACAGCACCCCTCGAGCAACCCCGTAGCCTCCTTCTTCCTCCCCTCTTTTTTTTTTCTCCCTTCTTGGAAGCCACCTTGCGCCACTCCTTTTCGTTGCCTTTTCGCCACCTCTGCCGCCACCTGAGCCACCAAACTAATCCTTACAACCCCCTCTACCACCCTTAAACCTCCTTTGGCCGAAACCACCACCCGCAAGCCTTCATTTTCTCCCTCCCTTTTCCCTCCTTCTCAACCCCTCCATCTCGACTCACCTCAGCATGCCCCCTTTGCAGCCTCGCCACTGCCGCTATTAACCCTTCCCCGACCACCACCTACACCCCCTCTCCACCTCTACACCCTTCCTTTGCCTTAAATCCTCCCCCATATGCTCTCTTTCCTAGCCCCAAATCCCTAACCCAAAAATAGCCCATTTCTCCCTTCCTTTCATCCAGCTTCGAACCTCTCTCCTTTTGTTTTGCATGCACCTCATGCTACATGAGCAAGATGAGTTGCTGCATGCCTTGGTCATTTTTTTAAAATAAATTTTAAGGTATAATAATATTATAATTTAAGTATTTGATTAATTAAGTATTATAAAGTCGTATACTTTGATTTTTCTTATTTCTAATATAATAAATCTTGATATTATTTTTAGGTATTGGTTTTGCTAATGAAAGCTTGAACCTTTAACTGGAATACCGGTAAGGTTTGTTTTGCGAGAATTAAGGTAATTATTAAATCCCACTTAAACGCATGGATAACGTATGTTAGCACATTAGGCTTTTTAATATGTTATTATGCTTGATATATGATGTTTAACATAATATATGTAGTTCTTGTGTTGATTGATAAAAAGGGAGCATGTTAGATTATATGCTATTTATGGAAATATTATTTAAAGTAAAAGTTTGGTTATCAATGAAAACGTTAAGTATTTATCCATGTTGTATTATTCTATTGTGATCTTTAATGCATGGTTAATATTATTGTGAGTCCTAGGGGTATTTTAGTAATATGTATTGTGTAAGAATGTAGCCTAATGTGTATGAGTGTTAATGAGTATTATATTAAATATAATAGTTGGGGAGTTAGATAATGAGAATGGGGTATTAATGCTAGTAATTCATGTGGTCATGATAATTTAATATAAGTGGAGTAATAAGGGATAAAATGGTAATTTGTAAGTGAAAAGGGTAAATTGATAATTTTGGAAGTAAAGGGGGTAAATTGGTAATTTTGGAGATAAAAGGGTAAAATGGTAATTTGTAAGTCAAAAGGGTAAATTGGTAATTTTGGAAGTAAAGGGTAAATTGGTAATTTTTGAGGTAAAGAGGTAAAATGGTAAATTTGTAGTTAAGGATAAAATGGTAATTTTGTAATTAGAGGGTAAAATGGTAATTTCATAATTAAAGGGGCCAAATGGTAATTTTATAATTAAAGGGCAAAATGGTAGTCTTGGATGTAAATGGGCAAAATGGTAATTTTATAAATGAAAGGGTGTTATGGTAATTTTTGGAAGTTAAGGGGTAAAATGGTAAATTTGAAAGTAAAGGGGCAAAATGGTAATTTTGTAAATAAAAGGGGTAAAGTGGAAATTATAAAGGAGCAACTTGGTAATTATGATAATAGAGAAGGGCAATTTGGTAATTTAGCCAACTTAAGGGTAATTTGGTAATTTTGATAATTGAGAAGGGTAGTTTGGTAATTATGATAATAGAGAAGGGCAAATTGGTAATTTAACCAACTAAAGGGGTTCTTTGGTAATTAGGATAATGAAGAAGGGTAATTTGGTAATTTGACCAACTAAATGGCAATTTGTTATTTATAATAAAGGAAAAAAAGGACAAATTGGTAATCTAACCAACCAAATGGAAAATATATTAAGTGTAACAATTATGAAGAGGGATTAGTGACCTAATAGGTATGGGAGATAACTTGGTAACCTAAATCGAGTAAGGGGTAATTTGGTAATTATGCAACAAGAAGGGTAATATGGTAATTTGTCAAGTAAGAAAGGGATGACTTAGCAATTATATAAGTAAGGGGTAAATGAGTAATTTGTATCCAACATGCCGTTGTGATTGTGGAATTTCATAATATGACTCAGATAACGCTAAATAGCAAGGTAAGAGTATTTGATAATTACTAAGTATCACGAGAACGAATCCTAATTCGGAATTAGATGAGATTATGATGGCCTTAATAATTCCTCCGTGTTACTTTGAATAATCGTTGAATAAGAAATATCTAAAGTGAAAGACCTCGAGATCGGGAATGGTCGCTCTTTAGGAGTCGCTACCCTAAAGACTTGGTTTAGCCCACGGTTATTCTGGTATTTGTTGGTGTGCCTTTGTGCCCCAACCAAGCCCAATATCTTACTCTATCTAGCTCTATGGACCTAGTTAGGGGGTATGCATACTTATGGATTAGGTGTCCTTATCGGTAGGGTACTGAGTTAGCTTTATGCACCAGTACGACCAGGTTACCTTTGCGTCCCTGGGTTGATAGTTGAAGGGTACTAAGTAGCTCATATGCACCTGTACGACCAGGGTACCTTTGCATCCTTGGGTTGATAGTTGAAGGGTACTGAGTAGCTCATATGCACCAGTGCGACCGGTGTACCTTTTTGTCTTAGGATCTTGATCTCCCTATCAAGGCAAATAAATTGAATTATTATTTTGATTAAAAAAGAAAAACACTAATCGTGAACGTGAAAGATTAATGAGCTGGGCCAGTTGAATTATATTATGAATACCGATCCACCGAATATAATAGTGGCCCAGGAGGTTTTGCCCTGGATGATGTTATGAGTACCGAGCCACCGGATATAATAGTGGCCCAGGAGGTTTTTCCCTGGATGATGTTATGAGTACCGATCCACCGGATATAATAGTGGCCCAAGTGCGTGTTACCCTGGATGATGTATATTTGTATTCTGATCCACCAGCTACAATAGTGGGGGTCCCGAGCTGAATAAACTTGATTTGGTTGTGAATAAATTATGGAAAAATACTAATCACCAATAGTGGAACACCCTATGAGTCGAGGTCAGACCAGTCCACCAATGAATAATAGTGGCCAGGAGCGTTCTGCCCTAGAGACCGATCCACTAGTAATAATAGTGGTTAGGAGCGTTATGCCCTGTATGTATTCCGGTCCACCGGCTATAATAGTGGGGTTCCTGCACTCACATGGATATTTATAATCCGATATAATTGATAATGATGGACTAAGGGCTTAAGGGCCAGAAATATCGATTGTTCTTTATGGCCTACTAAGATCTGATTGATTTGTTAAGTATGTAAATGTATGAATGTGGACATTAAGTATTTACCTCTCATTATGTATGTATGTAGTATCATGTGTTGCATTGTCGGCCTGCTGTTAGGTGTGTTTTAAAGGGTTACTCAGTACCGTAGTATTGAAGGGTTCCATTCGTGGGGGCCCTGCCTATTCAATGGATAGTGTCTCTTGCAGGTCCTTTTCAGGTGCTATTCAAGTGGACTCTCGGGAAAGAGCGTAAGGTCCTATCCGGAATATCCTGGGAGTGTACTCTTTTTCCTTTAAAATTTACGGTTTCAATATATTTGTTGATTTGTAACCATCAATGGTGGATTTTATTATTGTAAAGTGTTGTATACGCTACTCTAATTTAAATATGTTTGAGTTTCTCTTAAGTTGTACTTTTCTCTTTTAGCCTTAGTACTTGGTACTGGAACGGTAGGAGTAAACCGGTCTGGTACTAAGTGTGGCGGTAATATCCCCAAAATTCACGTCTTGGTTATTTCGCTTATGCTGATTATTTTAATGAAACGAAAATTTTCAGGAGTAAATTTTGGCGGTGTTACAATGGATGAAAGAGTCCAAAAAGGTATCCAGATAAAAACATCATCTAGGTAACATGATGCTTTGCCTAAACACCCAGTACAGATAAAATTCACTCTTACCCACACAATGCATCAAAGGCAGTGAAATTAAAAACTAGGCCCTCAAAGACCTACACAAAACCATCAGGGTCCTCTATTCGTGGGAATGAGCAACACCCATGAAAAGGATGATCAGTACGCTACGTACTGAGTAAGGTGACAATACAGTGAAGACGGGGAAACATATAATTACATGCATTCACAGAAAAAAGTAGAATACATGCAAGATATAAAAATTGATACAAGGTAATTACTGGTCCGGATTTGTATTATTAGAATATAATATGATCCATTCTTTTATTTACGTTGAGTTCAAAGATCCCACTATTCTCTATTAGTGGAATGGTTATCAATATAACCCTGGGGCAAAATGCTCTATGCCATTATTCTCATCTAATGGAATGGACAGGTACTATCGGTCCTGACTCACATAGTATTACTTTTTAAGTAATTAGTATCTTATCAATGATTATGATTATTCTCGGAATTTATTTTAGATTGAGTTCAATGACTCCACTATTCTCAACCGGTGGAACAGTTATTCCACCCTAAGGTAAAATGCTCCTGAACACTATTCTTACTGGTGGAACTGTAATAATATACAACCTCGAACAAAATGCTCTGGCTACTATTCTTACCGGTAGAACGGTAATAATATACATCCCTAGGGAAAAATGTGCCCAGCTAATATTTTTGTCCGGTAGAACAGACATATACAACCGATCCTAACTCATTTGATATTTCACTTTAAATTATTAATATCTTATTCATGATTGGTTTGATGAGTAAAAAAAAATAATTAAGTCAAGAAAGACATCAACATACAGTTAACCAGACCATTCTCAAAGGTTAAGATACTTATTTTTCCCTTAAAAACCCTAAACTCACAATTTAGGCATAACTCCTCCTATATTAATCATTTACCCACCATATTTAGTATATCTTCCTAAAATACTGTTGTTATTAATATACCCGACACTCAAGGTCTAACTCTCACGTCTCACACATGCAATAACAGCCCTATCTCAAAAGTTACTATTTACAAGGCTCCCAAAATCCGAATTTCACATGTAAGTCATAAATCTTTCCATAAGGATCATATAATTACTAAATTCAATATACATTCACAAAATACTAATATTAAAAACATATCCAAATTTTGTGGCCTAACTCTAACATTTTGGGATATGTTGTTAATATTACCATTTTAAAGTTACTATTCCTAAATTAGGTTATTTTCTCATTTTAAAGAACTTACGACATTCATAATCACTCCAAAACACATCACATGGTATTATTAGCATATTATAATCCATATAACATGTTAAAATACCAAAATTTCATATTAATGCATATTGACCAAAATGCCCTTAATGATAGCTGTTAACCCTTATTTTACGAAAAGCTTATATTTTCACTATCATTATTTTCAAATCCTCCATTTATCAACATACACCTTAAATATAATTCTTTCCCACTTATCATACTTTAATGGCCCATACTATCCCACAATTTATACTCATCCACAAAAATACAACTTAGCGTAACATCATTGTATCAACATATATTTCGTTATTCTTACTTTCTTCCTATGATATACTTCATATTAATATATCATATCATAAACAACATGAATTTTAATAGTATAATAAAAATAACATGATAATATGATAACACACATAATCATACAAGCATTTAACACAAAACCCTAAACATCAACTTGTATCCTTACAAATAAAGGCTCCGGTCTTTAAGCACGTTTATCCTAACCCTCTTCTTCCGAAACTTCCAGAATATCACCTAAGAACAATTAACAAAACATAACTAGAATTAATGATATAATTAATGAAGGGTTAAGGAAATGGAAATGAAAAGAATGGGAAAAAACCAAATTGAGATTCAAAGGAGGTCTCGGCTAAAAATTGTGTAACAAAGAGGGATCGGTTGTGGTTGCCTAGCAACGACACAACCTGCCATTTCTAGAGGTGGTGCAATAACAAGGAAAGCTGAAAGAGGGGGTGAGATCAATGGAGTTGGCCGAAGGGAGGGGGTGAGCAATGGTGGAAATTGCAGAAGGATAGGGAGGTGTTTTGGTGGAGTTTGCAAAAGCTTGGAGGGATCGGATGGTTTTGCTGTAGCGAAGGGGTAGGAATGGTGGATATTTCTGCAGCTAGGGGAGATGTAGCAAAGGCTACCGGTGCTCAGGGTTGAGGTGTGGAAAATGCTGCCAATGGAGGTGTATATTGTAACGCCCCAAAATTTACGACATTTTTTTTTGTTTTATAAGCGGAAGCATTAACATAACATAACGGGTGTTACCGCCACACATAGCACGAGTCTAGTCCATACCTTTCTCGTACTACGCGCAAGGCAAAAACTTTACATCAAATAAATCAAAACTTACGGAAATAGATATAAATAGCAAAAGACTTGAATAATTTAGACATAATAACATAGTTTGGAGTACATGCTCCAGATAATACAATATCCAAAAGAGATAAGGGGGTTAAAAGAGATGAAGAGTCCAAAAGAGATATCCAAAATCTAGGGCACATAACATGTGCGACCTCGGATAGAAATAACTCTATGCCCTAACCCCAGGGGTATAAACCCGCATCACTCTGCCTGAGGAACCTCCTCAAAGTCCGCAGGATCATCATCATATATCTACGACACAACATCTACAAATGTGTAGTATCAGTACGCATCATGTACTGAGCAACACAACTATCCTAAAGAGATAGCATTGAGTGCGAGGTCCATGCGAAGAAAGTAATAGAGCATATAATAACAAGATAATATCATGCTTACATATATATGTTAATTGAGAACACGAAACTCAACCTTCAAGCATAAAATAATATAATATGGATATATGGGTAGATGGGCTCCATTGGTTATTATATTTTATCATCGTAATCACAATCAATTTATTATATTAACTTGAGGATGGAGACTCGAAGAGATCGTAACAACTAATCTAGTACTCGAACGGTACTAGCCCTAGCTGGCCCGCCTAGAAACGTAACCAGACCACCAATAAATAGGACACCTAATCACTTAAGTATGCATACCCCCTATAGGGCCGAAATATATCGAGACACCTATAGAGTAGAAGAGGGCCTCTCCGGACCTCGTAAGGCACCCGGGATCACAGAATAGAAAACACCGGAATGGTACCAAGTGAATAACAAACCTAACTCAGATAGCTACCCTGAGTGATACAAGTCCCACTCAAGATCTTTCACTTTAAGTGATTAATATTTTATTCAAGGATGTAGCCAATCATAAATTAGGCCCACATAACAGCACTTAGCTCACATCTATTAATATAATGAATATCCATTATTATATCAATTTTAAATGGCGTTAAAGCCAAGCGGCATTAAAGTCGAACCAATCCAAGCGGCGTTAAAGCCGAACCAATCCAAATGGCATTAAAGCCGATAAATTCTAGTGGCATTAAAGCCGAACCAATTTAAGTGGCATTAAAGCCGATCGATTCCAAAGGCATTAAAGCCGATCCAATTCATGAGGCATTAAAGCCGAATAACTTTAGGAGCATTAAAGCCGAATGAGTCCATGACATAAAATACAGCATAAGGTATCATGTAACTTCAATCAATATTCAACCCTTCGCACACTTACACACATACAATATTCAAGAGGCATACGAACATGCGTTTGCATTAAATCTATAACTCATACATACACACAATTAACACAAAAGAATACAACATGTGCTTGACATGATTAAATAATCAATAAGCATACTCATCACCTTCCACTTCAAGCAGACATACGTCGAGAATCCGTCATAAGTAAATGTAAGTAATGACTTATCTAAATCCGAAACTAGCTAAGCAAATTGAGAAAGAGAGGTGTAATTTATGCTAAAATATATTACAATTAGCTAATTATTTTCTTAGGATGAAATATCAATAGGAAAATAGGATAAAATATTAAGATTCCTCAATACACCAACAATGTCTCTTTCTCTTTTTCTTTTTATTACTTAATGAATCATTTTAATTAAGGTCTCTAAGTCTACTCATCAATGTTACCCAAGTATTAGAATTATAAATTCTAAATTCTTGTATTAGCACAATATTCAATTAGGTCTCCAAATTTCTAGAAATTTACATGAAATGACAAAAATGTCTTTATTAACCAAAAATTACCTTAAGCTTCTAAAATTCATCACTTACTCTAGATAACATCAAATCCTAACATATCATATACCAAATTTTAGGTAAAAGACCCAATGAAGACAATGGTGCACTTAAAACTTTCAAAAACAATCTTTATTGCCCAATGTACCCATGGTTGAATATGTGAAAGCCTTATAAAAGTTTCATTTCCAAAACTCATAATCTAACTTCTATACACTATTATACATATAGGGAAATACTTAGATAATTTTAAAACAACCCAAGCACACATAAAATAGCAAGGGAGAGAGCTAAACTACTCGGATCCAGGCATATTCATCACGACTATGCTGTAAATTCATCACGACTCTACTGAAAATTCATCACCTCTTCACTGATTATTCATCACTTTTCCAGCAAGTATAAACATATAAAAAGAATCACACAAACCATCTTCTCATTAGATATTCATGCTTAAACACATAAGGTAGAAACATACACATGTCATACAATATTTTTCAAGATATTATTTCATGCTTATAATTAAAATAAAGCTATCCACACATAAGAGAACATATAATACACCTAGCACAAAATCATATTTCTAAAGGTTAGTTTTGTTACCAAAACTCCTAAGCTCCTTAGCAAAGCTAAAATAAGAAATCTAGCAATTCCTTCTCTAAACCACTTTGTCACCTTCAAGAATATAAGGTAAACGAGTTAGATAAACCAAGTTCAATAAATAACAAAAATGGGAAAGAAAGGAATTGGAATGGAAGAAGTGAAATATAAAATATTACTCGAGTAGGGAGGCTTGAAAACCACCACAAAACAACCAATAACCACAAAGGAATTATGGATTAAGGTTTTGGTGGGTTAAAGGGGAGGAAAACAAGGAGAAAAGAAGGCATCAAAGGCACGAAATCTTTGCTAACCACTGCAGCAAAAACTTCAATATTGCTCAGCAAGGCAAATAGGAGAGGAAAAAAGAGAGGGTAGGGGAATGATTTCCTTGGTAAGAAGGGTCTGTAGATGATGCATAACATGCAAGGAAAAATACCAAACAAGAATATAGGGTAGAGGAATCAAGGTCGATGCATAAAAGATGCTCGAAGTCACCAAAAAAATCAGCTTTGTTGATTTTGTAAAGCTGGTCGGGAAGCAAAAGTTTGGCTATGAATAAGCATGAGGGATTTCGACTTTAGGGATTTAAATTATATGGATTCATAGTATGAAATGAAGAATTTCGAAAGAAACAAAAACCACAGGAAAAGGATGACCAGAGAGAGAGAACGAGTTGCTCAAAGTTGGAAAGTAATCAACTTTGCACTCTGCTACAATCTATGATTTTATGTGCGTTTTGGGATAGGAACGCACGATTTGGCAAAGATAGAGTAGGATCTGATATGGTGGAGTATGGATTGAGTTTTTGGTTTGACCTTGGCCTCACTTGAGTGCTAGGATTAGGGGTGTAAGAGAGATGATAGGCTATGGTTGAGTGTGTAAGAGAAATATCATAAAATCATGATTATGGTACTAGTTGCACTTTTTGGTTGGGAGACATGTAACCAAGTTACAAATCTGATTTGGTTTGGTTAGGAGACTAGTTAGGATTGGAATATTAGTTAGAGGATTAGTTACAATTTATTTTGATTAATTAAATTGCAAGAAAACCTAATAATGGGCACTCATTGGGAAAAATATCACTTGAATTCCAAAAATTATAAAAATTTATGAAAATATTCGGAATAATCTTAGAAACTCAAATATATAAAAATATTAAGTATCGGAGTAGGTTTGATCCTTGACGGATGAAAAATGATCAAAAAGGGCAAAAACGGGTAAGTTGCGGAAACGCATTTTTCCGCAAATTCACAAAATGAATAATAGGGGTTTAAATTGTCACGTATTGATGCGGAATATTTTTATAAAAATCAAATATATAAAAATATTTGGTATCGGAACTCATTTGATGACCAACGGATAAACATAGCAAAAACGGCTAAAATTATCTAATCGCGTAGACGAATTTTTCCGCAATTTGGGGATTCGGAAGGAAAGGGTGAAACATGAATGAATAGGTGTAACACCCCCAAATTTACTCCTGAAAAATTTCGTTTAATTTCAAAAAAAAAAGTTTATCGGAAACAAAAGATAAAACTTGTAAATTCGGGGGCGTTACCGCCACACTTAATACCAGAACGGTTCACTCCTACCGTCCCGGTACTAAGTGCTAAGGCTAAAATAGATTAACCCAACAAATACGAGTTGTTAGCATAACACATTCATAGATAAAACCTAAGTAGTACAGAATCAGAGTGCGGAAGTTCAAAGTACAATTCAAGATACGGTTTAAGGTTTTTGAAAGTTGAAACGTCACACACTCAAGACAAATAAAATTAAAATACATAAGAAAGGTGAAGTGATAACAGACTCCGGCCACGCCACTCTCGATCCCCAAGCTGGGTCCGAACTCAGCTCTCGGTCCCGCCCAACGCCTCATAAGCGTCGTAGGCATCAAATATAGAGTCACCTACCTGCACTAAATCAGTGGGGCCTTCTGCTCGTGGGAATGAGCAGCACCCATGAAACGGGTGGTCAGTACGCTTCGTACTGAGCAAGGTAACCGAATAACTAAGGCCGAACAGACAAAGTACACAATACAAGCATGATCATGTAGGCACATAAGACAATACAAATAGTGAGGCCGATTATGTTCCAATTAGACTTATCCTTTAATTCTCTTATTACCATGCTCAATTCCACATACTCTTTATTAATCCATGTAAGTGCGGGTGCCCCACTATTATAGCCGGTGGACCGGAGATATGTACAGGGCAGAACGCTCCTGACCACTATTATTTGCTGGTGGTTCGGTCTCCAGGGCAAAACGCTCCTGGCCACTATTATTTGCCGGTGGACCGGTCTGGCCCCGACTCACATGGTGTTCCACTGTAAGTATTTAGTATCTTTCCCATGTCTTATCGATTATATATTTGGTTTGCTGAGGCCTGTAACCCCCACTATTATAGCCGGTGGACCGAAAATATATACAGGGCAAAACGCTCCTGGCCACTATTATTCGCCGGTGGTTCGGTCTCCAGGGCACCCCGGCTCCTGGCCACTATTATTCGCCGGTGGACCGGTCTGGGCCCGGCTCAGCATCTTCCTCTTTAAGTGATTAGTATTTTATGGTATCTTTTTCAACAAGTTACCGCCCTAGACATGCATGGCTAACTTCGGCTATACTCATCCTCCCAAGAGGGCCTGTCTCATATCTTGAGACCTTTGCGCCTCCTAACTCGCCCGACATCTTCCCCTTAATTAGTTTGCTCACTTCGAGAACCCGTCTCCTAAGTGTGTGGGTCTGGGCCCACCACCTTTTACCCCAAGGTCCACTCACTACCTTCCCTTAGGGTTTTCTCCAGAAACCCTAACTTGGGCCTATGTGGCCCACCCTTTCCTGCCTCGTGAGTCCAGAACCCTCCTAGCACCCTTATTTTGGTCCACGTACTAATTTTCACTCGGAGCCCCCAAACACCCAAACAACACCTCTCTTACCTTCCACACACCCCGAGGCACCTTTCTATACGTAAGTTTTGCCCCCATGCAGACCGTAACCACCCCATGCAGCCCTTATTTCTCCCATCTCTTCTCTAACCGACTTATTTCCCCCCTTTTGTTATTTCTTCCCAAATCTTTTCTCCATGTCCCCAACTATGTCGCCACACCAAATTCCCTAGCATACATGTCCTGAGGCCACAACACATCATAAGTTGAAGCACATTCACATCAAACATAGTACGAGCAATCACACAGACGTACCTGGATCCATGCTGCGCTACACGTAAGGCATAATTTAAAGCATAACACATAAGTATACCACATGAGCATATAAGACATCCACAACCAATAGTTCACATATCATACAAGTTGCCTTAGTTAGACCCTTACCTAGATCGGCGCCGGGCTTGGAGCACGCTGTAACACCCTTTCCTGCCTCGTGAGTCCAGAACCCTCCTAGCACCCTTATTTTGGTCCACGTACTAATTTTCACTCGGAGCCCCCAAACACCCAAACAACACCTCTCTTACCTTCCACACACCCCGAGGCACCTTTCTATACGTAAGTTTTGCCCCCATGCAGACCGTAACCACCCCATGCAGCCCTTATTTCTCCCATCTCTTCTCTAACCGACTTATTTCCCCCCTTTTGTTATTTCTTCCCAAATCTTTTCTCCATGTCCCCAACTATGTCGCCACACCAAATTCCCTAGCATACATGTCCTGAGGCCACAACACATCATAAGTTGAAGCACATTCACATCAAACATAGTACGAGCAATCACACAGACGTACCTGGATCCATGCTGCGCTACACGTAAGGCATAATTTAAAGCATAACACATAAGTATACCACATGAGCATATAAGACATCCACAACCAATAGTTCACATATCATACAAGTTGCCTTAGTTAGACCCTTACCTAGATCGGCGCCGGGCTTGGAGCACGCTGTAACACCCCGAGTCGACACGACCACGCAGGGGCTACCTTGGAGTGATTTCGGATTGATCGGCTGGCCCCACAAATCAACACGAGTCCTTTCAGAAAATTTCCGAAACTTCCCAAGAGGTCACCCATCCTAAAATTGCTCCACGACTAGCACGCTTAACTGTGGAGTTCTTAGGACGGAATCACCAAAAGGATGGTATACCATGTTGATATAAGTAGCCAAATCAATCCTTATAACACTCCGCTTAATTTGGGGTATTACATTCACCCCCACTCAAAGAACACAACGTCCTCGCTGTGCCTCAACCAATGACTGTCTCAATACAGTTCATCCCAAGAATCGTCCCGCTAGGTGGCTGACTGACTCATCCAAGTTCAGCTCACGGTCGCGGTTTTGCTCTGATACCATTTGTAACACCCCGAGTCGACACGACCACGCAGGGGCTACCTTGGAGTGATTTCGGATTGATCGGTTGGCCCCACAAATCAACACGAGTCCTTTCAGAAAATTTCCGAAACTTCCCAGGAGGTCACCCATCCTAAAATTGCTCCACGACCAGCACGCTTAACTGTGGAGTTCTTAGGACGGAATCACCAAAAGGATGGTATACCATGTTGATATAAGTAGCCAAATCAATCCTTATAACACTCCGCTTAATTTGGGGTATTACACACGCTCCTACGTCTCCCGAAAGTTCTCACTCGAATCACCTATAAGAGGAAAATACTATGAGTTAATTTCCCTCTATCGGGAATACCAAAACCCCTATCTTACTCTTATCATGGCCTAAAACTAAGGCTAATATTAATAACTAGTAGTTTATAAATAAAAAGGTAGGGTTATTATTATCCCTAAGATAATTAGTTAAATTTCTCCACTACTCGGAGTAAGCCTTATCATTTTTGCCGTATTATGGTAAGGGCTCCAATAATGTTATTAAAAGCATTAATAATAATAAGAATGCTAATAATAATGGTAGGAATAGTAATAGTAATCGTAATGATAACATTAGTGACAAAACAAATCATGATAAGGATACTAAAACGATAATATTAAGGACAATAATAATAATGATAATAATAATAGTAATAACAACACAGTAGTGATAATAATAATAATAATGATAATAATAATAATAATAATAATAATAATAACATTAAGGATAATACGATGGTAAATACAGTAATAATATTAATAATAATAATGATAATAATAATAATAATAATAATAATAATAATAATAATAACGATAATAATCACTATAATAACAGTAAGAGTAGTAAGAGTAATAACCATAATAACAAGAATAATGATAATAGTAGTAATAATAGTGATGATAATAGTAAGGATAATAATAGTAATACTAGTAATATTAGTAATAATAATAACTTAATAGGGTCTTGTATTATTTAATACCATTAATTAGAAGTTCTTAGGGATGACATTAGGACCTGCTAACAATAATAATAATAGTAATAAGGGTAGTACTATTAGTAATTATATTAATAGTATTAATAATAATTAGACTAATGATAATTATAATAACATTAAAAATAATAGTTAGTAATAATATTAAAACTTATTAACCACTTCCATTATTCCAGGTCTAGGGTTTAGGGAGTTGGACCACTTGGCTGGGGTGGTGGCACCGGCGGCGGCGGCGGCGGCGAAGAAGGAAGAATTGGGAAAGGTGGCTATGGAGGCTAAAGGAGGAGAGACTAGGGGAGAGTGGAGGTGTAGGGCGGTAGAGCAAGAAGTCCTGGTGTTTTTGGGGGGTGGTGAAGGTGCTGCAAGTGGCGGTACAGCCGGCGGCGGCGGCGCGAAGGTGGCTCAGGGCTGGAAGGGTCGTTTTTGGGGAGGAATTTTCGCACGGCCAGGGCGGCACGTGCGGCGCAAGGCAGGGAGTCTAAGGTGGTTGGTTGTGTAGAGGGAGGTGCAGGGAGGATCGTGGTGGCAAGGGTAGGCAGTGGGGGTGGCTGTCGGCGGAGCAAAGGCCGTCTGAAGGCAGGGCGGCGCGCGTCTTTGCTCTGTTTGAACCCGATTAAGGCGGTGAGGAGGGCTATTTATAGGCCAAATTGAACGGAAAACGACAAGCTTCGAAGTGGAGGTTAGGGGGTAGGGTTAGGGTAGGTTGTCCGGCGTAGTTGGTCGGCGTACGGTCTGAAAATTTTCAGACCATGATTGCCTGGGAAATGGGGAATTTTTGTGCGGGAGAAGGGCTATGCTGTTTGGTCACATCCATAGGGAAATCAACAGGGGGAAGAGGGGCGAAATGACCGGAGTTGGATCTGTCGTTGCAGGCCTTTCTTCTCCGGCAGGATTTCGTGTTGCAGGCGGCGAATGACGACGACACAGGGAAGAAGAAGAAGAAGAAGAAGAAGAAGAAGAAGAGGCCAGATCGGCGGTCCAGCGGAAAAAGGAAAAAGGAAGGGGGAACCGGCAGGGCGGCGGCGGTTATTCCCCCCATTAACGAAACGCGGCATTTTGGGTGATTTTTAGGCAAAACGCGACGTCCGCGTCGGTCTGGCAACGGTTATTTATTCCCTTGTGGCGACGCGGCATTTAAACGACTTTAGCGTCAAAACGCGGCGTTTTGTCCTACGGGCGGCTGGGCTCGCTGGTCCGCGGGCGAGGAGAAGGAAGGAGGGTGCCGTTGAGCCGAGCGAGGCCCAACTTCGGCGGGGAAGGTAGAAAAAGGAAAAAGAAGGAAAAGAAAAAAAAGAAAAAGGAAAAGGAAGGCTTTAATTTGGGTTGTGGATTTTGCATAAATTCTTTAGAATATTTTTGGGCTATTTAGAATATTAATATTTATAAAATATTAAATAAATTCCTTTTTTGCTTAGTTTAGGCTATTTTAGATAAATTTCCTTAACCTCCATACTAATTAGGAAAAATACCCAAATTTTCTTCCAATTAAATTATTTATAAGGTTTATACTAATTGAAGCTATTTTATCCCTCTTATTTTAAATAAAATAATTTACTTAATTAATTTCTAAAATAAAACCCTTAATTATCTTAAAATACCAAAAGCCCTCCTACTTAGAATACTTATAAATTCCTTCTTGATTTATCCTAATTAATTCCCCTTTTCTTTCCAATAAAAGTAGTTTATCTTAAATAAATTTCTAATAATTCCCTATTCGGCCATGATTTCCTAATTTAGGGTTCTGGGGTATTTCAATAGGATGAATGGATGAACTCAAAAATATTTTTATATTGATTCACAAATTTTTAAGAGATCAAAAAGAGTAAAAACAGAGAAATCGAAAGAATTGCAATAAATGTATTTTATGCACACGAGAGAAATAATCGAAGAAATGTCTAAAACTTTACACGAACGGAAATACATATTTTTAACCGGAAATCAAAATCATATAATAAAATCATAATCGTGAATAAATTTATCTAAAATGATCCGCAACGACAATAATTAATTAAATTCAAAATATAAACTCAAAATCGTCGATAAATCCATAAAACGAATCAAAATTAAAATAATTAAATGTTTACAACAAATTACGCTAATAAAATAATTAAACTTAATAAAACTGAATTTACAAAAACGGGGTATTACATATATGGTTTGGTTGGGCTAGCGCGGTAGGGGTGATTTTTTGGGCTATTTGCAAAGACAAAGAGGGGACAGAAGGAGGGAGGGAGGTTGTGTTAGTGGTGCTAATTCTGCAAAAACAAAAGGGAGAAAAGGAGGCATTGGAGTGCATTTATTGCTGGGTATATATGCACAAACACACACACACATGTAGGAGGAAAAGGGAAGAGGTGGTGATCAGGCACAATTTCAACCTTGACCCTTAAACTGAGGAGAGGGGAGGTGATGGGGTAGATGGGTAGGCTTTCGTGGGGGGAGACGTGTACACAAAGGGGAAGGAGAAGAGAAGAAAGATGGGGTGATCGGCAGGGAGAAAAAAAAAGATAAGATAAGAAGAGGGGAAGAAAAAGGAAAAAGTGAGTTTAGGTTTAGGCTAGATAATTTAGGTTAGGGTAATAGAAAAATTTTAATTAAATAATTATCTGAGATTAGATTTAAGTTAGGATTAAAAAATATTAACAACATAAGATAAAATTTGGGATTAGGCTAAGATTTAGGATTAGGGGGTTAGAGAAAGATAGAAAAATAAATTTTAGAGCTTAGAATTTAGTTATGATATTAATTACTCGAGATTAGGTTTAGTTAAAACTCGGGGTATTAAATCACTAACCCCTTAAAAGAGACTTCATCCCCGAAGTCAAGAATTCGAGATTGGAATATTTCACTACTCCTAAGTGAGCCATCACATTCAAATACTACACATCTATACTTATCCCTCAATTTTGCCTTTTTTGTATATTAAAATTTCTTATATAGAATGTCTATCATATTATTTCTTATAGTGATCCAAATATCAATAAAATTTTATGTATCAATTCTTGAAATTCTAACCCAAATAGCCATGAAGCAACTAGTGTTCAAGCACTTGCATTGATATTACTCAACCCAAACGTATCAAATACTATATATGTTCAAGCACTTGCATTGATATTACTCAACCCAAACGTATCAAATACTATATATATTAGTTTAAAACTCTCAAAGCTTTAAAGGATAAAAAACTTATCTCAATGTCAAGGGTGCATTAAAAATTTGTGCAAAGGTTTATTCAAATGCAACATCTGCGTTCTATGCATACTAAACTTTCTTTCTTTAATTGATTTTACCCTTTTTGCATATTAACCTTTCTTTGGTTAGGTGGATATTAAACATTGAGAATTAGTATTCATTAGGTTATATTCAATTACTATAACTATTTGATCTTACATGGTAGCAATGACATACTTCATCATTGCTTTTGTGAAGGAAATAAAAACAAAGACACCCATATAGCATGAAAACAATGTAGACAAGTCACTTATTTTGTTGAATTTATTTGGTTAGGATCTTTTAGAAGATTTATCAAAAAAATAGTTTAAATTTTGACAATATAACACATTATTCATTAATTTAAAAAAAAAAGGGAAAAGAAATGTACACATGAATCTAATTGTTTTATAACATGAACCTGTATACTAGTTGACATCAACCTAAATGTTTTTATAACTTAACCTAATTTATAAAATTTATAAACCTAAATGGATTGTGTGATAAGCCTGATTATTTTATGATAAACTTATATATTAGAAGTCATGAACCTAAACAATTTTTGAGCCAAACACGATTTATAAAAAATTATAAACCTAAAAGGATTATGTGATAAACCTAATGATTTTATGATATGAACCCATAGATTATGTGTCATCAACATAAATGTTTTCAAAATTGAACCTAAATGAATTATGTGATAAACCTAATTATTTTATGCCATAAACTCATTTATTGGGTGCCATAAACCTAAAAATATTATGTGATTAGTTAAATTATTTTATGACGTGAATTTATATATATTAAGTGTCATGAACCCAAATGTTTTAAGGGTTGAACCTAACTTATAGAATTTATAAACCAATTAAAAAAATGTAGGAGTATAATTATTGATGAAACAATTCTAAAACACAACATTGTGGCCTTTTGGATTTCATAAAGCAGATGTTGATTATTGTGGTAGACTTCGTAGATGGCTCACAATTATATTAATTAGGCTCTTGTGCATAGGGATGACAACGTGGCGGGTCGAGAACGGATACCCTATCCCTAAATTCGTTAAGCAAAATTATCCCAAAATCTGCTTTGATCCCCGTTTTTTCTTATCGGAGAATTCCCAACCCGATTCCTACGGGAATAAAATCCCTATACCCGATCCGATCACCGAACAATTTCTCATATCTGATCTTAAAATCCAACCGGATGCCCAAAACCCGATCCCATCCCTGATACCCGATCTCATTTTCTTATATTATATTTTAATTTATATTCTATATAAAAAATTATATATATATATATATATATATATATATATATATATATATATATATATATATATATATATATATAAAGAATAATACTAATTTTGGGGTAGGTTCAGGGATGGGGACCCCAAACACGTCCTCGCGCCATCCCCAAATAAATTTCCGATAAGAATCCTCGAATCCGATCCCGATCCTTGAAATCTCTCCTCGAACCTGAATGGAAAATTCCCTACAGAGCCCTAAACTCGTGGAGGAAGTTATCATCCTTACTTCTACATCATCTATTTCATAATATTTGAGAATCATTTTTTTATTCTTGGAAATGGAGGCATATGCCAAAATCAAATATAAAAGAGATCAAATTATACCAATTTTCAATCAAATTTTGAAAATTTTAGTTCAACCATAAAACCGAAAAATATAGAAAAATTCATGTTAAAAACCTTATTCCAATTCTATATGACTATGTTGCCTATAGTGCATCTGCCTCTATATGACTATGTTGCCTATGATGCACTATATGGGGATGAATGATCTATTATCTGTACTAGGTATTTGGATAAAGATTAATGTTATCCGGCAGATGTATTTACCCGAATACCTTTTTGGACTCCTGATCCATGGTATCCCTACTTTGTATTTCTTTTATTGTAACTAGGGCTGTAAACGAGCTGAGCCAGTTCGAGCTCGGCTCGGGTTCGGCTTGTTAAAAGCTCGTTCGATCTCGTTCGTTTCATTAAATGAGTTTAAATTAAGGCTCGTATTCGGCTCGTTTATTAAACGAGCCGAGCTTGAGCATAGGTATGTTCGGCTCGGCTCGTCTCGTTTAGTAATCGTTTAATGTTCGAGTAGTAATCGTTTAAGGTTCGGCTCGAAATCGGCTTGTTAAAAGCTTGTTTATGAGTTTGTTGAAGTTGTAAACCAAAACACAGCGTTTTACATTAAAACGCCGCATTTTGGTACAACCCAAAAACTCCCGCCCACGCCTGTTGGCCATACGCGGTGCTGGCGTGCTGCGTCGTCGTTTTTGATTCTTGTTTCGGATATGGGCTACGGGCTACCTTACTCAGCTCTACTCCCCTGAATTACCCAAAGCCAAAGGCAAAGTCCCAAACACGCCCCACGCCCCACCCGTTTTCTACTCTTCTCTCTTCTTGACTCTCGAGTCTCGACAGTCGAACGGTCGAACACTCGAACCCTTACATCAGCCTACCTCTCTGCTCGAGCATCCTTCGCAATTCGCAAACTCACCAGCCCTCTTTGGCTGCCTCCACCGGTCGTCGCTCGATATCCAGCTCAATTTCTTGCCATCGCAGCTCGTTTGGTGGAAACCGTCGCAGATCGTTTAATAAACCATCGCAGAGTTGTGGTCTTCGTCAATTTTGCCCCTAGGTATGTGTTCTTCCTTCTTCTTTCATCGAATCTTGTTACAATTTTAGATGTTTTAGATGATTAATTTTCTTTTGCAGGGTTCTAGGTCTTCTCATCCAAGTGTGTTCGATTTGAAGTCACACAAACGCAAGTGATCTTGCAGATTATGTGTCCATTAAAATTTGCAGTGAGGTAAAATTTCTAGTCAATTTTTATTGTATTCTGGTTGTTTATGCTTGATTTTGTGATTAAAAAATTTTTGTGGCTTGCATGAATAATTGCATATAATGATATAAATGATTCAATTCCAATGTATGCACTTAAATTAGATGAGAGAATCCCAAATTTTCGTTAAAAAATTGATAGGTTAGGGTTTGTGAAAGCTTACCATAAATTCGAACCTATAATGATGAAGGATGTTTGTTTTCTATCAAATAATGGTTAGGATTCACTAATTTGATCTTAAAGAGCCCCATAAATTCGAACCTCTAATATTTGTCTGCTAATTCATCATCTGCATTGATTTTTATATTTGGTTTTTATTTATTTAAATATGTTGTAAAGAGGGAAGAAGATTGATTTGCATGAGAAGAAAGGAGAGAGCATGAGAGGAGTCAAATGGTGTTTTGAAAACTAGGGGCTTGGGTTTGGCTGAACATGTGAGGGCATATTTACATGCTGGACAAACAAGTTAACTTGTTTAATTTTTCACTCCATTGTTGGTAGAACTAATCAACTAGTTTGGAAGTTTCTAATGCCTATTACTATCACCAATCAGCTAGTTTTATCATTTCAGTTAAATGGCCTTTTTTTAGGAGTGTTGAAATTGAAAGTTTATATAGTTATGGTTAGTATCTAAAATATATAATCAACATTTAATGCCATAATTTGGTTGGTAATGTTCTAACTTCTAATATAAGGTACTTGCCTCTATGATGACTATAATTTTAATAATTTATTTTTTGCAGATTGTGGATCGTGTCTTTTTTTGTTGGCCACCGAAGTCTCGTTATGATTTATTTTGGTATCATGGTATGTTTTCTAAAACTAGCTCATTCATGTTGTTAAGTGTGCTTTGATGTCGTTAAAAATATTCTATGTTATAATGTTGTAAATATTATCACTTATTAGGTTTACATTTAACCATGGTATCATGTTTTGTTTTGAAAGGGACCTAATGTAATTGTTATTTAATGTTTTAATAAGAGGGTGAGCTATCTAATATCACTTCACTTGTTATCTCCTGCAAATCATGCCTATTGGAAATACGGACCTGTTGGAAAAATATTCTAGGGTTCTCTCTGTTGGCATAAGTTGGAGAGTCTAGAGAAGAGTTGTTAGAAATATGAACTATCTAATTAGACTTAACCTGTTTGTTAGGAATACTCAAGTCTCGAAGGAAAACATAAAAAAGATTATTGTGTTATTAGTTTGTATTTGTAATTGCTTATTGGTTGGGACATTAGTGCAGGAAAAGAGAAAGATTCTCATATCTAGGTGTTCTACTGTTCTTGAATTAAATAAGATGGCTTATTTCTAGTTTTGGTTTGCACATAGGTACAGTCTTTTAGCACTGAAATACCAGTTACAAAACTTATCGAAGGACAACATGAACAATGAAGACATAAGGACAGAAACAACAAAGAAAAATATCAATATTTCACATGAACATAGCTAAAAGTTCAAAAAGTTGACCGCAGAAAAAGATGACCTAATGAGGTCCTGGTTAAAAAGTGGTAGAAACCAAACCTTACATATCATTGCCAATGTCAAATTAAAAAAGAAAAAAAGTAGTTGATATTCTTCCAAAAATTCCAATTCACCAACATCAAACATGGAATGCCAAAGCATAAGCTGATCATGTGGCTTTCTTGTCAAAGAGGGTTGCTATAAAGAGATAAGCTACCAGAGTGGGGAATGACAACAGATGATAGATGTGAAGTGTGTGGACAGACCTTTGAAACTGTGTCCCATGTTGGATATTGATTTTAAATTGGCTGCTGTACAATCAGCAATTTCAGACCTGGCAGCACATGAACATAGCTGAAAGTTCAAAAAGTTTTCAGTGGACTAAGTACTAGCACTAAGTGATGCATGAGGAATGCAAACTGGGTCAAGTAAATGTGGAAGTTGATTTGGGTAGAAACCCAAAGAAGCATGTTATCTCCACAAAAGCAGATAAAGTTTTAGGCAAATACTTGCAGAATTAGTTGATCCCAGGATAACCAACATGGGACTCTTTTCAGCAATGTAAACAATCCAAAATGAATCTAGGTACTTCTCAATGTCCCAAAGAAAAACATATTTCATTTTTCCATGATGATAACCACTTCATATAAGAAAACATAGAACTTAGAAGATAATCTATGCCTACTTTGAAGGCCCAAAGGCAAAATTTTGTTGAGAAAAAAGACAATCATGTAATCTGCTTAATTTCTTCTTAAAATCACTTAGGTTACTTTCCTGACACCAGTCATAAAGAAGCATCAACCGAGAATAGCTATAAATATGCTGGTAACATTTAGCATAGGCATAGGCAGATTGGGAATGTTGTTCCACCTCCTATAGCGTTCGCCTTGGGAGCTAAACTCAAAGAAGCAGTTGAGAAAAAGATTTAGGAGAGCTATTTGGTTTTGTGGTTGGAACATATAGAAGATGATTTTTTAGCATTCTAACAGCCCCTGTAGATGTAAAGCTTGTGCTTAATTTGGGGCTCGAAATCATATTGAATATGGCAACAAAATCCCTTACAAGACTTGAAATTATCAAATTAGTTGTTATATTCTATCATAACAAAGGTCATATCTCTCTTATGGATCGTAGACAAATTTTATTGCGACTTTTCTATATTTTATTACCTATGTAACTCATTACTCTTTAAATTTTGGGTCGTATCAAATAAGGGCCAAATTAATTCAATTTAGAAATTATATTCACAGTGATTGTTATCAATTTAATATGAATAATAATTAAATTTTGTGATTTATTATTATTGTTATGTTTATCATAGTATTTTTTATCATATCATAATATAGAATTTTTTAGAAGATTATGCTTCTAACTTCCAAGATTTGCTAATATTTTTATTATACTTTTAATTTCATGCAGGTTATTTTGCAGTTTTATAATGAAGTGATACATAATTTCACTCAATGACAATGGATGTGGATGATGGAGCAATTTATTATGGAGCTTTGAAGCCATTTTGTTTATGTGTATTGATGTATATACATGACTGCATCTCTAGTTGTATTTAATTTTTATGGATTTGTTGTAATATTATACAGGTTTTCGGGGAGATAATTTGTACCCAAATTTGTATGTAATATGTGCATGAGGATTTTTTTTTTGAAACAGGTTAATATTAGCTCAGGTTATAATTGAGATAAATTATGCTTGAATCAAGTCAAATATTGAATTATTAAGGGGCTCTATATCAGTTTTAAACGAGCCTTAATAAGGTGTAAACGAGCTTTTCATGAGCCCCAACGAGCTTTTAACGAGCCCGAATGAACTTTTAACGAACCCAAACAAGCTTTTAACCGAGCCGCAAATGAGCACTAAACAAGCCCAAAAAGGCTCGATTAATATACACGAGCCGAGCCGAATAGTTCGCGAACACCAAACGAGCCGAATCTGAACATATCTAATCGAACTCTAAACGAGCTCGAACCGAACTCGAGCTTTATAAAATGTAAACAAGCCGAATATGAGCTTAGGAGTGTTCGGCTCGATTCGGCTCATTTACAGCCCTAATTGTAACTTGGAGTTAATCTCCAAACTCATATTGAATTACAAATGTTTCTTCCATTTCTATTTTTCTTGTTTTACTATAAATGATTTTAGCTTTGTGATTGATGTAAGGATGGTTGGGCAAACCAGACTTATGTCAATTACGGCTGTAACCCCAAATATTTTACTTATATGCCTATGCTATAAAACAAAACTTTTTAGTAGTAAAAATAGGGGTAGTACAGAGTTACTATAATAACCCCAAATTTATTACTCAAAAATTTTATTTTAGTATAAGTAATTATGAAAAATAAATGGATGTTACTTCCACATCCAACATGGAGAAAGATATGAGCAATACCTAACCTATGATGTATACAAGGCAAAAATCACTCAAATGTAAAGATTAAGTGTGGTTAGCAATTAATCCTAGGTTAAGACAAAACCTATGGAAAACAATAGAGAAAAAGAGAGAACACATTTAAATACCATAAACCCTTGTTTATTTAATACTTCCTGTCCCAAAAAGGGAACAAAAGAACAAAATGAATACAGCAATAAAGAGATACTAGATATCCCTAAACAACACTTTGACCCAACCCACGTTGCTACCACTATTAATAAAACCTACAAGATTAAGGTTGCTCATTGAATAGGCAGGGGGATCATAAAATGGAACTCATAAGTATTATAATATTGAGTAAACTACTACATAAGACTAAGAATGCAAATATCACGTAGAGCACACACAAGGTAACATAAGGATTCATAGTGTAACATAGCAAATAGTGCATACCATAGCTAATTACCATATCCATACCATAATTCATATCATACCATAGGTCTCATGTTTATCTTATCACACTTAATTATATTATAATGATTTCATTAATGTAATTATACTAAGGATGTTCCACGAAGGGGAAGACACCAAATCATAATAAAGCCCTTTTCTAATAGAAACCTCTATGCCACACATAAACATAAGAAGTAAGCAAAAATATTATTACCAACCAACATACCAATTCCATATAATGCATGGAGGCAACTATCAAACCAACATACCAAAATCAAGTAGTATACAAAGGAAACTACCAAACCAATAAGATTAAGCCAAGTAGTGCATAGAGGTAACTAGGATTGTAAGTGAGTCAAGATGAACTAAGCTGGGGTGGGCTCAGGTTTAGCTTGTTTAATAAATGAGCTAAGCTTTTAACAAGCCAAACCAAACTAGCTCGTAAGCGTTTATGGTAAATGAGCCGAGATCATGAGCTTTTGCACTACAAATAAGCTCGATCCCAATTTTTTCATGCTCAAACTAGGCTCATTTATTAAATGAGTCTAAAAATAAAAGCTGAGCTCGGCTTGTTTAGATAAATAATGAGTTGAACCAAGCCTTTAATGAGTTGAGCCCATATAGTTCACAAGTCGGCTCTACTCATTCACAGCCCTAGAGGCAAATACCAAATCAACAAACTAAAACCAAGTAGTTCACAGTGGAAACTACCAAACCAGCAAATCGAAACCAAGTAGTGCATGAAGGCAAATACCAAATTAAAAAGCCAAAATAATCCAATGAAATCCTCATACAAGAGTTTCTCCCTTTTTTAATTACTTGAGGGGATATAATAATAACCCAAAGACCTATAAAGTACACTGGTCATATTGACGCACTAAAGAACATAGTATTCTTCCAATTTATAACCTAGAGGCATATAAGTACTTTGGCCATGCTTGTGCAAAAAGGTAACACAATATTCTCCCATCCTAGGAAACCTAATCCTTAAGTATTGATACCTATTAAAGTGCTTATAGGTCACCTATAGAGTAGACTAGAGCTTTATTCGAATTGATTAGGCATCCAATGAAACCATCAAACCAAATCAAGGGTTTCTACCTCATATCCAGGGTAGCTAACTCTAAACATAAACTATTTCTAAATCTCGAGGTCTTCCACTTTAAATATTAATATCTTAATATAGTGATCATTAACTATCATATAATACACAACAATTTCAATTCTATACTTAATAATTTATCTTTTATTTTCAATTATTCAAGTTAACCCCTAGGTCAACAATCCAATCAAAAGTCAAAGTCAATAGTAAGGTCAACCTAGGAATCCGTTAAGGCTATCCTATGTCCAATTATCAAATACATAAACTTATCATAGTAAAAATTGAAAAAAATGACCTTAAAGGTTATTTACTCAATAAATTACCACTTTAATCCCATATGTTATTAAAATTAAATGAAGTTCATGACATATCTAAATAATATTAAAATAAACACTTTATCATAACATTATAATTCTAGAAAAGTTTTAGAAGTGATAAAATGGTCATTTA
The DNA here is from genome assembly GCA_039764185.1 of Tamarix austromongolica. Classification (NCBI taxonomy): domain Eukaryota; kingdom Viridiplantae; phylum Streptophyta; class Magnoliopsida; order Caryophyllales; family Tamaricaceae; genus Tamarix; species Tamarix austromongolica. Next base: position 103,432,834 of record CM077817.1, read on the forward strand.
CCCTTAAAACTCACTTAAGCCCGTTTAGCACATCAAACCTTAACCATGCATATGTAAAATTCCATATTTCATATGCTTTTCATAATTAGCATAATAAAACATATGGTAGGCATACATGTTGGAAAATTTACATATTTCATGTGAAAAGACTAAAATACTCCTATAGCATGCAAACCTTTAATTACTTATAAATATACCTAAACATACTCAAATCTCAACACATCATACATCAAACATTATGTAAAATGTGAGAAATCTAACGATAAGCTCAAAATGATAAAGGATGTCTTGACTAAGAAAAAATTACTCTTGGTCGAACCGTCCCTACAAATCATGCATAATTATTCCACCACAATCAACTCTATTATATCATACTATCATACATATATTAACATACAGAAATTTAACATGCTCTTACATAAAAATCACTTGGTCACATACTTAGAGAAAACTAATGTCAATACATGGTGCATGCATATTTCATGGAATTACAAGGAAGCATAAATTACACTTAAGCATAGCATAGAAACCCTAAATATACTATCACATAATTTGTACACAGTTAATAGAAGCATATGTGTTACATCTTTCCAAGCAAAAATAGCGTAATAAAAATAGAGAACCATTAAAAGAACTATAATACTACAAAATTAACAACAAAACATAATTATAACAACATATTAATACATAATAAAAATCAAAATTTTTGAAGGGAAGAAGATGGCATACCCTTCAAAAAACGGAGGCACCAGAGGAGGAGACAAAATACGAAAACTTCATTATTTAACAAAAAATCTAACCTTCTTTACTTATCTGAAAATAAATAAAGGCCAAATAAAAAGAAATGTAGAAGTGAAAACAAGAGAAAAAGAAGGAAGAGAGGAGGATGGGTCTTAGTTATGGGCTCAACAAATATGTAGAACACTTAGCAAAAATAATCAAAGTGAAGAGAGAAGTGAGAGCAACCAAGTGGAAAAAATAAGAGAAAGATTCAATGAAAAAAAAGGCAAGACAAATGAGGTATAAATAGGAGAGGAAGGTTATCAAAATCAGTTGCCAAGCGAGAGGGGGAACTTACTTGTTCAACACTTAAATGCAGAGGTAGGTGGTTAAGTGTGTAAGAAAAAAACATGGTGGGTGTATAAGGGTTATGACAATCCAACAATCTAGCCTAAGGGGTGAGGGAGTGAAGGTTTGTCTAGGGAAAAGGGCGGGAAGGAATGGCATAGGAATGGAGAGAGAAAAGGGTTTGAGTGCAACAAATGCCAAAAAAAAAAGACACAAAGAGGTACACTTAGAATATAAATAAAATTAAGAAAAGGATAAAACAAGTCAAAAGTTATGAAAAATTTAATATATTATCAAAGATGATTAGGAGGTAATTTTTCATTGCTTCTATGCATTTATAGTATTAATGGTTTATTTTTAGTGGATGAAAGATTGATAATGAGGCTAAAATTAATAAAAATGCCAAATAAAATCATAAAATTATAGAAATTATAGGAATCCTTTAAATAGTACCATAATAACAAATATAAATTTTCTTAAATTAAAAAAAACCTTTGATACATAAAATATTGACCTAATAATAAATTAACAAGCTTACAAGATAATTATAAAATAAATATAAAAAATATTTCCAAAATCATGAAACCTTATACATCATCATATTTGACCATTTAAAATCTAAATATAAATTTTCAGAGCTTTTACCATACATTGGATATGAATTTTAACTAACATGCCCTAATTAAGTATTGTACATATAAAAATCAAAAGGAAAAGAAAAAATAAATAAAAATAAACTAAAATTCATAAATTTAAATTTAAACTCATTTAGAAACCAAATAAAATTTTATACGATTATTTATTAAGGTGTAACTTAAAAGTTAACAAATATGATTGACAACTAATCAACAAATTACTTCTATCGGAAAACATAAATTACTACATAATTACTCAAAAATTATTAAAATCATAAAATATTCTAAAATTATTTCTATAATTAATTATACATAAAATAACACACCCTGACATCAGTACACATAATAAGGGTTAGTTAGGAACAGGGTATTATAGTTACAAAGAGGTTTTCTTCTTTGCTTGTAAAACTCAATGGCTTCAATCTAGCTAAACACTATTAGACTACCTAAATCCTCATCCTTATCCATTCTATTGCAAACTCAATTAAAATCACGATGGAAGAAAGAAGAAGATAGAAACTATTTATTTTTGATCAATACATGCTAGTCATTGACAAGCATTCTAAATTATAAAAAAGTGACATCTATTCTCACTCCAAGAATTAGTTGGATAAGCATAACAAATTTTATGAGTGGCAACCAACTCTTCCCCCTCCAAATGGACTTGCAATAAAAATACAATCAACTAGATCACCTAATTACTTATTAATGCAAACCTTAAGTCATTTTGGCCATACAAAGAGGCACACAATGAATGTTCCTCCCTATGTAATTATCACCATACTTGCAATGCATGCAACCACTATATTAAAATACTTGTGTGAAAATTATTTATCCTCTACATACTATAGCAAAGTTGCATCAATTTTCAAATTTATGTGATTTCACCATGAGAAAGTTGTGAATTGGTTTAAGTGATATATATGGAACATGAATTACCCATAACAATAATGTAAAACTCTCAAAAAGGCATTTGGAACATGTTTGCATGTGTATCATTTAATATATTTAATTGATTTAATCATGATGGAGTTGTACATTATTTTACTTTATGTTCTTAGAACATAGATAGCCTCACAGCAGCATAAATGCCTTTTATATTGGAACATGGATAACTTGTTGACATTCCTTTGTTTTATTATTTTTTTATTTTGATAATGCAATAATTAACACATGGATACGTAAATTAGTAACATTTTATTATACTATTAATCCAAGCTCATTTCAAATCATTTAATTTTTTAAGCTAATTTTCTTTTTCCATGCAATAAGAGAGTGGCTAATCGATTTGCAATGTATCTAAACTATTTCCTGTACTAAGGAGGAATGTGTATTTTGGTGGGAAAAGATTTTGTGATTTGGTTATTAGTTACACACACACACACACACATGTGATGTACATGTTATTTGGATGTGTGAATTTTACCTCATTAAGTTATATATTAGCTCACCAAATTATTTTATTTGTTAAATATTAAAATTTTGTTATTATTTGGATTTCTTATTTTACATTGTTGCACAGGTGATGTTTTCGTTTATTTTGTTGGTGCAAAGTGTCCCATTGCAATCACTTACGTACGTTGAGTTTGGTTGGAAAAAGTAGTAACATTTGTGCATATGGGAGAAAAAATAATTAAAATACTAATGCATTTTCCAATAAATAATTGTCCGGGTTACCTCAATCAGGCTTAAAATAAATATTTTTTTATAACAAAGTTTTGTTTTACACAAAATAAGTGTTATTTTGGATTTTGAATGCAAAGACTGTATTATTTTTCTTAAGTTACCTTGCTCATTTAAGGTTTTTCACTAATTTTTGATTTATACTATCATTTAATGAGATACATTTGGAGTATGTTTGATCGAAAATTTCATACTCTAACAACTATTTTTCAATGATACCTTTTCAAACCTTATAGTATTTTAGTAAAATTATTTGTCAAATATAGTAAAAATAGCTATAACAACCAACTGCTACTACTCTCCCAAACCTGCATTTAATAATGATATGGTTGATAATTTGTACAAACTACTTTCTTAATCTGTACACAAAAGTTAAAACAACTCTTATTTTGAATAAAAAGGAATAATGTTAAAGAAAAGTTTGTTTAGAATTTAGTAATCGTGACAATTATGTGTCCATAGAATTAAATTAGTAGAGCAATCACTAATTAAATAAGAATGCGATAAATAAATAAAATTTAAAAGGTTGTGTTATTTTTTATATCTAGAGAAAATATAAATATTTTTCTTAAGTTAGACAAATGAACGGCTAGCTTGGATCAAGTGTTAATAATAATAATAATAATGATAAGAAAGAAAGAAGATACAATTATTACGAATATTCATCTTTTCAAGCAATGGAAACTGTAGGCCTTTTCCTTCGATCTAACCTAGCCTGCTAGCCAGCTTTCAACCAAAGCAATAGATATCAAAGACAAGACATTCTCATATCTTAGGTCTTGATCTAGCAGCGGTTAATGAGTGGGAACATCATGAGTTTGTAGATGTAAATCTCCCTCATAGACCGTAGTACTTACTTATGTCAAGTGTTTGAATTCCCCTATTGATAGAACATCTTCAACAATTTGATGATATTACAACATATTACTTTTCATGTTAAAGTAGTTAAAAATTCTAGTAGCCGGCTAATTAATAAGGTAATTCCATATAAGAGGAGCTGGAACATGTTCCTCGTGTAATAGTAAACCAGTAAAGTTATAGATGAAGCCCTAGCTAGTATAGAATAGGGAAAAGGAATAATCAAAACTCTCGAAGCCATTCAAAGAAAGAGAGAGAGGGAGAGAGAGGGAGAGAGAGGGGGAGTTAAAGTTGCACATCATGAGCTGCAATAGAAAAGGAAAAAGGTAATTGAGAACTGACCTTAGGTAATTGAAGGAAGCATGATCATCCGTCGTAAGTTAATCTTAACAAGGGCACTTGCATAATAACAAGACAGCCGTATGATCATAACAAGGACCCAACATACAAACGCCCGTTAATCATTGTATTATTTGTCTAATTATCGAATAATTCAAGGTTTATGATCGAGATATAGGATGTCATGAACAGGTGATATAAAATTAAAAAAAATGGAAACCAATAATCGAAATATACCCATATTATCCTCTTCTTCTAATATTTCTTGCTCAAATGAGTATCCAACGACGAACCGAGCAGCTAAAGAATTATGTAGATCGATCGAGAAGAACTTAAAATACGTAGCTAGCTGTGGCTGATCTATTGGAATACTCATTTGAGCAAGAAACGTCACAAGAGAGGATTTCCTCCTTCGCCCTCCATCTCTCAAGGACAACTAAAAGAGCAGATTCGAGGGCTCATATATTAAGGTAAATGTAACTTTTAAGCTAGGAAGAAGAATAAGAGCTTATGGTCCAATCGATCTGGAATATAGGCACTGCCATAAATAGCTAGGAGGGAATTAGAATCACAGAATACGCCGTCACCAACTTTGTCACTAGCCTTTTTCGTTGGTATATATGATTTTATAATTCAAGTTTCCATATAAAAATAAAAAACAATGAAAGAAGGAATAAAAAACAAGTTTGAGTTGGGGTTGTTGACAGGCCATGCATTTCGGCGAATGGCTAAAAAATTGACGGTCGGGTTTAATTTGCATGCACATAGCATAATGCATGGGAGGCATGTTCGTGGTAACAGTCGGTTGGAATTGTAGGTGTTGTAAGGCAGATCACTAGTGCGATTGGAATGGTAGGTTTAGAGCAAGTTAATATCTACAAAGCCATCCCAACTGACAAACTACTATACTACTGCAACGTATATGAAATTAATTAGGCTGAGGGTAAGTACGCGTGTTCAGTGGATACTCCAGAAAGTTACTAGTTGTACTAGGACAGCTACCTTTTAGACTTTTTGAAAGCTCTACAGCAACCTACCCATCCTATTCCAACATTCATGAGTTTTTTTTTTTTGTGATTAGTTAATATACAAATTGAATTAAGGGTCAATATTTCAAAAACATTGATCTTGTTATTATGATAAAAAGGAACACTCATAGGGTCATTATATATATGAGTAGGGATTGTAATCTCGTGGTGAAGTTGGGATCTTGAATACCAGATCGGCATCGAGTCCCTCTTTTTGGTATTTCTATATATTTATAGTGATCATAAATTTATATGGTAGTAGCTTATACCTACCCTTATGCCTATTAATCATAAATAAATTGAGTAGGCATGTACGATGATATTGACATGTACTAAAACACATACGTAGATTGAAGCAACACCACGGCTCCAAAATAAACTATTTAAGTTATGGCCCGACTTGGAATCTGACACGTTTTTTATTATCCGGAACCTAAAGGCGAAATCCCTCGCCCCCAGGGCCCCCAACCTGCCTGTCCGACAGCCTGGTTGAGGGAGGTAAATCACGGTATTCAGCGGTCAGGGAGCAGGTGCCCACCCCCGTGGTGTCCACAAGGAGTCACCCCCACATTGGAGGGTTGGAACTCCCACGCTGCGACTACTACGAGTATCGAACCCGGGTCACTCGGAACCAACTACCTGAACCTCGACCATTGAGGTACGCCCATGCGGGCACGTTTTTTATTACCGATAGGTATATGGAATCACCGGCTTATCCGGGTGTCATATATGTATTTTTTATAACCTTTTTGTTGAACTTAATCTATCATTAATTAGGATCATTAAAAAAGTAAAAAAATAAAACATTAAAATTTTGAGAATTTTCTCTACAATTATGGACCAATTTTGATATACTTTTGATTTAAAAAAATATTATATAAAATATAGTTATATGTTTCACCATAATTATACCTATGTTTTACTATTGTGTGATATTTTATAGTAAAATTGATTTTATTATTGTTATACTTATAATTCACCATCGTTATGAATGTGGTTTATCATTGTTATCTTCATGTTTCACTATAGTTGCTTCCATATTTCACCATCGTTGATGTTATATTTCATTGATATTAGTTTTGATTTTTCTGAAAAAACTAATTTATTATGTTTCACCCTAATTATCTTCATATTTCATCACTATTGTTTCATGTTTCATCATAGTTATGCTTGTATTTTACTACAACTGCCTTTATGTTTTACCATAGTTGTCTTCATATTTATTCATAGTTATTGTTATTTTTCATCAATATTAATTGTAATTTTTTTTATAAAACTAACTTGTTATGTTTTATAATAGTTACATTCATGTTTCATCTCTATTATGTTATATTTCATCACTATTTTTTACCATAATTTTTTTCCAAAGTTATAACAATCTGAATATCTATTTGCAAAGAAAAATCTCAGGAACATCATGATATGTATATGTATATGTATATGTATGTGTGAATGTATATATAGATATAGATAATAAGAGCTTTTTTTTAAGACAATGCCAATGTCAATAGTATATACTATGCACACCATATTACTATTTACATGGTACAAGTTGCATGTTTCACTAAGTAATCCTAAGAATAAATACTACACTCAACGATTAAGAAATAAGAGCGTCATTTGATAGTTAGTGCATAGTTGATGGCAATTAGTTGATTATATTAGCAATTAGCTTATAGTGAATTATATTAATTAATTTAACTAGTGAAAAATGTTAGTTATCTATATATAAGTATTTGGTAATATTTGTTGGTAGTGGTCGCTATTAGGATATTGAAGTTATAATATAACATAATAAAAAAATCTATTTCAAAATGCTTTTATTTTGATTTTTTATCTCAAATTGCTAATACAAAAAGTTTTTTACCAAACACTTGAAATAAAGGTTTTATGTAGTAGATTAATGCATTCTATGCCCTATTTTTATGATGTTAATTCTCCCACTTATGTATACTTTTCCTTTAAAATGTCAATTTAACCTCTCTTAAACCATAGATACTCATTTGGGATTAATTATGAAGAAAATGATTAAAACAAGGTGCTTTAGAGAGAAATACAAGCAACAATTGGTTGAAAATGTATGATCCGACAAGAAAAAGAATGTATGCATGTGAATAATAAAAATTTTGGCCATAATCCAATAAGAGTTTAGAAAATTGTCAAAGATCAAAGTTGCAAATTTTTTGTTATAATTCCAACGCATTATGAATCATCAAATTTGGAGGTTCAATGAGAAAGCTATGAAAAAAAATACCAAAAGTTGTTAGAGTGGAAAAAAATGTTGAAATCGAGATGAATACAACTAGGATGTGTACTTCAACACGGTTATGTCAGCCCATAATCACCTTCACGTGTAAGATCTTCGATCTAATTCTTTTCAAAATTAAAAGGATATCTTATGGCTGGTCTATAACATGATCTAAAGGTCTCAAAACCCTTCTCTAGCACCTATAAATACATTATAAACTCAAGAGACCCCATAAAAAATTCACTTCTGGAGAGTTCTTCATCTTCAACCTTCATCCACCATTCAATTAAATCCTTCATCAAGATTTAATCTTTCCTTCTAGATTGATGTTTGGGCCCCATAATAAACAAAACACATGAAGATTTAACTATTCACTAGAGGAGTTCTTGTAAAAGAAGGCATTTATTTTCTTTTTTTAATTCTTTCTTTTTTTACACATATATACGTTTTGTGTACTTAATGTTTCCATGATGTATATATAAAATAATTATTGTTAGGGGTAATATTGAAGCCTTATAATATGGTTTGAGATTATAATAATATTTTCTATGTTTTTCTAATTGTCATGGTATTGTTCTTTGACCCTACGTTAATTGTTATCATTTATATGTATGATTCTATCAAGTGTGTATGATGTATATGGTGCATATCTTATTATGGATTTATCATATTTTATGTAGGAACATCCTCCTCATATGATAACAATAATCTATTCATAAATTTTTCTAAGTTAGAAGAATAAAAAATTCTCCTTACTTGGACTAAAATATAAGCTAGATTATAAGGAACCATGCAAGCCATGAAACAAAAGTTATAAGCCATCAACTCACTACCTTTTCTTAACATCATTGTGGCTTGAATATGGCTAAAAAAATATGGCTTAACAAGCCACACATATCTCAGCCAAAACCAACTAGCAACGCAGCCCCATGAAGTGCCAATTTTCAAACCAACTGGCAAACTACTATCTTCTTGTAGTAGATTTTTGGAGTTGAGTTTAGTGCTTTCCAAGAACTTAATTAGCAATAATTAAGGGGTTTAATGGCCTAGAAAAGGGGCTTGGATGTCAGTCATGAGGAGAGGGAGAAAGGTTACTTCTCTCTATTTAATTAAGCATGGGCATAAGTAATGTATTAGTTTCTTTTTTCTTGTAATTTATGTTTCCTAATTCCTATTAATTGATTAAACCTAATGTATCAATTAAGGTATAAGGAAGGGTTTTTTTAGGCTAAAAAATTAGCCCCCTATGCTGATTGTTTGAGTCCTACCATAGTTAGCATGCATTAGAGTAAAGTTTGGTTAAGTTGAACCCTTATAGTTACCTAAGGGTTGGTTGTAATTTCTCTCAATTTCTTACACTCTTATATAGGTGTAAAAATGAATGAAAAAGTCAGCCATTATTGATTATTCTGTAGAGATTTTGAATGCCTTTCATCCCCAACAAACATAGTGCATGGTTTGTTGCATCTCAAAAATCTTACAACCTATAGCTTAAAAGTTGATACCTTAAGTGGTGATTGTATGTATTTGATTTCAAGGGCTACTTGAATATCAAATCCTTTTCCTCATCTCATTCTCTCTTCTATATTCTCTTTTGTTGGAGCTAAACCTGTAACACCCCCAAAATCACAGTTGAAAATTTTTGTTTAATTAAAACAAATACAAGCACGGGGGTGCTGCTGCCATGATCAGCACAAGCCCGGCCCCCAACCCGTCTCGTACTAACTACAAGGCTAAAGAAAAGTTATCATCAACCATTAGTCAAATTTAAAACAAGAATTCATAGAAGAACTGAAATGTTCATAATATGGAAATTAGAGTGCACATAAAAAGAGTTTACAATCCAAATAAATGTATAATTAAAGTTTCTAAAGAGATAAAAGGTACAATACGATAAAACATAATCAAAATAAAACTATATAAGGTAAATAAATAGTAAAATATAATCCGGCCAATGTTTCTCTTGGTCCCCAAGCCAAGTCCAAGCTCAACTCTCAGCCCCGTCTGATGGCTCATAATTATCATAGGCATCAATTATAGCATATCCTACCTACACAAACTCAATAGGGCCCTCTGCTCATGGGAAGGAGCAACACCCATGAAACGGGTGGTCAGTACGCTACGTACTGAGTAAGGTAATCATGAATCTAAGGCCACACATACAAAGACATATACACAAGCATGATCATATAGACAACTTACAAGCAATACAGATAATAAAGGCCATGCCATAGTCCAGTTAAACTCAATCATTAGATCTCTAGGCAAAATTCTCATTTCACACGATACTCTTTATAAGTCCATGAGAGTATATGAACCCCACTATTATATCCGGTGGATCGGAAACATACAGGGCAGAACGCTCCTAACCATTATTATTGCCAGTGGATCGGTTTCCAAGGCAAAGTGCTCTTGACCACTATTATGCTGGTGGACTGGTCTGGCCCCGACTCTCGTAGTGTTTCACTGGAACTACTTAGTGTATTTCCCATGTCTTATTATAAATTAGAGTTTGATTTACTAAGCTCGGGATCCCCCACTATTATAGCCGATGGATCGAAAATGTACAGGACAAAATGCTCCTGACCACTATTATATGCTAGTGGATTGGTCTCCAGGGCACCCAAGCACTTGGTCATTATTATGCCGGTGGATTGTTCTAGGCTAGGCTCAATAATCTTTCGTTTTAAATGATTAGTATCTTATCGTGTCTTATTCAATATGCTTTTACCCTAGACATGTATGTCACAATCTGTTTACTCTTATTCTCCCAAGAGGGCCAGTCTCATATCTTGGGACTTCTGTACCTCCTAACATACCCCGCCATCTTTTCCCTCTTCTACTTACTCATCATGAATACCCAACTCCTAAGTGTGTGGATCAAGGCCCACCACATTATGCCATCTAAGTCCCCTCACTATCATCCTCTACACTACAAAATAATTCACTTATACCAACAGGGCATTATCTGTTGGCAAAAGCCATTTTTCTATTGGCAAAAGTTTTACCAACAGATATTTGTCTGTGACAAAACTGTGGGTAAAAACTCTGTGCTTAAAAGTTTTGCCCACAGATAAATATGATCTGTTAGGAATAATTAATAATGCCCACATATATTTATCTGTTGGTAAAACTTATACCCACAATTATATTTGTAGGTAAAAGTATTAACAACAAAACAATATCTGTGACTAAAACTATTATCCACAAAACGATATCTGTGACTAAAACTATTGTCCACAAAACGATATATGTGACTAAAACTATTGTCCACAAAATGATATCTATGACTAAAATTATTACCCACAAAACGATATATACTACTAAAACTATTACCAACAAATATATATATATATATATATATATATATATATATTTTTTTTTTTTTGTAAAACGATAATGATGTCCATAATACCTGTTGTTGTAATATTTACCTGTAATAATAACTTATCCTTATATACAATTAAGTACACCATACATAATCATCAGTGTTTAGTTTATTTGTCAAAGTGATAATATAATCTTATAGGTACAATACTATAAATACAACTTGTAACATATGCGGACATACAAGACATCTTTATTAACACATCAAACACCATCATCTTCATTCTCATTATGTTCAGCATCTCCAACGCCTTCAACATTCTCTTTAATAATCATCAAGATGTATTCCCTAAGAAAATATGCAAGTAACTTAATTAGATTAATATAAATTCATACCCAAAAGCTAAATAAAGGAAGTCTTAAAATTTTCTCAAAAATAATAAGAGTCCATAATTAAGAGGGAGAGCAAGTGCGAGCAAAATCAAGTATTTGGAAGAAAACTTAAAATGGCTCTCTAATCAGTATTATTCTAGAAAAGCATTCTCAATAGTTTTAGAATTTTATTGCAAAATGGTAAAATAAAAAGGAAAACTAAAAATTAAATGGAATTTGTGTTTTTATTTACATGTAATAATATAGAAGCTTGTGCAGCTTGTAACCTTGATTAGGTAATCAAAGTTCACATGGCATGCATATTTCAATCATCAACCGATTTCAATGTTTGCAAATTATACTCTTGGAAACATACATTAGAAGTTCGAAACCCCAATATTCTATAGGTCTTTTGGAAGTAATCTGTTGCAATTGTATATGAGGGTTGTGATGGTGTGTACATCTACAAGATTCATATTCGAGTGTTAATTTAGTCTTGGAAATATTAATTACAAAATAATATCTTTTAGGGTGAGCAGCAATGAATAGCTTAAAGCCTTACAATTTAAGCTTTTTGGTTTTTGACATGGTAGAGTCGATCTATTCAACAAGTTGATCTATTCAATAAGTTCAAATCTTCATAGCTCCCATTTATACTATTCCAAGATGTGTGGTTTCTAGAACTGGTATAAGCAAGCCCATGTCTTACGCCCAAACAAAGTATTCACGTACAAAAGAATATTGAAAGTATAAAATCATCAATTAAGCCAAACCCAACAACTTATACTTTTAGGTTCATTAGTTCAAATACATAGTCTAAGAAAGGCAGCATTTGACTACTTATCACCTAAAAAGAGAAACATCCCGAATGAATCCTCCCTTTAGGTGTACTCTAGTTAAACTTAAATATAATTGATATAATAGTTTGTCTAACAATTGCCCTTAGGCACTTGTCAAGACTTTAATTTCTTTTCCTAAATGATGTAATTAGATAACTAATTGTACATACATGCACTAGTTGACATTATTAAATGTCAATGTTCTTTCTATTTTTAATGTCTTAACATAGCCACCTATTAGACTTTATATCATTCAATGAACAAAAATATAGAAGTAGGTCAAATGATATCACAGTAATAATTAATCATAGTATACAGATTATTATGACAACAATGTTGGAATTACTTTAAGAATGGAACCTCTATGGCCATTTAATCAATTAAATGAATATAATCATCCATGTGATCAAGAAACTCAAAGTTAATTAATAATAATTATAATAATGATAGTAATGATAACAATAGTAATGGTAGTAATAAAAAAAACTATCAATTATGACACTAACATTAGTAAAAGAATAATAATAGCGCATTGAATTTTTTTCAAATCAAATCAATTCAACACAAATGAGACGAAGAGAACATAACCATAGGAAGCATTGATGCGTAGACAAAGCATGCAAAAGTATTGCCTATGAAGTAGCTTCTTTGATTACGAGCATTAACTAGTTTCCACATAGGTCTCTAATTTTCCGATAATGTATGAGCATACTGACAATTAATGGCTTTTATGTAGGTCCAAGTGAAAAGAGAGTCTAACTGCTTATAAGCTCCACTGGATTTTCATCCTAAAACCACACACTTATGACAAAGTCATCTTATTATTTTTTTTCATTTTTTTTCATATAGGATAAATTACATGTAGGTTTCAACTTCTTAACACTCCCACTCACATGTGAGTCCCTCTTATGATTGGCAATTCATGAAAGGCCACAACCTCTTCATAGTGACTACATCAAGGTTGCTCGGAAACGGGTTTTAAAGATCAAGGCCACAACCTCTTCTAAACAAATCCAAACAATCAATTTTATCAAAAAGAATCACGATGTTGACCAATTCTAGAAAATTACTTTTGAAACTAGGGTTTTAGGTCCAAAACATAATTTGGTCAAATCTTATTAATTTCTTCAAATTCAAAGTTTAGAAATGCAATTAGACATATTGTATAACATATTGTATAATCAATTTAAGAAAATAAGCCAATGATCAATCAAATTTCAAAACCGCAAAAGTTTTGACCAAGAATTTTGATTTCTATCGATTCTGGACAAATTTTTCAAATTGACACTTTCAACCTGCAATTAAGTACATTTCAAAGCACCTTACAGAATCAATTGGTAAAAATTGCTTAAAATCGAACGAAGCAGAGCTATACCGATAAATCCTGGTTATAAATCCAAATTTCATAAATCAACCATATACGGCACAATCAACCAATCCAAATCAATCATCTAACTCATATATACATAATCTAACAACCAATTTAGCTTATCATAAGCTAATTCACAAATCTGGATAAAACCCGCAAGAATTTTGATCTAAGAATCCAATTCCGATTAATTTCACACAAAATTTTTAAATTGATACTTCTAACATGAAATTAGATACATTTTAAAGCATAATGTAAATTCAATTTATCTAAAATAGCTTAATCGGATAAAACCGACAAATCCGGATATAGCCGGGTCACAAATCTAATTTTCAGAAACCAACAATAACCAATACAATTAACTATCCCAAATCACTCATACAACACACATATATATAATTAAACAACTAAATTATCTTATCATAAGCTAAATCATTTAAAATTAATCAAAATACAAGTTAGGGTTTAAGTATTTATACCATGCGAATTGCTGTGAAATTGGAGGGAGTGAGGGGTGTTGGAGCATCGCCGGTGGTCAAGGAACATTCGCCGGTGACGAGCGGCGCTAAAGGCGGACGGGCGGTGGCACCACGTGGCTGTCCTCGTGCGTTGCTGACGGCTGCTGCTGCTGCTCGCTTCTCGTTGCTGCTGCAATGGAAGACGACGACGACGAGCTAGAGCAGGTGTGGTGGTGTGCTCGAGCGGGGGTGGCTGGTGTGGTGGTGCGACCTGGGTTGAAGGTACAGAGCAGGAGGAGGCCGGGGTAGAGGGTCGGGGGTCGGGGCACAGGGGACGGGGACGGGGGACGGGGGACGGGGGACGGGGGACGGGGGACGGGGCTCGCAAAAATTAAAATGGTATAGGGGTGGGGTAGCAGGCGCACAGGAGGTAAATTTGTTTTTTTTTTAAGTTTAAGGAATTGAGGGGTTTAAGTATTTTTTTATTTTATTTTATTTTTTTGGATTTTAGAGATTTGAAAAAAATTATTATAAAATATATATGTGTGTGTGTGTGTGTATGGAACTTAAACATTTTTAGCGACTAATAAATTAATAATTAATGATTGAAAATTATATTAGTCGCAATAGATATACTAATAACGACAACTTTTAATAGTGATCGTTAATAATATATCAATAACGATAAAAAAAAATTGGTTGCTAAATTGATCGTTAATGCACCAGTTTATTGTAGTGTAAAAGAAATAAATTCAAATAAGGAAATATTTGTTACAAATAAATCGTTAAAATGATTTTACTACTTTAAAGAGATTTTATAATAAAAAATAATTTACTTTTGCTAATAAAATATAACTCCATAATAAAGTCGTAATCACACAACGAAGTTATAATTGGAAACAAATTTAAAATATTAAAATAAAAACACACAATGAAAATGGAAATATATTTTAAATAAAAATCATATAGCTTGTGGAAAAAGAAATAAAATATCAAAATAATAATTAAAAAAATTGAAAAACATTTGTCTTCCTTATATACTAATACCAACAGATATATGAGTGGGTATTAGTTTTGTTGGTACAATGTTACTAATACCCACAGATATAAAAGTAGGCAAAAGATCTGTTGGCATAACATACTATTATCAACAGATAAAAATTTTCTGTAGGAAAAACTTTCTTCATTGCCCACAAAAAAATATCTGTTGGTATTAGTAACTTTTGCCAACAGAAAAAAAATCTGTGACTAAATTTCTATTGGCACATGTCATAAATTTTGTAGTAGGGTTTTTCCTAAAACCCTAATTGGACCTATGTGGCCCATCCTTTCCCTGTCTCACATAACCCAAGCTCCTTTACCACCCCACACATCATCTCACATAGATTCAACCCCAGTCATTTCACTTTACTCCCTAATTACACATGTGACCATGAAACCCTAGTTGGTCACCCCAAACCCTAGCACCTTTCTTTACCCATATATCACGTCTCCATTACTTACCTACCACCCTTTCTTCCCCATGACACCCATAATCATCCTTCATATGACATTCTTCCACTCTTGTCCCATTTTCCACTCACCCTCCATTAATTTTACTTTCACAACCTCCTCCATTTAGGGTTTTCCTCCCAAATCCTAGCCAAGTTCCCTATGCACCCTTATACCAACCTACGTACTATTTTTTACCCTAGGACTCCAATCACTCCAACAACTCTTCCCTTACCTTACTTACACCCCAATGCAACTTTTCCCACGTAAGGATCATCCTCATGCAAACTCCATCCATCCCATGCAAACCCTAAAATTCCCCATGCAAGATTCACTCCACTCTTTTATTTTGTCCATATTATCCTTTTATTTGTCCCCTTATGGATCATGAGATAATTAGGTTAATCTTATATCCCTTTAGTCAAATCACTACCCCTTTTTCCCTTTTCATCCTTTCACCCCATGTCACATTATTAAAACAGCCTAGCATGCATGTCCTAGAGGGTCACATCATATAACACCACAAGCACAACATATATATCATTATACACATGTCATAAGGAAGTCACATAAACATACCTCAACTCCAAGTTGCGCTACAAGTAAATAGTCTTAATAACATAAAGTACACAACATAACATAACACATGGCATACAAGGCACATAACACACATAGTTGGTCTTAGCTATATCCTTACCTAATACGACACTGGTCTTAGAGCACGCTCTCACGCTTCCTTAGGATTTTGACTTGATTCACCTATAAGAGAAAAATACTAAGGGTTAACTTCCCTCTTACCAAAATTATCATCCTTTCCTACCTTACCCTTAGCATAGCCTACTATTAGGGTTAATAATAATAATAGTTGTTTTATAAATAAAAGTAGGGTTATTATTCTTAAGGTAGATAATCATGTTACTACTAGTCAAAATAGATTTTAGTAGATATATCGATTCATGTTAAAGTATTAATAGCATTATTTATATTACTAAAGATAATAGCTTTAATATTACTAGTAGTAGTAGTAGTAGTAGTAGTAGTAGTAGTAGTAATAGTGATAGTTGTAGTAATAATACTAATAACAACCCAAATCTTAGTAATAATAATAGTGATATTAGTAATACTAAAAAGTAGTGACAATAATTATACTAATAATAATAATAATTCTAGTAGTGATAGTAATATTAGTGATATAGGTAGTATTAACAATAATGGTCAAGTAATAATAATAACAAGAATAATAATAATAATAATAATAATAATAATAATATTAATAATAGTTCTAATCTTAAGAGTGATAATAATAATAATAATAATAATAATAATAATAATAATAAGGGTCCTAATAATCATAATAATAGTAACATTAGTGATAATAAGGTCAAGGTTAATAATTAACGATAGTAATAATAATAATAATAATAATAATAATAATAATAATAATAATAATAATAATAATCGTAATAGTAATAATAAATATAAGGGTTCAAATATTCACAATAATAGTAATAGTAATAATATGCCGAAGCTAATAATAATAATAATAATAATAGTAAGGGTTCGACTATTATTAATAATAATATTAGTAGTAATATTCCGAAGTTAGTATTAGTAATAATAATAATAATAATAATAATAATGATAATAGTAATAGTAATAATAATATTATTATTAAGAATAATGATATTAATACTAATAAAATGATAACAATAACATTAATAATAACTAAGGGTTGTGGGGGTTAGGGTACCACCTAGGGATGGTGGTGACTAGGCGACGGCGACGGCGGTGAAGGGAGAAGAGAAGGTGGATAGGTGGGTTTATAGGCTAGGAGAGGGGGAATGATATGGTGGTTGAGGTGGTGATGGATGCTCTAGGTTGAGAGGGTTGGACGGGTGGTGGTGGTGGTGCAACCAAAGGGCGGCGTAGGTGGTGGTTGGTGTGGTGGCCGAAGGTGGTGGAGGGGGAGGAAGGGAAAACGAGAGGGAGGTAGGGGAGGTCCTGCTGGTTGTTTTGGGGGGTAGGGGGAGTGGTGGTTGCGGTAGAAATAGTAGTGCACAGTAGTGCGAAGGGTGGCGGTGGGTGATAGTTGGCTGATTAAGGGGCTAACTTTTCACGGCTAAGGCATCTCATGTAAGAAGAATCGAGGGTGGCAAGTGGTGTGGTTCAGTGGAGGGTGGTGCAGGGAATGTTTTGGTAGGTGGTTCGGGAGGCGGCACTGGGTGACAACAACATTATGGTCATCTGAACGGGCGGCGGCGCAAAGGGGGAGATTTTTGGTCAGGGGAAAAGAAGGTTGAATGAGGGGCGGTTATGGGGTATTTATAGGCAATTGAGGGGAAAAACGATAGAGGGTGAAGAAGACAAGAAGGGGTAGGTGAGGTAGGACTATCGGCCGGTGGTGGTAAGTCGGTACAAGTCTGCAATGGAAAGGGTTGTTTGGGTCAGGGGAGAAGAAAAGGAATGGGGGAGGGCACGTGTGAGGAGAGAGGAGGGGCCGGTTGGGTCAAAAAGGGAAAGGAAAATGACGGGTGAGAGGGGGGAGGTGGCAGGCTGGCACATGTGGTGGTTGGTTGCCGGCGTACAGGGTAGTGGTAGGTCTACGAATTGCAGGTGTGGGAGGAGCGAGGAGGAAGAGGAAGAAGAAGGGCCGGCCGATCCAGGGAAAAGAAGAAAAAAAAGAACCAGTGGGCGAGCGGTTCAGAGGAAAGAAAAGGTCGGGTGCGAGCTGGGCCGCGTCGAAGGAAAAGAGAGCGGGGTTTTGGGCCGCAAGGGATGGCCAAATCAGTGAAGAAAAGAAAAAAAAAAGGAGAAAGGAGAGAAAAGAAGGAAAAAGGAAAAAGAAAAAAAAAAGGAAAAAGGAGAAATGGGTTGGTCGGGTACTTAGGATATTTTGGTATTTTAGAATATTTAAAATAATAAAATCTTAGAAAAATAATAATTAAATTCCCTTTTTAGATTAATTTAGGATATTTTGAATGATTTCTCCTTAATTCCATTTTAATTAGCAAAACCCCCTAAATTTTCCTAATTAAATTATTTATTATTTTCCTCCTGATTTTGCCTTAAATAATTCCTCTTATTTTAATCAAATAATTTATTTAATTAATTTTTCTAATAAATTCCTATTTAAACATAATTTCTTAAATTAGGATTTTGGGGTATTTCAAAACATAGGTTACGTCATCAACTCTTAGTAAGACCTAATTTATTTAGAATTTTATGCATCAATGGTGACAACATGATTGGATTGTATGCTCTTTAGGTGGTTATATAAATATGCTATAATTCATGTGTATAAATTGTAGTTAGATTAGATAATAGTTTCCCTAATAGTTTTTTTTTATTCTAACTAGAGTAGTAAAATATTTAAATATGTGTGAGGGCAAGGGGGATGAATACAACTAGATATGCTTGAGGCACTAGTTTGGGTAATTATATTGAAATCCTTTTACTCATTTTTAATGCTTTGAATATAGTTAAATATAAAAGTCACTTGTTACTACTATACTGTTAGAATATAATAGAATTTAATATTAACTTTTTATCATATTGGTCAATTTATTTCTCATGATTAATATATGATATAGGAATTATTTGTTATTTTATTGACCTAATTTAGTGGTGGATATTATTTCCCCTAGCATCTTCATTATTATTGGCTTCACTCATATTTAGTATGTGATTTTATTTGCTTTATATTGTTCTCTATTCTAACAAAATCCCCCCACCATTTTTTTATTAGTGATTTTCTATGAGTTTAGTGTCATAATTAGTATTTTATTTGATTTTATTTGTAGTAGCAAATAAAGGTGATCCCTCTCAATCCTCTACCTAATATGATACCTTGTCATTTGTCACCAATAATATAATTGTAAAAAAGATGGTTTAAATTGTTTGTCTGGTACATCAACACAAATAGTCAAATATCTAATCTACCTAAACAATGTTAAACGTTCTCTAAACTACTTTTTACCAAACAAAGCTAAGATCAGCTTACAACATGTTGATTTTATAGATAAAAAAACTCAACATTACACTTTGTTCAGTGTTTGGCATTTTTGTTCGGTGTTTGGCATTATTAATCTTTTCTATCTCAAAGAAGAATTCCACACAAACATCAAAATGGAAACGCAATACATAAATAAATAAATAAATAATAGTAGCCTCAAAATGTAATAAATGCCTACCATTAAAAAACTAAAGAAATCCATAGAAGGAAATATTTGAATTTTAAAACAAAATGTGTAATGACATTTATCCTAGTATTACTTAGGTACCATGCATTTTAAATAGTTTCATTTAGAAGTCATGAGTTTTAACATTTTTTTCACTCTAGTGTCCTCTTAATAATGTTTATAATTTTAGTTGATTAAAATAAAATTATTTTAGTATTAAATATTATTCATAAATGAATTAATAATTTGGGTATTTTAATACTTTTTTTCAATATTTTATAATATTTTAGATTTGTTCATGAATTTTTTAAGATTTAATGTTTTTAATTTTAAAAAGTATATAAAATTACAAAAAAAAAAACCACACAAATATATAATATTCTACCTTTCAATTCATCCTAAAAAATTAATAAAAATATATCATTTTAATCATATGAAACTAAAAGTATTAATAATATGGTACTAAAATGAAATAAAAAATTAAAACACATGATACCTAAATAAAATTGTTTAAGATAAATGGTAACCAATTGGTATATGGTGCAACTGGTTATGCCATGCTCATGGTATAATTGGTTGTCACATATATAATTTTTTAATTACTATTTTAACTTAATTTATCTTTAACTATGGCCATTAAATAATATAAAATTATACCATTACATTTCTAAGAATTTTCTCTACAATTATAAACTAATTTATTAAACTTTTGGTTTGCAAAAATTATTATATAAAATATAGTGATATATTTCATCATAATTGTAGTTATGTTTCACCACTGTTGTGATGTGTTACAGTGAAACTGACACATATAATGCAACACAATACCCTTTTAACCATGTAACTCAGGAACACTATGATCCACCAGTCATACTGGTTCACATAATGCATCACAATACCTATCTAGCCTAGGTCAGCTAATCCTTAAGTGTGCACATTCTCTGAGAAGTCCAAATGACCAAAAAGAGTATATTAGGATATTAGTTGAAATGTTAAGGCACCCAACAAATCACCAAAGCAATCGAATGCTCTCACTTCTTCTCTATGGTAGCTAACCCTAAAGAGTATCACATTCTCAAGTCAAGATCTTTCACTTTGATGATTAGTGTTTTACTTAAGGTGATCACAATTAACACACCAATAAACATAAAGATCTACACATAATAACACTTACTTCAAAGCTTTCTCGGTAAGAAAGAAGTCACGCCTACATAAGTCACAACTCATTCGATACCAAAAACCTCTTTAAAGGAATCACAAGGATCCAAAATAAAACCAAGTCATAAAGCCCCAAACACAAATCAAAAATTAAAACAACAAAACCTAAATAAAGGAATAAACTAAACCGAAACTAAGCCAGACCTTAAGCTCAAATCAACACAAAACATTAAAAATAGGAGCATAACCCAAAACATCAAAACTAGAGGCTTACAAGCTAACCAAGTTAAAATAATACTCAACAGATTAAAATCCATTTAATCCAAAATTAAAAATACTTTAAATCATAAAGAATCATATTTGAGATCCTAAAACACTAATCAAATAGTGAAAAATAACTTAGAATGCCAGAAAAATGCTTTAAAATTGAAAAGCTTCAAGAAGACCAATATAAAAAAAATATCAGATGTTTTAGGCTTAACCGCCACAAAATAAGGTTGTATGAAAAAAAAACAGAAATATTATAATTCATTGATCAACGAGAATATCGCATGATACCTAGAAGTTGGAATCTAAAAACCAAAAATATTTTATTTTCAAAAATTACTATTCACTAAAAAAGTTAAATTACTATTCATGAAAGATACTATTTATGATCATTGCTTTTAGGAAAGCCCTAGGATATCTCTTACGGGGATAATACCCCCGGTTGACTTTTGATTGGCTTTGAGTGCCCTGCATTGTGTAGTTTGTATTTAAGTGGTTCAGGTGTTTTGTGTTGATTGATGAGCTTATAAGATTGTCTCGATGAATATGAAATGTTTGGGACGTTTAGAGTTTTGAATAATATTAATTGTAACACTCAATAAACATGATATCAAGGTAGAGTGCAAGAACATCATATAAAACAACATTAATTATGATTTCTAGGAATAATATATAATAGACGAACATGGATTACAATAAATTAACACATTGCAACCAAGAGTCCAAATCTAAAGAAGTAAATCCTTACAAAAATGCCCTCCAATCTCTAAGCACAAAATATTCCTAATCTTTTCATTGTACCACTTGATAACCTAAAATAAGAATAACTCAATATATTAGCATGAAAATATAGTTATGGAATGGAAAGGGAAGAAGTGAAATGGAATAAATACTCCTTGATATGGAGGCTTGGAAACCATCACAAAAACCACTAATAACTACCAAGGAATGAGAGATCAAGGTGTTAGAAGGTTAATAGGAAGGAAAGGAAGAGAAAAGAAGGAATAAAAGCCATGAAAATAATAAAGAATCAGACAACCACAATTCTCGTTGCTTTGTTTGGTGTGTATATTGCGACAATTTGGTATGAGCAGAACTTGAGAATCTTTAAGCAAATGCAGAGACGTATAACAGATATTATGAAAGTGATAGTCCTTACATTTGTAAGACATATTTGCCTTCTGCAATACAAGTCCAAATATGATAGATGACTGTCCATGTTAGATTGTATTTGTTAATCTAGTTTTTCTTATTATGTGGTTGTAATAGTTTCCTTTTCTGAAGTAATAAAATTTCTTACTTAACAAAAAAAAATCTATGAAAATGTTGTTGCAACACTCATAGAAGCAGTCACAACAAAAATGCAAGTTGGCAGACAAAGCACAAAGGAGAGGAAAAGGAAGAGGAAATGGGCAAAGCACAAAAGAGAGGAAAAGGAAGAGGAAATGGGCATGATTTGTTGGACAAAAAGAGTACTTAGATGGAGTATAAAATGTAAAGGGGGGAAAACAATAAGAATGGACGATGAACATCCGGGGTCCAAGCCATGGATGAGTCCCTATTTGGCAAAAAGATCATTTTGGTCAATAGCAATAACAACACAAGTTGGTCGGAAAGCAGATGAAACGGGAAGGGAAGGAGTTGATGATCGTAGTATTAAATGCAAGCTTCAAAATGAAATAAAAACCAAATATAGAGGATAACGAGAGAGAGAGAGAGAGAGATGAAGAATGTAGCAGAGTAATGGGGCTTTTTTTTTTATTGACCACATACCTCATCCCTTGCCTAGATATGTTACAGATTAATTTATTCTTCATCTCACGCATAACTGCCTTCACTAGAACATGAAATTTTGCTTACAAAATTGTGGCAGTCTGTAGGCCTCTCTCCCTTCACCGGCATATATATATATATATATATATATATATATATACGCCGAGAACAAGAAAGATGACTCAGGAACCCAATTTTTTAATACGTACAAGATTATAATCATATTGTTGCAAGATTATGCCACTTCTTCGAGCAGGAAAGCTCCGGGAATGAAGGGAGAGGAGAATAATTAAGGCAGAGGAAGGGAGGAAATCATCAATTGCTCTTTGTTTTTTCTTCCCCTCATAATTACAACCGTACTTGTAGGATAAAAGTTCGGGTGCTATCCTCTCCTCCACTAAGTACTAACAGTCAAGATTTGAAATAAAAGGAAATAAAGACAATCATTGAAGGCGGTGATGCATTCCACCAGTACAATACAGACAACAACACATCCCTCTCGCTCTAACAACTTGCAGTTCCTGCTAGTACATTCTAGCAGATATCTCAGTCCTTCCCTCAGCTTCTCTAGGATATTCTTGTTGCGCGGCCTCTCCTAACTCCTAAGTTGACGTAGCTACTCTGTATTTATCACGGATTCATATGTTCAAGTATAAAGTATTCAACGTATTCAGTGATTCATTTAACTAAGAATAGAAGGACTCTTATGAATTATTAAATTACTAACAAACAAACTTATCGGTTTAGTTTATGGAAGAAGTTGGGGGCTAGATAGCTAGCAAGGACCAGGACCAGGAGCAGTAGTGAGGGAAACGAAAAATGGGATAATGCCCATGGGGTGGGGCTATAACTATGAGGGTGTCAAGGACATGCCACAAGGGTTATAACATATTATAAAATTATCATTGTACATTTTATATTCATATGCAATGAAATAAAATGTCAACCCCTTTTTTTAATCCTACAATCTATAATTGTTCCTACATTTATACACGAGGCTATAGTTTGCACGAATATAGCCTACATTAAAAAGTTAATAGAAGAATGAACTAGCAAGTTAAGCTAAAACTTATTCTAAGAAGCTTATTAAAAATGTATTTTTTTTGTTAAAAAATCTTATCATTCAAACATTGCTACAAAATTTTCAATTTTATCAACGCACTCCTCGTATGCTTTAAACAAAAATTAGTAAAACTATAAGGTATTCAAACAGAAATATTCGTTTATTATTACTAAGCAAAATGCATGAAAATATAAAGGTATTCAAATAGAATTATTAGTTTATAATTAAGCAAAATGCTACTACCGGCTGACTGTAGGAATTATAAAGTAAAAAGTTATTGCGCATCCGGGGAATCGAACCCCGGTCAGTACCGTGGGAGGGTACTATGATACCACTACACTAGATGCGCTTAGTTGGAAATCGATCGCCTATTTATTATATTTAATAAAATATCGCAAAAAGTTGGAACTCAACAACCCGGTGGGCTGCTAAACAGGAGCTCCAACGCGACTTGTCGAACGAAACCCATTATTATCATGTCTTGACAGTCGTATCACTTCCAACGGTTGAAGTTTAATACGTATTTAAAATGATTTTTTATTAAAAAAAGATTAAAATATTTAAAAAATAAATAATTATAGTGAAAATTTTTTTTGCTAAAAAGCTTTAAATATGTGAAGTCGTTATATTTTCTGATTTTTCCCTCGGCCTTTGACTTAGGTTGATTTGTTGTTAAGTTTATAGTATAATATGCACATTTTTTTGGTTCCTTTTTTCATTGTTTCAATCTTCTTATAAAAATTAATTATCTACTATAGTTATTTATTTTAAAAATATTTTAGCCTAATTTTTTTTAAAATAAATAATTACTTTTTATAAGAAGATCTAAACAAATGTTAAATAACCAAAAATTAGATACTGGGAGTCCAGTAATATTGTCCGGCAATGTGAAGTGCAGATAAGATTTTGTGAATGTCAGTGTTTTGAATTTCAGTCCATACATGGCTTCGTCATGATGCATTACATATCATAACATTCGCTCGCAGATGCCCTCACTAGAAAGTTCACTAGATATTTGGATGGTGTACCCAATAATATGTAGACTAACTTGCCAGGGACTTGGCGCAGCCGATAAACCGGCTCCCGGAATAGATTCTTTTGGTCGTCGGAGAGCATATTAGAGTTGTAAAAGATGTGCTCCTAGTTTGCGTCTCCTAGTCTTCATCTATAATAGAAATAGAGAAAAACTTGATGAAATAATACCTCATTTAGGTCTTTGTATGGACTAAAATCAATATTCGTTTGTCTTTCTTTTTTCTATCCTTTTCAATAATGTGAAAATGTGAGAATATCTTTTAAGCTCCGTTTATTTTTTTATCTAAAATTTTTTCTCATCTTAATAAATAATTTATCTAAAGTAATATTGATGGTTGATAGACAAATTTTATTTATGTCTGAAATAATAATTATATTTAGTAATATGTCTGATTTTAAATAAATTTATGTATACGGACAAATTTAAAAATTCTTTATTTTAATTTTAGGGCGTACATTAAACGAACACACAGTTAGCCTGTTCGCCACCTCTATTATCACGATCTAAGTATTATCGTTTATTCCTGTGGACGGAGGACATAATGTTTTTCTGACATCAATTAACAGACATTAATTTGGAAAAAGGTATCATTAGTGGGAACTTGCATCACCAAAGAACTGATGCCATATATATATATTATTATAAATATATATATATATATGGCGGACAATATATAATTGAGTCACGTATAATGATGCAGTATACTGACTAAATTGCAGGCTCCGATATTATACGGGTATTGGTGAATTTAGAATTAAAGGCCAAGCATTGGATATATTCTACTTCTATATATAAATGAAAGCATGGGAAGAGTAGAAAACTGAGAGAGAATTCTGAGAGGGGGGGGGGCACAGTGCAGCCATGGCAGCAACGCCATTGGGAAAGAGAGATGACAGTACTGATCATATAATTAGGAGGACGAAGATTTATAAGAGATACAAGCCACATATTCTCATGTTTCTTACGCAGATAGGTTTCACGTTCCTATATTTCATCACCGAGGCATCATTCAACCACGGGATGGATCCTCATGTTTATGTAACTTACAGACATATCGTAGCCGGTGTGGTCGTGTTCCCTTTCGCTTATTTTCTTGAAAGGTATATGATTTATCAATATATATATATATATAAGCAATCATTATTTCATCTATAATAAGCAAGTACTAGGTAGCTAGCATGTTATGCGTACGTATTTCGTTGGTTCCATGGCACGCAGTTTAGGGTTTTTTTTTTAAATAAAAAAAAAATTCATTTCGGTCGATGATGTTGAGTGCATGCAGAAACCAGAGACCGAAGCTCAAATTAGCATTAGTCGGAGAAATCTTCTTACTCTCTCTCCTTGGGTACGTACGTAAGCTTGTGATCTAGTAATCAGTAGTGCAGTCATTGGAACTTCGCTCGTTTGCACGTAGTAGTACTATTTATCAAACATCATCTTGCAGTTAATTAAGAGGGGAAAACAAAATAAAAATAAAAATGATGGCTTGAAATTCTGCCGGCAGGGTGGGACTGACACTTAATGCATACTTCGCGAGCTTGCGGTATACTTCCCCAACCTTTGTGGCGTCGGTGGTCAACACTATAGCATCCCTAACGTTCATTATCGCAGCCGTACTAAGGTCAGTCTGTCTCCCTACGGCTACGACTACGAGTGTAATATATTCGATCGGACACAATCTAAGAGCTTAGATTAAATTCGATTTCAAGAATTCAAACGAATTTCGATGCAGGCTAGAAAAAGTTGACCTTCGAAACCCTAGGGGGATCGCAAAGGTCTTAGGAACAACGGTTTCCTTAGCAGGTGTGATGGTGATGACTCTCTACAAAGGACCCGCCATCAGAGCTATATGGCGGCCTCTGATTCATATCCCACGCGGTGATAAAGGTGCTGGTGGTGAGAAATGGCTGACGGGGGCGGTCCTTGGTGTAGTAAGCTGTGCTACGTGGTCGATATGGTACATTATGCAGGCTTTCACGCTAAAAAGATATCCCGCCCAGCTTTCGCTGACGACGTGGATGTGCTTTGTCGGGGCCGCACAATCCGCCATTTTCACCGCAGTAATCTCGCAGCACAACCCAAGCGCTTGGGTCATTGGTTTTGATGTGGACTTCTGGTCTACCGTTTATGGTGTAAGAAGAACAACGATTTCACTAGCAAATAATAGCTGAATGTTTCTAGCTATTAGTAGCAGAGGAGGAGCCCTTACATTATATACAAACACTAACTAATTTTATCCACGTTGCTCTTGTAGGGCGTGGTTGCTTCTGGTTTGATAATATTTGCTCAGCTCTGGGTCACTGAAGAAAAGGGACCGGTTTTTGTGACCATGTTTAACCCGATCTCAACCCTGTTAGCTGGATTTCTCGCTTACTTTGCTGTCGGTGAGAAACTCTTCCTCGGAAGGTACCCCCTTTTTCTTTCTTTTCTTTTTTGGGGGGGGGGTCGGGAATTTGAATAGTACTCTGTAATGCACATGCACTGTTTCATATATTTGCCAGCAGCATACTAGGGGGAGCTGCTATTATTTTGGGCCTCTACTTGCTGCTTTGGGGCAAGGAAGAATACCAAGATGACGCAGGTGATGTGAGGTCACAGGTACCCGAGAGGCATGATGCCGAAAACTAGGAGCGTTGACCGTTGGTGGCATGCCGGGATATCTGAAACTTTACATTCAATTTATCCATGACTATAAAAGTGCACTTTTTGCTGTTCTGTTTTACTGAATGAAGGGCACTATATATAAAATACAACCTCAACGGCTGCCTAAAGAGTAGGAGTACTTCCTAAAGAATAGAAAGAATATACTACCGGGAACATAATAATTCAACAATTGACTAGGTATTTGATCTTATCCTAATATCTCCCCGCAAACTCTACCGAGAGGGAGACACGGTGAGTTTGGACCGAAGTAGCTTGAAGTGTGTTGAGATAAGCGGTTTGGTGAAGATATCGACAGTTTGATCGCCCGAACACAAATAACGAACAGTGAGATCACCACAATGAACCTTTTCACGTGCAAAGTGGTAGTCAATTTGAATATGCTTTGATTGTTGACGGAAAACAGGATTCTAGGTCATATATCCAGCACTAAGATTGTCACATAATAGGACTGGAGAGGCAGAGAGTGAGATGCCAAGTTCACGAAGCATTTGTTGGATCCAAATAAGTTCAGTTGTGGCAAATGCAAGGCCCCGATATTCTGCTTTAGTACTAGAACGCGCAACGACAGATTATTTTCGAGAAGACCAACTGATGAGGTTACCACCATAGAACATAGCATACCCATGAGTAGAGCGGCGATCAATTAGGTTGCCAACTCAATCAGCATCAGAAGAGGCCGTGAGAGTGGAAGAGGCAACATGTCGTAGGGAGAGACCATGAATGATGGTGCCTTGAAGATATCTGAAAATGCGCTTGACAGCTTTCCAATGGGATAGCCTTGGACTATGCATGAATTGACATATATGATTAACAACAAAGGATATGTCTGGCCGAGTTATAGTAGCATACTGCAGAGCACCTACAACACTACGAAGTAGAGTGGGATTAGACATGAGTTCACCTTGGTCAAGTAGATGAGTGGTGGTGTCTAGAGGAGAAGGAACTGGTTTGGAGTTATGCATGTTAATTTTTTCCAGAAGATCATGGATGTACTTGCGCTGACAAAGATGCAAGCCAGTGGAAGTATGGGACACCTCAAGACCTAAGAAGTAGGATGGAAAGCCAAGGTCCTTGATGGAGAAAAGCTTGTTAAGAGCCTGTACAAATGTGCCAATGAAGTCTTGTATATTTACTGAATGAAGGACAATATATATAAAATACAATCTCAACGGCTGCCTAGAGAGTAGGAGTACTTCCTAAAGAATAGGAAGAATATACTGCGGGGAATATAATAATTCAATAATTAATTAGGTATTTGATCTTATCCTAATAATGAATTATTGTTTTTTCTTTCACATATTCAAAGTGTACTTGAATCAAGATCTCTACTTCGTATGAGCCACATTGTACCGACAAACAAACAACACAGGTAGAATACTAGAGACTCACATCACAATCAAATACCTAAAAAAAATGGTATAAATAATGATAGTAACTGAGAAACATAAGTAACTAACTTGAAACCATTATTAAAGGGTTATCTTTTCTCTCTCTATTTTTCCCCTTAGTAATCCACATGCCTCGTCATTCCAAACATAAAACATTTGGCACCGCGAACAACAACCGTATTATATACATGCAAAAATGAATGATAAAATATTTACAGAAATTGTTGTTGCATAAAATTGGGATCGAGAAGTAAAAGCAAAATGAATGAGTAAAGTAGGCTTTTATTAATATGTTGTTTGAGTGTCTTAGAAGTACTAAGGATTATAGAGTTGTTAACGGCTCATGTAAGAATGAGGAACCAAGGAAGGGTACGAGGATTATAGTTTGAAGAGTGAGAAAGATTACAATAGTAATGAGCGAGGCTGAGAGAAAAGGATAATGATCTGCAATGTCTTTTTGTTGTGGGGCCAGCTTCCATTATATACAAACACACCCGGCCGGGGGGAAACTATTCCTTGCTAAGGCTATGCTTGGGATGAGGGAAATGGATTAAAAGGAAATGATTAAGGGAATAATGATTAAGGGGAAAATTTTATCCACCTTTCTTATTTTGTATGTAAGGGTAAATTATTCAAGGGAATATTTTTCTTACGTTTGGTTTGAAAGGAATAACTTATATTAGAATAATATTTTATTTTACTTCATTCGCATGAAAAATTTGTAATATTTTTTTATTAGATATAAACAATTATTTATTACACAAATCAAAATTTAATATTTTTATTCTAATTTTTTCTTCTTTATGTTATTTATTCATTGTTATGTTAAATTTTAATAAATAATGTACTTAAAATATTAAAAGTGCTTCTTTGTTATAGAATAATAATAAGGAAAAAGATACATTTAGAATTGAAATCTCTTAATTAGTCTATATAAAATATAAAATAAATGAAAAAAACATCCACTGATATTTTGGATTGAAATAAATATTTCAAAAAAAATTATTTTCATAATTTCAAACATGTTATTTAAGATAAGTAAAATTTGAAAGTATTTTTGTTTTCTTGTTATTTCTACACCAAAAGAGCTTTTAAAGATAAGTTTATTAGCCACTCTTGAACAAATTTAAGAAATTAATATTAAATTCTTGCATGTTTCAGATTAATCATTAAAATGAACATGAGCATGTGTGTGATGTCAGAAATTACCAATATATGAGACAAACAGTTAGCTCAAGTAATTACCCAAAAGTTAGCTGTGATCATTTGACTAACCGCTCACGGACAATATACTACCACCATACCACGAAATCCAGCGAGAAGAGAATTACCCATGGTTACAAACGGGAAATAATTTTCCCTTATCCAGCAGTATAGTTTTACTCCAGAATAAATTTTTTCCCATACCAAACATAGAAGATAAGGGAAATAATTGTCCTTGTATTTTTTTATACCTGCTTTACCCCCGTACCAAACGTAACCTAAGTTGTAGACCTTTGGAAGTCCCAATCTAATGGGGGGTTGCAAGAGCTCTATAGCATCTACTATTGTGACCATCATTTTTAGCCTCAACCAAAGGGTCGATCATTGACTATTGAGAAGATGGTTATCCTTTGTATTTTCTACAGTCGCTTCCTTAATTCCGACTTAGTGCCATAATCACTTGCATAACATTCAATATTTACTTCATTTTCCCTATATAACTCCCTAACCTTATTTATAGAATATATATATATATATATGCTCTTCCATGACAGGCAACTTTAAATCATTACGATTGATGTTGAGTAGATAAACCAGAGACCAAAGCTCAGATTAACATTATTTTTAGAAATTTACCTACTCTTTATTCTTAGATAAGCTTGTGATTTAGTATTCCTTTACATGAGGATTGCAGTTCAAGGAGATAAAGATTAGAATTGCATTAAGCGAAAGGAGTAAAATGAGATCATCCCCCTTTTCAAATGTGATTTGGTATTCCGTTACATGAGGATTACAGTTCAAGAAGATAAGGATTAAAAATGCATTTAGCGATATAAGGAAAATGAGATCATCCCCCCCTTTCAAATGTGAGGTCAACTCATATTTCTAGAGCAATACATTGGGGAATACTATCTACCACTAGGATGTGGGTCTTTGGAAGGCCTAGTCTAGTGGTGATTGTTAGAACTCATAACATCTACTCTCCCTAAGAACACTTTGAGTCTCAACCAAAGGGTTGATGATTGAGTTTTGAGGGGCATCAACAATTATCCTTTGTGTTTTCCATGATCACTTCCTCAGTTAGAACGAGGTGTTTTAATCACTTGTTTAGCCTCCAATAACTACTTCACATTTCCTTTATTTCCCTGGTATTTTATATTTGATTGGTTTTGTGGTAGACGACTTTTAATCATTGTGGTTGTTGTTGTGAGCATAAACTGGAGACCAAAGCTCACATTAGCATCATGTATCATGCATAAACTCTATGAAAGTGGAGCTAGTTAGAGCTCATTTATAGAAAACTCCTTTCATGCATAATCTATCCTTTCATTGTATAGAAAGGGGAAAATGTGTGTGCTTTGCTAGCAAATCTATTATTACTTGAAAGAATCAAAGTGATGCATTCTAGGTAAGGACTCTAGTTACTCTTTTGGCATTTTCATGTAATATTATAGGCAAGTTTGTTGCATTACAATCAACCACATGGTGAGCCCCTAGTTGTAAGAAATGTTGCAAGTATGAGCAAAATCAAATATAGTTGGCCTATAATTGCATGTTTTAATTGCTATGCAATACTCAGTTTGTAGAAATTATAATTTGGGAACCTTAATTATAAATTTGGTAACTATGTGTAATTAATTATAATAATTATTGTAAGATGTTATGTATTAAATGTGCTATTATTATTATTATTATTATTATTATTATTATTATTATTATTATTATTATTATTATTATTATTATTATTATTATTATTATTATTATTATTATTATTATGTGTACTATTATGGCGGTTTAGATATAAATTTAATTAGGTTAAAATATTATATAATTTGGGTCACTAGTTTTAATCCTAGTTTAGATCCCAACATGTATTTATTTTACCAAGGAATCCTAATTATGCTAATCGGATATTTTTCGTTGGTTTAGTTACTCTAACTAGTATTCCTATCCTATTGAGATTTTATCTTCTATCCCCCCTTACTCGCTGACATATAATAGTACTTCAAGCTCGCTCTTCCCCTTATTCACTCCATCTCTGCCTCTTATGCTCTCCTCATCCTTGTTTGCTCGTTTTTTCGCACACCCCTCATCCATATAAGCCCTTCTTCTTCTTCTTCTCTATTTTTGTATTTTGATCCCACTAAAAGCAAAGCCTTTGGTATGCGCCTTCTCCCTTGAAATCTCGAGCTTCAATTCACAGCAATCCCCAACTTTCTCCTTTGTTGCTTCACCATTATCTTTGAAAGCATATATGTCGAGCATTGCAACTTCACATTACTTTCCCCTTATTGCGTGAGCAATTCAATTTACACCTCCATTGTAGCACCCCAAATTTTGAACTATAAAATTTTATTTTGAAGACAATGCAGAAGCATTTGTAAAAGAAAAATGGGGGAATGTTACCACCGCATCAACCATGAGAGAGGTGTAATCATTACCTAGCACATACCTGATGTAAGACAAAACGAAACAATCATAAAAAAATGCATGTTCAACTAATAATACTATAATTCTACAAATAACAATGGTAAGAATAGTATTATAGATAAAATAGAGAGTTTACAAATCCGAATACATGGATAAAAGATAAGAGTTTAAATAACCAAAAAGAACCAAAAATATTCTAACACATTGGGCAAAAATACATCAAACCAGTTAGCCTAACTCTTAACTATAAGGGGAAGTAACTCTTGAATCACTAAGCAATGGCCAACTATTGGCCCATGGTATCATCCTCAACATACTCTAGTTAAGAATTATAACCCTCCAAATCTTTCTCTTCTCACTAGACCAAAAGCCGGATCATCATAGTAACCATTGGTAAAACAAACTGCCTAAAATATGATAATGTAACACCCCCAAAATTCACTACTGAAAAATTTCGTTTTATTTGAAAGAGTTAGCGGAAGCAAATTATAAAATCGTGAATTCTGGGGATATTACCGCCACACTTAGTACCAGACCGGTTCACTTCTATCGTTCCAGTACTAAGTGCTAAGACTAAAAGTATAAAATACAATTTACAATCCATTTTCAAATCAGAGTAGCGCATCAAAACATTTACAATAATAAAATCCACCAATGATGGTTATTCTAACAACGTTAACATTAAAACCAGGAATCTAAAAGAGAAAGAGAGAAAAACCCTAACGGTACCAAAAAATTCCTTACTCTCTTTCCCGTTGCCCACTTGAGTAGCACCTGAAAAGATCTGCAAGGGGCACTGCCCATTGAATAGGCAGGGGCCCCACGAAAGGAATCCCTTTAGTACTATGGTACTGAGTAACCCTTTGATACCACACTTAAAAACAGGCCCGCAATGCAACACATAATGCAAGCTATATACATATGTAATAAGAGGTGCATACATAACAATCATATATATAACAAGTTATAAGTCACGATCGATACTTTTGGGCCTTAAGCCATGTCATAGTGTAAAATCAATACATTCGGGCCTTAAGCCATTATTCCTTCATCATTTAATCAATCTCATATTTTATATCCATGTGAGTATAAGAACCCCACTATTATAGCCGGTGGATCGGTCACTTATAGGGCAGAACGCACCTAACCACTATTATATGTCGGTGGATCGGTCTCCAGGGCAAAACGCTCCTGGCCACTATTATTCGCCGGTGGACCGGTCTAGCCCCGACTCACATGGTGTTCCACTAGAAGTTATTAGTATTTTTTCATAACTTTATTCACATACATAACTAGTTTTATTGAGCTCGGGACCCCCACTATTATTGCCGGTGGATCGGAATATATATATCAACATTATCCAGGGCAACACGCTCCTAGGCCACTATTATATTCGGTGGATCAATACTCATAATCACTTGCCAGGGCAACGCGCTCCTGGGCCACTATTATATCCGGTGGATCGGTACTCAATATCATAAGTCAATTGGGTCCGGCTCATTAATCTTTCACTTTCATAATTAGTGTTTTTCCTTTCTTTAATCAGCACAACAATTATATTTATTTGCCTCGGACGGGAGATCAATAACCCGGGACACAAAGGTACACCGGTCGTACCGGTGCATACAAGCTACTCAGTACCCATCAACCACGAACCCAAGGACACAAAGGTACCCTGGTCGTACTGGTGCATAAAGCTACTCAGTACCCTACCAACAAGGACACATAATCCATAAGTATGCATACCCCCTAACTAGATCCGTAGAGCTAGATAGAGTAAGATATAGGGCATGGCTGGGGCACAAAGGCACACCAGCAAATACCAAAGTAATAGTGGACTAAACCACGTCTTTAGGGTAGCGACCCCTAAAGAGTCACCATTCCCAATCTCGAGGTCTTTTACTTTAAGTATTAGTGTCTTAATTAAGGTGATCACCAAAAGCACAATAATCATATACTTATTCACTTTCAATCGTTCCGATATCATTAGTCATTTCTTATTCAGACGATTATCCAGGATATCACAGAGAAAACATTAAGGCCATCATAATCTCATCTAATTCCGAGTTAGGATTTGTTCTCGTGATACTTACTAATTATCAAATACTCTTACCTTGCTAATTAACATTATTTGAATCATATTATGAAATTCCACAATCACAACGACATGTTAGGTATAAATTACTTATTTACCCCTTACTTATATAATCGCTAACTCATCCCTTCCTTACTTGACAATTTACCCTATTACCCTTTAGGTTGCATAATTACCAAATTAACCCTTATCCAATTTAGGTTACCAAGTTATCTCCTACGCTTTTTATGTCACCGTTCACCCCTCATAATTACTACACTTAACGTGTCTCCCATTTGGTTGATTAGATTACCAATTTGCCCCTTTCTTTTATTACAATCAACAACTTGCCCTTTAGTTGGATAAATTACCAAATTACCCATCTTTGCTGTCATGATTACCAATTTGCCCCCTTTAGTAGGTTAAATAATTACTAACTCACCCTTTAGTCGATTAAATTACCAAATTACCCTTCTCCATCGTCATAATTACCGAATTGCCCCTTAGTTGATTAAATTACCAAATTACCCTTTTCCATTGTCATAATTACCATTCTACCCTTCTCCACATTTATAATTATTAATTTACCCTTCTCCATATTTATAATTATTATATTGCCCTTCTCCATTATTAAAATTACCATAATGCCCTTTAATTGGTTAATTTACCAAATTACCCTTCTCTAGTATCATACTTATCCAATTGCCCTTCTATAATCATAATTTAATTACCAAATTATCTTTCGTCGTTATCATAATTACCAAGTTACCCCTTACTCCCAAATTACCATAATATCCTTTTATTTACAAAATTACCATTTTGCCCCTTACATCCAATTTAACCATATTACCCTTTTGTTTGCAAATTACCATAATACCCTTCTTCATCCAAAATTACTATTTTACCCCTTACTTCCAAAATTACCATTCTTACCGCTTACTTATAAAATTACTATATTGCCCTTGACTCCAAAATCACCACTTTACCATTTTCTCCAAAAATTACCATAATACCCCTTTACTTATAAAACTATCATTTTTCCATTTAATCATAAAATTACCATATTGCTCTTTTGCCTCAAAAATTACCATAATACCCCTTTTTCTTACAACTTACAAATTTTATCTTTTTACTCATAAAATTATCATTGCGCCCCTTTCCTTTGAAATTACCA
This sequence comes from Tamarix austromongolica, assembly GCA_039764185.1. Classification (NCBI taxonomy): domain Eukaryota; kingdom Viridiplantae; phylum Streptophyta; class Magnoliopsida; order Caryophyllales; family Tamaricaceae; genus Tamarix; species Tamarix austromongolica. The sequence continues at coordinate 103,468,957 of CM077817.1, forward strand.
AAATACCCTTTTGCTTACAACTTACAATTTTACCCCTTTCTTTCAAAATTACCAAAATATCCCTTTACTACAAAATTTCCAAAATACCCTTTTCACTTATACAATTTCCACTTAACCCCTTTATTATGCCACTTTTATGAATTTACCAACACTACATAAAATACTAATATTAGCACTTCATTCTTATCATTTAACCCTACCAACTTGTCATTATACAACATAATACTCATTAGCAACTACATATATTAGATCACATACTTACATAAAGCATATTACTAAAATACCCCTAGATAATAATATTATTCATGCATTAGCAACATAATACCTCATAGACAAGCATTTAACATTTCCATCAATAATCAAACTCCTTTCCTTAAGTATCATCTCTATACATGGCACAAAGCTATCATACTTTTCCTTTTTATCAATCAATATAAACCAACCATATATATATCATACTAGGCACACAAAACATGCATAAAATCATACTAAGATCCCAAATGTGCTAGCATACGTTTTTCCATGCATTTAAGGGAGGTTTAACAATTACCTTAATCTCGCAAAAATCAAACCTTACCGGTATCCCGGTTAAAGGTTCAAGTTTTGATTAGCAAAACCAATACCTAAAAATAATGTCAAAACTTATCATATTAGGAGTAAGAAAAACCAAAGCATAAAAATTTATAAAACTTAATTAATGAAACAATTAACTTAAAATGCTATTATACCTTCAAAATTTTATATTAAAATACTTAAGCAGGCAGCAGCTCATGCTGCTCATGCAGCATGAGCTGCATGCAAAATAAAAAGGAGAGAGTCTCGAAGAGGGGTTAAAGGAGGCAAAATTTGTTATTTTCGGGTTAGGGTCTTTAGGCTAGAAAAGAAGGTAGATGGGGGAGGTTTCAAGGCAAGGGAATGGTGCAGGAGTGAAGAGGGGTGTAGGTGGTGGCTGGGGATGGTTTCACGACGGCAGAGGGCGGCGGAGACGGCAGCGGCAAGGCGGCGAAGATGGCTGTCGGGCTGGGCATGGCTAAGAAGGAAGGAAAAGAGAGGGGGAAAATGGAGGGGTGAAGGGGCTGGTTTCGGGAAAAGAAGGTGTGGGGTGGTAGAGGGGGTTACAGGGTGTGGATTGGTGGTTTTGGTGGCGGCAGAGGTGGCCGGACGGCGGCGAACGGAGCGGTTGCAGGAGGCTTGGTGATAAGGAAGAAAGTGGGGAGAAAAAGAAGAGGGGGGAAGGGAGGAAGTGCAGGGGCTCGAGGGGTGGCGTGATGGTGCAGGGCAGTAGGAGGTGGTGGCAGAAGGCGGTGCAGGGGGTTGGAACGGTGGTTGGAACAGCGGTTGGCGGCGGCGAGCAAAAAAAAATAGGGAAGAATGGGAAGGAGGAGAAAGGAGAGAAGAGGCTCGGGGAAGGAGAAAAGGCCTCAAAATTATGGGGAATGAAGGGTTGGTGAGGGTAAGAAAAAGAAGAGGGAGAAGAGAGGGGCAGGTGGCTGGTCGGCGAGAGGACGAAGGGTGGCAGGGAGGTGTCGGTTGGCAGGGGAAAGGGAGGGAAGAAGAAGGAAAGGGAGATGGGCATGCGAGCTGTGGTCCAGGGGTTGGTTTGGTTTGAAATAGGAAAGAAAATGATGGGGGGAAGGAGGGCAGGTGGTGGCAGGGATGGGTGTAGGCGGTGGCAGTGGGCATGGCATCGAACATGCAGGTGGTCGGGCGGCTGTGTTGAAGCGTAGAAGAAGCAGAGAAAAAAAAGAAGACTGGGAAGGGAGTATCAGGCCGGTCGGGGAAGGGAAAAAAAGAAAGACTGGGCCGGCCGGTCCAGGGTGAAGGGAAGGAGGAGGGCTGGGTCGGCTGGTGCGTGAGGGAGAATGGGCCATCGGCCCAAGCGCAAGGAAGGAGGGGAGTGAGGCTGGCCTAGCGGCCCAAAGCCAGGAAAAAGGGAAAAAGGAAAGAAATAGGGAAAATGAGAAAAATGAGAAAGAAAAGAAAAAAGGGAGGAAAAGGAAAGTGGAAAAATGGAAAATTTTAAAACAATTAAATTTATAAAATAATAGGATGTAATATTTTTGATAATAAGTTTATTTAATAATTTAATTTAATATAATTAAATATATGGGCTTAAAAAGGATAATTATAGTAAAATACTAGTTTGGAAATTTATTTAAATAAAATAATATGATAAATAGCAAAATATTTATTTTTAATTTATTAAATACTCTTATCCAAATCTACCTACTCAAAAATCCATAGAATAATTAAATTAAATAATTTTAAAAGCTAATTTATTTCAAATAAAAGTTATTTATTAAATTATAGGTTTTCTAAAATTTTGGGGGATTAATGTAACACATTAAAGTCACATAGTAGTATAGTGATAAGCACACTAACATAAGATAACATCCAGGCTCATGGTAATAATATAACAAGGCATGCTTGCATGGAGATCATGAAAGAATAATAATACAGTAAATAAATCATATCCACACAATATAAACCATATTATGAATCTTTCTTAATTGACCCCATAATTTCTAGTTATTACTATAATACGTTCAACCACACACAATAGGATGTCACATCCACCTCACAGGGTTAAGATACACCAAAGGGGCTTTTCTTTAGGGATAACACACCCAACATATATTGAGTTCACCTACTGCGATGGCTAACACACCATGGGATACCATACCCACCACACGTGGGCGAAGTACATCAAGGGAGCTTATATTAGGATACCTCACCACCCATACCTTGAATGCCTCAGCCACGAGGAATAAAAGTTGGGATACCACATCTGCCTAAGCAATGAACAATACAAAATGCTAGGGAGCTTATACTAATATACCTCACCTACCCGAACTAGACACTAATGCTATATCAGTATGCCACAGTATAATCCTATACCTTAAAGATATGCGTATATCCCCTACTGACCGCAACTTAACAGAGAAGGAAACAAGTATTAAGTGAAAATATAAAATACATGGCGACCCACCCACTAACTCACAAATAACTGCCCTGAGAGTCGGAGAAAAAGGGTTGAATGAAATCTTAATCCATTAATTATTGATTACCAAGTAATATCACAATTCACAGATTAAATCCATTGATATATAATTTGGGTGTTTCCAAGTAATAATACCAAACACATCACAAGACATATAAGCCATCAATTGGGTGTCTAGAGATGACACTAAACTTAACCAAATTAAGGCCCAATTATCATAATTTTTATCCATATTAGTTTCATAATGAATATGGTTGTAATCATGATTAAAATGTTATAATTGCATAAAAACATTAATATATAAGGCCCGGAAAAAGGATATTAACATATAAGTAAATCCGGAAAAAATAGGCCGACCAGTCAATTAATATGGTCGTACCAAACCTACACAGAAAAATAAACCAACGAACTAGTTAAATAGTCTGTCCCATCGATCGACTGCTCATAAGAAATCAGTCAATGGGTTTGACAAACCATTCAATAGGTTTAAGTAGAGGTTAGGCCACTCCGGTTACAAGGTGACCAGTTGATGGTTTTGACAAACTAATCGACTGCTCATAGGAACAAATCGATGGGTTCATCGAACCAATCGAATGATCTCGCAACTAGCTGATAAAAATCCCCTAACTAAATAACTATTCACACAACCAGTAGGTCTGTCCAACAAACCAATTGACTGGTCTAGGTAAAGCAACACCTAAACTTGTAATCAACATACCAAAATTTCACCCAACTTGTCATGTTAATCCTAGGATTCTTCTACGTCATCAAACATATAAAGAGACATGTTACACACATAGGATCACAAAGATATATGGTAATATTTGTATTAAATAAAATCATGCTCAAAATTGACAAAATCATGCATAATATCAAAGAACCTAAAACATGCTTAAGTTTTAAGAAGAAAACTCTACCACATATTTGATTCATAGAATACAATAAATCATGTACAACATAGAAACATCAAGAACATGGAACCACAATAAACAACAAAATACCTTATTCATATTAAAAATAAGAATGTCTTACCTTCAAGCAATCCTTCTATCACAAACTCCTATCTTGATGGTTACCTACCAAGACCTTGATTCCTAATAGAATCAAGAATTGAAACCATAAAACTCCTTTTTCAAAAAGCAATAAAAACAAAACCAAAAGAAGACGGAGAAGAAAAATGACATCATATAACATTTTCTCATAATTGAAATCCAAAACCAAAACCCAAGATCTTCAACCTTTCTCAAAAATTTAACCCGTCCTTACTTAAGAGAAATAAGGAAGAACTAAATCTAAGATTAGGAGAATAAAGAAGAGAAAATAATTTTGACCAAAGGATGGGGAATAAGAGGCAAGCCTCTATTTTTCCCAACAAAGAAGAAAAGAGAGTAAAGTGGAGAATACCCAACACTAGGAAAAAAAAGAGAGAATTAACAAATGCATATGATAGGGAGTGAACTAAATCATAAATGGTGTATATAGGAGGGAATGTTGGTTGACATACCCAAGTAAGAGAGAGAGAAGTTTGATTTAGGTTGAGTATGGGCAACCCAAATTGTAAGGAGATCACAAGTTGAGGTAAGGGAGGTAAGGTGTGATTAAGAAGAGACATGGCAAAGGTTTGGTAGGTCAAAGGAGTGGTGTAGAAAGTCAAACATGTAGCCATGACCACTAGAAGATAGAGGAAATTGATAGAAAAGAGAGAGGGTGAGATGTGTCTCAAAAAGTACTTTTGAAAAAATTTAAGTAAATAAAATCATAGAATGATCTAAATAATATAAAAATAATCTCAAAGCACCAAAAAATACTTATTAATACATATAGATTATAATTAGAAGTTTTCATAAACATTAGAAAGAGATTCAAATCAAAATAAAAAAACGATCTAAAATCGTAGCACAACCAGTCGATCGATTTGAGCAAACCAATCGACTTGTTTATTAGAAAATAAAATTTCCAGTTTCTAAGTGTGCTAATTAATCAGTTAGAAAAAACGGTCTATTGGTGTACCTTAAATTCACAACTTTATTAAAATTTTATGCCCTTACCAAAACTAAAACTCATTTATTTTATATCAACATAATTTTAAATACAATTTGAAGGATTTTAGGATGTGGTATTACATCCATTGGCAACGTGAGCAACTGAAGTTGCTAAACCTCTTGCCAATTCTCTACTTTACCGGTTTTCCCTTGGTTATGTGAACCATTGTTGCTGCCCTCCCTCTGACCGTATGAGAGTGTGAGGCAACTCCACCCTCGGTTGCGTGAGATAGTGTAACACCCACATTTTTCACTACTAAAAAAGTTGGTTTTAAAACATTACGGAAGTGGAAAATACCAAGCATGCCTAGGAAAATAGGATGTTACCACCGCACCTAACATAGGATAGACATCTACCACCAGTCTCATGTTATATACAAGGCTAAGAAACCAAACCAACCAAAAACAAGAGAAGAGTGAGAAAGAAACATGATATATAGATACTAAAAGAAACATTTACAAACCAAAACCTCTATGGGTCCTCAAAATATTCCAATACAAGAGAGAAATATTAAACTAAGAGTACATAGCTACAATAGGCATAAAAAAACGTTAGATCATAGCCCCAAACTTGGCCCATTAAGGATCGAACAATGGTCTCTAATGCCCACGCTCAAAATGAGGTAAGCCCACTATTGGTCATCCTAAAAAACTTACACATAGTCTTCTACTCGTGAGATTGAACAAGCAACTAAAAAAAGGGCACATCAATACGTTATATACCGAATGAACCAAGTTACCTCCTCAACAGGATTCACAAGAATACACGAACAAGAGAAAAGGGGAAGTCATGATAAACACCTATCATTCTCACCATATAATTACATTTATGTACTCCGCCATGATCAAGTAATTCACCAGGATTTTATGTCATGTAAAGATATAGACAACTTATAACTCATCACACTCACCAAGAAAACATAGGTACCATAGATAGAAGCAAATGGATATTAACAAGTTATTCCATCTGATCCATATTCTATGTTTACATGATCCATAAGCTTAATTATTCACAAGCCAATATTCCTTCCCTTCTCTTTTTCCTTATCCTTATCATTATCTTTATTCTTATTCTTATCCTTATCCTTATTATTGTTCTTATCCTTATCCTTATTATTGTTCTTATCCTTATCCTTATTTTATTCTTATTCTTATTCTTATCATTATTTTATTCTTATTCTCATCATTATCCTTATTCTTATCCTTATCCTTATCCTTATCAAGGGATGGACTATTTACTACCTCATGGTCTCACATACCATAAAAGCCTATCCAAACCAGAGAACATAAAGTCTAACAAAAGATAATAAACCACTAATGAACATAAAAGTTTGGCAAAAGACAAAAACCACCTATGTAACCAGACCCTTTAGTATCAATACCCTGTAGTACATTAACAGTGTCTAAAGTAGGTAAGTCACTAGGATCCACTAGGATCCTACTCGAAGGCACCAATAAACACCTGAAGGCAGACTAACCCCATGTAGCTAATCAAGGATCAAATAACCCAAACCCATACATAACTTGATCATATTTTAGTTTAAGTGATTAGTGTGTCATTTTTCAAAGTTATGTTATCACACAAGGCCCATGTAATATCTAAGTAACACATCCACATAATCATTTCAATTTAACCATTATTACCCTCCAACCGTATGGTGGGATTTCCATTGGTGCTTAACCATGTTTATCCAACCCATCAAGATAATCTATTTAGGCCAATAATTCATACTACATTATCCTTTTGAATTTATAACATACTCATTCTAGTTTTTCCTTTAAGACCTCCCAACACTTAGTGAAAATAACTTGAATTATAAACCATTAAATCCACCTAATAGGTTAGTCAATTCATGCTAAGATGTGTTTTCTCATCATTAAAGACTCATATAATAGCATTGTGCATAGCCTCAAAATATGTCAAGTCCAAAAGAACAAAATAACACACTGGCTAAATCGATCAATCAGTTTAGGTTAACTAATAAAATGGTTTGGCTCAGCCAAATCCCAGAGTTCCCTCAAATCATTAGATTGGATTGGTCAGACCAATCAATTGTTCTATGACCAGTCGATAGGTTTTAACTAACCGGTCGATGGTTGATCAGTCTGGGCCAACCAGTTGATGTTCTAGAGACCAGTCGATCTGTTTGACCTAATTAATCAGTTGGTTGGCTCCCAGATAACACATAACAAGCATTTTTAGCATGATTCACACTCTAAAATCTTACCACATCTAAACCATAACATGTCATATTATAAGACCAATATTTATCATGCTTATAAATTAAATCCTACTTCATTGCTAAGTAATTGGCCATATTCCTCATAATTCAAGTCCTTTTTCTCAGAAATCTTAATCAAAACAACATACATTATTTTATAAGAATAACTCTCGTAAAATCACATAAAGTTAACATGTTACATAGTACACTAACTCACGTGCTTATTCATATCACATTTCAAATGTAAGAATGACTTACTTGAAGCTTAGTAAAATTTTCCACCAAAGAAGGAAACTTAAGTTGAAAGATTTTAACTTCCAAAACCTTAGAAAACAACCAGTTGAAACTCATTAACCATTATATAACTTTTACAAATCAAGAGCTCAAATTAGGAAAGAAAACGAACTTACCACCTCTAAGCAAAAAATAGTGGAATAGTTAGTTGTAAGGAAACTCAAGTTCTTTCTGAATCTAACTCTTTCTTGCTTAATAATAAGATAAAAAGGAGCTGTAGAAAGGATCAAAAGAATGAATCGAATTAGAATGAAAGCTCTAAGTGGGGGAGAATTAGCACAAGAACTTGAGAAACTTAGGTATTTCAAGGGATGAAAGAAAAGTAAGAAAAAGATATGAATAGGATTATTTATAGCTAACGAATCAGTTAAGGAATGAGTGAGGTTATGCGACAAATAAAAAATCATAATTTTACCATTTGAAGTTGAGATAAATGGGAGGATTTATCAAGAATAGTTTTAATTCCATTTTAGAGCTCCAATGGTGATTTTATGGAGGATGTAGGTCGAGCTCATCAAGAAAATATCAAACATAAGAAGGGGAATGAAAGATTGTTGGGGGAAGAAAATCTCTCAGTCGTGTAGTAATAATCTAAAAATAGAATCATACTTCCAGAGGTGTGTAGAGGAGAGAGAAAAAAGAAGATAAGAGTAAGGTCATCCTCCCATAATTTTTCAAAATTAATCCCTTAAATATGTTCAAGGTAGAAATTAAAGTTAGATAAATTGATCAAAAGGGTTGAGGATCACTTAGGAACAACTTAGAGTTAAATTATCAAAGTTTTATTTTGATATAATAAATTTTTTAAAAAATCAAGCTTCAAAAAACACTCAGCCCGACAAATCAATTGATCGGTTTGGCTAAACTAGTTGACTATTCTATAGACTAGTCAATTGATTATATTAAACAAAAAAAACAATCAATTGGTTTGCCAGAAAAACTTATTTTATTTAGTATTTTTCCAAAATTTTCTAATTCCTTATTACATCAAACCTAAAATCTAGTTCCCAATCAAGATAGGACTCGCCTAAATTTCATTAAGCACAATAATTTTCCATTTTATAAATTCACAAAAATTCAAGGTATTAAAGATAGTGTCATAGCTCCCCCTCTCCCCGAGTGACTTGGTGACACTGCACCCCTCTTATAGCATATGAATCTCATGTGACTAAGCCCTTATGTAGTATTCCTTTGCCCCAATTATTTTGTAACCCTTTTTTCCTGAGTTGTATTTAATTAATTTTGTTAATTGTTCTATTTTATTAGATACTAATATATGTGTTTTTGGGTGTCGTTCATTTAGGTAATCCTCGAGGTATTGTAGAGAAGACGGATTTTTTTTTTGCTTTTGTAATCCCCCAAAAATTTCGAAAACCTATATTTTAATAAATAACTTTATTTGAAATAAAATTAGCTTGTAAAATTATTATTTTAATTATTTTATGGATTTTAGAGTATGTAAATTTGGATAAGAGTGCTTAATAAATTAACTATAAATATTTTGCTATTTATCACATTGTTTTATTTAAATAATTTTCCAAACTAATATTTTACCAACTTTATCCTTTTTAAACTAAAACATTAGGTTATAATAAATTAAATTGTTAAATTAAATAATTTACCAGGAATATTATATTTTATGATTTTATAAATTTAATTAAACTACTTTTCCTATTTTTTTTCCATTCCCCTTTTTCTTTTTCCCCCTTTCTTCCTTTCCTTTTTCTTTTTTCTTCTTCCTTTTCCCTCGGGCTGCCTCGCCAGGCCAGCCTTCCCCCGCGTAGTGGGCCTCGGCCCACCTCTCCCTCTCCCCCTCAGCCCTCTCTCCCGCGTGCCCGACCCGGCCGACTCCCTTTCTTTTTCCCCTGGATCGGCCAGCCTTTTCTTTTCCTTCTTTCCCCGACCGGCCAGCCTTTTCCCCTCCTTTCTCCGACCGGCCGCCCGCAGCTCCTTTCTTTCTTCTTCTTCTCAGGTGACAACAGCCCGACCCTCTGCAGCTGCCGCCCGACCACCTACGACTGCCTGCAGCTGCCGCCCTGCCACCCTGCCTCTCCCTCTCTCTTCTCCCTCTTCTTTTCCTTCACCTTTCCCTACCCCATTATTTCGAAATCCTTCTTCCCCGACCCTCTCCCCTCCATTTTCTCCCCTCCACCTTCTCCCCTTGATTTCGTGCGCCGCAGCCCTCCGCCGCTCCAACCGCCGCACTCATCCCCTAAACCACCTCATGCACCCTTCGACTACCACCTTGCACCACCTCAATACCCATCCCGCAGCCCTCTTTCTCCCCGTTTTCACCCTTCTCGACAGCCGCCTGTAACGCCACCGTTCTCCGCCGTCCGGCCGTCTCTGCCGCCGCCCAGACCACCAATCTCCTCCCTGCAACCTCCTCTACCACCCCCATACCTTACTTTCCCGAAACCAGCCCCTTCACCCCTTCGTTTTTCCCTTTTCTTTTCCTTCCTCGCCAGCCTGCACCCCGCACCCCACTTCGACCGCCACCTTCGTAACCTTGCTGCTGCCGCCTCCGCCACCATTAGCCACCATCAACACGTCCCCGACCACCTCCTACACCCCCTCTTCACTTCTGCACCATCCACTTGCCTTAGAACCTCCCCTAACTACCTCATTTTCTAGCCTAAAGTCCCTAAACCGAGCCACCCTTCCTCTCTTCCATCTCACCCCTCTTCGAGCCCTTCCCCCTCTCTTCTCTGCATGACACTCACGCTGCTCATGCAGCGTGAGCTTCCCCTTGTTTTGGGTTTAATTTGGAAAATTTTTGAGGTATATTAATAATTAACTAAAGTGTTTTTTTGTTAAATAAATTTTTATAAAGTCTTATCCTTTTTAATTTCTTATTTCTAACACAATAGTGATGGATGTTATTTTAGGTGTTGAATTGCTAATTTTGCTTGGTAAGGTTTGATATTTTGCGGGATTGAGGTAATCGTTAAACCTCCCTTAAATGCATGGAAACATATGCTAGCACATTAGGAATTTGATTATGATTTTATGTATGTTTTGTGAGCCAAGCATGATATATAAATGGTTGTTTACATTTATTGAAAGAAAAAGGGAAATGCATGATAGCTTGGTGCCATGTGTAGGTATGATAATTAAGGAAAAGGTTGATTATTGATGGAAATGTTAAATGCTTGTTTATGATGTATTATGTTGCTAAGGCTTGAATGATATTATTGTCTAAGGGTATTCTAGTAATTATGGTTATGAAGTATGTGATCTAATGTATGTAGTTGCTAATGGGTATTATGTTGATTAATAACAAGTTGGTGGACTTAGATGATAAGAATAATATCATTATTTATGTAGTGGTGGTAAATTCGTAAAAATGGTGCAACAAAGGGTTAAATGGAAATTTTATAAGTGAAATGGGCGTTTTGGTAATTTTATAAGTAAAAGGGTAATTTAGTAATTTAAAAAGAAAGGGGTTAAAGGATAATTCATAAGTAAAAGGATAAAATTGTAAGTTGCGAGAAAGAAGGGTATTATGGTAATTTCTGGATAAAAGGGTAAGAATGGTAATATTTCAAGTGAAAGGGCAATATGGTAATTTTGAAAGTAAAGGGGGAAAAATAGTAATTTCATAAGTAAGTGGTAATATGGTAAATTTTATAAGTGAATGGCGACACGGTAATTTTGTAAGTGATGGGTATTATGGTAATTTTGTGAGTAAAAGGTTAATATGGTAATTTTGGAAAGGAAGGGCAAAATGGTAATTTGGTAAAGAAAGATAAAAATGATAATTTTGGATGTAAAAGGGTAAGATAGTAATTTGGAAAGAAAAAGGGGTGTTATGGTAATTTTACAAGTAAAAGGGGTATGGTGGTAATTTTCATAAATAAAATGATATTATGGTAATTTGAAAGTAAAGGGTAGAAGGGTAATTTTGTAAATAAAAGGATATTATGGTAAACTTGGGAGTAAGGGGGTAACTTGGTAATTATGATAACGACAAAAGATAATTTAGTAATTAAATTATGATTGTAGAAGGGTAATTGGATAAGTATGATGCTAGCGAAGGGTAATTTGGTAAATTAATCAATTAAAGGGTATTATGGTAATTTTAATAAAGGAGAAGGGCAATTCGGTAAATTATCCAACTAAAGGGACAACTTGGTGACTTAGCCAATTAAAGGATAAAGTGATAATTACTTAACCAACTAAAGGGGCAAATTAGTAATCATGATAAGGAAGAGGGGTAAGTGAGTAATTTATCCAACTCAAGGGCAATATAGTAGTTATAACAAAGGAGAAGGGCGATTTGGTAATTTAACCAACCAAATGAGAAATATGATAAGTGTAGCAATTATGAGGAATGAATGGTGATCTAAAAAGCGTAGGAGGTAATTTGATAACCTAAACCGGATAAGGGGTAATTCGGGAATTATGTAACCTAAAGGGTAATAGGGTAATTTGTTAATGAGGAATGGATGACTTAGCGATTACATAATTAAGGGGGTAAATAAGTGATTTGTACCTAATTTGTTGTGATTGTGGAACCTGATAATGTGATTTAAATAAGGCTGATTAGCTAAGTAAGAGTATTTGATAACTGGTATGGCCTTGATGATTTCTCTGTGACATCCTGATAATCCTCTGAATAAGAAACGATTAATGATATCGAAACGATCGAAAGTGAATAAGTATCGGATTATCGTGCTTTTCGTGATCACCTTAATTAAGACACTATTACTTAAAGTGAAAGACCTCGAGATCGGGAATGGTGATTCCTTAGGGGTCGCTACCCTAAGGACGTGGTTTAGTCCACGATTATTCTGGTTTTTGCTGGTGTGCCTTTGTGCCCAGCCAGGCCCTATATCTTACTCTTTCTAGCTCTACGAACCTAGTTAGGGGGTATGCATACTTGTGGATTAGGTGTCCTTGTCGGTAGGGTACTGAGTTAGCTTTATGCACCAGTACGACCAGGGTACCTTTGTGTCCTTGGGTTCGCGGTTGAAGGGTACTGGGTAGCTGATATGCACCGGTACGACCGGTGTACCTTTGTGTCCCGGGTTATCGATCTCCCGTTCGAGGCAAATAAATATGATTGATGTGATGATTAAAGAAAGGAAAGATACTATAATTGAAAGTGGAATATTAATGAGCCGGGCCCAGTGATTTATGATATTGAGTACCGGTCCACCGGTTATAATAGTGGCCAGGAGTGTTGTGCCCTGGGTGATGATTCTTTATATATCCCGGTCCACCGGTTATAATAGTGGCCAGGAGCGTTGTGCTCTGGATGATGATTTTATATATATTCCGGTCCATCGGCAATAATAGTGGGGGTCCCGAGCTCAATAAAACCAGTTATGTATGTGAATAAAATTATGGGCAAGTACTAATTACTTATAGTGGAACAGTGGCTTAAGGCCTGATTGTTTTGAGTTACATTATGACATGGCTTAAGACCGTAAGTACCGATTTTTCGTAACGATATATTGATATGCTATGTGAATGTTGATGGCGTGAATTTTATATATATGTATGTAGCTTGTTTCATGTGTTACATTGCGGGCCTGCTTTTAAGTGGGACTTTAAAGGGTTACTTAGTACCGTAGTACTGAAGGGTTCCATTCGTGGGGCCCCTGCCTATTCAATGGGCAGTGTCCCTTGCAGGTCTTTTCAGGTGCTACTCAAGTGGGCAACGGGAAAGAGAGTGAGGTCTCATCCGGAACTACTAGGGTTTTTCTCTCTCTCTCTCTGAAATATCTGGTTTTAAATGTATATGTTGATACTGTAACCACCATGGGTGGATTTCATTCTTATAAACGTTTGGTACGCTACTCTGATTTAAGTATGTTGAAATTCTTGCAAATTGTATTTCATTTTCCTTTAGCCTTAGCACTTAGTACTAGAACGGTATGAGTGAACCGGTCTGGTACTAAGTGTGGCGGTAATACTCCCAAATTCACGGTTTATTGATTTGCTTCCGCTAGTTTCTTTTAATTAACGAAATTTTTCCGTAGTAAATTTTGGGGGTGTTACAATATGGTATCAGAGCGGTTGGTCCTCTGGCCACGCTCATTTTTGAAAATCAAATTTGTTTTTGAAATTTGTATTTGATTTTGAAGCATGTTTGACCGCGCCTCCATTCTGCTTTTATCTTTTTGAATGGGTACCATAAGTTAGTATCAGGTAATTTCTGAAAGCCTTCTTCGGTTTTTAAATATTTTGAGTTGATTATATAAGTAAGTATCAAATTATTTCATAGAAGTTTTGAAGGTTAAATAATTCTTCTAGAGTTTTTCTCTAAATTCTCTCTTTTGGTTTCCATAAACCGGATTAGTCCTGAGAGTTGGGTATGGGTAGATTAAGTAACCTAGGGTTAGATCAAGTAACCTAGGGTTAGATCACCTAGCTTGAGAAATAGCACCTTCCCTAACAGACTTTTGTTTTACAGCTAACTCGACATGGACCGAGAGGGACGGATCGATAACCTAGAGAGGGCGTTCGAGGTGCTCATGGGATTAGCTCAACGCTCCGCGTTGCCTCAACCTCAAGCTAACTTGCCTTCAACAAGTATCAGAGAAGATTGGCTCGATAGAGTTTCACGTCATCGACCTCCGACCTACGATGGAAAGGAAGATCCTGTGGTCTTAGAAAGTTGGGTACGAGATTTCGATAGGACTTTCGAGGCACTTAACTGTCCCGAGGAACGTAGGACAAACATCGCGGCGTATTTCCTTCGAGGACCAGCCGATACTTGGTGGGAAGATCTTCAAACTCAAGGAGGACGACCGGCATCATGGGAAGACTTCAAGACCGCCATCCGTACACGTTTCTACACGGAAAGTCTCAAGAGAGCCAAACTCAAGGAATTTATGAAGCTGACACAAGGAAACCTATCGGTTCGAGAGTACTACGCACGATTTACGGAGTTGCTGAGGTTCGCCCCTGGAATAGCAGCTAGCAAGGCAACGTCAATCTTTCAATTCGAGCAAGGACTCCGATTCAACATCCGAAGCATGATGGGTGCTGACATTTTCCACGACCTAAGTACGCTGTACGAGCGGGCATGTAACGCCGATGCCTTGATCCAAGAACAAGCCTCCATCCTAGGCAAGAGAAAGAACGAAGAGACCGAGACCGAAGCAAGGAGCCATCGCCCCGGTAGCAAAGTTTTACGGGACCATCCTCAACTCCGAACTAAAGCTCAGCGTAAGAAGAATCAAAGTACTTCCAAAGCAAAGTCTAGCAAGAGACCGGACCGACACTACCACTGCCGACGTTGCAAAAGAGATCATCCAGGCAAGGATTGCAGGGGAAAGCTGATTCAGTGCCATGACTGTGGACAACTTGGGCATAGAAGTTTTGAATGCTACAGTGCACCCCGTGGAGGATTTCCGAGGCCACAACAGCCATCGGTTCGGCAAGATCAAGCGCTAGAGTAATACGTTCAGCCTCATTAGCCGAAGGAGACGAGCAAGAATTCAATCATAACCTAACCTCTTCAAGCTTACCTTCAAGTTCCTGGTAGTGGTTGTATTGCTCTTCGTGTGTGTAGTTGTTTTCCCCTTAGTTAAGTAAGTTTCTCTTTAAGGGGGTAGTTACCCCAAGTAACTTAGGATCCCTTTTTGTAACCCTAGTGCTAAGGCCCAAACTTCGGGGACGAAGTTTCTCTTTAAGGGGGTAGTGATGTAATCCCCCAAAAATTTCGAAAACCTATATTTTAATAAATAACTTTATTTGAAATAAAATTAGCTTGTAAAATTATTATTTTAATTATTTTATGGATTTTAGAGTATGTAAATTTGGATAAGAGTACTTAATAAATTAAATATAAATATTTTGCTATTTATCATATTGTTTTATTTAAATAATTTTCCAAACTAATATTTTACCAACTTTATCCTTTTTAAACTAAAACATTAGGTTATAATAAATTAAATTGTTAAATTAAATAATTTACCAGGAATATTATATTTTATGATTTTATAAATTTAATTAAACTACTTTTCCTATTTTTTTTCCATTCCCCTTTTTCTTTTTCCCCCTTTCTTCCTTTCCTTTTTCTTTTTTCTTCTTCCTTTTCCCTCGGGCTGCCTCGCCAGGCCAGCCTTCCCCCATGCAGTGGGCCTCGGCCCACCTCTCCCTCTCCCCCTCAGCCCTCTCTCCCGCGTGCCCGACTCGGCCGACTCCCTTTCTTTTTCCCCTGGACCAGCCAGCCTTTTCTTTTCCTTCTTTCCCCGACCGGCCAGCCTTTTCCCCTCCTTTCTCCGACTGGCCGCCCGCAGCTCCTTTCTTTCTTCTTCTTCTCAGGCGACAACAGCCCGACCCTCTGCAGCTGCCGCCCGACCACCTACGACTGCCTGCAGCCGCCGCCCTGCCACCCTACCTCTCCCTCTCTCTTCTCCCTCTTCTTTTCCTTCACCTTTCCCTACCCCATTATTTCGAAATCCTTCTTCCCCGACCCTCTCCCCTCCATTTTCTCCCCTCCACCTTCTCCCCTTGATTTCGTGCGCCGCCGCCCTCCGCCGCTCCAACCGCCGCACTCATCCCCTAAACCACCTCCTGCACCCTTCGACTACCACCTTGCACCACCTCAATACCCATCCCGCAGCCCTCTTTCTCCCTTCTTCTATTTTTCTCCCCGTTTTCACCCTTCTCGACAGCCGCCTGTAACGCCACCGTTCTCCGCCGTCCGGCCGTCTCTGCCGCCACCCAGACCACCAATCTCCTCCCTGCAACCTCCTCTACCACCCCCATACCTTACTTTCCCGAAACCAGCCCCTTCACCCCTTCGTTTTTCCCCTTTCTTTTCCTTCCTCGCCAGCCTGCACCCCGCACCCCACTTCGACCGCCACCTTCGTAACCTTGCTGCTGCCGCCTCCGCCACCATTAGCCACCATCAACACGTCCCCGACCACCTCCTACACCCCCTCTTCACTTCTGCACCATCCACTTGCCTTAGAACCTCCCCTAACTACCTCATTTTCTAGCCTAAAGTCCCTAAATCGAGCCACCCTTCCTCTCTTCCATCTCACCCCTCTTCGAGCCCTTCCCCCTCTCTTCTCTGCATGACACTCACGCTGCTCATGCAGCATGAGCTTCCCCTTGTTTTGGGTTTAATTTGGAAAATTTTTGAGGTATATTAATAATTAACTAAAGTGTTTTATTGTTAAATAAATTTTTATAAAGTCTTATCCTTTTTAATTTCTTATTTCTAACACAATAGTGATGGATGTTATTTTAGGTGTTGAATTGCTAATTTTGCTTGGTAAGGTTTGATATTTTGCGGGATTGAGGTAATCGTTAAACCTCCCTTAAATGCATGGAAACATATGCTAGCACATTAGGAATTTGATTATGATTTTATGTATGTTTTGTGAGCCAAGCATGATATATAAATGGTTGTTTACATTTATTGAAAGAAAAAGGGAAATGCATGATAGCTTGGTGCCATGTGTAGGTATGATAATTAAGGAAAAGGTTGATTATTGATGGAAATGTTAAATGCTTGTTTATGATGTATTATGTTGCTAAGGCTTGAATGATATTATTGTCTAAGGGTATTCTAGTAATTATGGTTATGAAGTATGTGATCTAATGTATGTAGTTGCTAATGGGTATTATGTTGATTAATAACAAGTTGGTGGACTTAGATGATAAGAATAATATCATTATTTATGTAGTGGTGGTAAATTCGTAAAAATGGTGCAACAAAGGGTTAAATGGAAATTTTATAAGTGAAAGGGGCGTTTTGGTAATTTTATAAGTAAAAGGGTAATTTAGTAATTTAAAAAGAAAGGGGTTAAAGGATAATTCATAAGTAAAAGGATAAAATTGTAAGTTGCGAGAACCGGTCTGGTACTAAGTGTGGCGGTAATACTCTCAAATTCACGGTTTATTGATTTGCTTCCGCTAGTTTCTTTTAATTAATGAAATTTTTCCGTAGTGAATTTTGGGGGTGTTACAGCTTTTGTCTAGCTTGAATTTAGATAAATCCAATAAATCATGAGATGGTAGAATCTTGTGCATAAGCATGATAGCTTGTTTAGATTTAGATTCATGCTAGGGTTTTATGATATGCGGGCGTTGTGAAATGCATAATAAGATGAAAATATGATCTTAAATAGCTAGCACACACGTTCAACTTATCATTAATTATGAGCTATACACATGCGTAATATGTCGAGCACTTAACATGTGAATGTCTAGGATTTATTAGGGGTTATCACCTTGTTAAGTTATGATGAATATGACATGCTAAGTGTTCCATGGTTATCATTGCATATGTAGATAGGGTTTATATAAATAGCATGAAATCATGCGTGCATGATTAGGATTAGATTATTATGATCGTTATTTGCATGCTAGGGTGAGAAATGCTTCCTTATATGCAACATGATGTTAATTTACCTATTACAATTAGTGTGTTCGTAATCGAATATCTGCTCCATATCTCTTATATGGAATATTCAAATTTAAAAATATTTAAAAGTGTAGATTGAATATGAACCAAATATGGGATATATCCGATATCCTTATAAAAACCCTTTTAGCAATTTCAAAAGCTTGTTTAAGAAATTTTGAAAACAAAGAATATATATCCATTAATATTCATATGAGTATCTTATGTTATTTAAAAAGAGCATTAAAATATTATTATTAATGTTTAAATAAATAAAATTTAAAAACATATCATATAAAATCACAATATTATGATATATTATTGAAGTAATCAATAAAATATTAGATATATTTTTGAATTGGATAATATAGTTAAAAATTGGTATTCTTTCAAAAAAATTGAATAAGACATCTTAAATGTCAGATCAAAATTTTCAGATACCATATCGAATTGTTAAATCTTGGATTTTTTACACAACCCTAATTATAGTGCCTTACAAAAGATGCTTGGCACCATAGAATTTTCAGAAGAAGGAGATAGTATTTTAAGTGTATATAGATTAGAATCATTAGACATGTTTTAACCTGCTATTGTATATCAATGAAGGATATTGGGAACTAGGATAACTAAATGAATTCTAAATGGATAAAAATGAACATTTATTTATTTAGAGACTAAAATAAAAAAAGTAGTAGTCTAGAGATACCAAAATAGTATTTTACTATGGTCTCACTATATATAGTTTATTTTGTAAGTTATAAATACTTATCCAAATCATACAATTTTGTATCATTATTTGTTTTTCTTATTGTAAAAAAGTTGTATATCTATGAATAAATCAACTATAATTTTTACTAGTTATATTTTGAAATTATTGTACACGCACGCACGCCCGCGCGCCTGTGCACACATACGTGCGAACACACACACACACACACACATACACACACACACACACACACATAATAGTGAGAAAATTTATCATATTTTATTTTTATAAAGTTATTGATCTTTTTCTTATGTGTTGTACATTTATTAGTACAATTTGCTTGTAATATAATAAAATTTAAGTATATTACTTTTTTTATAATACATTTTTATGTATCTTCATATTTATGTATGAAAAACAATGTACTATTTAAATTTATTTATTATATTTTATTTTTTAATTTGAAGAATGATAGATTTATTAATTAGCTTTTGATGGATATATGAT
The DNA here is from genome assembly GCA_039764185.1 of Tamarix austromongolica. Taxonomy (NCBI): domain Eukaryota; kingdom Viridiplantae; phylum Streptophyta; class Magnoliopsida; order Caryophyllales; family Tamaricaceae; genus Tamarix; species Tamarix austromongolica. The sequence goes on from CM077817.1 coordinate 103,488,104, forward strand.
CGTTATCACAAATTTTGAGTGCTTTCATATCATATAATTTTGTGTTATTATTTGGTAATACCCCATAATTTTTAATAATAATAATAATTACTATTATTATAATAATGATAATAATAATAATAATAATAATAATAATAATAATAATAATAAAGACGACAGTAATAATAAAATATGTAAGGGAACTTATATATATATGTTTATTATTTAAATAATAAGAATAAGTTTCTGATGGCTATAATAGTTAAAAAAAAAGATTTAAATTCTAGTATTGTTATTACGTATATACTTAGCAAGTAAATAATAGGTTACTGATAGAATTTAATTAAGTAATGTTGTTATAAGATATAAAGTACATGAAATTTTTATTAAATGAATTAATTAACGACCTCTAGTATTATCTATTGATAAAATACAAAATCCTATCTTTCATCCACCTGCATCCCTACCATTATAAATAGCTAACTTGTAACACCCCCAAAATTCACTACTGAAAAATTTCATTTTATTAAAAGATAATTGCGGAAGCAGATAAACAAAACGTGAACTTTGGGAGTATTACCGCCACACTTAGTACCAGACCGGTTCACTCATACCGTTCCAGTACCAAGTGCTAAGGCTAAGAAAATAAAATACAAATCGAAAGACATTCAACATGCATAAATCAGAGTATATTGCAAGAACTTCAACATATGTAAATCAGAGCAGCGCATCAAATCGTTTTCAGGAATAAAATCCACCAATGGTGGTTACTTGAACAACGTTAACATTTAAAACCGAGAAATTAAATGAGAAAGAGAAAAAGCCATGATACCGGAAAATTCCTTACTCTCCTTCCCGTAACCCACTTGAGTAGCACCTGAAAAACCTGCAAGGGCACTGCTCATTGAATAGGCAGGGGCCCCATAAAGGGAATCCCTTCAGTACTACGGTACTGAGTAACCCTTTAATACCACACTTAAAGACAGACCCGCATACGACACAAAATGCAAGTCACGCACATAAATAATGAGAGGTGCATACGTAACAATAACACGTAACACAAGTTATAATTCACGATCGATACTTTGGGCCTTAAGCCATTAATCCGTCATTAATCCATCAATATCATATTTTATATCCATGTGAGTACGAGAACCCCACTATTATAGCCGGTGGACCGGAAGGTATACACTTAGGGCAGAACGCCTCTGACCACTATTATTGCCGGTGGACCGGAAGATAAACACACAAGGCAGAACGCACCTGACCACTATTATTTGCCGGTGGACCGGTCTGGCCCCGACTCACATGGTGTTCCACTATAAGTGATTAGTATTTTTCCATAATCTTATTCACATACATAACTGATTTTATTGAGCTCGGGACCCCCACTATTTTAGCCGGTGGACCGGAATATATATAAAATCATCATCTAGGGCACAACGCTCCTGGCCACTATTATAACCGGTGGACCGATACTCATAATCACACACCAGGGCAACACGCTCCTGGACCACTATTATAACCGGTGGACCGGTACTCATAATCACACACCAGGGCAACACGCTCCTGGACCACTATTATAACCGGTGGACCGGTACGCAATATCATAATCATCTGGGCCCGGCTCATTAATATTTCACTTTCAATAATAGTATCTTTCCTTTCTTTAATCAGCACATCAATCATATTTATTTGCCTCGAATGGGAGATCGATAACCCGGGACACAAAGGTACACCGGTCGAACCGGTGCATATCAACTACTCAGTACCCTTTAACCATGAACCCAAGGACGCAAAGGTACCCTGGTCGTACTGGTGCATAAAGCTAACTCAGTACCCTACCGACAAGGACACCTAATCCATAAGTATGCATACCCCCTAACTAGGTCCGTAGAGCTAGGAATAGTAAGATATAGGGCCTGGCTGGGGCACAAAGGCACACCAGCAAATACCAGAATAATCGTGGACTAAACCACGTCCTTAGGGTAGCGACCCCTAAGGAGTCACCATTCCCGATCTCGAGGTCTTTCACTTTAAGTAATAGTGTCTTAATTAAGGTGATCACAGAAAGCACGATAATCCGACACTTCTTCACTTTCAATCGTTTCGATATCATTAATCGTTTCTTATTCAGAGGATTATCCAGGATGTCACAGAGAAGCCCTCAAGGCCATACTAATCATTAGATACTCTTACTTGGCTAATCAACATTATTTAATCATATTAATGTTCCACAATCTCAAGGACGTGTTAGGTATAAACTACCCATTTTCCCTTTACTTATATAATTGTTAAGTATCCATTCCTTACTTGATAAATTACCACATTACCCTTAAGGTTGCATAATTACCAAATTACCCTTTGTCCAATTTAGATTACCAAATTATCTCATACACTTTTTAGATCACCATTCACCCCTCATAATTACTACACTTATCATATTTCCCATTTGGTTGGTTATATTACCAAATCACCCTTCTCCTTCGTTATAATTACAAAACTGCCCTTGAGTTGGATAAATTACTAAATTACCCTCCTTCATTATCATGATTACTATTTTGCCCCTTTAGTTGGTTAAACAATTATCACTTTACCCTTTTATCGGCTAAATTACCAAATTGCCCCTTTAGTTGAACAAATTACCAAATTGCCCTTCTCCTTTATCGTAATTACCATTTTACCCCTCTCAATTATTTTAATTGCCATTTACCCTTTTTAATTATCACAAATCCCAAATTACTCTTCTTCATAATTACCAATATTAATTTACCCTTTTTCATAATCAAAATTACTATATTACCCTTCTCCATTATTAAAATTACCATAATGCCCTTTAATTGGTTAATTTACCAAATTACCCTTCTATAGTATCATACTTATCCAATTGCCCTTCTATAATCATAATTTAATTGCTAAATTATCTTTTGTCGTTATCATAATTACCAACTTACCCCTTACTCCCAAGTTTACCATAATATCCTTTCATTTACAAAATTACCATTTTACCCCTTACATCCAATTTTACCATAATATCCTTTTATTTATGAAAATTACCACCATACATCTTTTACTTTACAAATTACTATTTTACCCTTTTACATCCAAGATTACCATCTTTATCTTTCCTTACATAATTACCATTTTGCCCTTCTTTTCCAATTTACCATATTACCCCTTTACTTATAAAATTACAATTTTGCCCCTTTACCTCCAAAATTACCATAATGCCCTTTTTACTTGAACAATTACCATAATGCCCTCCATCATCCAAAATTACTATTTTACCCCTACTTCCAAAATTACCATTTTACCCTTCTTTCTCACAACTTACAATTTTATCATTTACTTGTAAATTATCATTTAACCATTTAATCATACAATTTCCATATTGTTCTTTTATCTCAAAAATTACCGAAATACCCTTTCCACTTATAAAATTTCCACTCAACCCCTTTATTCACCATTTTTATGAATTTACTAACACTACATAAAATAATGATATTAATACTTCATTTTTATCATCTAAGTCCACCAACTTGTCATTTTTCAACATAATACTCATTAGCAACTACACACATTGATTTATTTATCTCATAAGCGTAATTACTAAAATACCCTTAAACAATAACATCATTCATGCATTAACAACATGGTACATCATAAACAAGTGTTTAACATTTCTATCCATATTCCAACTCCTTCCTTAATTAACATACCTACATATGGCACAAAAGTTATCATGCTATTTCTTTTTAACAAACAATATAAGAAACCATAAACATATCATGCTAAGCATACAAAACATGCATAAAATCATACTAAACCCTAAATGTGCTAGCATGCGTTTTTCCATATATTTAAGGGAGGATTAACGGTTACCTTAATCCTGCAAAATATCAATCTTACCAAGCATAATTAGCAACTCAACACCTAAAAATAATATCCATCATATTTATGTTAGAAATAAGAATCCAAGTATAAAACTTTATAATTTTAATTAATAAAACACTTAACATAAAATACCATTATACCTTAAAAATTATCCAAACAATTTTTAAAATGAAGGGGAGCTCACGCTACATGGGCAGCATGAGTTTCATGCAAAAATAAGGGGTGGAAGGGTTCAAAGGGGGGTGAAGGAAGCAAGATTCATCATTTTCGGGTTAGGGTCTTTAGGCTAGAAAAGAGGGTGGTTAGGGGAGGTTCTAAGGCAGGGGAATGGTGCAGGAGTGTAGAGGGGGTGTAGGTGGAGGCAAAGGACGGTTTCAAGGCGGCATAGGGAGGCGGAGACGGCGGCGGCAAGGCGGCGAAGGTGGCTGCCGAAGTGGGTCGAGGTGGAAGGGTTGAGAACGAAGGAAAAGTGGAGGGTAAAATGGAGGGGTGCAAGGGTTGGTTTCGGCCAACTAATGGATGGCGGTTGTAGAGGGGGTTGCAGGGTGTCGAACGGTGGGTTGGGTGGCGGCAGAGGTGGCCGGACGGCGGCGGTAGAGGGGTTGCAGGTGGCTCGGCGGTAAGGGGAAAAATCTGGGAAGAAAAAGGAAGAGGAGGAGAAGGGAGGAAGTGCGGGGCTCGAAGGGGCTGTGTGGGGGTGCAGGGTGGTAGTAGGCGGTGGCAGAAGGCGGCGCAGGGCTGGGCTTGGTGGTTCGAGCGGCGGCGGGTGGCGGTGAGAAAAAAAAAACAGAAAAGGATGGGGAAGAAGGGAGGAGAGAAGGGAGAGCTCGGGGGAGGGATATTAGGCTCGAAAAATGTGGGAATGAAGGGCTTGGGAGCTGAAGAAAAGAAGAGGGAGAAGAGAGGGGGCAGGGCTGGCCGGCGGTGCTGTAGTGGTGGCAGAGCTGTCGGTTGGCAGGGAGAAAGGAGGGGAAGAAGAAGGAAAGGGGAGAGGCATGCGGGGCTGTGGTCCAGGGCCAGTTTGGCTCAAAGAAGAAAGAAAACGACGGGGGAAGAGAGAGAGGGAGAGGGAGGAAGGCACGGGAGCTGCAGGGTGGCAGTCGGTGGCAGCGGGCATGGCGTCGAAGGTGCAGGTCGGGCGTGGGAGAAGAAGAAGGGAAGAAGAAAGGGACGGGGCGGTCGGACTGTGCGTGGCTGGGGCGAGGGGAGGAATGGGCCGCTGGCCCAGGCGCAAGGAGGGCACAAACCTGGCAGCCCGAGCCAGGAAAAAAAGAAGGAAAAAAAAAAGAAAAAGAAAGGAAGGAGGAAAAGGAGAAAAGGAGAAGGAAAAAAAAAAGGAAAAGAAGGGAAAATGGAAAATAGAGAAAAATAATGTGATTTAATTTAGAAAATAATAAAATATAATATTTTGATAATTTATTTAATTTAATAATTTGATTCAATATAATTCAATATATTGGTTTAAAAAGGAAAATTTTAGTACAATATTAGTTTGGAAAATTATTTAAGTAAAAATAATATGGTAAAATAACCATATATTTATTTTTAATTTATTAAATACTCCCATCCAAATTTTTATACTCAAAAACAATAAAATAATTAAACTAAATAATTTTAAAAGCTAATTTATTTCAAATAAGTTATTTATTTAATTATAGGTTTTCTAAAATTTTGGGGGATTACATAACTATCTTGACCTTTATAGTCATGTAGCCACACGACCATAATCCAATATGAGAAAAAAAAATTTTTGGAGAGAGAAGTCAATACTTGGAAGAGAACAAAGTCTGAATTGCTAATCACATGTAAATTCTCCTATCCATAAAGCTTTGTAATATAGACCATATTTGAAGTTACTTATTAAAAATAGCTATCCATTGATATAATTAAATCAATACGGACTATGAGACTACCTCTATGTGCCTATTGCATGGATTCTAAAAGTATGTACCATCAACTCTTGGTATTTTCAATTAGTATGAGGGTAGGCATTTCACTGGTATATATGACCCACTTGTTTTTTGATTTAGTGCTCGTTTGGTAAGGGGGTAATATGAGTGAAAAAATTACCCCTATATTTTATATACCTTATATAATCTAGTTAAAATTAAATATTCTTATTCTATTGAATACCTATTTTAAATCTTAATTTAATCTAAAATGAGTATTTTCTTAAAAATATATTTATTATAATTAAATATTTAATATAAAAAAATAAAATAGGGGAGAATTTTTTTCCACCCATATTACTCCCATACCAAACAAGTAATACTACTTTTTTCTAGGAAGTGCACTTCGTACAGTTTTTATATTATATTGATTTGCACCTCTTGTTGCTATAGATCAACGTTAGCTCCAACCTAAATAGTAGAAGACCCATGATTATGGCCTTATGACGTAAATTAACTCTAAATTAACTTAAGAAGCCATCATCATATAAAAAATTTAATTTAAGTCTGCGGCTTGTTTATCTAAGTAGACTACTCTTATTATCAATTACCATTTTAGGGGTACTCTATGATTCGATGAACATCATAAAGTAAATTAATTTCATAAGAGCTATGTATGGAATTATTAATAATATATCGGTAATACCTATAGGGTTAGGTGACTGGTAAGCAATTATTGACCGGATTGCATTCCAAATAACACACTAACTTTTCTAACTATTTATAAGTAAATTACTAACTATGTTTTAATATACATTATACTATTTTTTTCTTGTATGCTTTAAGGTGCTTTAAAATTTTATATATGTGTAACCTTTATTTTTCTAAACCTTTGTGTTTTGACAACCCACTTCTAAATTTTATCTAATAATATGAATTTTTATAAATATAAGTTAATTTATGTGTGTTTTTAATATATTTCTTTTGGTAGTTTATTCATAACGTATATGGGGTGTTTATGTGATTTTACAGATTATTAGTCATCGTTTAAAATTTTGGTATATATTGACTTATGATATTATTATTTATATGTACACGATCCTTATTACCTATTTGTTATTGAATCACAATGATGGTTGATTGGTTTCTGACCTGAGTTGTCAACTCTTTATGAAAATTGTTTAAATTGGGAAGTGGTATTGTAGAAAAATGTATTTAGTAATAATAGAATTTATGGGATGTGATAATTATAAATAAAAAAACATTATTTATGGAAGTTATTATTTTTGGAGAGTACCAAACATGAAAGATACCCAATTTTAGAAAGGTGAATAATTAATGAATGTCTATGATTGTTTGTTTTGGATATGTTATATAGTCACATTGAATAAGACACTATATTTTAAAGTGAAAGATGAGAGTGAGATAGAGTCCTCTGGAATTGGCCTCCCGGAGTTGGGGATCGACAATATCCTTCCCTTGGATTGTAGTGATGAAAAGTTACTTGGTCTATTTACTTGGCCAAGAGTTAGTAAAGTTCAATGTCTATTCTAATAGGATCTTTTAACCTTTTAAGAGGTATGTACACTTAAGGACTGAATAACCGAGGTTGGATTTTGCTATTTGGTGCTAGGACCATTGGGATTTCCCAGGAGGTGGTTCTCTTATGGTTGGTTTTGATTGTTCTTAGATGTCTTCAGACTTATTTTGTCAGGTAACCCTCCTAGTTGAGTTTTTCCCACTCAGTAGATAAATTTAGGTGGTGTGTTTATGTGGTTACTAATTAAAAAAAGGCCTTATAATTGGTGAACTGATATCTGTCTTTTCATTTTGACTCATATGTGGTTGTGTTTGATGTATCATAGTAATGCTATCGATTATGATCTCTTCCTTCTAAATAGTGAATTACTTAGTTATTCCCCTAACTAACTTGTCACTGCTTTAAATAGGGCTACAATAATCCATGGAGTAAATGGTGAGCATATAGTCATTTGCAGGTAGACGTTGACCATATTTGTTGATGAATGCATGCTAGCGATACAAGTTGAGAGACTAGTAAAATGCCCCGAAAAATTCTAATCTTAAATATTATATTTAAATGAGATTTTATCATAAATATTAATTAAATAAATTATTTTGATTAAAATAAAAGGAAATTAATTAGGGAAAATCAAGGATAAATTTATAAGTATGTTAATTAAGAGAAATTGGGTATTTTAGCTAATTAAGGATTTATATTTTAGAAATTAACTAAATAAATTATTTTATTTAAAATAATGAGGAGAAAATAGTTTAAAATTAATATTAATTTTATAAATAATTTAATGGAAGAAAATTAAGGTGTTTTGCTAATTAAAATGGAATTTATGGAAAATATTTTAAATATCCTAATTTAGCCTAAAAAGGGATTTAAATTTAATTTTATTTAAATATTATTATTTTTAAATATCCTAAATATTTAGATTAATTTAATTGGGCCTAACCTATTGTATTTCTCCTTTCCTTTTTCCCTTTTTCTTTTTCTTTCTTCCTTTTTCCTTTTCTTTTTCTTTCTTTTTCTTCTTTTTCTTTTTCCTATTCTTCTCGCTGAACTGGGCCAGCTCGCGGCCCAGTTCCCCTTTTTCTTTTCTTCTTCTTCTTCTTCGGCGCGGCCCAGCCCGCGCGGCGCCCTTCGTCGCCCTTCTAACGCTGCGTTTTGGCTCCGTTTCCTCCGCAGCTTGTCGTTTCATTTAAAACCTTACCTCGTCGCGCCCGACCGGCCCGGTTCTTCCTTTTTCTTTTCTTTCCCGGCCGACTCGACCGCCTCCCTCTCTTCTTCCTTCTTCCTCCTTCCTCCTCCGTCGACGCTGCTGCACCTTTCGACCTCATTAATGGCTTCTCCGGCTACGGTGAATAATACCGGCCGTTTCTTGTCTCATTGTCTTCCTCTTAACTCCAGAAATAACTTCATATAATTATTTGACGTTAACTCTCGGCCGTTTCTCCTCCCCAACCTCTCGAAACCCCGAAGCCAACCAAACGTCGACCGACCGTTTAACGCCACCGGCCACCCAAATTATTGTAATTAAAACTTCCATGTCGACCTCCAGCTCCTCATTATCCATTCCAACATCTATAAATAGCCTTGTTATAGGAGTTTTTAGAATTTTTCTTTCCCGAAACCCTAAGCCCGAGCTGCCGATCACCGAGACTTTAGACGCCGTTTCCTCCGCCGATAGCCAACTTCAACGCCACCGCCGCATGCCAAATTATTCCCTACAACGTCCTCTAATTAACTAAACCATTCTAATCTCTCGATTCGTCTTGCACGAGCCTCCATAGCCGTGTCAAGTTGGATGCTCGTTCTCGCCGGAATTTTGACCCCGAAGCCTTAAACCGCCTTCCACCGCCGTGCGCCGCCACCTTTGGCTACACCACCACCATCATTTTGTCCCTCTCCTCTTGGACAACAATAAACACCTCTTATATCACCTCAATTCTCCCTATCTTTTTCCCAACATCCATCTTTCCCTCTTTTCTTCTATTTTTCCGGCCACCGTCGCCGCCGCCGTGAACCACCGCCGGTGCCACCTATCCCCACCAGCTTAAGGTTGAACCCTAGACCCTCTCAACCATTTTCCATATTATTATAAGCCTTGATTTAATTTATTTCAATTATTTGCATATAATTACCATTATTATTATTCTTAATATTTATATTCTTAATATGTTTTATTATTATTTGATGAGAAATTTTATTCTGAATTGTACTTGCAGGGTGGAGAGTGGTAATAAAACAATATTATTGATAGTTTCGAATTTTAAGTTATTAATTGAATTATTATGGGATTATTATCATTCTTCTTCTTCTTATTATTATTAATATTATAATTATTAGAATAATTATTATTATCATTTTATTAATTATTCTGGAAAATCTTAGGCCCTAATTTTGTATTAACATTTGCACTTATTTATTTTAGTGTTATTGTTTCTATTGTTCTTATAACTATTGATGATAATATTATCAGTATCTTTATTATTTTAATATTATTATATATGTTATTAATTTTATTATTTATATTAAATAAGTGGTAAGTCATTATTTATAAGTAAGGTCGAAACCCCACTTTAAATTTTAAAGCTTATTATTATTATTATTATTATTATTATTATTATTATTATTATTATTATAATAATAATAATAATAATTATTATTATTATTATTTATATTCTCATTGATAGTAATTTTATTAATTTTGATATTATTATATTAGTATCATTATTATTATTAGGGTAAAGTCTTTAACCCTACATTACCAAGGTTTATAATATCTCTATTATTTTTATGTCTTTAGCAAAGTTATAATTTTGTTAAGGTTATTTTATTAGTATGTTATTAATTGGTCAAAGCCCTAAGGAGGCGTAGGAACGTGCTCCAAGACCGATGTCGTTTCAGGTAAGGGGTGCTAAGGCCTTTTATGTGCTAATGTGCATTGTGTGATTCATATGCTATGCATTCTATGTTTATGATTATTAATTATGCCGTATATGCTATGACATGGAGTTGAAGTATGTTTTCGTATGACATGTGTATTATTTGTGTATGACCCTGTAAGACATGCATGTGAGGATGTTGATATGATTTTATGTGGGAGAAAGGATGAAAAAGGAGGATGGGAAAAGAAGTTGACTAAGGGAAGTGAGTTGACCTAATTTTATGAATTTATAAGGAATAATCTATTTCATGGTTTTATTTGGAAGAATGTAATCTATGATGTTATATGGGAGAATCGAATTATTGTTTGTTAGGGAGAATCTAATTTAAGACGTTATTTGGAGAGAATGTAATTTATGAACATTATATGGGAGAACCTAATTTATGATTTGAGTGGGAGAATCTAATTTATGATTTGTTTGGGGGAATCCAATTAATCCAAATTATGGTTTTGCTTGGGAGATTCTAATTATGATTTTATGTGGGAGAATCTAACTTATAGTCTTGTATGGGAGAATATAATTTGTGGTTATGAAAGGGGAGAATCTAATCAATTGTATTATGTGGAAAAATCTTTGGGTTTTATATGATTTGAATCTTTGTGTTGGTATGGATTGAATTTAGGGTTTTGTGTGAATGAATATTTGGGTTGTATATGGTTTGAATCTAGGGTTTGGTATGAATGAATCTTTGGGTTATGTGGATTGAATTTAGGATTTTGTATGATGAGGTTTTGGGTTTTACATAATGGTTAATGTTTGCATGGTTGAAATTAGGGTTTCACATGGAATTTTAGGGTTTGCATGAAAAAGGTTTGAAGGTTTGTATGGGGAGATTAATGTCTGCATGGGTATGAAATTTACGTGTGGAAAGTTAATTTGGGATGTAAGGACGGTAATGTAAGTGTTGTTTGGGTGATTGAACATTTGAAGGGAAAATAGTACGTGGAGCATTATGAGTGTATGGAAGAGATTGAATTAGGGTTGGAGTAATGAACTCTGGGTTGTTGTGATTAATTAGGGTTGGAGTGGATAATTGTGGTTTGTTATGATTAACTAAGGCGTGGAGTGGCTAATTATGGTTGTTACGGTTAAATAGGGTTTGGAGTGGTTAACTATGGTTTGTTGTGTAAATTGAGGTCTGTGGTGGCTGATGAGGGTTTTGTGTTATCATGTGCATGTGGTAATTAAAGTATAATTATGATGGTGGAATTTTATGATTTGTGATGTGTGATGGCTTATGCATGTCCATGGTGAAAACCTTTGAATAAGATATTTAAGACACTAATCTTTTAAAGTGGAAGATTATTGAGCCGAGTCCAAACCGATCCACCGGTCAGGAATAGTGGTTAGGACGCGTAGTCCTATGTGCGACCGATCCACCGGTTATAATAGTGGTTAGGACATGAGGTCCTATATGTGACCGGCCCACCGGTAATAATAGTGGGGTGACTCGAGCTCAATAAACACAAACCAGTATCGTTAAAGCTCTTAAAAGATACTAATTACTTACAGTGGAACACCATGCGAGGAGGAACCAAACCGATCCACCGGTTAGGAATAGTGGTTAGGGTTGCTACCCTATGTGTGACCGATCCACCGGTAATAATAGTGGTTAGGGCATGATGCTCTATTGTGATTGGCCCACCGGTTATAATAGTGGGGTGTTCCTCTGCTCGCATGGATTGATAAAAGGCATGGTGTGAATCGGATTCTGATAAGAGATTAATTAAACAATTAATCTGGATTATATGGGCCTTTGTACTTTTACCTGAATTGTTCATATACCTTTATGTTGTTATGTTGGATTATGTCTTGTTATTATTCTGCATGGATTATGTGTTTACGTGTTGGCCTTAGTGCTCGGTTACCTTACTCAGTACGTAGCGTACTGATCACCCTTTTTATGGGTGCTGCTTATTCCCACGAGTAGTATGCCCTTCTGATTTGTGCAGGTGGGCGAGATATCAGTTGGGGCTGAGTGTTGAGCATGTTTGGCTCGAGATTCAAGAGAGTTGTGGCCATATCATAGTCTTTATATGACTCTAATTCTTTTTGTTAATCTTTTATCGATTGTAAGTTTAATTCTCTTTTGGAAATGAATTATATTTCTTGATGCGTACTCTGATTTTGTTTTACAACCGTTTAATGCTTATTTGGAAATTGAATTGTATTGATTATTTTTTTTCTTAGCCTTAGTACTTGATACTGGAACGGTCGGAGAGAACCGGTCTGGTACTAAGTGTGGCGGTAACACTTCCAGAATTCACAGGTTTTCAGTGCTTCTAATTTAATTGCTTCCGCTTTTAAGAAAAAAAATTTAGTGAATTTTGGGGTGTTACAACTAGTTTGGCCTCCGGAGTTCTATGTTATAATGGTGTTTTAATTTCATCGAGTTTTAAATGTAGTAAGAGTTATTTAATTTCTGATCTATTGTAAGATACTTTTGATGTTTTATTTGACTTTATCATATGGTGTCTTGTTATATCATGGATGGTGTGAAATTTTGTCTTGGTTTTAAATTTTAAGTTTTAGCTTTAGCATCTAGTGTAAGAGGAATAATGACATTTTCTTGTACTAAATGTGGCGGTAATATCCTTGTTCTTATTCAGCTTCCGTATTGGTTCATCAGTATTTTGTGTCTTGAAAGTGGGGGTGTTACATATTATTTCCAATCATAGTAAAAAATATGTAAATATTTCAACTATGCATTTGCAATATTTACTATTTCTACCTAAAAAATATTAACTAATATTTTATCTATTTATTTATAAATGAGATTAAAACGATATAATCATGTATCACTAAATTAGGGTTTTGGTAGATGAGGATAAGTGGTGGGTAGAGTTAGGTTTATTATTTTTGTTTATTTACTTGGTTTTGTGCTTAGTAAATAATTAGGCTATATAGATAAAGGTCTAACGAGTAGCTGAAAGACAGATAATAACTAATTAGGGATAGACTATTATTTAACCTACTATTGTATGACACTGATAGATTTAGGAGACTAATATAGTTGAAAGGAATTTTAGGAGAAATGAAATTGACTCTTATGTTTAATTTAGTCATCAAAGTATATTAAAAAAAAGTAATCTAAAAAGACATATTCCAAAGCAATATTTTAACCTATTCCTAAATGCCAAATCTTAGCCATAACTTTGTATATTTCAAATATTTGTTAAGATATGAGGTTTCTTAGAATCTTTCAAAGGTAATTTTTTGATCAAAAAATTACAAATGCAAACAAAACTTTATAAATTAGCATGTTTAGGTAAAGGTTTATTTGGCAATCAAATTATTTTCACCTAATTATTTATTTCTGCATATGAGACAATTGCTTTTGTTAGACAATTTAAAATTTATTTTAATGTTTTATCACCATTTACAATAATAATTTAATATATAAATGACAAAAATATAGTAAATTCAAAATTTAAAATGTCAATATACAGCTATACATTTCATTTTTATTTTGCACTTTTATAACAAAGCCTAAATCTACTTACTAAAATTATTATCAAACACTTAAATATCATCATATTCACATATTCTAAATGCTATTGAAGAACACATTTTACTAACATAAAAATAATCATAATAACAACTCAACAGCTTATAGAATTAAATTTTGTAGATTATTTCCAATCACATAGGTCCAAAATATTTCCATATTAGTCATGTTTAAAATTAGATATAATTAAAATTCGAACATATCTATATATAACTTTTTATGTTTAAAAGATTTTGGTCTCTCACTTTCATTTTATTCCCCATACACCGTATTTCATCATCACTCCAAACACAATTTAAATGAACCCATTCATTGGGCATCTCCATTGAAAATTGAAGTCAAGCTTATTGTAGAATCTCATTCCCACCAGAAAGTCACAATCCTCCTTTCGCCTTGCCACACTCGACCCCTCTTACAGAAATGGTGAAGCACGACGACGCTATTCAGGGACCGTTTCGTATCTCCGCGACGTTTCGGGGACAGATCGGTCAACCATGGGCGGAATGTAGGAGGGAAAAAAATAATTTCCCACTAAAAAGACGTCGTTTTGTGGCTTTTCACCAACAAATAACATAACCGGTCGATACCCTTCCTCCTCGCTATGCAGCTGACGCAGACGGCCGACCCATCGATCGAAAACCCTGCCCGCCCCTCTCTACTCGCCGGCAACCTTCGACATCCTCCGTCCACCCGGCCTTTGAGTCGTCGTGAGTATCCAGTAGCTACTGAGCCACCATCGCATCGTCGCTTATCGCCGCTGGTGTTGAGCTGCGCCGCCGGTGTTCGAGGTTCATCCGCCATTTTCTAGGTCTGTTCCTGGTCTTTCGCCATTTTCACGCTGGTGTTTGTCCTCCTTATCCTCCTCCGTCCTTCATTTCGGGGCTTGAGTAACCGGTAAGAATTTTTAGCCTTTGCTTTCATTTACTTGATCTGTAAACGCAGCTTATTGATTTTTTTGTGTTAAAAAATTAGTTTGTGAATTAACATGTTCTGTTCAGTTGTTGTGTTGTTGTAGCGTTTTTTTTTTTTTTTGTGGATGTAGCTCTGTGGCGTTACTTAATTTGTAAACTCAGATTCTGGTCGTGGTATTGTGCTATTTGTTTTGATTATTGATGTTGTGCTCCTGGTTGTGATATGTATGACTAATTTGTTTGGGTTATATAACCTTGCCGCACTCCCAATCCATTTCTAGAACCACGACAGCCGTTGTGCAATTTTGCTCAAACCAAAGCTCTAAGCCTAAAATATCAGATGGTGTCAGCCGCGTCCAGCAAATCGAGCATGAGATTGATACCACTATAGGACAGGTCTGAGTGGTGGAGCCATGGCGGCTGGGACAAATTGAACCCAATAACAGGGTGCTTGATATGGTGAGGGAGTGTATTGGGTATGAGATGAGACTGAATTTTGATGGGTTTCTTTGTTTTGGGGGGGGGGGGGAGGTTTAAGAATGTAAGGAATGCGTATGGATGGAAGGGATTGAATTGGAGATTGATGAGAGTATCTTTGATTTTTGAACGAAGTTATGAGATTGAGTGTCATAGTGAGAAGCCTAATGAAGCTAAAAGATTTATTGAGGATCTTTTTTAGAATAATGGAATCCTGCATACTTTATCTAATGTTTAAAGTTTTCTGTATTTAGGTAAGGAGAATTAGCTTAGTCTTGAGTGACTGAGTCTTGGCTGTGCTTGTGATGATTTATCAGTAGCTTTGATTTGTAATGGTTCTTGATATGCCGAACTGATGTTCTTCAAGGTTAGAATGTATTCTTCTGGTTAATTTGTTAATTGAACAACTGCTTTCCTTACCAAAATTTTCAAATGATGAGATATCTTCATGAATAATAGCTATATGTAAATAATTATGATAATAATTATAATAATGATAGTATTGATAACAATATTAGTAATCTTAATTAGGACAAATATTAATTATGATAATAATAATGGTAAAAAAATAATGATAACTCATTTTAAATTTCAATTAAGTTCTAATCATATTATATTAGCAAAAATAAGCAGAGGATAATAGACCCTAAGAGGTTGTTATCTTATAAAAAATAACAGATGAAATTTGCCACAACTTTCCCGAAGATACTAATGCAACTTCCCATCTAGAAAAACATTCAAAGATACTAATACAACCATAAACAAAGTAAACTGAAATGTCCTAAACAGTGAACAAACCCATCTCAATGCTAAAACCCCTTTAAAGCCACCAATGTAATGGGAAGAAATGCTGCAATATAGTTTTTTTCTTCTCATTTTTTGCTTTGGGATGGTGGCTATTTTCATCTCCATCCTGCTTGTCTTCTACTTCTTCATCTTCACCATCATTGTTGTCCTCATGATGATCCTCATTGTTATCGTCACCATCGTTGTCACCATCATCACTTTCTCCTCGTCCTCTACCATTAGATGTAATATTATTATCCAAACCATCATTATCATCACTACTTCATTCATCTCTTGAAAATTCTTCATCACGATCGTCATCCTGTCCTCGTCGTCATTGATACCATCATCGTCGTCATCATCTTCATCATTGTTATCAATCACTAGTTTCTTGCCTTCACCTTGTGCATATCAGTTAAACAAAGCCAGCAAAGCAGATGTTTAGTCAACTAATGATTGCTAGAACAAAAGTAAAAGGCAGAGATGAAATTGATTGTCACTGATTGGTCTTGTAAGCCTCTGCATGCAAGCATGATGGAATCTTGGCAGTTTGTTAAGAACTAAGGTCAATTCAAACACCATGGACATATAAGTAAAACTATCCAAACTCCAAATGTAATAGAATAATGAAAAGATAGAAACAAAAGGAGGAAGACATAACGGGAAATGTGCTTAATCTTGATTAGAGTTGTTAATAAGCTTAATTTCCCTTGCTTGTTTTTGTTTTTAAGGTTTGGGCAATTGGGCTTGGTCTCAAATTCAAAACAAGCTCATCTTAAGCTCAGCTCTAAAATGTTCATAAGTTATTCAGCCTAACTCGTTTAACGAAAATGAACCAAATCAACTCGTTTATCTTGAGCTCGACTTGTTTATTATGATTCAATTAGTGACTTGATTGGTTCATTTAACTATTCGGTTTGTTTGAAAGTTAAACAAATCAAATCAACTTGATTAACATTTCAAATAAGTATTTGACTTGTTTTTTAAGTGGATTCTATACAAATGATTCAAGCCTATAAACAAAATAACAAAAGAGCAGAATTTGAGAAAATGCATAAACAAACTAGCTGAGCCTACCATGGCTTTGGCTCGAGCTCGATTCATTTAATAAACGAGCCTAAAACGAAAGATTGAGTTGGATTTGTTTATTTAAGCAAACAAGCTGAGTTGAACCCTTAATGAATATAGCTGAATAGCTTATGAACCAACTCGATTCGTCAACAACTCTAATCTTGAGAGCACTCAACGGTCGAAAAAGATTTCTATGAACAAAAGACAATCCCGATCATTTTGGGAAAAAGTACACATATGAGTTTGCTCGGACATTTTTCATGAAACTCGATTTTATAATTCTAGGGTTACAAAGTTGAGTTAATTTGGAGTTGGCCAACTTGGGCATGTAGGGTTGTAAATGGGATCATTAAAAATTTGATTCAACTTGTTCGTTTAGTTAATTTATTAAACGAACTAAACCTGAGCCTGAAAAAGTTCGGCTTGGTTCATTTATAGTTTAGGCTCGTAATTTCTACTCAGTTTATTCATTTAGTTAAAGGAGCCGAGCCTAAGTTCGAGTTTGAGGGTGTTCGACTCGGCTCTTTTACAACTTTATGGACATGGAATCAAAACTATTTTGCATTCTCTCAATATACCATAAATCTAAAAACAATAAACAATTTAAGAGATGACTAGAAGACACATCTACTTTAGGTTACCACAACACTTCTTCGATCAAAACAATCATATATAATAACCATCGATTTTACCCATAATTTCATGTGCAAGAGACTGATGGGGTTTTGCATTTGGGATCTAGCCATGCCAGCCTAATCTATTAAGGTTTTAGGACCATTGTTAGAATTAGCGGTCCTGAATCTCTTGTTCCTTCAAAAAACATCCTTGTGGTAGCCTATGTTTGTAAACCATAGCGTGAGTAGTGTTTAAGCTAAATTAGTGGGAGATTGTCGGGACTGGTGTGGAGGAGAGGGAGGTTGGAGGTGGTGGAGGCTAGCGGTAGGTATAGATAAAGAGAGGGATTTTGAGATAATGAGAGTTGGAAAACCAATCTTCTTGATTACTTCCCTACTTGTTCTATTAATGTGGTCTTAAGGCCTTATTTATATGTGATACAACCTATGGGCTAAGCCCTTTAGCTAAATAAAACAATCAGTTGATATCTCTTAAGAATTTGCTACTCCTAAATAATGTCCTAGCTAATATGACTACTAGTTTCTTAACCGTTTATTATTCGCCAAATAATTCTAATCTTGCGACTAAAGTAAGAATAATCTTTAAAAATGTCTAAATAATTGCCTTAAAATTGCTAAACAATCAGCCTGTAACATCACTCCCCTCCTCGAAATCAAGCTTGTCCTCAAGATTGAGGGACGGCCGGAAACTTGGGTCGAAACACATTGTCTCGTTCCCATACGTAGCATTAAGTCGTTCATCGCCTTATCATGACGTCATGCAACAATTGCAGACAAGCCTCGACATAGTTGTTAGCTGTCCAAGAGTAGGGCACCTTGAGAATCAAGGCAGTCTTGTCCTAAGACAACAACGATCCCATGCCAAGGACTGCATAAAGAAGCACTATGGATGTAGAGTCATCAATGTCCATGCCCACCTACTCACAGACACGCAACGAAAGTGGCCAACCTTGATAGTTGATTGAGACTGTAAGGCTTGGCCATGGCGTCTCTTACAAATCAAACAATATAGTTTTTTGAGGACTAATGTAGCTCATAGAGTTGTAATAATCAAAGGCCAATCAATCTCGTGCTGGAGAGTTGGGACCAAAGGCATGATCTCATCAATAAGAGCTTCCAAATGCTTTGATGTGTCCAACTTAAACTCTCTTTGTATAGCAAGATTTATATCATCATCAAAATAAGAGTCTATGTCATCATTAGAACTATATTTAGACTCGTTGGGCTCCAAGGATGGGGAACCAATATCCATCATAGGTGGGGAAAGGGATTCAGGGCATCAAACTCAAAAAGTGCGTCAATATCAATCGACTTCGTCTCCGTTGAAGAGCTAGTTAAGATAATTGATTGGTCTGGTTTGTTGTAATGTGTTGGTGGCTCTAAAGAGGATGGTTACTATAGAGGCCTTGGCAACTGTGTCCCAACCAAAGTGTTTGTAGCTAATAGCACATCGGAAGATCATTAACACTCGCTAGTGGCTCAGAAAGCCGCTTTAAACAACTTCATTGTTGGACCTTCAAACTATAAATAAGGATGAGGTGTCTGATCTTTATTGGGCTGCATATGATCGAAGGCTAAGTATCCGGTATTGGCAGTTGGTTGCGACTAAGGTGGAGGAGAAGGGCTTGGGAGGAACCCTCTCTCTGTATCTGGAGGTGGCAAGGGACTTCCCACCTTGAACCTAGGCAACTTTCGGGCAAGCAACAAGCGCTTCAGACTTTGATGGCAAACTTTGGCAATCGATCGAGTAGTGCTCGAAGACTTGATTGAAGACAACAACCCAACTAAATTATCAAGACCAATCTCCACGGTTGTTATTAGGGGTAGGAAAGGATCAGGGGCCTCAAGGATGATGTGATGGAGGTTGGAAAGGGTGGTGTGACGGGTGGGTCATTGAGCACTTGCAAGGGCATAGGGCTAGCATTGGGGTGTTTGGGTTGGTGGTACATGATTTGGGGTGGGGTCTTGGGGATTTAAGGTTCTAGGAGGGGAAAGTTGGGGGATGGAGGGTTGATTAGTGGCAATGAAAGGCGGCAGAGGATTGGTGATCATTGATAGAGGGTCGGCAAAGTGGCTAGAGCCATATAATAAAATCGTGGTCGTAGTCACAATATTGGAGCATCACAACGGATAAAGTACAGGTCACATCATGAATATTTTTCTTTATTTGACAATTGCTCCAATTCTTATTTATTTAATATTTAAATATAACTATTTAAGGAACTAGTGTTCTATATTATATTAGAAGCATTTAAATAACTTACTTTTTGTTAACTAGTCTTATCAACACTACTTGACTAAAGGTATTTAGTTATGTATTCAAGACAAATATTAATATTCACCTTTAAATAATAGAGGGAAGACTGATACATATTTTATTATTATAAACGCTACATGTCTAGATTTGCTATTCCATTTTTTAAGACTAACTTTATAATAAATGGAATTACATTAATAACATGAAAGGTTCACTGTTAAAATAATACTAAATAGTATTACTTACTATATATACGTAGACTAACACCAACGAGCCGTAATTGTTTTCTTAAAAATTAAAGAAAATTCAAAATATAGCAAGTAGTAGTACTTACATAAGAAGGGTATAGGCCAATAAATTAGGTTGAGTTTTTTTTTCTTTTTTCCTTTTCAAATGAAAGCATGGCACTGGAAGTTGCCTCCTCTGTTTTGTCTCCTTTGAGCTCAACTTTCCAGTTTACCTAGAGAACTAGACACAAGCAACGCTAGAAGAGCACCAACCACCAAAACTTCAACTTTGACCGATAGACAGTGAGCTATCATGATGATGAGTGAAGTTAAGGGCCGTCGAAGGTGATGATGTTCATCCATTTGGTCTCGACTAGCTGTTTGCACAAATTAGGGTTAGTATTTTTATCTCTATTTTTTCTGTTGTAGTTTAGTATTTTGGTTTTTTAACTCTTTTGTGTTCAAGTATTCTTTCACTGGTGAGGGATACTTTTGTTCATAAGGTCTTTTATTCCTCTTTTTAGTTTGCCCATAAATTTCGTTGATATAGGTGATAAATGTGTGAAATTTTTTATCCATTGCATTTGAAGCATTTTGTGTGCCGGCTAACCTAAATTTTGCAAAATATTGGCCAATATGCTATTGGGGAACCACAATTTTTATTATATGGCTAGTGCTCTTGTCGTGGCACCTTGGTGGAGCAGAGGGGGAGAGCAGTGTAGTAGCTGCCAGGGCTGTGGTGGATGGGGTTTGGTGGTGTGTCAATGATGGGCTGGGGTTGGTTGTTAGTGCTGTCTATTGATACTGGCAGAATGTGGGCCCTTTATGCTTTGCTATTTTCCCTTTTTTCCTGCAGTGTTATCTTTTCTGAATACCTCATTGATTTGTGCTAGCCTGTCTTGCAATGTGACATTGAGTTGTTTAAGCACGTCAATAAGCCTGATACCAAGTTGAGTGTGTCTATTAGGTTTTCAGGATTGCTATTAGAATTAGCGGTTTGAATCTCTTGTTCCTTCTAGAATGTTAGAATAAATGTCTTTGTTATAGTCTATGTTTGTGATCCATATTGCGATTAGTGTTTAAGCTAAATTAGAGAGAGACATTGGGGGTTCGTGTGGTGGAGAGGGCTGTTGAAGGTAGTGGAGGTTGGCAGCAGATTAGGGAGCAGGGAGGGGCTATTGATAGGCATAGAGAAAGCAAGAGATTGAGAGTGGGGAAACTAATTTTTTTGATCAATTCCCAACCTTTTCAATTAATGTGGTGTTAAGACCTTATTTATATGCGATACAACCTTATGGGCTAAGCTGTTTGCCTAACTAAAATAATCAATTAATATCTCTCAAGAATACTGTAGGTTAATCAGAGAAGGAAAAGGTGTATTTTCCCTTAGGCATAGTGTTGAAATATATATACACAGAATTTAGTTATGGAAATCCTGGATTCTATGAACAAATTTCCTCTATCCTTGAAAGGAGAATAATCCTATCTAATAATGGGAAATAATGCAGTAAATGAATAAAAATATACTCCTAAACTCCTGCAGTCAGTTCCTAAAATAAGGGAACTACATATTCTGTGCTAGTTTAAATTTCTACAAATACTAATTATTCTTCTAAATGATATCCTAGCTAATGACTACTAGTTACTAAATATTAACTAGATATGTTTAGCTAAATAATTCTAAACTTGTGGCTAAAGTAAGAATACTAGCTGTAAAAAATATCTTAATAATCACCCCAAAATTGCCCAAAAGGGCTGATTGAAAATCAGCCCCTAACAGAGAGCTCACAAATAATACAATGCATGATCTCTAGAAAGTCCAGCATTTCACCCTTTATAGGCTTCTGGTTAGCAAAAACATTAGGTCACAGACATGCAAAACTAAGGGGATTGATATTCCATAGACTAAAAACAACTTCCCCATTCATTGTAGAAACAAACAATTAAAGTTGAGTCCTCAGTGCGCACAAGTTGAAACTTCATATTATGGGAACTCAATGGCAGAAGTTTTGTATAATGTCTTTATTAAACACATGTGCAACTTATTGTTTTTGTGCTGATTATGCTCTTTGGTTGCACTTCTCAATGTCTGCTGCCATGAAGTTGCTGTTAAAGAGAATGAATGCAGTGCATATATTTTCTTTTTTCAAAGTATAGCTCTTTACTCTGTTATTATATATATTTTGATTTAGATTTGATTTGATGATGAGCCTGGAAGATGAATTTTCATTTATTTTATTGTGCTATTAAATGAAATTATTCATTTATGTTCAAGTCATATATAAGTCATTTATTAACACTAATAAAATATTTAAATAATGGGCCTGCATCATTTTTTTGGCACTGGGCCACTATACCATCTAGATCAGCCCCGTGGGGGATCTTGTCGCATACAATTAAATATCGGTCCCAATATGCAATATTGGCTGATATTTATTGGATTTTGGGTTAGCCGATGCGCGAAATTGGCAATACGCGACAGATTTAGAATTTCACGTATTTGTCGGCAATATATCGGTTATTGTCCGATATTTGTTGATATTGTATCAATATTTACCGATATTTATTGATATTTGTTAATATTTATTGTGAAAAAAAATAAAAAAATTATGCCACGACAACCGCGGTATATAAAATTATCATTTGCAATGCTCCTATACCGCGACACTGTGACCACAATTTTATTGCTTGCCTTGTCGTGTAGTGTAGCACTTAGGTGTTTTGGTTACCATGTCTATTTCTATGATAGTTGTATATAATTTGTTTTGTGCATGTTATAAATGAAACTAATTTCTTGCACATTGTTTTGTCGTAAACATTGTAATACCAAAAGAGTCATAAGTTATTATTGAGATCTAAAGTATTAGGGATTGGGTTTCCCAAGAAGGCCTTTTGAATTCTTGTTGATCTTCCGAAGTTTAGGAGTTAGATCTGTCACTGTGTACTGGTTTTGGCCTATTTTGTTCTTTGGAAAAGTATGTGACCATGCTTCATGCTGGGTACTTTTACTGCCCTCATTCTCTCTCAATCTGTTTCTTACCCTGTGTTGTTGCCACAGGATTTTTTGAAATGGAAGAAGATGACGACTATGTTGAGTATGTCCCTGTGCAAAAGCGCAGGGCAATGGAAGCACAGAAAATCCTTCAGAGAAAGGGGAAGTCTTCTGGATTAGCAGATGATCTTGATAAATCGGTGCTTGCTGAAGCTAAGCCTAGCTTGCTTGTGAAGGCCACACAACTTAAACGGGATGTTCCTGAGGTCAGCCCTACTGAGAAACTTGTCAAGCAAGAAAAGGAGATGATCGAGAATCTTTCAGATAAAAAAGCCCTTATGTCAGTTCGTGAACTGGCAAAGGGAATAACCTACACGGAGCCTATTTTGACCGGATGGAAGCCACCACTTGCAATTAGAAGAGCATCAAAGAGACAGTGCGAGGCCATAAGAAAGCAGTGGCACATTATTGTGGAAGGTGATGATGTCCCACCACCAATCAAGAATTTTAAGGATATGAAATTTCCAGATCCTGTTTTGAAGAAGTTGAAAGAAAAGGGTATTGTGCAACCAACACCCATTCAAGTGCAAGGCCTTCCCGTGATTTTAACTGGTAGAGATATGATTGGAATTGCATTCACTGGTTCAGGGAAGACATTAGTGTTTGTGTTACCTCTGATCATGGTGGCTATGCAAGAGGAGGTGATGATGCCCATTGTTCCTGGAGAAGGACCTTTTGGGTTGATAATATGCCCATCTAGAGAGCTTGCTAGACAAACATTTGAAGTTGTGGAGGAATTTTTGGCTCCGTTAAAGGAGGCTGGCTATCCAGTTTTGAGGCCATTACTTTGCATTGGAGGTGTTGATATGCGATCACAATTGGAAGTTGTTAAGAGGGGTGTACATATAGTTGTCGCCACTCCTGGAAGGCTGAAAGATATGCTTGCTAAAAAGAGAATGAACCTTCATAGCTGCAGGTAATAAGCTTCTTATTGCTTTATTTTCCTTTCAGTTTGTATATGTTAAGAGTATTTTTTTATTTAATCGATTCACCTTAGTACTTAATTTGTTGGAAACCATTATTAGTATGGAAAGAAATGTGGGAAAAGATGTATGAATCACATTTTTGGAATCTAGTGCTATTGGTCTGTTTTGTTTCCTCCTGGTACGAGCTATGTGTACTGCTTCGTTGAAGAGAGTTTGAACTAACAAAGGTTGAACTCTTGGTGTGCTTTGTGTTGTTCAAGGATTTTGTGATGAAGTTGTCTCTTTTGACCCATTGCATGTATTACCCTTTTGATATCCTGAAGGAGCTGAGGGGAATAGGGTTGCAGTTCTAGAGTTGGTATAGAACTCTTAACTTTTCCTTTTGTATTTTAGCTACTTTTGGATCTGGCAGAACCTATAACTGCGAAGTTCATCTGCATGGATTCGTTTGTATACTGTAGTTGCTGTTTTGTTTGCACTTGCTCCATGTTTTTCTTTGTCAGTTTTAGCGAATGCTGCTTTTCTGCTGCAGGTATCTGTGTTTAGATGAGGCAGATAGATTGGTGGACTTAGGATTTGAAGAAGACATCCGAGAAGTCTTTCACCACTTCAAATCTCAACGGCAGACCGTTCTCTTCTCTGCAACAATGCCAACGAAAATCCAAAACTTTGCCAGGAGTGCTTTGGTTAAGCCTGTTGTTGTCAATGTGGGCAGAGCTGGGGCTGCAAATTTAGATGTTATTCAGGAGGTTGAGTATGTAAAGCAAGAGGCAAAGATTGTGTACCTCCTGGAATGCTTGCAGAAGACCCCACCACCTGTTCTAGTGTTTTGTGAGAACAAGGCTGATGTGGATGACATACATGAGTATCTCCTACTGAAAGGGGTTGAAGCAGTTGCGGTGCATGGTGGCAAAGACCAGGAAGAGCGGGAGTATGCAATAGCTTCTTTTAAAGCTGGGAAAAAAGATGTGTTGGTAGCCACTGATGTTGCCTCCAAAGGTTTGGACTTTCCAGAGATTCAGCACGTAATTAATTACGATATGCCGGCAGAGATCGAGAATTATGTCCATCGGATCGGACGAACAGGAAGATGTGGGAAGACAGGAATCGCAACAACATTTATAAACAGAAACCAGAGTGAGACAACATTGCTAGACTTGAAACACCTGCTGCAGGAAGCAAAACAAAGGATCCCCCCAGTGTTGGCCGAGCTGGACGATCCAATGGAAGAAGCTGAGGCAATTGCTAGTGCCAGTGGAGTTAAAGGCTGTGCGAACTGTGGAGGACTTGGTCACCGGATCCAGAACTGCCCCAAGTTGGAGCACCAAAAGAGTCAACAAATTGCTAATTCTAGAAGGGATTACTTTGGATCTGGGGGATACAGGGGAGAAATATGATTTGTTTAGTTTGCCAAGTACGTTGCATTGCAGTTTTGTGTTGTATAAGCTAATACTAGCTGCTAATGAGCAATGTAAATTCTTAGCTCATATTGGCTTGTAACTTCTGGGAAGCTCGACTTAGGTTTCCATGTTTCGAGTCAAGTTTGACCTGCGTAGTTTATGGGTAAAAACTTAGTGTATTGCCCATGTGCAAACTTTGTTGCTGTCCGAATCAGCCATGTCCGATAATAGTTAAAAAGCATTTTCTCCTGGTCGGTTACTATTGATCCTCCAATAACTCTCCTGATTATTCTAATCTATATTTGATTATTGAATAACTATTCCTTTGTCTTCTTATTTATTTATATATTTATGGATTTATAAGGAATCTATAATAATAATTACAAAATACTATATAGATTACAAAATTATAAAAGTATTATATTATTGAGAGAGAATAAAAGATAATTTAAAATATAGGATGCCCATTTAAGAACTTATCTTTACCAATATTTTCCATCTAATTTTGATATCAAACATCATCCGATATCATCATCTTTTCTTTAATTTTTAAAATCATATTTCATCCGATAATTGTTTAATAAGTCATCTGAATATGCCCCGACATATTTGATAGTGAATGTTCCAACCAAATACCATTCTATTCATTAAACAATTTGTTTAAAACTATATGTTACTTCACTTTCAATCCAATGTTTATTAATGGTGGTCACTTTACTATTCTATCTGTTTTATAATACAAGTATTTTTTTTGGAAAAATATAAGTAATATTTCAAAAGCTCAAATAAATTAATTGCAACATTTCTTACTATATTTTCTATTTTCTCAATCATTGATCAATAATCTAGTTGTTAAAAATATATTTATGTGAGAGTATATTAGTTATCCTAGGCATTTTATTTCCTTAAATTTGTGTCCAAGATAAAAGTGTCGTATACCATAAATCCGAGGGAGTACTAACTTTACAATATTTTTTTTGATTGATAATGTAGATAGTTTTATTAATTTGTTGAGTTCATCGGCTACTATAAGGTAATTTATATTCACTTATTATCAATAACATATCCCTCCGATTATAAATAATTATCAATTTATTAATTTAATTTGGTTACATATAGGGAGTACTATAGATTAATAGGGTAAATTTACCCTTTAGTAATAATTTTTTATGTATCTATTTATGTATTTCTAAAAATAATTATAATTTTCAAGGGTATTTTAATAAGGCTAATTTAGTTATTTTGAATTTTTTTTTTATTTTAAAAAATTGTGCCAAAAGCTAAAAAGAACCCTTATATAAAACCATATGTAGTAATAAAAAAGAAACTAAAAATAATAAGTGCCTTATTAAGTTTTTTTTTTGTTTTTTTTGGTACATTCATTGAGAAAGGCAATTTGCCTAAGATATTAATATATTATAATGTTTCGCTCAATAAATTAATATTCTAAATAATTTATTTCGTATGTTCCGTAGCATAATATTAGTATTATATAATGTTCAATTTATATATGGTTATTATATAAATATTATTTATTCTTATGATGTTTCTTGTTTAATTAGGGTCTAAATGAATAGATTTATAATAACAATCAATAAAATATCCGTGGAAGTAATGACATTTTATTCAACATACTAAGAAAAATATACAATGATTATTATAATATAGCAATTATTAAGGTACATTTTATTAGAATAATTATATCATGTCTATTTCAAGATACTGATTATTACAATAATATAAGTATAAACGAGTTAATAATAAGTATATCATTTATTAGTGAAAACCCATACATGGCACCGCACGAGGAACAATACACTTTTGAATCCACACGAATGCCGACAAAGCAAATCTCCAAATATGAGACAACCCAAACCGAAAAGTGAATTTACCGAAAGATTCCTTAGGAAGGGACAGCAAATATTTAAATAATGGGTTTGTATCCGGGTGAAGGATCTACCACATCCTACAACCTAGAGTTCGAGTTTCTATCGTTCCCCCCCCCCCCCCCCCCCCCCCCCTAAAGATTCCTTAGGAAGGGAGAGCAAATAAATCGGATTTTATAATTCCTCACGAATGACGGATTTAGAACTTGTCACTTGAAAGTAGATCAGTCCTACCAAAAGCAAGCCCAGATGAAAGAAGAAGAAGGAGAAGAGAAAAAACGAAAAGGAATGAATTTATTGCGCATCCGGGGAATCGAACCCCGGTCAGTACCGTGGGAGGGTACTATGATACCACTACACTAGATGCGCTTTGCTGCGTCTAAGTTTTTATATAAAACTCTTCACAACAGCTTGAGAGAAACGTAAGTCGCATACAATATAATAATAATACAGGAAGGTGCGGTTAAATTACCTCGGCATGACGAGTTTCGACATGGTCTGCACGATGAAAGGCATCATCCGACATGGGTAGAGATTTTTCCTTAAAAAACAAGTGAATGGCACAACCCAACTTATGACAGTCGCGACTCCTCTAAATACCTAAGGTTTAGCTATGGCGTCAATCAACTGTCCCTTCTAATTGGCAACTAAATTCCTCTAAACGTAGCCGACAGATTAACTAAATTTCACTTCGATTAAAGCAACAAACTCGACGTGTTTAATACACTTTCGGTCGACATATAATTATTTTGAATCTACTTATCAAAAATAATTATATTAAGTAATTACTTATTTAAAAAAAATTTAGCTTAATTTTTTTAAAATAAATAATTATTTTAAATAATTACTTTTTATAAATAACTTCAAACAAACCATAATATAATAAAGCAGATAGAATTTAGTTCTGATATATATAGAAAAATATATTATATTTGTTGGTTAGACGGATGTACCATTCCGACAGTTTATTAATTGTTCGACCGGTGATTGTTTGATTACTAAGACTAGCCAGTCTACTACTACATCATGAACAATTCTTATAAGATAAAGGTTTGGTTTTAAAATTCATAGAATGTGCATAAATTATTTTTGTAGGCTCAGCTGACGATTATTGTTATTGTAAGAGATAATGGTTGCAATTTTAATTAGTTGATTATTATTATTATTATTATTATTGTTCAAAGCGACGATCACTCTTGATAAAAATAAGTTTGCATTATCTCTTATTATTATTATTATTGTTATTATTATGAAAAATATTGTCATGGAATTATTATAGTTTTTTCATTTTATGTAATTTGTGCTAATTTGTAATATGTGTTATACATCTTAATTCTTAGTAATTTTTTTCACTTTATTATTGTTGTATGCAAAGAGATGCGTTAAGATTAAAAATTAGGACATGTGTTGCTAGAGTTATATAACCGATAATGACAAATATAATAGTCTAGTGACTTAGTATTTTCAATTTCTATTTTAAGGGTTGGAGCTTTAAAAATAAATCTCCACCTTACAGTAAAAAAAATGTTACTATCAATATTTATTGTGATTCTATTATTATAATAATAATAATTATTATTATTATATTTTAAATATATATTTATTAAAATAGTATAAACTTGAAAATATGGGGTAAAATTTTGAGTTGTGATTGAAACATTTTTTTTCAAATCAAACAATGGCAAAGAAATCAAATATTCTATCCAAACTTTTCTATGGAATAGTGTCCTTTCTAAATCCCAAAATGGCAAAAATATAAGTTACAAAACCCAATTAATCTCCATTTTTGCGCTAATTTCGTAAAACTCCGACACCTCAGCAGCCGCAATGAAGGCAACTTATATGTCGCGAGAGAAATTGTTGACATCATTCCTGTACTTCCTGCCCTTTCTTCTCAGATCAACTTCTATTTGAGGTCTCCTCCTCTCTCGTTTCTCGATTCAATATCTCCTTCAAGTCAAAGCTCTCAAATCCCACAAGATCTAGACCATGGAGGACAACACCAGCTTGACGACGACAGGAAAGCTCTACACCGTCGCAAACTACGTTGGCGCCAGCGTCGTCTCTGCTTTCTTCGCATCCCTTGAACGGTGCTCCTGCATCAACCTCACCACCACTGATTTAGACGATGAAGAAGAAGCCAAAGATCGCCCCCTAATGTTCTGCAATTCTACCCGCCACGATGACCCTCGGTTCTCCCTTCCTCCGCCTCCCGTAGCCGGTGCCCCCGCCCTTCCTCCTCCCACACCCGTTGATAGCCTTCCTGTTTGAATCGGGAAGATTGGCAATGGGATTTTCGGCTGCTGTCCTCTCCTTGGTATGGAATTCCTCTAGTTTTTAGGGTCGATCTATGAATTAGCTACTTTTCTTGGCCCTCTTTTTTTTTTTTGTTTGTTTGTTAAAGAATCTGGTTTTGTTATATTCTTTGGAATATGAACTGTTAGGGACGAAGCTTGTGTGTTCGGATCGTTATGTGCTTCTAAAGATGCTGCTGGTCTCAAATGGGTCATGTCTTCAAGCGTGTTAATACCTTTGTTTGGTCAGTTTGGCCGAATTGTGAATGAAGTATAAAATTTGTATCAACCATTTTCTTGTTTTTCTTTTTTTTCCTTCATTTTCCTCTTTGGGGTGATGTGCCTCAAATCAATCGACATCAGGGAAACTTTTCTTTTTTCATAATCAGAAATTATCTTATTTCTTAAATGTCTTGGATCGAACCAATTCTTGAATCTTGATCCATGGTTGTTCAACTTCAACCCCTCCCTGCTCCCGCCCCTCAAAAGAGAAAAAAGAACAAAAAAAAAAAAAGAAAGAAAAGAAAAGAAAAGCAGCCTCATTGATGAACTAAATCCTTTTGTTTGGATACCTTAAAATGGTTTGCCTCGGTAAATAATGACTACTAGTTAGATGGATGTGTTGATGATTGGTCTTATCAATAGCTAAATTATTATACCAAGGTTAGCAACGTTTGATTGGTTTGTCTGGAAGCTTGTTATCACCCCCAGTCCCGTCTTAATTGCTTGCTAATTTCAAGAATTCCTGGGGGAGTATGGTTTCTTATTCCACATCCTTACATGGTAATACAAATCATCATTTACCTCTCTATCTGAGATATTTTAGCTTTTAAGAATATTTGGCATTTGTCTTTCCGACTAATGGTAAAAGTTTCTTAGATTTTACCTTGTTCAAGTTTTGTTTCATGTTGTAAGGACTTAAAACTGGATGGATGTATTCAATCAGGTGTGACACTATTGTAAAGAGGGTTTTGTATGTTACACTATGGCCTACCTCGTCTCGGATACAGAACAGCCACATTAGAGTGTGTTCTGATTCTTGTTAGGATTAAGGTTCTCCATGCTTTAACTTTTCTGATGTTATAGTGTGTTGCTTGGTGCTATATTATGAGGTTTGGTATGAATTGAGATGTTGTGTTTGGTTGGATGTACATCGCTTGAGCTAATAATTAGGATGTAATCTAAGCAATGATACTCAGATTCATACGTGAAACCTGACCATGTTGGATGATAGAACCTTCATGGTGTGCAGAAGAAATCAACCTAGATAGGTGAAATAAGCTTGTCAACCATAGTCCAGCTTGATAGTCCTCTCTTTCACGTTTTGCCATTGTTTCTCTACTTTTTTTTGCAGTGAAGCCCCTTTTCTTCCCTTGCTTATGTCTCCTGCTCTTCTCCTATTTTTCTCCGTAAAACATTAATAATTAAAACTGAAAAAGGAGCAACACCCTGTTAATGCTGTGTAAAAAATTCTTCAAAGTGGCAAGCTACAGTAGCTCAGATTTATCTTCATTACATTCTCGTATGGAGCTCATGAATACGCTGTTTGGTAACATGATATTTACATATCATAATTTCTAAGCTGATGTGGCCCATTATTTTTTTTGAAACTTTGAAAATTACCAACTTTTTTTTACCACTATTACAATAGATTATCATCAAATAAGTAAAAGGATGTTAAAATTCACTTTTAAAAAGATACAGTTTATATCATTTTACAAACGTGCCTTAATCTGAGGGCCGTCAAGCATTCAGAGACTGCCCTCTGTTCATTAAATCTTCTTCTTGGTTCAAAGAAAAATGAAAGTTGCTCTAGATCCCCCCCCCCCCTTTCTCTGTTCTTTCTTAGCACGGCTCAGGAATCTTATGGTAGTGCATCCTGTAATGATGATGAGACAACTGAGGTTGGCCAAACCATCACCTGTCCTCATGGATATTCCTTGTACACTTTCTTGCCTGCATTTGGACCTCCACAACTCCCATTCCCAAAAATTTTCCTTCACGCTTCTCTGATGAAAACTGGAAATGAAGGAAAGCACAGGTTCACAAAATCATGTAAGTCTTTTCACCTTTGATGCAGTTTGGTGTGAGCTTGGGATAAAACATATATGTCTTCTTCTGTGACTTCCATCAAAATTTCTGTATCTTGTGTTCTGTAGTCATACAAGAATCCCCAATCCCTGAAATCTACCCCTGCTTCCCTAAGTGTGATAAAGAATAAAGTTGAAATAGAAAAAGCGGACGACAATGTTGTCCTTGACTTACTAAGCTGCCTCAGTGTACAACATGTAATATAAACCCCAACTCAAACCTAACTGAATGTCAAACTTATCTCATCTAGAAAGACAATATTTTACTTTAAAATAAGTTTTTATCTAAACATAAACAATTTTTTTTTGACAATTGTGTAGAAGAATATAGCAAAGCCATTCGCCAATAAATAAAATTAAAACGGTAAGAATTCAATTTTGGGCACCGTAATAATGTTTTAACTTCCTACTACTGATATTACCAGAACTTAAAAAATTCGAAATATAAAATAATTATTAAGCACTATAGAAGGTGAAATCATTTATGTAATATTCACCATATAATTGTATGTATTATCTTATTTTATAATTAGATTGATGAACAAGTAATATATGATAGTAACCAATATCATATCAAATTAGATTCCGCAAAATAAACAAGATTCTAGTTTTTTATTGACAATAATATATTTTAGGTATAATTTCATATTTTGTCTTAATAACTTTTAAACATACTAGTTTCTTAATTTCTTACAAAATCTATGACAACCCCTTAATTGACTCTGCATTGGTTATCAATTTTGTAAAAATGAAAGGTAAATTCATCTTTGGTTATAAATCATAAATTTAGCTTATTTGTGATAACAAATTAACAACCAAATTTTGTTTGAATTATGAATTGATTTAAACCTACGCATACTTGAAGATTGTAAATGTGTAACCCAAGCTGAAAAGAATTGACGGGTTAGATATCAACTTGATCTAATATCCATCCAAATGTACATTTAACCCATACCAAACCTAACTGAGTTAACATAGTTCGAAATAGATTCTGCCCAACCTGAACCTTCATTGATTGTAAACAATGTAAAGCAAACCCATTTTTAACTCACATGAGACATAATCGACCTAAATGACCTGCTTGAAAACGTTAGCATAAACCAACCTGAAATGTAGCTTACCTAAATGACTAATGGCTTCATTGGCTTGTTTGGACCTACTTATCAAAAGTAGTTATCTAAGATAATTACTTATTTTAAAATTTTTTAAGCTAATATTTTTTAAAATTAAGTTGTTATCTTGGATAACTACTTTTGATAAGTAGCTTCAAACAAGCACTAATTTGAAAGCTTTAGCTTTTAACTTATTGACGAAGTCACTAAGCTAGATATTTTTATGTATTTTTTAATAAAAAATAAAACAGTTTGATAAGTAGTTTTTTACTATCTCATAAGATTGCTTTTGAAAATTTAAATGATGTAGCTTCTAGATTATCTAAGCTAGCCTCTCATAACTTTTGTCATCTTAAATTCTTGTAAATTTTATTTTGATTTCTTATTATTATGAATGTGACTTTTTGTCATTTTGGTGCGGTTTGGGAGAGTTTTTTGGGCCTCCAACAGCTTTTTAATCATAGCTTTTGGAGATTTATTCAAAATTTAGCAAGTTTATTTTTCAAACAAGTTAAAAATGCCGACTGCAATATTCAATAAGTAACGGCAATAACTTTCCCAAACCATACCTTAATACCTTTCAGCTAGTTCAATGACTATTTATGTCAAACACTTCAAAGAAAATAAGGTAGGTTACTCAATATCAACAACTACTTCTTCAGACTTTTAAGCTTTTGACTAGTTTTTTAGTTAGTTTTTGACAAATATAATTCTCAAATGTTTATATGGATGTCCATTGTGTTAGTGGTCTGGAGTTGCATTTTTCATTGATTCTCAAGTATTATTCAGATATGTTGATTTAGGTACCCCATGGTTTAGATTCTTGCAAATGTTGGTTCTAAAGTTGTTTCTGCAAGGAATTGACATATTTGTGCTGAACAAACTTACTCCTTTTAATTGTAGCCCCGAAGTACGTGGTGTCATCAAACTTAGATCACGGAATGAAACATTAGGAAACAAAATCTTTCTGAAATTTTCTTACATCCCTGGAAGTAAGCACACCATTATCTTCCTCACCTCATCCCCTCCCCTGTTATACATCTTCACCTCCAACTGTCTGTCATACTTCTAGTGTATGGATTGGTTAATTAGTGGATAGTGTTCCCAAACTTGGGTCCCTTTGTTGAACACCATGTATGACTCTTTGTACTTCGTGTGAATTGAACTTGAGACTTTGAGCTGTTTCCATTCGAAGTACTGGTCCTTTTCAACGCTTAGACCAACCCAGCGGGGGTTGAAGGACTTATTTTCTTGACCTATTATCCTACTTGTCTGAGTTTAGTGACCTTCCTGTTTCGACACCCCGTTGTTTTATGTGGTCGTCTTCGTGGATATTTTCCCCAAACCAGAGTGTTCCTGGATTGACCAGTGACCAATATTTGGACTTCCAAGATTATTGCCTGAATTTGAATTTTTATTTTGGCTGGATAGATTTGTACCGGTACAGACATGATGCATCTCTCTTTAGTTTTCTTCGGAGTCTCGCATTTTTCCTTTCAAGAAGTTTTCTTTTTTGTTGCTGTGATCATTATTGACCGATTCCGAATATCTCTTTCACTATTGATTAATTGGTTTTCACTTTTCATGTGATGTCATCATGTAGATTGGACAAGTTGTGTGTTTTAGAGGATATGGTTACCCCCTCACTTTTTTTGGGGGAGTTTCTAGTTATGATTATTTTTAGGATGGCTAATTCCTTGTTCGGAGCCACTTGTTAAGAGTAATTATTTATTTAAAAAAATTAAGTTTTTTTTTATAAAAAAATAAATAATTATTTTGGTGACCCCATAAATTGTTGTCTTTTACTTGGCAATTTGCAGAGTGTTTTTCCTCAATCTGGTATTTGTGCAGTCTCTTTTTAGGCCGTCCATTCTTTCCTGTCATTGATGATGTTTTATAGTTACAGTTTTGTTTGGGTCCTCTTGGGTTTGATGAGGGAACGGTGGAATGATCCACATTTTCAGAATATTAGAGCCTCATATGTGTACTATACTGTATGGTTGGTGAAACTCCTACCGAAAAAACATGCTTACGCCTGGGACTCGGACGCCCGTTCACGTAACTTGTGGGACGATCACCATTTGTTTTCCAGGTGTTATTTGTTTCTTTTCGGACAGATGTCTTGTCTGAGTCAATGATGGAGTTGGAACTGTTTTGGATTGACGATGTGGGACTATTATACGTTGCACACTTCCTGAGAACACTCGTTTGGCTTGGACCATAAGAAGAGTTGTGGACTCTCCTGATGTCATTCACCACGGGTATCCTTAAACATTACATTCTCAAGGGCCAGCTCTATTACCTGGCTGGTGTCCTTACAATGCACGAATGGCCTTTGGGCGGACACCGCAGATACACACTTGCCAACAGAGTCTTCAACTATAGTATCTGTTTAAATTCTTCGATTTTCTTTTTCCTCAAGGAGGCTTATAGTCATAATGTAACATCCTGATTTTTATGAATTAAAATTTTTTGTTTACGGTGTTAAGCGCGAAAGCTTAAATAACAAAATGATTGGTATTACTGCTACACTTGGTATAAGTTTGGTTATACTTACCAATCTAATACTAAGTGTTAAGATTAAAATTATTATTCCGTTTAAATTAATTATATGGTTGTAAAATCAAAATAGAGAGGAGTACTAGATAGTCCTACATTTTTAAATTGAATTACCAGCTTCGACTGAATTTAGAAGTTGATCTGTAAAGATCACTGTCCATTAAATAAGTAGGAAGTATATGAAAATGAACCTTTTAGTATTATGATACTGAGCAATTCTTTATACTAAATTAGAATAAAAAAATAGTATAGAACACATGAAAGACATCATAATATACATGGTATAAAACATTGATTATATAGGTGTTAATTAATCATTCATATAATCACATACCACCAATGCATCATACCAACCATATTCATTCATATAGTATTAGCTCAAATTTATCAATGGATCATACAAGCGATGCTCTTTGTAGTATAATTAGAAACACATCAAACTCAATACAAGATAATAATCACATACCACACACCTTATAATCAATCCCGACAAATCTAATACCAAATGCAAGTAGGCACGAAGGTTGCTACCGAAATAATAGGTAGGCGCAAAGGCTGCTACCAACCAATCTAATAATCCAATGATCCAATAATCCATCAATCATTTCTATTTTTATTCACTCAAGGGGAGATCACATCAAACCTGGAGACACTAAGGTACTCCTCATATTGGCGCACCAGCCAATACGGTATCCTACCGACTATTAATTTAAGGACGCAAATGTACCCTGGTCGCATTGGTGCATGAAGGTAATACAATACCCTACCAACAAGAACACATAAACCATAAATATGTATACCTCCTATTAATTCGTAGAACAAATAGAGTAAGATATAGAGTTAGGCTGAGGCATTAAAGCACACCAGCAGAAATCCAGAATCAACCGTGTGCTAAATCATGTCTTTAAGGTAGCGACCTTTAAAGAGCTACCATTTCAGATCTTGAGGTTTTTCACTTTCTATATTAGTATTTTAATAAGGTGACCATGAAATCGCATATAAACCACATAGATCCGATTTTCATACTTAATTATTTTCGTTTATTTTTAATTATTCAAGACAACCATAGTCAATATTATTACCAAGGTCAATCATTAAAATACACTAAGACCCTCCTAGGTTTAGTTATTCATCATTGGGCCAAAAATGACCAAGGTGCCCTTGAAGTTAAATTTACTACACTGACATCCTCTTTAATTACTAAATCCATTTTATTAATCAAGTTGCCATAAAAAAAGACAAATAATAATAATTAAACTAATTTATCCTTATTCCAAATTTTGGACAAAAAATCCTAGCATGCTTATCCATTACATCCATGATCACTAATCTCATGCTTACAACATATAATACACATTAGGCATGTTGGTCATAGTAAAAATCATAATGCATGTAAATTGACCAAATTACCCTTAGGGCTCACATCCATGATTAATATCCCATAATTAGATTCAAGCAAACTCAACCCACTATTTATACATACTTATCATACCAAACATTTTCTCTACATTAGAATTATATTAATCATATTGTCTTACCCATAATATTTTACATAAGATAATAAGCTTATCTTATTTATTTTTAGGATAACAAGAAATAACACATAATTATCAAGTAACAAATCACTCTTAGCACTATTCATACATCAAGACCAAATTATGCTATCATGCAACATTGATCATTTTAGTAAAGTATAATGGTTACAATATAGCAACATACTTAACATAATTCATATACCAAAACCTTAATGTGGTATCATGCAATGTCTATCATTTTAGTAGAGTATAATGATTACTTGAATCCCAACAAAATTCAAAAATAGCAGTATCCTACTAAATACTACGAGACCCTACCAATCAAATTTCGTACCTAAAAATAATATCGAAATACCAAATTAATATGCTAACACACAAAATAATTAAAATACTCTAAAACCCTAATTTAGGGAATTATGGCAAAATAAGGATTTATTAAGAAAATTAATTAAATAAATTATTTTATTAAAATAAAATAAAATTAGTTAAGTCAAAGCAAGGAGTAAATAATAAATAATTTAATTAGAAAAAATTAGGGCATTTTAATAATTAATATGGAAGTGGAATTTTTTTTCGAAATAGCCCAAATTAATCTAAAAAGGGATTTAATTATTATTTTTCTAAATATTATTATTTTAAATAATAATCCAAAAATATCAAAATATCCCAAATACCCCAACCAACCTATTTTTTCTTTCCTTTTTTTTTCTCCTTCTTTTCTCTTTTTCTTTCTTTCTCTTCTCTCTCATTTTCTTTTTCTTCCTTTTCTCCCCTAGATTAGGCCAGCCCACGAGGCCAATCTCCTTTTTTCCCCTATCCCACGTGACCCAAGGCCCGCCTCCCTCTTCCTTCGCCGAGCGCCCGATTTCCCCCTCCCCTTTTCTTTCTTTCTTTTCTTACTGGACCGCCCAATCCAAGCCTGTCGTCTTCCTCCCTCCAATCCCGACCTATAGACCCTAAAATTTGTAGCCTTACTCCGCCGGCAACCACTAGCTCTATCCACCAGTCATTTCCTTCTCTCCCCCATTGTTTTCTTTCCAATTTTGACCCAACCAAACCATCCTCCCTCCTCACGCACACCTGCTCTTTCCCTTCTCTTCCCCGAACACCCACTCCCTACCATGGCATGTCTACAGTGCCTCCCACCTACCCCCTTCTTGTCCTCTTCCTCCTTTGTCATTTCCCCCTCCATTTGGTCTATAAATACCCCATAGGAAGCCTTGATTTAGTTTTTGTTTTCGCAGCCTAGAAATCCCCCCTTTGCGCCACTTCCTGATTAGGAGCCCATCCCATCATCGCTAACCATCGCCGCTACTCGCACCACCCACATAACCAATCCTTGCATCACCCTCTACCAAACTAAGCCTTCCCCTCCCCCGGTTTGCCCTGCACGAGCCACACCAGTCGTGCAAAGTCCCCCTCTCGATAAGCCCCTCATCGACCCTCGCCGCCCTTCGCACCATCGTCCACCACCAATCCCACTGCAACCAACACTTTCTATACCCTCCAAAACAACCAGGGAGCTTCCTCTACCTCCCCATACCTCCCTCTCTCCCTGCCTCACTCTCCTTCTCCCTTCTTCTCCCTCCACCACCTTTGGCCACCACAACCGTCGTCGTGCGCCACCACCTTCATTCCACCCCTCTCCACCTGAGGCACCCACCACCACCTCAATCATCCCTTCATTCTCTCTCTTCTATCATATACCATCATCTCTCCACCTCTCTTCTCCCTCCACCGCTGCCACCGTCTCCGCCATGCGTCGCCGCCAACATCCTTAGGTGGTACTCTAACCTTCCCAACCCCTAAACCCATTTTATACAAGTATTAGCTCTTTTTAATAGCATTAATGGTACTATCCTTAATATTTTTATTATTATTATCAATAGTATTACTACTACTACTACTACTACTACTTAACCCTACTTTAGAATTTTCCTAACCAATAATAATATTAATATTACTAATGGTCTACCACTTTAGTATTATTATGATTATCATTATTATTATTACTACTATTATTATTATGGTTATCATTATTATTATTATTATTATTATTACTATTATTGTTATTATTGCTAACCTTGGCTTATCATTACCTTTATTATTATGGTAAATATTTGAACCCTTATATTACTATTAGCATCTCGAATATTATTATTATTAGGATTATTCTTAACATTATTATTATTTTATCATCATCATCATCATCATCATCATCATCATCATTATTATTATTATTATTATTATTATTATTATTATTATTATTATTATTATTATTATACTTGACCATATTATCACCAAAACTACTACTATTATGATTACTAGGACCTTTATTAGCATTATTCTTAAGATTGGAACTATTATTATTATTATTATTATTATTATTATTATTATTATTATTACCTTGTCATTTTTGTTAACATTTCATATATCACTAACCTTACTACCACTACTAGCATTATTATTATTAGTATCATTATGGTCACTACTTTTATATTATTAATATCACTATTATTATTACTAGGGTTTGGGTTGTTATTAGTATTATCACTATAACTACTACTATTATTATTATCATTAGCAATATTGAAGCTATTACTTTTAATAATATGAATATCGCTATAATTACTTTAACATAAACCGTTGTAGCTACCAAGGCCTATTTTGATTAATAGTAGCATGATTAGCTACTTTAGAGAATAATAACCCTACTTTTATTTATGAAACAACTATTACTATTATTAGCCCTAATAGTAGGTTATGATAAGGGTAAGGTAGGAATAATGGTAATTTTGGTAAGAGGGAGATTAACCCTATAGTGTTTCCCTCTTATAGGTGAACCAAGTCAAAACCATAAGGAGGTGTAGGAACGTGCTCCAAGACCGGTGTCGTATTAGGTAAGGATGTGGCTAAGAACAATTATGCGTGTATTATGTGTCTTGTGTGCCATGTGTTATGCCATGTTGTGTAATTATGATTATAATGACTAATTACTTGTAGCACAGCTTGGAGTTGAGGTATGCTTATGTGAATTCCTTATGGCATGTGTACAATGATTATATATGTTGTGCTTATGATGTTATATAATGCGACCCTCTAGGACATGTATGTTTGGATGTGTGATAATATAATATGGGGTGAAAGGATAAAAAGGGAAAAATGAGAAGAGAGTTGGCTAAAGGGACATAAGGTTGACCTTATTATCTCATGATCCATGAGGGGGGAAAATAAAAGGAGGTTATGATCAAAATGAATGAGTGATGTGAATCTTGCATGGAAAATTTCTAATATTTGCATGGGGTGAATGGAGTCTGCATGGTGATGATCTTTACGTGAGAAAATTTATTTTAGGGCGTAATTAAGGTAAGGGGAGAGTTGTGGAGTGATTGGAGACTTGGGATAAAAAATAGTATGTAGGTGGGTATAAGGGTGTATAGGGGACCTGATTAGGGTTTTGGGAGGAAACCCTAATTTGAGGGAAATGTGAAGGTAAAGATAATTGAGGAAGAGTGGAGTATGGTATAAGAGTGG
Organism: Tamarix austromongolica; assembly: GCA_039764185.1. Classification (NCBI taxonomy): domain Eukaryota; kingdom Viridiplantae; phylum Streptophyta; class Magnoliopsida; order Caryophyllales; family Tamaricaceae; genus Tamarix; species Tamarix austromongolica. Next base: position 103,528,605 of record CM077817.1, read on the forward strand.
AGGCTTATCATATGGGGTATGAGTATGGGTGCAATGGGAAATGAGAGATGTTAGGTGAGAAATAGAGAAGTGACTTGCGGGGGAAGAAAGGTGTTAGAGTTTGGATTGGCCATCTAGGGTTTCTCGGTCACATGCATAATCGGTGAGTAAAGTAATATGGTTTGGGTTGAATCTAAATGAGATGAGGTATTGGGCGATAAAAGGGATAATGGTAGTGTAAGTAAGAGGAAGTTGGGCCACATAGGTCCAATTAGGGTTTCAAGGAAAATCCCTAGAGAGTGGTAGTAAGTGGATTTGGATGTCATAAGGTGATGGGTCTTAACCCACATCCTTAGGAGTTGGGTTTTCATTATGGGTAAATGGAAGAAGGAATGGATATCGGGGTGTGATAGGAGGTGCAGGAGTCTCAAGATATAGAACAGGCCCTCTTGAGAGGATAGAAGTAGAAGGTTGGTGACATGTATGTCAAGGGTGAAATATTTATCAAATACTACACATGTAAGATACTAATCATTTAAAGAGAAATATTATTAGGATGGGTTCAGACCGATCCACCAGTATAATAGTGGTCATGTGCCAGGGTGCCCTGCAGACCAATCCACCGACATATAATAATGGTCAGGAGCGTTCTGCCCTATACATTTTCGATCCGCCGGATATAATAGTGGGGGATCCCGAGCTCAATAAACTAAACCCTAAGTTATGATAAATCATGGGGAAAATATTATGTAATTACAGTGTAACACCATGAAAATCAAGGCCAGACCGATCCATAGGCATAATAGTGGCTAGGAACACTTTGCCATGGAGACCGATCCACCAGCTAAAATAGTGGTCAGGAGCGTTTTGCCCTGTACGTTTCCAATCCACCATCTATAATAGTGGGGTTCCTGCACTCACATGGATTGATAAAGAAAATGGTGTGAAATGATTATATTTACCAGATATCTAAAGAATGAGCTTATCTAGACCATAGCATGGCCTTCATTATCCGTATCGTTGTATGCTATCTATATGATCATGCTTGTGTTATATGCTTTATATGTTTGGCCTTAGCTGCATGGTTACCTTACTCAGTACATAGCGTACTATCCACCTGTTTCATGGGTGCTGCTCATTCCCACGAGTAGAGGACCCACCTGAATTTGTGCAAGTAGGAGATGGTATCTTCGACGCCTACGACACTTACAAGGCATCGGGTGGGGTTGAGAATTGAGCCTGGACTTAGCCTGGGGATCGAGAGTGGCCTGGCTGGATTCCATCTTTCATTTTATTTTTCCCTGTAACATTTTTATTCTAGTTATGTTCTGTTGTATGGTATTTTATGTCTTTGGAAAACTTTGCTTACATACTCCTTGGATTGTAACTCTTTTAACCACACTCTAATTTCTACATGACGAACGATTCAATTATTTTATGAATTATCGCCTTAATTATTGACTTGTGTTTGATGATAAAACTCTTCAGCCTTAACACCTGGTACTAGAACGGTAGGAGTGAATCGGTCTGGTACTAAGTGTTGCGGTAATATTCCTAGAATTCACGGTCTTGTTATATCGCTTTCGTTAAACCTTTTTATTAAATAAAATTTTTCAGTAGTGAATTTTAGGGGTGTTACAATAGTACTTATAATAATAAAATATTTATTTTTATGAGATTACCAAAATGCCCTTACTTATTAATAAAAGTTTCTAAAAATTATTTTGCAACCAAACAAAACTCACACGACTAGGGGGTCGCACGGTGAGCTCGAAGATTATAACCGAGGGAGAAATTAAGGTAAATAAGGGTAAAAATAGAAATAACTAGAATCAAAGAAAAGTTTGGATTGTGTGGAAGTGAGGTGGAATGTATGGTGGAGCTATGGTGAAAATTTGGTGATGTTTGGATAAGGTTTGGAGGTAAAACAAGGGGTGCATGGCCAAAATGGGGAGGATATATGGGCATGTGGTAGGCAGTGCACACCTAGGTTGTGAGCTAGGATCATGCATAGGTAGGTTGTGCGAAGAGGCATGACCGTGCTCGATCATTGACTACATGGAATAAAAATTGAACAAGTGTGCACGGACATGCGACGGTTGTCCCTAAGAGGTAATTATATGGGTCCATTCCACCGGATAATAATAGTAACTCACTTAGTATTTTACTTTAATTTATTATTATCTTTTCCATTAATACTTTATTTCTTAAAAATTCCTTCTATGGTAAATATTCCTTAAGACCACAAAAGATACTCCGTTTTAGATCTATTAAGTGCATCATTTCAAGAAGTCAACTATACTTCAAGAATTGGTCATTCTGTACACTAGATAGAATGAACCACAAAATACCAAAACCCCTCAAGATATATAACCTCCTCATTTTTCTCTACAAATCCCCAAGCCACTACAAGACGAAAATTCTTCTATCTTTTATGAAATCACAAAAGACCTTATAAATGTCATTGAAAAAGAATTTTAAATTAACAAGCAACTCTTTCAAGATGATTTTTATGTCTCACATAACTTGAATAAAGAAACATGGTTCTTTAAACATTTTCTTCACCAATGTAAAGAAATATAAACTAAATCTAACAACTTCATTCAAAATGAAAAGGTACAGATCCTATTCTTTGATTAGTTTGAAACATAACAAAATAAAATAATATTATTTTTCCTTTCTAAAATATCAATCCTATAACTCAAAACAAAACAAAAACATGGTAAACTAACAAAGGCACAAATGAGTCTAATCACCTTCCTCTACAAAACATTGAAATGTCATCATAAGATCACTCACTTGAGCTAAAACCCCTTTGAATGTATAAAGTAGAAGATAAAGATAATATTAAGAATATCATTCTTCAAAATAACTTTAGTAATATCAATCTTAATACAATTGGTTTACAACTATCAAAATTTGATAAAAAAAAATTCAAAAAACTCTTCTTCCAACCTTCCATGTTACTTCTCCACCCCAAGCCTCAGAAAATAAGAAATTACCCATATTTAAATCATTACGGGTTTCGAAGACCAATCAACAGAATACCTAATATAGAAGATCTGAATTCCTCCAAGCAATTAAAACTCAACTTAGTTAAACAAGTCTTTCTTCCTCTTCAAACCAAGTTCAGGTTTCAAATACTCCTCAACAATTCTCCCAAATAAATATCTTGGGATTCTCGTCTTCACCACATGAAACAGAAGATGAGCTCATTGAGGAACCAACTATAATACCCCATATTTTTGTAAAAATGTTGAATGAGAATTATGCCAATTTTGGGAATTTTATTTTAATTTAATGTTATGATTTGGCTTGAGACAGATAGATTCTCTCAACTAAAACGGTTAACTAGGGAAACCGATTGTCTGTAGAACAATCGAGTAGTAGACCCAAACCGATCGACTAGTTTGTCAAGATGGACATATTTTTTGAACTCAATTTTTTGAAAAAAAAATTATACTAAAACGGAACCTTACCAATTCATGCCAAATTGTCCCTAAGAGATTCTTAACTATTTTCATGATGCATTTAGCCTAAAATGTTATCTCAGAACAATTTAGAGGTATATTGGTATTGGGACAATTGTGAGGGAGAGGTGACCTCAACCTTGTCTTCTTCCACCTCTCTCCTCTTCACGTTTCTGAGATCAATGCTTTGATCTCAGGCATGATTCTGAGTAGCCCGAAGATTCTTTTCACGCTAGCCTTCCATTACCTCTCTTGTCTAACTATGGCCTAATTAGCATGCATTCTCTAGAAATACCATTTGAGCTCAGAAGACTAGGTCGGCATATCTTAAACTAAATCCATCCCTTTAGCTCATATTCAAATGGTAATTTCTAGGGTTTTTAAATTTTTCTTGAACCCTCTCTTATTCCTCTCTATTTGTTGGCTATTAATAGCCCCAATTATCCCTTTTTTTCACCTTTCTTTCAACCACCAAAATCCTGAACTCTTACATTTACCTTTCTTCTTTTCTACACTTCAAACCTTATAATTTATTTCCTTGAACTCTTCTAATCCTATCTATAGCTCTCTCTTTTTTTAATTGTTAAGTAAGGAAGAATTAGATTTGGAAAAAAGATTGAGTGGTTCAGCTGGGCATTTTTCCATTTTACAGTAAGTGTGGTATATCTTTCTTTCCCTTCTGTTTTAAGTTCAAAAATTAATAAGATTTTGTGTAAAATTATGAGTTTTAGATTTGTTGTTTTAAGGTTTTAAAAGTTGAGATTTTCACATATTGGAATTACTAGTTTAAAGAAAATTTTGCCACATCAAGTAATTGAGTCTTACTTTTATAATAATTTATGACCATTCTTGTATGATAGGAGTTCCTTTAAGTTTATATTTTGTGTTGGCATGAATGTATTTAGCCTGCATAAGTGATTTGGATGGACATATGGTATACTTCAAGTAAATAGTATGAAAATTGATTAAAATAGGATATGATGATTCAACGTTGAGATATGAAAGTTAATTTAGTTGAAAATGTGTTAGACTATGTTGATACATGTTCTAATGTAGTTAAGGATGATTATAAGTATGATTTTGTATGAAAATAATGGTTTGATGCTATTGTAGGGCAAACCGATAGACTGGTTAGGTCAAACCAATAGACTGGTTCCTGGAATAGATAATAGGTTGACCCAACCCATTGATTGGTAAGCCTACAAAGACCCTATTATTGTTCTCTACTTAAACCCATCAAATTTTTTGGCAAAACCGATAGAATAATCTATGGACAGTCGACTAGTTTGTACAAACCAATCTATTGGTTTGAGAAAAAGCATGGTCTAGTTGAGTCAAATCGATCGACTGGTTCGACTGGTTTGTGTGGTTTGTTTTCTTATAGTTTGTTTATGCTTTGATGCTATATTTGGGACTATCCTATGAGTATTAATGGGAAAACATATAGGATTTATCATAGATTAATGGCCTAATAAAAGGTTTAAATGGATCATAGTTTATGATATACTCTATGAGTATTGTAAAGGCTAAATGGGTATTCTATGTATGGAATATGATGGTTTTGAGAAATGGGTAATGAAATACAACTTGGAATTAAATAAAATAACATGATAGGCTCAAATAACATTGGACAATGATAAATGAAAACCCCACATGGTTGGAAAAATGGGAGGGATTGATTTGAAATAAACATGAAAAATGTTTTGCTTGCTTTTTATGGGCCTTGTGTGATCACTTATCCTTATGAATAATATTCTAATCACATAAAATGAAAGACAATCAAGTTGTGTATGGGTCTGGGTTCCCTGATCCTTGATTATCTACCAGAAGTTAGCCTACCTTTGGACGTTTATTTGTGCCTTTGGATGGGATTATGAGAGGTCCTGGTGTCTTACCCACTCTAGATACGGATGATGTACTAAGAAGTATTGATACTAAAGGGTCTGGTTATCTAGGTGGATGGCTTCAGCTTAGAATAATGTCTATTTTGGTGATTTGCTTTGACGTGGGCTTATATTTGCTTTGGTGATTGGCTTTAGCCTGAAATTTATGTCCCTTATTTGGATAGTCGTCCATGGTATGTGATGTCATGGGGTTGTGCACAATCCATCGCTCAATAATAAAAGTAGGATGATAAGTAATTGGATGATAAAGTATGAATGATGACCAAGTGAATTATTAATAATTGGATGATAAAGTATGAATGATGACCAAGTGAATTATTAATAATTGGATAAGGATGGAAATAATGGTATGAATGACGAAAAATGATAAAAGCTGGTATGTACACTTTACATAATGGCTTAAATGGATAATTGGTTATTGATTAAAATGTTAGCTAGATGCTGACTTGTGTTAATATATGAATAAGGAAATGATATAATCTAAAGGATTGAGCAATTGAAAATAAACTCTAGTGGTTGCTTGGATTAATCTGTTCAATACATTTGTGAGTAACTGCATGGGGATAATGTGAAATCAAGTATGACATATTATGTGTTGTCTAAGTTATACATGATAGCATGTTCTGGTGAATTCCTACCTTCTTCGTACATTACATTAGCATGATGCATGTTAATTATTATAACCATGTGCGATAGAAGTAACATACTTGTGTTTCCACTAAGAGAGAAACTTGGCTTACTCAATACGTAGCATACTGATGTGCCAATTTGTTTTGTCACCTTCTCATTCCCACAAGAAAAGGGTCATGTATAGGTTTTTGGAGATGGCCAGTAGACGGCCTACCTCAGCTTGGGTTTGGGGCTTAATAACATGGACATCAAAGGTTTTGTGGGATTTGTGGTGGACCATGATTTTGTTTTGGGGGTCACACCCTAATCTCATTTTAATATAGCCCTGCACATTTAACTATTTGTATTTGTATATGGATTTGGTCAACGACCGATGAGGTCCTTGATGTAAACAATCTTTTAGATTTTATGTAACTTAAATTCGTGCACTCTGTTGTTTTAAATTGGTTAGTAAGTTGGTTTTAGCCTTATATCCAATACGGGGTAGGCGGTAGATGTTTATCCTGTATTAGTTACAGCAGTAACATCCCGTTTTTCCTAACTGTATTTGAGCTTCTGCACTATTTTAAATAAAAAATTTCGATAGTAAAAAATGGAGGTGTTACAACAACCCTTTCCCACCTTCATGGAAGATATGCACAATCTTCCTCTTATAAGGCTATTATCCTTAGAAACACAACCCTTGACCTTAGCCTTGAAACTAGGTAAAACAAAATTGTTTAACTAAATTATAAAGCATCATCCCTTTATGAATGAAATATTGATGGAATATCTAAATATAACATTCTGAGCCTCCTTCAACAAATGACCATGGTTGCAAATGTCTACAAAACCCAAATTGGTTCTTCTGATAAAGCTATAGCAGAACTATAACACCCCCAAATTTACTACTAAAAAATTTCGTTTAAATCAAAGTTTTAGTAGAAGCGAAAGAATTAAAACTGTAAACTCGGGGGGTATTACCGCCACACTTAGTACCAGACCGGTTCACTCCTACCGTTCCGATACTAAGTGCTAAGGCTAAGCTAAACCATCATAAAAACATATGTACGTAGTTAACATAGGTCATTCACGAAAATACGAGTCAACAATAGTTAGGATATCGTTTAGGAATACAACTTAGAGTACGGTTTAAGATTATAACTTAAAAACGCGATTCACAAAACATAAAGCGTAGTCCGAAATACAGTTAAATAAGGAAAATACGAAGTCTGAAGGTAGCAACGGAGTCCGGCCAACTCGTTCTCGATCCCCAAGTCAGGTTAGGCTCAACGCTCTGCCCCACCCGATGCCTCGTAGGTATCATAGGCATCAAAGACATGGTCTCCTACCTGCACAAGATCAGAGGGATCTTCTGCTTGTGGGAATGAGCAGCACCCATGAAACGGGTGATCAGTACGCTACATACTGAGTAAGGTAACAGACGCGCTAAGGCCCACATGCAAAGATACATAACAAAGAAGACATAGCATAGATACATAGATAGAATGCAATAACACATATAAACAACACAGGTTACGAACCAGATATCACTTTTCTTTTATCAGGTCTCTGATTATAATCGATCATCATCTTATCCAGACCATGTGAGTGCGGGAACCCCACTATTATAGCCGGTGGAACGGTCACGAGGGCAATGCCCTGCCACTATTATAGCCGGTGGAACGGTCGCGAGGGTAAGATACCCTGCCACTATTATAGCCGGTGGACCGGTCCGGCCTCAACTCACTAGGTATTCCACTGTAACCATTTGTATCTTCCCCATGCCATATCACTTTTATGTTTGAGTTTGTTGAGCACAAAATCCCCCACTATTATAGCTGGTGGAACGGTCGCGAGGGCTTATGCCCTTCCACTATTATAGCCGGTGGAACGGTCGCGAGAGTCATGCCCTGCCACTATTATAGCCGGTGGACCGGTCTGGGTTCGGCTCAACATCTTTCTCTGTAAGTCGTTAGTGTCTTAATGTATCTTATTCGAGGGCATATCTTTTGTCATGCATGGCCAGAGATCTCAACACATCACATCAAGACTGAAGACATATTCGTACTATCACATTCTAATGAGAACACAAGCACGCATCTTGTTTCCAAGCCACATTACCCACGGAACAAGTAAGATAACGACATTTAAAACACAACACATAATTCATACAAAGCATCCATGGCACGTGGGATACATGTCACATATCCAGTCTTAGCTATTTCCTTGCTCGGTTCAGGTCACTGAGCTATCTCCTACGCTTATATTAGGCCACTAACACCCTTGGCAATTATCATACTTAACACATTTCTCGCACTGGAAACCCAAATCATGACCCTCAGACTCAATTCTCCCACATACCTCACTCTTCCTCATTTATTCTTATTATTTTCTTTTTCTTTTCCACCTTCTTAAATTAGGGTTTCTTTTCCAAACCCTAGTTGGTCCCTATGTACCCTTATTTTATCTCACATACTATTTTTCACCTCGAGCCTCCAAACTCCCCAAAAAACTTTCCATTACCTTCCCTACGCCCCAAAGTAACTTTCCATACGTAAGGTTCGCCCCCATGCGGACCTTAACCACCCCATGCAAACCCTATCACTCCCACCATGCCAACTCTATCATTCCCATGCAAACCCTAGTTTTCCCCAGGCAACTTTACTTTCTTCCACTCTTCCATTTATTTAATTCCCCCTTTTCCCGTCCATTTACTAATCATAAATTACCTAGGTCATTCTTACCTGCGTTAGCCGATGTACTTCCCTTTGGTTATCCTAGTCGCTTATTTTTCTCTTTCAAGCCCCCACTCCACAACTCCTCATCAAAACACCTAGCATGCATGTCACATCACACCACATCATCCTTGTACCATACCATATTAGTACATATAGACGAGAGTACGGGAACATACCTCGGTTCCATGCTGCGCTACATAAATACATAGATAATATACAGATTATAGCACACAACCGCATAAGGCATACAAGACAGGTAAAATATGCAATACACACAGATGACCTTAGCCACGTCCTTACCTAACACGACACCGGTCTTGGAGCACGCTCCTACGCCTCCTCCGGGTGTCGACTTGACTCGCCTATAAGAGGGAAAACTGGGGTTACTTTTTCTCCGACCAAAACACTATTCTTTTCTACCTTACCCCTATTCTTTACCTTACCATTAGGGATAAGAATAATAATATTACTTTTATAAGTGAAGTATGATCAATATTCTTAAAGTAGTTAATCATGCTACTACTAATAAACGTAGCTACAATAATTTAAAGTAATTTTAATAATATTTATTATTAATGGTAGTAGTTCAATGTTACTAATAATAATGATAGTAGTAGCGATAGTAAGGTTAGCGGTATACGAAATATTACTAATAGTGACAAGGAGCTAAAATAATAATAATAATAGTAATGATAGTAGTAGTAATAATAATAATAATAATAATAATAATAATAATAATAATAATAATAATAATGATGATGATGATGATGATAATGAGGATAGTAATAATAATAATAATGATAGTAATAATAATAATAATAATAATAATAATAATAATGATAGTAGTAATGATAATAATAATAATATTATTAATATTAATAATACTAATAATAAATATAATAATAATAATAATAACAATAATAATAATAATAGTAAGAATAATACTAATAATGCTACTAAAAATAATTAGCATTTGTATAATAAAGGTTTAGGGGTTGGGGAGTTTAGAGAACTACCTAGGGTGTTGGTGGCACAGGAGGCGGCGCACGGCACACGGTGGCGGCGGCGGCGTAGGGGGGAAGAAGGAAGGTGGAGAGGTGGTGGAGGGGAAAGGAAGGGAAAGGAGGGCTTGGTAGGGGAAACAGAGGGTCTAGGGAGGTTGGGGAGGCTCCCTTGGTGGTTTTAGGAGGTAGAGGGGGTGTTGGGAGTGGCGGCACGGTGGTGGGCGGCGGTGAGAAGGGTGGCGGGGTTTGGAGTTAGCTTGGTAGGGATGGGTGTTTTGCACGCCTGGGGTGGCGCGTGCAGAGCAAACCGAGGGATGAGGGAGGCTTGGGTAGGTGGAGGGTGATGCAGGGAAGGGTTTCGGCGGCGAGTCGAGCGGGGGCGACGGGACGGTGCTCTGAAGAGGGGGCGGCGCAAGAGGGGATTCTGGGTATAATTTTTGAAAGATTCCGACGCTGGGGCTCGTGGGGGACTCGAATTGGGGGGGGGAATTGAGAGAGGGGACAGGGAGGACAGGTCAGGCGGCGTTTGGGGCACGCCAACCGGCAGGGGCGGCCATCGCAGGTCTGCCATGGCAGACCTCTGTGCTGGTCGGGAAAAGGGGAAAAAGGTGCGGGGTGGCCTAGGGGTGATGGGGGGCTTAGGCTGGTCGAAGGAGGGTGGCCGGCAGGGGAGAAAAGGGGAAGGCGGCGTGCAGGCGGCCGGCGCAGGAGGGCGGCGTGTTGCAGGTCGCGCGCGCGAGGAGGAAGGAGAAGGTGGCCGGACCGGCGGTCCGGAGAGAAAAGAAAAAGGAGGGGGAGACCGGCCGGTTCGGCAATGGTCAAAAGATCCTACCAAAACGCGGCGTCGAGTATAGCTGGCAGGTAACCGTTACTTTCATAAATCTGGGCGCAGCGTTTCGGCGGAATGGGGGGCGAAACGCTGCGTTTCATTGTGGCGAGGGAGGCCGAGCAGCGCTAGGCCGCGGGAGAAGGAGAGGAAGAAAGGGGGTTGGGTCGGGGCAGGCCCAACGGCGAGAAAAGGGGGGGAAGAAGAAAAAGGAAAAGGGAAGAAAAAGGGAGAAAAATTTATTTATGTTATTTTATTTTAGTATTTTATTTTGTATAAATGTTTAGAGTATTTACTTTAGGTACTTAGAGTAAGAATATTTAAATAATTAAATAAAATATTTATCCTCCTTTTTAGGCTAATTTAGGGCCCAAAATTATATATATAAATATTTGTATAAAGATACCCTTGTAATTTATCTCAAAATTCTTATTAGCTTTGTAACACCCCCAAATTTACTACGGAAAAATTTCGTTAAATTTAAAAGAAGTTTAGCGAAGCAAGCAAATGAAATTGTAAATCCGGGGGTATTACCGCCACACTTAGTACCAGATCGATCCATAACTACCGACCCGATACTAAGTGCTAAGGCTAGAAAGAATAAAACCAGAACAAATCATTCATAAAACACAAGTTTTACGAAATCAGAGTGCGAAGGTCAAAAGTTACATTCCGAAATACAATTTAAAAGGTCCATATATCAGAATACTTAATATAACGGAATAGCAAAGTACGATAAAACCTTCGAAAAATTAAATACAACATTTGTAACCTCTAAAGACAAATACGATTAAACCACACAATTTTCGAAGGGTAAATATCCGGACCGCTTACTCACTCAGATCAAGCCTTTCAGCCTAATTTAGTAACAGATCAACCTGCATCAAAGGTCTGCTCCCCACCATTGGTGGATCATCACAGGACCTAGTTAAACAAGGTAGTATCAGTACGGGTCCAGTACTGAGTAAGGGCGCAGGTGCGCTAAGGCCAAGCATACAATCATACCACATAGCACACACAGCACAAACATATAAGTCACATGCGATAACACATAAGATAAGGCCTGAGTACTTTTCTGGTGACTTATTCTTTATTCTCATTAATGATAAGTCCATTTCACACATACTCTTTAATAACCCATGTGAGCGCGGGAGCCCCACTATTATAGCCGGTGGATCGGTCATTTATAGGGCAGAACGCACCTAACCACTATTATACGCCGGTGGATCGGTCTCCAGGGCACAACGCTCTTGGCCACTATTATGCCGGTGGATCGGTCTGGCCCCGACTCTCATGGTGTTCCACTGTAAATATATATAGTATCTTTCCCATGATTTAATTACAACATACTGTTTGGTTTGTTGAGCTCGGGATCCCCCACTATTATAGCCGGTGGATCGGTCACGTATAGGGCAGAACGCACCTAACCACTATTATACGCCGGTGGATCGGTCTCCAGGGCACCCCGGCACCTGGCCACTATTATGCCGGTGGATCGGTCTGGGCCCGGCTCAACAATCTTACTCTTTAAGTAATTAATGTCTTATTCATGTATTATTAAATAAGGTTCCACCCTTGACATGCACGTCTACTACTCTCTACTTCTTCCCTTCGAGGAGGCTCGTCCCATATCTTGAGACTGTTCTCCCCTTCTCTCGCCCGATGTCCATCCCCTCTTACTCTTATACATAAGGAAACGTAGTAAGGGTACACTCTCCCAAGAATGTGGGCTAACCCTAACACAACGATATCGGTCCCACATGTCCTCACCCTTCTAGGGCTCCTCCTTGGAAAACCCTAATTTGGGCCTATATGGCCCAACTCTTTCTTACTCATCCTAACTTTACTTTGTTCCTTGTCTCGCATCCCGTCTCAACTAAGAAATTCCCAAAATATATCCCTTTATTCTCCAACTCCGCATATGACCGCCAAACCCTAGTTGGCCACACCAAACCCTAGCACTTTACTTCCTCCCCAAGTAACCTCTCCTCTTTGACCCAAAACCTCTTCTCTGATTTATAATCCCATACTCATCCTTCATACAAGTGGACTCTCACTCTCAACCCCATACTCCAACCCTCCTTGACCATTCTTACCCTGGTACCCTTCAAATTGCTCATTTCCTCCCAAAACCCTAATTGGGTCCCTTAGATACCCTTACATTTGACTACGTACTATTTTACATCAAAGTCTCCAATGGACCCATAACTTTGACATTATCTCATTTACGCCCTAAATCAACTTTCCTCACGTAAGATTCATCCCCATGCGTAATTCAAATAAACCATGCAGACTCCCCAACGCCCACTTACACACAAAACCCTAATAAGGTCTCTTACGCACCAACTTACGTACTATTTCTCATACCAAGTCACCAATCATTCCAAGACTCTCCCAAGCTCTTACTTACAACCCAAGTCAACTTTTCCCACGTAGGGACCATGCCCATGCAAGGTCTAGTTCCCCATGCAAACTCCCTAAACTTCCACTTCCCCATTGTTCTTTTAATTATCATTTCATGCTACTCTAAACCCTAGCATGCATGTCCTAGAGGGCCAAAACAAGTCACATCATCAACATCAACGTCAAACATGGAACAAGTCATACACGTATAGTACAAGGCACACACAACATACCTCAGGATCCACGCTGCGCTACACAAAACATGTTATTCATAACGCATGCATAATACACATCAACATGGCATGTTCATCATTCACCCACACCATACATCACACATAACACAAGGCCATAGCTTCGTCCTTACCTAACACGACACCGGTCTTGGAGCACGCTCCTATGCCTCCTCCGGGTGTCGACTTGACTCGCCTATAAGAGGGAAAATTGGGGTTACTTTTCCTCCGACCAAAACACTATTCTTTTCTATCTTACCTCTACTCTTTACCTTACCATTAGGGCCAAGAATAGTAATATTACTTTTATAAGTGAAGTATGGTCAATATTCTCAAGGTAGTTAATCAAGCTACTATTAATAAAAGTAGCTACAATAATTTAAAGTAATTTTAATGACATTTATTACCAACGGTAGTAGTTCAATGTTACTAATAATAATGATAATAGTGAATAATAATAATATTAATAATAATGATAGTAATAATAGTAATAATAGTAATAATAATAATAATAATAATAATAATAATAATAATAATAATAATAATAGCAATAATAATAGCGATCATGATGTTAAAATAAAATACTAAAGTTATGGGCCACTAGTATTAGTAAGACCAATAGTTATAAATGTTTCAAGGTTAGGTATAATAATAATAATAATAATAATAATAATAATAATAATAATAATAATAATAATACCAATAGTAATAATAATAATGATAATAGTAATAATAATTATATTAATAATACTAATAATAATATTATTAGTGGTAATAATAATAATAGTAGTAAGAATAATATTAATTATGCTACTAAAATAATTAGCACTTATATAATAAAGGTTTAGGGGTTGGGGAGTTTAGAGAACTACCTAGGGTGTGGGTGGCACAGGTGGCAGCGCACGGCGCACGGTGGCGGCGGCGGCGGCGGCGTTGGGGGGAGAAAGAGGGTAGAGAGGTGGTGGAGGGGAAAGGAAGGAAAAGGAGGGATTGGCAGGGGAAATAGAGGGCCTAGGAGGGTTGGGGAAGTTCCCTTGGTGGTTCTGGGAGGCAAAGGGGGAGCTGGGAGTGGCGACACGGCGGTGGGCGGCGGTGCGAAGGGTGGCGGGGTTCGAGGTTGGCTTGGTCGGGAAGGGCACTTCGCGCGCTTGGGGCGGCGCGTGTAGGGTAAATCGAGGGCTGAGGGAGGCTTGGTTGGGTGGAGGGTGCTGCAGGGAAGGGTTTCGGGGGTGGTTCGGGCGGCGAAGATGGGCGGCGGCGATGGGGCGACGATCTGAAGAGGGGGTGGCGCAAGGAATGGTTTCTGGGTTGGGTCTTCGAAAAAGCCCGAGGTCGGGCTCGTGGGGGTATTTATAGGCTCGAAATGGGGAGGGGATCGAGAGAGGGGACAGAGGGAGGCACGGGCAGGTGAAAATTCGTCACGCCGGCCGTCGGTGGCAGGCGGCGCTGGTCTGCCATGGCAGACCTGCGTTTCGGTCGGGGAAAAAGGAAGGGGCACAAGCAGGCTTGTGTGAGGTGTAGGGGTGTCGGCCTATCGGATAAGGCTAGCTGGAAGGTCGGGGAGGGAGAGAGACGGCGTGCAGGCAGCGCAGGTGGTTGGTCGGCGCAAAGGGGGCTGGGCGGCGAGTTGCAGCGGCACGCAGGGGAAGAAGACAGGGAGGAGGCCTGGACCGGCGGTCCGGGAAGAAAGAAAGAAAGGGGAAAACCGGCCGGTTCAGCGGACATAAAACGCCTTATCAAAACGCGGCGTTTTGGTGGTTATTTGGAAAAGGCGCGGCGTCGAGGAGCTGGCAGGCAACGACTACTTCAATAATCGGCGCACAGCATTTCAGCGAAATGAGGGACGAAACGCTGCGTTTCACTGTGCGAGGGCGGGCCGAATGGCACTAGGCCGCGGGGGAAGGAGGACGGAGGTAGAGGATCGGGCCGCGAAAAGGGGCAGCCCAAACGGGGAGAAGAGGAGGAAAGAAAAAGAAAAGAAGAAAGAAAAGGAGAGAAGAAAAGGAAAAAGAAGAAGGGAAAAAAGGAAAAATAATAATATGGGATATTTAAATTATTTAAAAAATTTGATGTATACAAAATAATATTTAAATTCCTTTTTAGGCTAAATTAGGATTTTTAAGGGATTTTTCATAAATTCCTTTTCAATTAGCAAACACCTTAATTTTCTCCCATTTAAATTACTTATAAAATTATTAAAATTTTTGAAACTATTTTCTCCTTCTTATTTTAAATAAAACAATTTATTTAATTAACTTTTTCTTTAAATAAAATGCTTAATTAGCTAACATACCCAAATTCCTCCTAATTAAAATACTTATAAATCTCTTCTTGATTTTCCTTAATTAAATACCCTTTTATTTTAATAAAAGTAATTTATTTAAATAATTTTCTAATGAAACCTCTTTTAAATATAATTTATAAATTAGGAATTTTTGGGGTATTTCAAGCTTGCCCTACAAAATCCTTTTTTTTTAATTTATAAAGAGTAGTATATTAAATAAATTCCCCAATAATCCTTATTTAATAACTTATTTCCTAAAATAATTAATTCTAGGGTATTTCAAGAACTCCTAAATGCAGGGTTCTCTGGCCAACTCAAAGGATTGTGAGATTTTCATCTTACATCTAAAGAGAAAAACTCCATTCTTGATGCTATTAAAATGGATGAAGAGGACACCATTATCTTTGAAAGTGATGATGTATGTTAGCATGTTGTTACCTCACTTATCCTTTCCATTTCTCTTTCATTTTTTAGTGATCCTTCACACCTCAAATACAAAATGTTGAACGACTCTTAAACCTCTATTGTAAAAAATTTAGTGATTTCCAATGGTTTAAAACACTTTCCTTACTCGATTCATGCTCTGAGATTTTTCAAATCAACCTTTTTGAAAAGAAAATTTTCTTAATAGTCTTCCAACCCTTCTTGAGGAAAGAGTTCGAAATAAAATGAAAGAAACCCATGGAAACCAAATTCCATTTTCAAGACCTCAAACTTTAAAGACATTTAAAATGGAAAATGCATAAAGCTAGGCAAGAACTTAGTACTTTCTACCAACAATTTGACATTCTTGGCACTTCAAATAAAGTCAAACCACATAATAACTCTTGCAAACCAAACTATCAACCAAAACATTATAGTAAGAAATCTTGAAAGAAACAAACTCCTCCTCCACAAATGCCATATTGTAAGGAATCATAGCCTTACAAAATTTTTCCGCAATATTTTTTCCAAAGACCTTACAACAAGGATGTCAACTATTATAAATGTGGAAGAAAACGTCACATATCAAAATATTGTCGTTTGAATAAATAAATACGTGAGCTCAATCTCAATGAAGAAACATTGAAAAAAATTCAAATCCTTCTAATTGAATCTTCTGACAATAAGTCTTACCAAGAAGACCTTTATGAATTTGGTCTCTCAACTGATGACCTTGACTCACCCTCTTCTTATTCTTCTTCCTCCAAGCATGAGGATGAAGATTTTTTCAAAATAAATAAACTTCCCAACAAAATAAGAAAGACTAATGCTTGAAGTTTTCCAACATATTTATAATCCCCTGAAACAAAAAAAAAACTTGAGAGACTTCATGAGTCTCTTGAAAATGGTGAAACCACTCCTCCTTCATCTAAACTTCCAACCGAGCAAAAAAATACTTATAACCTAACCTCGATTCTCAAACAGTAACAAAAATCAAAATATTCAATTCCCACTGCTTTTGAACTCCAACAAGAAATTAAATGGCTTAAAAATAAATTAAAACAACTCCATAAAAATAAGAATATAATAGTAACATTATACAAATTATTCTTTCAACATCTACCGAAGATTCTTCACTAGTTCCTGGTGAAAAGGATAATGATGATTCTAGTGATCAATCCTTCCAAAACCTCCCTGCTCTAGCTTATTTCCTTAACATTCTTAGGAAAATTAAATCTTGAAAATATATTATAAACATCTCCCTTAAAATTTCCAATGATTTCCAAAATCAATACCATAACCTAATATTATAAACTAATCACATGCTTACATGAAGTTAAAATTAATGCTTATCTACAAGATTCATGAGGCAGATTAATTTTTATGGTAAATGTCTGATTTGACCCATATCCAAGGTCATTCGATCCGGGATTAACTCGGCAAGAACCCAAACCCACCTATCAAAATTTAAAAAGACTTGATTTGTCATGTTAGCCCAAACCTCACTCGTTAAATTAACTCAAACAAGAAATCACCCAAATATGAGCATGCTCAGCCCAAACCCAACCCATTAGGGATGTAAATGGGGCAGATACATCCATAACCATACCCATACCTAATAAAAAAATACGTACCCAAATATGTACCTGTACCTTGAATAGGTATCCATTAATACATCCATATCCGTATCCATTAAATATGTGGTTACCCAATGTATAATTCGTTTATCTATTAACAGATATTATCTAATAAATAAATCTATTACCTAATAGATAAACCTGTTTAGAGTTAAGTCAAATTATAATTTTAACCTTAATTTATACTATATTTATTTTAAAATTAAGGGTAAAAGAGTAATTATATATCAGATAAACAAGTGCAAATGTTGATATAGATATGGGTACGGAGATCCCATACTTGTATCCATACCCGAAACTAATAAGTATTTTTTCCATCCTCCATATCCATTTATCCATATACGTTTAAGTATTCAACGGATAAAATCCATCAGATTTCAAGTAAAATCGGCCATGTTTACATCTCTAGACCCGACCTTACCCGACCCGACAAGTTAACCCAAAATCATTTGAACCCAACCCAACTCAAATCTAAACTATCTTAACCCAAACCCGATCCAACCTAGTAAATTAACCTGATACAACCAAAATCTACAATGACCCGAACCCAAACCTGACCTGACCTAACTTGAACCCAAACCCAAACCCAAAATGACCCGACCTGACTCACAAATGACCAACAAATAAAAAATGACCCGCTACTAACCAGAACCACACGTCCCAGTTGCTACCTATACTCCTTGGCAAGTAAGTCATAACGGTATTACATTAAAAAAAAGGAATAAAGAATTCACTTTATTTCTTGAAAATTTCTAAAACTAGAAACCTTAACATCCTTAAAGCAAAATCTATTTATCATAACCAACTCAATCTACTTGTTTAGAGTAGACAAACTTACCTTCATTTTCTAAAACATGAAATTTCTATTTTAAAAAATCCAAAACAAGTTAGGCTTTAACATTATTGAAACCAAAGTTATCAATCTTCAAATTTAAATTGAGAAAGAAATATATTCACAACTTTCAAATGCTTTTTGGACAAGAAAGCAACACATTATCAATATGCCTTATGAAGATTCTTTATTTAAAAGGAATATCCCTACGAAATCTAGGCCAATTCAAATGAATGTTGAATTAGAAAACCACCATTTGGCTGAGATTGCATACCTAGAAAATAAACACCCGATCTCAAAATCTCATATCCCTTGGTTTTGTGCAGCATTCTATGTAAACAAACAATATGAAATCAAACGAGGAACTCCTCAACTTGTCATTAATTATAAACCTCTTAACACAACTTGTAAATGGATTTGCTATTATATTCCTAACAAATGTGATATCCTTAAAAAAATCAATCGATCCTCATCTTTTCAAAATTTGATCTGAAATTAAGATTTTGGCAAATCTAGATCATAGTAGAAGATCGTTACAAAACTACTTTTACTTTCCCTTTTGGAAAATATCAATGGAATTTCATACCTTTTGGACTTAAACATACTCCCTCTGAATTCCAAAGAATTATGAATGACATCTTTAATTTTTTCTCAAATTTTTGTATTGTCTGTATTGGTAATGGCCTCATCTTCTCCCATTTTATTGATCAACATTTCAAACATCTTAGGACATTCATTTGAGTCATCAAAAGGAATGGTCTCATTGTCTTAAAATCCAAAATCTATCTTTTTCAAACCCATATCGGGTTCCTAAGTCATTATCCTTGCAAGGGACTATCACCCTATTCGAGAGGTCTCTTGATTTTGCTTCCAAATTCCCTTATAGAATTCTAGGCAAAAAACAATTAGGGAGGCAGTCTTAATTATTTCTTAGATTTATGGCCTAATGTTAATTGTTTAGCAAAACCTCTCCATGATAGGTTAAAGAAAAATCATCTGCCTTGGACTCAGGAACATACATAAATTGTCAGACACATCAAAACTCAACTCCAAAGCATGCTCTGTCTCCATCTCATGGATCCAAAACTTCTTAAAGTGGTTGAAATGGATTATCCCAACATTGGCTATGGTGGCATCCTCAAATAGTTTTAAAAAAATAGGAATAGATAATTTAGTTCATTTCTGCCCACTAGAATGATACCTAAAAAACTACTCTACTATCAAAGAATAAATCCTCTCCATCATACTTTTCATCCAAAAATTCAAATCTAGCCTTTTAAACCAAAAAATTTCTACTCAAAATAGATTGCAAATTAGAAAAAGAAGTACTACAAAATATGTCAAAAACATTACATCCAAACACATATTTTCTAGATGGAAGGCTATCTTCTCAGTCTTTGACTATGACATAGAATTTATCAAAGGTGATTCAAAGTTTATCCCTAATTTCCTAACCAGACAATTTCTGTAGGAAAAACCTTGATATGACTCCTATAAAGAAAGGTAAACAACCTGCCTCTAAAACCCTCGCACAAACCCCCATCAAATTATGGCGTGAGGCCACAGTTGAAGATGAAGAAAAGGTCTTTTCATCACAAATTTCTATAGACAGAACCCAAGGTATGAAAAATCGGGTTACTACCCTTACAAAATATCCTAAAGACCTCATAGCACTACATCAAATCATGTAGAGCATAACTCCTCCATCATCAAGTATAACTTCTTACATTGTTTTAAAATTAGAGGAGGGGTCTTCTTCTCAAAATATTCCTCCTCAAATCTTGCAATTTTACCAACCTTATCTTAGAAAAAAATTGTTTCAAAACCTCATTTCAAAATGATTACAAATTATGTGGATGGTTTTTTCTATCCTGATCCTTTTTTGTCTTTACAAAAAGTCTTTTCTAGTTGGTTTTACAAACCATGGGACTTGCATAAATCTCATCTATATTATATAGTGATCCTTGATTTACCAATTCCGCCTCCTTCAAACATTTCTCACATAATGATTCTACAAATAAAATACCTTACTCTACTTGAAAAATAGATAAAACCCTCCATCCCTCTTATTCAGGTAGAAGCCTTGAAATCCTGAAATGGCTTTTGGATTCCTACAAAACCTCATTAAACTTCTCCCTTTCCTTCAATTATTAGGATTACTAGCAAACCTGGTATAATACTTTCTTCTCACAAAATATACGAAAACTTCACTCCTTGCTTCTCTTCTTCTAAAATTTTACCGCAACTAATCTTCCTATCTGGTTCATAAAGTGGCGGAAAGACTTTGGCTCCCTACCAGAAATCTTACCACCAAAGGTGAGGGATTCCCTTGATTTCTTCAAAACCCTCTTCTATCCTAGTCCAAAAGACAAACAACTTCATCATCTTTTCCATTTATGTTCCTAGTTTTTATGTCCATGGTTTTCTCTTGGAAATTATACCATCGTTAGACGATTTAAAGTTAAATGGTGGAATAAGTTTCAAGCCTTCGTCAAAATTTCAAAACATGATGTTCAGGCCCAGGAAAAAACACAAATCCCAATAAAAAAAATTTTCAAATTCCTCTCGACTTTTCTGAAGCCCACTTCCTTGTACAAAAATCTCATACAGTTGCATGTCTTGCTACTGTTAAAACTCATGATGAACATCTCTCCATACTTAGCCAAACTCTATCCCAAAATAAAACCATGTCATCTTCATCAACATCATTTGAACCACTCATCAACTATGGCAATGAAAACAAAGATGATTGTTACATGATACTCCCAGGAGTATAAACAGGTTTTGTAAGAAGATAAAACAACTCAGAAGGTATCTCACTGGACACACTAGGCAAAAAAGAATAAAGTAATTACTGTAGAAATTGTTATTGTAGCGGCTAAAAATAAAATTACGAAGTATCTTTCAGTCATTTTATACAAAATGACATCCTGCCAAATGATTCTCGTAAACAAAATACCTTTCCATGGATTTCATCAGATTTGATTCCACCATAAAGGTCAAAAGCTATTATGATGATGTTGAAGTGTCTCCAAGTCTCTTGCCTATAAATTGAAGACTGAAGGATCATTGGGTGACATAAGAGTTTTTCCAAAAATATTTTATTCTCTTCTCTTTCAAACATTATAATTCTCTTTTCTCTCTTAAACATTGTAGTCTCCTCACATTGTAGAACTTATGTATTGAGCATCATCTACAATATAAATGCAAAAGATATTGTAACATCCCTTATGCATACATCAAAATTCTTGATTCTTTTACCACCGCTTCTTTGATTACTTTGATTACTTTCTTCTACATATACTTCATTATCAACAGTACCCAATCAAATCCTGATAGCATCACTATATATACATATATCAAACTCATATTATGGATATCCAAAAATTTCAATATTTTGTTAAGTGGAGAATATAGGACATCTAATTCAATGGATACAAATATCCGTTTTTGAGTATCTCTAGTAAAGAATGGTTGAATTAGAAAGATAAGTGGTCATACTATAATATTAAATCTAATAAAAAAAACTTATGCATACTCAACTTATAATTACCAGAGCTAACTCAAATTAGCCCCTTTAATACAAAAGTCAATCTTGGACACTAATATTAAGCTCATATAATAAATAAATTAGATTAGTTCAACTAAGCTTATTTATAGTCGATCCTTCAAGCACTGCACTTGATCAAGCTGAGCATCATCTACTCACTATTTTTTTTTTAATCTACACATGGAGTTATGATTTGAGTTCACTTAATATTAAACGATCCAGATTTAATTGAAACAAGCCCAGCTCGAGTCATCTAATTGAAAATATTGTCAATATTGACGGTAGAGCTGCAAACGAGCCGAACCGAGCCGAATACCCCTAGACTTGAGTTCGGCTCGTTTAATTAAACGAGTCTAAAATGATGTTTGGGCTCGACTCCTTTAACTAAATGAACAAGCCGAACCGAGCTTTTAACGAGCCGAACCGAGCTGAACTCACGAGCCAAAGCAAAAATGTGAACCGAGCCGAGCTTTTTCGTGTTTGGGCTCGGCTCGTTTAATAAACGAGCCGAGCCTGAACCTCACTTTTAGGCTCGTTTAACTAAACAAATGAGCCGAATCGAGCTTTTAACGAACCGAGCCGAATACCGAACTGGTTCAGCTTATTTACAGCCCTAATTGCCGGTCAAGTTTAATTTAATTCATTTAAACTTCACTCTTAACAGCACAAGTGAGGTTAAAATGTAATTCAACGCTACCTTTTCGATCAAAATGAGTCTAGTTCAAACAATCCAGCTCACTTTGCTTGAACATGAATCGAATAAGCTCTCAAAATTCACCATAGAGAAAAATGTAGGTAACAGTCGGCCTGAACTAATCACAGGCCACATCCCAAGCGATGTGAGGTGATAACTAAAAGCCAAAACAATGATTCGTATGTCAGCAGAAAAAAGGTCTGCCCGCCACTATCTTTCCTTTGCACAAAGTTGAACACTAGCTATATATATATATATATAATTATGTACTATACGTCTAACGCCACAGAAACGATCACGCCACCAACCGAAAAATTGAACATGTACATTCTCCTTTTTCAGCATCAGGCAAACAGGATGTCATCTTGCTTCATTTCCATGCGTGTCCAGGCCAGCCCAAAAATTTTTGGTTTAGCTCGGCCCATTTAACCCCATATTAAATTAATGACAACATATAGTAACTATCGTGCTAAAGATGCAAACACGATGTCATCTTACTTCATCCCCTTGCGTGTCTAGGCCAACCATATTAAGACACCAGCATTTAGATGGCAGACAAATACAACTCAAATCATTCAACACTGCCAAAAACCGCACCAGAAGGAAAAGAGGGATCCCAGTCCCACAAACGTTTTCTTTTTCTTGTGGGTGGCCCTTGAGTAATCTTCCACCACCAGCTAGCTCTCTCCGTTATTATAATGCTAGTATACTACTACTACGTCCTCCCCTCGAACATAAATTTAAGGACAATGAGATATCTAATCGTTGCACTTACGACCCCACACTAACCAATTATCACAGAGAGATGCATCTTGAATGGACCTCTTCCTGCACATGACTCAATTCTTTTCTGGGCCAGCACGCACCCAGAAACATACATGTATTTTTCTGCTTCTTTCACCCCAGATGCACGAATCCAAAAGCCGTATTAACTTCGATTCTATGCAAATCAGCTAACATCTCATCCACCTGTAAAGATTTTGCAACATAAGTAGGCCAAGGAGCCTTAGAGCCCGTCACATGCCAGATATCATATCCGCCATGTTACATATACCTCAAATTGATCGTGAGGGACCCAGATAATGCCTCTTTCCTTCCTGACTGCCATATCCACCCTCACATGCCTTAGCGAGATCTTCAGATGCCAGTCATATCACTGTGGTCGTTGGGTGCTGCCAAAACAAACTTTTCCTTGCCAGTCCATTCTGATTACCCGATGACGTACTGGAGCATGTGAGAGGTCCTCGGCCAGGAGGGACGATATTTCTGATAAAAATCTTGTGCCTCTTGAGACTTCAGGTCCGACATGGTGCTGGTAGTCCATAATTGTGAAATGACCTGATCCGTCCATCAAACCCAGCAGTCACAATGACCATACCCCAAGCGTGGGAATGAGACGTGCTCTGCCAAGATGATTTTAGGAACTTGAACTCCGATTTGTGCATAGTGGCTGGCAGACCCAGATGGCCTGAAGCAGGAAGTTTTTCCTCTGGCCATGTGGCAGATCCCTTGGGGTAAGACTCCAAGAAGAACTCCTGGTTGTACGGGAAGGAAGTGGATGGGGAGAAGGGAAAAGAGCTTTGTGTTCTCTCGTTCGGTGAAGCGAGTTGTCCTTCATTTTCTGTGTTCGATTCTTGCAAGCCACACCAAGGGACTGCAACTGATGCATTAGTCAGAAATCGCTCAAATGACTGAACTTTCTTTAACTGAGATGGATTTTGGCCATGCTGATTATTGTAGTTCCACATGTATACGTTAGAGTCTTCACACGCAGAGACGATATGCTTTCCATCAGCGGTCAGAGATGCGCAAGAATAATTTCCAGCACCACGTTGGCCTGTACAAAAGAAACAGAAACTATGATGAGCAAGAAGAAAAAGCCTGCAACTTTACAGTAAACACTTCTGGTAATTAAGAATGAAGTAACTACTGTTACACACAGCTATGATCTATCTAAGAAGGTCTATTAACAAAGAACGTCTGACAAAGAAATCATTTGTTGAAGGATGCAGTTCCGACAGTGAATCTAGAATCATTCTGAATGCATAGGTTGTCAGAAGTTGACAAGCTTGGTATGTGGAATTACGATTCAATCTAAGCACACAAGGTCTTGAGAATAATGAGGCAATCATTTAGAAATACAGAGGATTGAGCAACAAGAACTAACCTTTGTATTTCCTGATCACATTCCTCCCACAAAGAATCTTGACATGTGAACTCGCACAGGTGACCATCACTTTGCAAGGGTCTTCCGGGAGATACTGAATTGAAGAATACAAATATCAGCAAAACAGCAATTGATATGGAATGAAACAAGCCCAACAAAGAGAACAAGCAGAGGAAAGGGACAGAGATCAGTATACCAGTAAGCCAGATATCCTTTTGCAGGATGACTTCTTTTTATCGTTCAAGCATATTGGAGCATCCAACTCCAAGTAATTATCTGATCCACAAAAATCATAATTTCACCTTTAAGCAGAGTTCAAGATTATATCAAACCCGCCTACAGTCTCTTTCATTTGGAAAAGGGGAAGAGCCATGGTTATCACCAAAAAGGAAACAGATATGCACTCATTTTTCAGTTATTCAAAAGCACTCGAACCATGGTACTTGAGATACTACCCTCGAGAAAACATGAGCAAAGCTCTCTATTTTTGCAAACACCTCAGCTGCTGCTTCAATACACGTTGGATGAAGTCTTAAGTCATTCAACTACTAGAGGTTATCCATTTAAAATTCTTCTCAGAGCACATGATGAGCTAAAATCTCAAGTTTATAGCAAATCAAACTCAAATCTCCTACCCCCCTAGGCACCTAATATAATGAATGCAGTTAAAGCATTTACTGATTATGCGAATGATAACAAATTCAACTAGTGTTGCAGTGAGCTAGAAGAATGCATTTAATATACATAAAGGACAGATCTTCAGCAAGAATCTGTACCTGATATGTCATAAAACCGACAATAACCAGCCATTGAGCCAATGATTCCACCCTGAAACAAGGAAAAGAGGAAATATATGTTAATAAGCCTGAACTTGGTAAATGAATTCCCAGTCAGATGTTGAAGCAGACATTGATGAAACCAACAAACCTGGCCATCAGGGCGGTAACAGACAGCGGTCACAATGTCTTTAATATTTCTCCAACTAACCACTTGGCAACCAGAGATTTCCCAAATTCGGACCTTGCCATCAATTGAACCACTTATGAAGTAATTATCATCCACCGGGTTGAATTGTATGCATGTAACTGCAGTATCATAAAAAAAATTTAACAATTGCATAAACACAACATGAAAAGAACATACTGAGAAGAGAGATATGTGCAGAAGGATGCATTCCTTTTGACTGATACGTAATTAAACAAAAAGCTCTTGAGAAGAAATACACGGAACAGGTACTAGACGTACCATAATTGTTATGCGAAAAGACTTTGATGCAATGGTCAGAACCAACTTTCCATAAACGGACGGTTTTGTCAACTGAGGATGACAATAGATACTGCTGCATTGGGAAAATAACTATAGCTTCAGTTCCAATTTCACAAAATCAAATAAAAAAATTCAGTGCTGAAAAAGATTGCCACCTACATTGTTTCTTGACCATGAAAGATCCAATACATCACCAGTGTGTCCTTTGAATTCGTGCAAAGGTACCTCAAGTATCCTGAACACCTTTGGAGGTACAATTACACAAGCAGATTCAGCGGATTTTTGCAAACTCGTTGACCTACCCATCTTCTCCTTATCCAAAATAATAACAGGTTTCAGCTCAGAGAGATGATTCATTGTGAAGTACACACATGATGGATCTATATCTGGAATATCAAGCTCATTCGATCTTACATCCTCCACCACTTTCCAAACACGAACAATGCCGTCCTCACCGGCACTCGCAAGGTATTGCCCATTAGAACTGAATTTCATCGTCAAGATCGAACCTCGATGAGCCTGGATATCTTGTCCTATGTAAAGGGCCGATAATTCCTTGAATTGCTTCTTGGATTGACGCACCTTCACCTTCTGAACCCTTGAACCAGACCGAACAGAAATGGGATTCATATAGTCTTCTTGCCCTTCAGGAACACAAGTGAAGCTACGCAATTTTTTCAGCCACCATTTCTTTATACCCTGTTTTGAACCCACCATGTTGCTTGCGTCCCCAGTGCCAACTTGCAAGGTTTCTCTGCTAGAAGGAGGTGACCTTGAAATATGCTTGCGGTGTTCATCAGCTCCTGAATGATCAGGGCATATTACTTGATGCCGGCCCTCTCTCACCGATTTATCCACAATGCACTCCCTTCCGCCACCTGAATTGTTGGCTCGGCAACTGAAACTCCTCTTGGAGATTGAGAGTTCAGATTCATCACTAGAGCAGAACGACATGGAAGAACTACGAGAAGAAAACCCACACCCAAAATTTGAGCTTCTCAGGACGGCACCACTACTGCTAGTAATTCTATCAAGATCTCCATCGAATTCGTAACTATCTACTGAATCTTCTTCTTCACGAGACATTTTATTTACACTCAAGCCCAACCGATTGAAGAATTTACTCCGCCGCTCCTGAACGCTTTCCGGGTTCTGTAACCATACATCGAACTCAGAACTGTTACTAGAAATCCAATTGCTAACTCCACCACCATCAGATTGCGAGGGATTCCGTCCCAGGCCATCCGAATCCAAATTGGACATGACATCAATGTCCTCAGGTGCATCGAAAAATTGCTGTCCCTCGTCATCACTGTAGCAATTGGAACCCATGATTGCTTCAGCTCAACCCATCAAACCCGACATCAAAGCAACCAGGTTTTATAGCCCAGAGGCAATGTGCCCAATTTCCCACCAAATAAGGAATACCCTTAAAAAAGGTAGCCTGAAAGAACAAGTAACAAGAAGAAGAGTAAATCAGAAAAAAATAATAATAATAACAATAATACAGGACCAGTAAACCAGCAGTAATTTAAAGAAAACAAAAACTTCAGCCAACATAACTCTGCGGATTATAATAATAATAATAATAATAATAATAATAATTCCACGACACTAGAAAGCCTACATGGATCCCGATCGCAAAACCCACAGAACAAAGCCCTTGGACAATACTCCATAACCCAATATATATTTTAAAGTGGCCACGACCAAAATTCAGAATTCGGTCACATAATTCGAAACTTTATACACAAACCCTAGCCTAAGAAGAAGTTGATTAGGACCTGTCACTTTTGCTAAATAATACTCAAATCCCACCATCAGATATCGGAAGCAGGCGAACAATAATTACAAATAGACTAATACTAATTCATAGGGAATGTAGACAATTACCGCCTAGAACAAAACAATTACCAAATAAAAAAAAACAAAAAAAACTCATATGCTGAATCTCAAATAAGGGTCAAAAGTGAAGACATGTTAACAGAGTAGCCAAACTAAATGAAGCAGAAAAAGTAAAGCAAGATGCTCACATGAGAACTGGTTATGTTCCCAAAGAACGTGCTTGGATACCTGAAGAGGGTTTCCGATGATCCAACATTTTCGATTACTTTCGTGCAGGAAGGCGGAAGAGAAGATTTATGGTTGCTCGAGGCAAGCCAAAGGAAAAGTGTAAAAAAAAAAAAAAAATGGAGAGAGAGAGAGAATTTCTGCGCAGTGAGAGGGATGGAAGCAGGGAGAGAGAGAGAGAGAGAGAGAGTAAAGTCGGGGAGCGGAAGCAGAAGTTGTGTTTGTGCGTCGATGTTCGTGAATGGATGGATGGCTCGGGAATCGAGATTGAGAGAGAGAGATGGGTATGGCAACTAGTGTTATGGGCCGTGGTTTTTTCTGCGATGAAACACTCCCATCTCTCCTCGCCTCTTTCTCCTTCCCCTTGTTATTAGCGTTCCTCTCGGCTCTCGGTCCGCCTCGGGTGGTAGGCGGCAGCTAACATTTGGTGCCCCACGCGCCCCACTGATGGAACAGAACAGCTCCACCTCTCTGTGTATTATACGCCTTTGTAGATGTCGGGGTGCTAGTAGCGTTTACCGTTTCTAAAGACTTAGCCGAGTCTAATAATTTTAAATTTATTTTAATAAATTAAACAAGCAAGTTAAATTAAGTTGAATTTTTAAAGGATCGAATCAAGTCAAATATTAAATTAATTTAATAAAATAAATAAATAAGAACTGATTTAATTTTTCTATTGATTAGAAAATAAATTAACCGATTCAATTTGTATAAATAAAAAGTCTATTAGATTTATTTATTTAATTAAATAAGTTTAAAATTTAATTTTATATTTGTTTATTAAATAATTTAAACTTGATTCTTAATTTTTTTTCAACTTGTTAAACATTTAGTTCAACTCTTATTTTAGTCAAATAAATCAAACATAAATTTTTATTTTATATTCTTTTATTTAATAAATTAACTTCAAATTTGAATGTATTTGGCTCATCTAATTTACCACTTTAGATAATAGATCGAAAAGAGTCAAAAATTATAAAATAAGAGCCTGCCCATTTGATTTATTAATCTTGATGGCAGCGGCCAAAGAGATTGATCGAAAAATTATTTTCTTATTATATAAACACAAATATCTTTATATCATCAAGATAAACTTTAATTTTTAATTTTTTTTAAATATAATAGATTAATATTAAAATTTAATTATTATAATAATATTACAATATTTTTATTTATTTTTATTTTTAATCAATATATATTGAAAAAATATTAATACTTAAATATTAATTTTAAATTATAATGTGATTTGTTTTTATATATAAGATTAGGGTCATTATTTATTCTTAAGATTATATATTTTCTTTAATTGTTACCATGATAATTTTATCCTCATAGAATAGCGTGATAACATAATAGTACTAGTATCAAGTACAAAATTATTTTCTCAAACGTTTATTACCACATCTTCTACGGCTACTTTACTATATTTTTGGTACTAATCTAAAAATCGTAAAAGGTTTTTTTTAATATATACAAAAAATTAACTTTTTTCTTAATACATTTTAAACACTTTATATATAGTTGACTCTGACCATATTCTCTACTTATTTTAAAATTCATTATTTAAATTAAAAACTATCATATTACATCAACAAAAATAAAAACATATTTTAAATAACAATAATCATCACAAACCTTTAAAAAAAACATTTACAACTTCTTATTTGTTATAGAATCATATTATCGTATCAATAAAAACAACATAATGAGAACATACCTTATACTATAAAATTAGTCTCCTTATTTGAAGTTATTTATAAAAATAATTATAGAAGATAATAATTATTATTATTTAGAAAATTTTTAGCCTAATCTTTTTAGCTCCAAACGAGGGTAAGATTAAATGTTCTTATTTATATTCTATAGCATAGTAGTAATACAAGTTTTAGACTATCATGAATTTTTCTTCTACTTCTTAATTTTCTATTTTATTATAATTCAATAATGGTACAGAGAATTTTTTATTTATTTGAAAAGCCTACTCAAGCAAGATACTTCTTTTCTATCGGTCTAAATTGTTGCCAAACAAAATTATTATTTATGTGTTTTTAAGAATGCCATAAGTTTTGTTTTTTTTTTAAGAAAAAACAATGGTACAATGTTGGAAGTAGTATATACCGGTTGTTAAGATAATTTTAAAATATTATTTTAAGATGTAGGCCTATATATCTTAAATAAAAAACATATACATTTGGTCTTAAATTATAAATTTTCAATCTTATTTTATTTAGTTGATATTAATTTTACTAAATTTATAAAGTAAAATAGTCGGCCATAACAGACAACAATCAATAAGACCAAAATTTTATGAACCATTGTTCGGAGTAATATTTACATATTCTTGATGGGCTGTGGGTCTTATTAGATTTGGTGTTTTATATAACTAATAATTTTTCATCACTAAAAGTTATTCACAAAGAAATATAATCTATATGTTTCAATTATAAAAATAAATAAATAAATAATATGAAATTTTTTTTATTGTGTGTTTTTTGAAAAGTAAATTTTTAACACAAAAAAATTGCAAAATAATTATTGATTAAAAAAATTACAAAGCTAAAGTATTTGGCCCACAATACTAAATATTCATTTTTAAATTAAAGTTTTATTGTGGTTTGCATAAAAAAAATCTTTGTTTAAATTTGATATGAAGTGATAATATATGAATAATAATATAATAGAATGTTTGTTAGACAATTTTTTTTATAGGAAAATGCATAACATTTCATTAAGCTTGTATATGAATCTACTTTAAGTAATAATAGTATTTAGTAACTTATCTTAACTAAAATAAAGTGATGTATAATGATAATTGTAGATGTGTGGATATTATTGATAGAGTTTATCTAATAAAAAATATTTTTATAATAAAATCAAATAATATATTTTTAATAGTTAATTAAATTCAGTGGGACTTACTTAATACTAAGTAGTAGATAATAAGAATACAATAATCTGAAAATAATAGGTAGCAAAAAAAAACTAAAGTCTATATTCCTAGATAATAGAGAAATAATAAGAGTTATTAAACGATACCTAGGTGTATTTTTCATTTAGTTTTTTTATTTTTAATAGATAAAAGATGTGATAGCTAATAACTTCCTAAACATTAACTATAATATATATATATATATATATAAGAGCTTTTATATTTTTCAAATAAAATTATGTAAAATCTAGATTTTATTTCTTAGCTGTAAATATACTTTCAATCCCATCAAACAATAATAAGAAAATTTTCAATTAAATTCAACGCAAATTAACGGTACATAATAATTACAGGTCTGGTCTACGATACGAACTTAGGAAGACTACACCTT
Source organism: Tamarix austromongolica (assembly GCA_039764185.1). NCBI lineage: Eukaryota > Viridiplantae > Streptophyta > Magnoliopsida > Caryophyllales > Tamaricaceae > Tamarix > Tamarix austromongolica. Next base: position 103,560,014 of record CM077817.1, read on the forward strand.
AATTTTCATATAATTTTCAAGTCAGCAGCAAGCGATTTGACTTTGAATTCCCCATTTGGGCGCTCCGCCTGTCAACGTTCAATAGTGACATCAACCGTTCTACATGGCTAGACATCAATTCAACAAATAATATAATACTGCTACTATTTAATTATTTTTTGTAATTTCTCTCTTTGAATTTTTTATTGATTATATGTATGAGTGACACATGACGTGTACTGTTTATGTTTTATTATCACATCTCATGATCGAAATAAGTTGACCCGGGTCATTACCACAGATACCACGGTTGAGAATTGGTTGAAATACGTTACGGGTTCTATTTTATTCTAAGAAAGTTTTTTTTTTTAAATTAAATTAATTTTTTTTAATTTTCTTTTAAATAAATTAAGTAATTTATTTATAATAATTTTTTTATTTTTTTATTAAATTATCTTATGTAAATCAAATACAATTTTTTCATCTTTATTTTTTTTAATTTTTCATTAATCAACTATATAAAGATAACAATTGAAGAAAAAAATCGCTACAGGATTTGAGGTATGGATAAGGATAGGGATAGGGTATCATTAAATCTGTATGCGCCTTCATGTCTGTATTTATATCATCATTTATTTACCCGATATAAAAGCATGTTTTTATCATTCATTTATATAACCTTTAAAATATGTTAAGGCTAAAAATAAAAATATAAATAAACCCTAACGATCTAAGTATTTAATTATAATATTTGATTTTAAATATGATGGATTTTACTTTAAATTTGATTGATATGTAAACAGATATAGATCTAAATATGGAATAGAAAAAATACCCACTGAATTTAGGTATGAATATAGATTAGGTTTCTTTATCGGGTTTGAATAACGAATAGAGGATACCCAATCTATTGTCGTCCTTACAATTACACCATAATGCTCCATTTGGTTCTTAAAAAGTTTTAAAGAAAAGAAAGTGAAGAGGAAATTATTTTTTGTGTGTTTAATTTACATAATATCATGAGATAAAAAAGAAGAAATAAAATAATTAAATATTAGTTATTTAATTTTTGTGAACAAATTTTGAGAAATTTTTTTCTTAAATTTTTTTTAGAACCAAATAGAGCCTGAAAGTTCCTAGTTTAATTATTAATCTAGGCACTCGTTCCTCCCTTGCTCAATTTTCAAGATATTCTCCTCCTTGTTGTAACGTTAAAAAAGAAGAAAGTTGACCATCAATGGCATGGTTTTTCGCTAATCACAACTAAGATCGATGTTGCAGTATTGGTTATTGGTTAGAACCTTATATATATATATAGTTGTGGTATTGTCAAACAAAATGAATAACAAAACTCAAGGTAAAGACGAAAAGTAGAGTCAACAAAACCTCTCACTCTCAAAGTAGTACCTACATATTATGGACCACGTCATCATTCTGTAAACAAAATCTTCTCGACGATTTTTGATCCAAAAATCAATCCTCATTTTGACTAACATTGTCATCTATTTAAGGCATATTTTTTGGCTCTCAAACACTATTTTATTTTTGTATTCCCATATCACTTTAATTATTGCAAAAAAAAACGTAGTGTTCCATAATTTCTCTCATAGACCCCTCATTCATCCTCCAAACCAATCAAGAACATTATCTATGGTAGAGATCATCATTACCCAAGTTTATCCTATCTTGTAATAGCCCCAAATATCACAGTTGAAAATTTTTATTTTATCTCTAAAAATCATACACCACAAGAAGGGATGTTACCGTCGTAATCTATATAAGTTTAGCTCTCAACCAGTCTCATACCAACTACAAGGCTAATAGGATAAAACTCAACCAAAATACCACAACAAGAAAAACTTTATAACGTAAAAGAGTTAAGCATTGATATAAGAAAATAATAGGAATACAAAACACAAAAAGTTACGTGTTGATGTAAGGAAATACTAGAAATACATAACATTATTCAGCTACAAAGGAGTCATCAGTAAGTTACGTACTGAGCCAGATAACAATATAGTCAAGTAGGAGCATAACAATGCATTATACATATATAATGCACACAACAAATTATGATAAATCGTTTTCCCCTCTCAGTGCTTAAAGCCATTAGTGTAGTATTTAAAAATCTCTCAAATTATGTCTACGTAGATTTTGGGACTCCATTATTCTCACCAGTAACTATGTAATCTAGGGTACCACGCTCCTGACCACTATTATGACCGGTGGATCAATAAATATAATACAATCTAAGGTAGAATGTTCCTAACCACTATTATAATTGGTGGACCGGTAAATATAGTACAAACAAGGGCAAAATGCTCCTAACCACTATTATAACCGGTGAACCGGTAAATATCCTACACATGGTCCTGACCTATGTGGTGTTCCACTGTAAGTAATTAGTGTCTTTTCTGTAGATTATTATCATCCATGAGCTTCATTATTTGAGCTTGGGGCCCCCACTATTCTTAATGGTGGATTGGTAACTATGTAATTCAGGGCAACATGCTCTTGAACACCATTATAACCAGTGGACTGGTAAACCTAATATAATCTAAGACAAAACGCTCCTGACTAGTATTATAATTAGTGGACCGGTACATATGATATATATGGGCCTAGCTCAAGGATCTTCCACTTTAAGTGATTAATATCTTATTTGTATCTTAATTGTTCAAATATCACACACACATCCACACATCAACCATGTAGGACTCCTAGTCTACTACAACCCAGGCCAACCTTGACCTCATGGAAACCCTAATTCCCTAAACTGAGGTAACCTCACTCCTTAATGATCCATTGAGTCTCTAGAATTAGCCACCAACTCAAACATGCCATCAGAACACTATTACTCAAGATTCATAGCCCGCTTCCCTTATTCTTCACATGTATAGCCCTCTAGAGTTACCCCCTCGAAACCCTAATTTTAGTTTACGTGGTCCTAACCTCTCATCCACTTCTTTTTATCCCTAAACTCCTACAATCAAGCACAAGTTACCATGACCATCCATACCCCAAATTTTTGCAGCCCAACTCCTTCATCTCACACATACGATAACAACCTCCCAAATGACTACTCCCAAAACCCTAATCTCCCTTTTCATATGTACCCTCTCTTTTCCTTAATCAAAATAATAATGATAAAAAACATAATGGTAATAATAACAATAAAAAATTAGGTCAAAAGGCTTAAAATAAGTAAAGAGGGGGGGGATATGACTAGGATAAGCAAGATGAGAGGAGGGTGGCATAATGGCGGTCACGACGGCAATGGTGGCGATGCAAGAAGGAGGGGATTTTGGGTTGGAAAAGGAGTGGGGCAAGGTTCTTTGGGCTTGTGGGTGGTGCCGGCACTAGGTGGACCAGTGGGAAGGGTGGTGGTTTGTGGCGGCGACGTTTATGGTGATGCAACTAAGAGGAAAGGAGGAGAAGAAGGGGAAATGAAGGGAAAAGGGTGGCGGAGAGGGCCGACTACACATGAGATGCGCCTGTGTAAGAGGGGAGGTATAGGGAGAGAGGAATGAGAAGGTGGGGGCGATAGCAAGAGGTGGCGTAGGGCAACTCGAGCTGCCCACTTTGCACACATGGGGAGAGGAGAGGAACGAGAGGAAGGGGAAAGTGAAGGGCTCAGTGGGCACAGGGGGTTGTAGGGAAGGGATGGGAGCAGAGCTAGGGTGGCGGTGTGGCCTGGATGCGGTGGTGGTTGCGTAAGGTGGGGGAAATTCGTAGGGGTTGATTTGGGGGAAGAAAGAGAGTGGGGGTTTATAGTCGACATGGAAGGGATAAGGACAAGGGGAGGAAGAGGATAAGGAGTCGGTTGCTAGGCGGTCGGTGGTGGTAGAGAAGGACGGCGTAGGGGGCAGATGTAGGGGTAGCAAGGCGACAGGGTGCAAGTGAGCAGGGGGAAGAGAGACATGCAGGGGGACCATGTAAGGGCATGCCGGCGTGCATGCCCTACATGCCAAAAAAGGAAAGGGGAGAGGGGAGTGGTTGGGGGTGATGTGAAAATGGCATCGAGAAGGTCGTGTAGGGGTGGTGCAGTTGCAAGGTAAGGGACAAGGAGAGAAAGGGGAAAGAAGAAAAAAGGGAGGGAGAGAAGAGGAAAATAAGAGGGGAAGGTTAGTTGGGCTATCGCCCATGGGGAAGGGAGAAAAAAATACCCCTTGGGCCGGTTGGGGAAGGAAAGGAATAGAGAAGAGGGGGAGGCGTTAGGCCTCTAGGCGCAACCCAAATGAGGGAAGAAGAAACAAAAGAAGAAGAAATAAAGAAAAGGAAGGAAGAAAATGGAGAAGAAAAGAAAAGGAGGAGGAAAAGGGGGAAAGAAAAGAAGGAAAAAGGGAGACGGTGGGATCTTTTGGGTTTTGGGGAATTTATGGATAATTATAAAATAATTAAAATTATTTAAAATTGTTATAATTAATTTTTTCTATAATTTATTTTAGCTTAGATAGTTAAAATAAAGCTTCCCAATAATAATAATAATTAATTTTTAAGTCCCATTTTGTTGTTGTTGTTGTTGCTGCTGCTGTTGTTATTATTATTATTATATGCACCTATAATTTAATTTATTTAATAATTAATTATTCTATTAGTTATTCCTAGGAAAAAATTTAATATATTACATCACTACCTCCTTAAAGGAAGACTTATCCCTGAAGTAATAGGCCATGGTCTAGTAATCGAAAAAAGGAAAAAGGGAGTAAGGTGGTCCCGGCGACCGACTTGAGGTGCGAGAACTTCCTCACCATTAGCCACTACCCCTTTAAAGGAAAAGGATTTTTCAAGAATTTTCATACCTAAGGAGAAGAGTTTAGAATAAGTCTCGTGCATATCCTTCTTGGCTTCCCAAGTGGCTTCCTTTATCCCATGGCAGCTCTAGATAATCTTTACGAGCGAGATTGCATTTATTCGGGTCTATCAGAGCTCGGTATTGAGGATCCACATAGGTCTCTCTTATTAAATAAGAGAGTCATCAAGCTCAACTTCATCGGGTCAAATCACATGGGAAGGATTTGCAATGTACTTCTGTAACTGTGAGACATGGAATACGTTATAGACATGTGCTAGCTCTAGTGAGAGCGTTGACCGGTAGGCAAAATCACCAACCCAATCCAAAATGTCGTAGGGCCCAATATACCTTTGGATCAGCTTGCCTCTCCTGCCAAACTTCTATACTCCCTTGGTGGGGGATACTCTCAACAATAACTTTTCTCCTAGTTCAAAGTCCCTACCACGACTTCTCCGATCAGCGTAGCTTTTCTGTCGACTCTTAGTAGCTTTCATCATGCTCTGGATCTGATGGATCTGACTAGTCATCTCCCCATTCAACTTGAGTCCAATTACTACTGTTTTGTTGATGTCGCTCTAATACAAGGGTGTCCAACACTTCCGTTCGTACAACGCTTCGAAGGGTTTCATTCCTATGCTGTCATGGTAGCTAGTGTTATATGAGAACTCTACTAGGTGCAGGCAATCCTCCCAACAACCCTGGAAGTCTAAAGTACAAGCTCGTAACATGTCCTCAAGGGTTTGAATGGCCCTTTCGGTCTGCCTGTCTCAGGTTGGGTAGAAGGTTGTACTCATATTCAACTTTGTTCCCAATACCTTTTGCAACTTTCCCTAAAAGTGGGAGAGGAACCTCGAGTCTCTATCGGAGACGATATCCTCAAGCACCCCATGCTAGCTAACCACAAATTTCATATAAGCACTGGCTAACTGGTTTATGCTCCAAGTTGACTTCATTGGTACGAATACTGCCAACTTGGCCAATCTGCCCATAATAACCCAGATAGTGATACAACCGCTACGTGTCCTGGGCAACCTACTAACAAAGTCTATAGAGATCGAGTCTCATTTCCATCCCGGCACTTATCGAGGCTGGACTAACCTTGCTGGTCTACGATGCTCAATCTTGACCTTATGAAATGTCAAGTATCGAGATACAAACTCCCAAAAACCTTATGGGCCTATTAAATTGCCTACAAGACAATAATAGCTATAGCAGCTTTCAATTTGGTATATGAAAAATCATGGCATCTCCCGATCGAGCTAGAGCACAAGGCATGTTGGGCTATCAAGATACTCAGCTTTGATATGAAGACTCCGAGTGAGAGAAAAAAGATTCAACTTCATGAGTTAGATGAACTATGATTAGATTCCTATGAAAATGCTAAAATTTATAAATAAAGGACTAAACGATGGCATGATAAAAAAAATATCATTCAAATAGAGTTTAATTAAGGAGATATGGTACTAATTTTCAATTCTCGTTTGAAGCTTTTTCCAAACAAGCTCATGACTAGATGGTTTGGACCTTTTAAAGTTTGTGAGATCTTTCCTAATGGAGTTGTTGAACTGTAGAGTGAAACAATAAGGTCCTTCAAGGTGAATGGGAAATAATTGAAGCTCTATATTGTAGAGCAAAACAGTGAGAAAGGGGTCACTTATACCCTTTCCAACCTCCTTCGTTAGATAATTGAGCAAAATAAGGGTCGAGCTCATGACCATAAATGAGCGCTTCTTGTGAGATAACCCAATTTTTCCTCCATTTTCATTCTTTTCTTCTTCCTTATTTTATTTTATTTTGATTTCATTTATTATTTCTATAGGCAATTATATAGGCACGAATTCAACTTCTAATAACTTCATTTATGTAGTCTTTTCATGAGTGGCAGCTTCACCAAGATGCCCCCGCTACACCTCCTTCTTATTAAGGGATTCTCCTACATCGACACATATATTAGAATTTTCAAAAACCTTTGTATTTATAAATTTCTAGATTATGTTGATGGTTATGAACAAAGATGTTGCCCAAATGTTGCTGCCTTTGCTTTTCCTACTTACACCCATCCAAGCCAATGTTGCATCAAGTGTGGTTCATGGCATTACCCAAGTATATCCTAGTCAATCATATACTCTATACCACAGTTTTCCAGTGACTCTACAGCGGAGGAAGAAGTGACTAACTAACTCCTATTCAATTCCACAAAAAGAGTATCTAGATTCCTCATTATAAATTAGCTGAAGTCTCATAAGCTTTATGTTTATCCTTTGTTGAATGACGAACCACGAGGTTATCTCAATCCTAGGTGGGGATATACATATCCAAATTTTGTTGAAATCTCTTCTATTGTTGCCCACATCAATTCTCACTTGGCAAAAAGCTTCACGGAAAGGTCTAACAAAAAAATATCCATTTTTATCATGATTTTAGAACACAATATCTACCATATCCCTGCAAAGTAAAAACGAATTAATCTCTTTTAGAAACTACGTAGCCAGCTCTTCCTCCCAATTAAATAGTCTTCGTCTCCATATAATGCTCAATTGTCAAGTCTCTCCATCCCAAATCCCCATGTTTGCAACATGCTCATCTTGTTGGCCGAATATAGAGAATAACCTAAGGAAAGCTTGTTTCAAGGGACCCTGCCCAAGCTAATTGTCATGCCAGAACCTGACCTTTGCACCGTTGCCCATTACAATATGAAGGCTCATCCTCATCAATTCATCATGATGTCCATGGTCAACTATTTTCTCCTAAGGACCTCGACTTCTAGTCCTCTTTGGGATTGCAGCACTGCAAATTGATTGCAAGAATAAATTGCTTGGATTAATTATTTCCACATAACCCCATCAGTGGTGCAAAATCTCCACCACCATTAAAGTCATAAACTTTCAACTTATACCCTATATATTTGACTTTTAAAAAATATTTTACATAATAATTTTTATTGATGTTGGAATTATATCAATATGAATATCTACTTGTAGAGAACAATCTCATAATCATTTTAAAATAAATTTAATTTTTAATAATTCAAATTAAAGATAATTTGGCTTAAAAAATTGATTAAAAAATGTCCCAACAATTAATGACCGACACATGGTATAGTAATTGTGTAACAATCCCTCCTTTGTAATCCCCAACAAATGCAACTCCTCCACTCTTTATCCCCTGTAGTTTTGCCTCACTTTTTATGCCGCAAACTCATTTTTAGAACCAATTCTTTCTATAGATCTTCTTGTTTAAAGTTCTATAATTTTATGGAATTTAGAGCTTCAATGCTTGCGGTTGACATGTACTTTTGTTTCTGATTTTTATTCAGATCCTCCAATGTAATCTCCTTTAAGTCACGCTTTGACAAACATATTTGACAACTTTTGGGTTGGTAGTAAAGTAAGTTAGTTTGCTCGTATGCCATGGTAGAAAATGGAGTCATATTTTATAATTATTTACTTTCTTCGTATCAAACGCTCATCAAATTTTTGTATAAAAAAAATTCATTTTAGAAAAGTTAAAGTTTATTTTTTATTTTTATCATTATTATTTTTAATTATATATGTATTAAATGTTTTGTTATTTTTTTAATAAAGGATGTTGGTATAATTTTAATACTGCTTTTATTACTTTCTTAAAAAGTGTATAAAATGATAGAATGATTTTATTTTTTATACGAATAGAGTATTATTTATTAGTTAATTTTGTCCAATTTAATAAATTATTGTTTGAGTAGCTTCTAAAACTGCCGTCAACATTTGTCATAGTTTATAATTAAATATTATTAAAAAGAAAGAAATATTAGAGCATATAATCAAAACAAGACAACATACACTACATTTATCTTTAATTGAAAAGTTATAACCCCTCGATCATGGCGGACGGTTGTATTCCTTTTTACTAGCTGTGACTCATTCATAATTAACCAACCTAACGTCAGATAATGCACTGTCATAGCCTGACAACAATTTTCCTCTACACTTGAAAAATTAAATAAAGTTCCCTTCGATTTAATAAAGTAGAAAATCGTACGAGTAACAGTTTTGTTTCTAGTAGGACGCATGTGCCTCCTCAATTCATACACCACCACTTTCATCATTAAATTTTCACGTTGAATCCCTTGATGAAAAAGAAAGATAATTACCTGATCGTCCCCACCTCACCTCTCCTATAATGGCATACATGATTGGGTTATATATACGTACGCTCATGTGATTTGATTCATAACATAATTATTATGATGGGATCAATTTGTGTATTTAATGATCGTTTGAGTTTTATGTTGGAATCGATTTCAGTACGCGGCCGGTACTGTGTACCGCTTTATCATGATTGAGGAGACAGAGACAAGTGAGGGGGGTGGTTGTGTGGCGATTAATAATGTCCATGGCCATGGGTTTTTACCAAGACAACTAAAAATGGTATCCTCGGTAGCTAGAGTAGAGACGTAAGTGGATGACTGACATTTAATCACCTTAAGAAAGCGATGCTTTCCACAAAAAAAGGAGAAAAATTAATGTACGTAGGGTTTGAGTCTAGTTATCGAAAACGAGATTCCCACTCATTACATTTAACATGAAAAATGTAATACGTGTATTATATTTACATCATCATTTATTAAAATATATAATATGCGAGTGTCATCATCATTTTTTTTTTCTTTTTCTGATAGGTTTGTTGGATTTAGTGAAAATGAGATGCATTGAGTTTACCCAATATATTTCTTCCAGGTGGGGGGTAATTTTGATCATTAGAAAGATTGTTGGCCAATGATATAAGTGCCAGTAAGGTCAATTAACCTCGGTTCATTGTCTCCATAATAGGCCTACAAAATAATGTGATTACATAAAGTAAAGGTGACCTTGTTTGTGTTTTATGTAGCACAACTGCCTTGATTAGGTGTTTTTTTTTTAATTGCTAAGCTATGCTTTTACCCTTTTCCTCCTCCATCATTCACTGTTTTAGGCGATCGTCAAAGCTATTTTCAGATGCAGTAAATCAAGTTGTCTGGTACTATGCCGAAAGTTTGTCTGGGATATTAGGGGATTCACTTAACCGACGCCATTACTTTACATTGTATTTAGATGTTAAGTGTAGGGTTGTAGGTAAATCAAGTTCGGACTCAAATGGGAGACCCCATTCATATTCGATGTCTGAATCTAAAAAGAATTAGACATTACATTCTTATGCATACCTGAATCCAAACAAAAATACCTATCAAGTATCCGTATCTAAATTCGAATAGGCGCCCAATATTCCATCCACACCCAAACGGAATCCTACAAATACCCCATATTCAACGAGTACTCTAAAATTCAATGAATAATATGGATAACTATTTTTTTAATAACAATTGAATATAAAAAAAATAATTCATTCAATATTAGGGTTGGATTAAATTTTTAGTTTGTCTCCTCATATAAGTTATATATTTGCATATTGTTCAAATGAAAGCTAAAATTATAATTTCTTATCAAGTCAATGGATATATATATAAAAGAGCAAACATGCATTTGAAGATTCTATGTCTATATCAAACTCTAATGTATCTTTTTTCCTTCCTAAAAGCTACTCCTATTAAAAAAAAAATTTCATTCTATCATTAAATTTTTATACAAAAAATATTATTTTAAAAATATAAAAATATATTTTTTATTTTTACTCTTAATTTTTTAATTATATATACTTTAAATAATTTATTATTTTAAAATAAATGATGTAAACATAATTTTATAATTATTTTTATTATTTTATTAAAAAATATGTGAATCGACGGAATAGTTATTGAAACAAGACTTCAAGAAATGCATGAAGGAACTGCCGCCAAAAGCTCCCGTACATTACCAGCAGCAATGCAACCACCGAAAACTGGAAAGGTGAATGCCGCGTGGACGATACAAAAGCACCCTCAGCCACAGTGCATATGGCCTACTCCTCGTGTATAGCACAATACTACTCCAATGAGATTGAGAACCCAGAATTACCGCTGGAAAATTCTATCTGGGAGATTTAGCCGCCACCTTGCATCAAGAACAAAAGTTTGCGGACCTCCATTCCATCAATATAATAAGCCACATCGGCCACCAGTCTTCACCTATACATTTACCCCCCCCCCCCCATCCATATCATATCCATACCGGTCATATATATATATATTCTTCGGATTTTATATTTACTTTGTTCAAATGGCATCCCTAGTTTGATATCAAAGAAGGAAAATCGTTTCTTTAGATGAATAAGAAAATGAAAATTAATACTATACGACATTAACTTCTTTATTTTTTTTAGGAGTGATAGTGTAGTAGGTGATTGATCGAGTATATGAGTTGAGTAGGTCTAAGGCCTCTAAATTCTTATACTACATTATAAAAGATTTTTTTTTCCTAACCTTTTGTTTGGAGTTATATAAGAAAAATAATTGCTTTTTTTGGGGAAATTTTTAGCAATAAAGTTTTTCAAAAATAATAGAGTTTTTTTTTTGGCAAAATATCTCTACATAAGGGGAAAATATGTCAAAACTCAAAATTGTCCGTATGGGTTATTTTTTTCATCATTTAGATAGTTGTTGTACGGAGTTACAAGTTGCAGTCACGAAATCGAACTCCGGTGTACCCTAAAAAGAAAAATCATTCATCTTAATCATGAATGCAAAGAAACTCACGAAAAGTAAAAACAAGGTAAAAAATCAAGAAGATATGGGTTTTTCAATTATTTATTACAAGGAATATGATAGGAGTACATTTTCAATCTAACAAATTTGAAAACCATTGGCCGTTGTTTTTTTCTCCCTCTTAGTTTCGATGGTCGTGTTTCATAACCAAATTATTTATAAATTATAAGTTAATTTTAGCTAATTCAATGACCTATAGCGTTTTTAGATTTAAAACTCAATATACATTAAAATTACTATCCAATATAAATATTGAACATGTCTCAAATTGCCAATATACAACACCTTATTTTACTTCATTTTCATCTAATAATAATATCAATAAAATATGAATATCCTAATTATGATGATTGATTATATGTCATTTTACTATTTTGTTTTGACTAAGGTTGATATTTGATTGGGACATGTTATATGCCAATTGGTAAGAGTAAATGTATCATAATGTGAATTACCATAATGTATCAAATTAAGGTTTGTCATTAGTAGATATTTTGATCTGAAGGAAAATATCGGTTAGGACGTCAATTACTGTGATTTTTGTTTGGCCTCTAGTTGCTGTTAAAGTTATTGGCAATCTTGTTTGTATATGATTACCAGTGATTGGAAAATGATCATCATACTTGGAGTTGGCTAAGAGTAAAGCATAAAAGGATAGTCATTTCTCATGGAGTTCGTCAAATGTGATAGAAGTGTCGTGAAACTGAACAAAACAAATTAATAAGCTCTCAATTGTAATCAAATACCATCTTTAACACAGTATAGCTAGGGAAGTCAAGTACTTGTATGTAACCTCGATCTCAAAAGAAGAAGAAGAAGAAGTTATATGTAAGTATGTAACCTCATCCCTACTAACTTGTTGAGATTTTTTTTTCTTTCTCTTTATAGTTCATGGAGATATGATTAAAGATAATAAAAACATCTCGACACATAAGCAAAATATCTTAATGGTAAATAGGAAAACCATAAAACAACGTCATAAAGAATACTTCCTTAGCCGAAGGGAATTCATTTGATCGACAAAATTAATAATGCATTAGTGAGATTTTTCAAATCTTACTTATAGGATTTACCCCTTAAAGATTATTAATATCTTTCTTACATTTACCATTTTTTAAATATAAATTACTCACCATATTTTGATTTATAGGAGTATAGAATAATTTTTTTATAACACAAGAAGATGTATTATATATTACAAAATTAGGGTTGATATCTCGACTCTTTTTATTTTATTTTATAGTAGCATTGCAATTCAATTTAGAGGGCCAGATATGTGCATGTTTATAATTTATAAATATTTAAAACATTTTCTCCATATATTATATAGTTTTATGTTATTATTTTTTCATTAATTTATAGTTGAAAAACTTTGTAAATATATTAACTACACAATAATAAAATTTACTCGCCATATTTTGAATATAATATTTATATTTTTCCTTATTAAAAAATACTTGTACCTTGGACGGAATAGTTGACAAGTTCCATTTTATTTGTCCCTTGATTCAATAAGTGATCAAGAGATATGAAAAATCTCATCCATAAAATTTCCCCCCTCTTGATTATGCTGAGAGGAAAAGTGAGAAGTAACAGTTCAAAAAATACCTCCATAATACTATCGAAAGGGGATATGAAAATTTAAAAATTACTATCCACCCAAACATAAAATTGAAACCAAAATCCAATTTCTCTGAAAAAATATATGTATTAGTGCACTAATTTTATTTATTTATTTATTAATAATCATGTATTACAAACTAAAAACGATACAAAATAAAAGGAAATTATCCCACAAAAAAATGTTACAACACCAACAACAGAAGCAACAACAATATATAAATATATAGATAAATAGATAGAGAGGGGGGAGAGAGAGATAATTTTGGTTTTTAGAATAAACTTGGGGCCACTAGATAGTCTTAAGTCTTAACTGATTATCATTAGACTAGACTACAAGATTCATGGAGAAATAGGGTAATTTTAATTATCCTATTTGGCAAAAATATTACCCTATTTTTCTATTGAGGTAATATAAAATTGCTCTATCATTTGTGCCCTATTAGGGTTATAAGGACAAGTTTTTGGATTGCCCTATTTATTTTCATTCAAATAGGGCAATAGTAATTGTTCTATTTGATTTTATTAGTAAGGACATAAATTATATTAATCTATTAGACTTGAATCTATCAGGGTCATTTTTAAGCATTGCCATAGTTTCCCCACTTATTAGAACAAAAACTTTACCCTATTTAATTCCTATCTATATTGGCACTATTTTTACTCTATTTGGCCCACCTATTAAGGGAAAACCATTGCCCTATTTGATTCTTTAAACTTCTTTTTTCCTTTTATTTCAAATATATATAGAACCAATAATATAAATTTTTTGACTTTTGTTTTGAGTAGTACTGGCAATTCCATTAAAAGGAAGTTAGGAACGATAAAAAAAATGACTTTCCTAAGCAATAGAGATTGATGTTGCTCCTAGATGCTCAATCAATATTTTCTTATCATCCCTAAAATATTGAACATAAATACCACCAAAAGGCTCACATAGAGATGTACGAGTATCTCATCACAAGCCACAACAACACAAAGGTATACCACTAAAATCCAATGTAATTGCATACCCTTATACCAATACAACCTTTAGCATTAGCAGTCTATTGCATAAAAAACTCATTAACAAATTCAAAAAACCAATTATTACAAAGGAATAATCAATTATTGGTCAAAGAAGAAAGAAAACATTATGATTAACATAATACATCAAACTCTAAAATTACAACAACATAACAACATCTCAAAAATTATTGTATTGACACACTATCACGATATCAAGGCTATACTAAAGCCTCACCTCAACACTTGATGCAAAATATCTATGAGAGAGGTTAATGGATGACCATAAGGCCTTTGTCTTCTTATCCACTTCATCAGTAGTATAAGCTCGTGATTACAAGTAATGAAAATATCAGCAAAATCAACATTATAGTTAAATATAATCTAAATAATTAAGTGAATTTAAATACTAAAAAGAAAAAATAATATTCAATTAATAACCAATTCAAGGCAGTAGGATATATGATCTATTTTGACATAGAACAAAATAAATCAAATAGTGAAATAGAACAAAATCAAGCTCAATTGAAGTTATCGAGCAAATGACAAACAAGTCAAGTAAAAAATGAACAATTTGGCCAAAAACCAGATAGATTGGAGCAAAGAGGAACAAATCAGATCAAACAAGAACAAAGTGGAGCAAAAAATATGATACATAATAGAAAGAAAAAGGAGAACAAATTAAACTAAAATTGAATTAATAAACAAAGCTGAGCTTCTTACCTAAATCATCAATAATTAGAGCTTCATTTCATAGCATACAACACAATCAACTAGTGGTTGTGCGACAACTACGATGCCTCAAATGACTAGCTATGAAAATTAGAGATGGGCGATTGGCAACAATGGATGACCTGGTATGTTAGAGGAGGAAGGAGGGGAAGATGGATAAGGGTCATTGGTAGGAACAGGGAAAAGCCACAAAGGTTGGGAAAATAATTATTAGACAATTACATTACTTTATATTAGGAAAATTTTTAAACAATGTCCCATTAAATATGATCAAATAGGGGAATTTTTTAGATATTGCCCCCATTAGATTTGACTAAATAGGGAGATTTTTAGATATTGCCCCATTAGATATGATTAATTAAGGGTCGTTTATTTATTGTCCTATATAATAGATTGATTAATGCATATGTCAAAAGGTTTATTATGTGTGTAAAATAGTTTAGGCGGGCAAGCAGTATTATTATACATTGCGCAATCTTGCTTGATAGAAAGGTAAAGTCAGCATTGATCTGCAGGTTCACTTCATCATTTGTATTAGCACTAGAATCCATTCTGTTGAACACAAGCTTCGAATAAGGAGAAGAATCAATAAATGGACATATCCATAAACGTACATGAGGTCATGGTTTAATTAGACTACGAACTACTATTAGTATTATGTATATATCATAATACTAATTATAATTCCTATATAATCACCTCATCGACCGGCGCATGATCGTCAATTCGTCATGTGGTGTATAATCTTACGGCCGGGCTTTCCCACCAAAGTGTGGTTAATATTGTTGGTGCTTTGAAAATGATTTTTGAAGCCATAAAAATATGTACTTGACATTGTTGGGGTCACCAAATCTCAGAATTTAAGTCTGTCACTTCGATTCTTGTTATCCCACCGCTTTTAAGTTGGATATATACATTGCATTTTGTGATTGTTGTTGTTGTTGTTGTTGATTTCATAAATACCGCATCTTCATTATAAGAGTTTTTTTTAATTATTTAAAAAATAAAATAAAATTATTAGAGTAATTTATGAACTATCTTCAACTTATAGGTATTTTTGTCGAACATATCCCTCCCGAGTATATGAATTTGACCGTCAGGGTTTGTTTGAAAAAAATAATAGTATTATACTATATATTTAAAATATAAATTTTGCTAAAATTAGTGTATATTTTAAAAATTCGCAATTTGAGACTAAAAACAAATTTTCAAACACACACTAAGTTGATGTAAGTTGTGATCCCAAGATTTGAACATGGGGCTCATCTCAAATTCCAATATCAACCGTCGGACCATATATAACATCATGAGAAGTTGGTATTTCTTGTTATAATGGAAGCCTATAATAAGCCATGTGTGGGGATTCTAATCGTACAAAATCAACCATATCGGGTATGTATTATTATTTTTATGCAAACAACCACGATCAGCTGTTCTTATTCCAAATGCCTGCCTCGTATAAATTACTTGTAAAGGTGCAGCCGCAGTGGTTATAATAAATATTATAATATTATAAATATATAGTGAGTCTAATAAAGTACTGATAGTTTTGCCTGCTTGTGAAGTAAGCAAATATATCCCCACGCACAATGCCAAGATTCTAGCTAGCCTGCAAGTTGCCGTTTTATTCTTTTTCATGGATTTGCTTTGGATTAGAGTGCAGGATGCATGCATGGATCGAGCGATGTCTGTATTCTTAATTTCTGTGGTAAACACATCTATCGATCGAGTTTAATTACTGATAATTTTAAACTGGGTTGGGTTAAAAAAATGGTTTGCTTTGATTCACGTCAACGTATAGTTATTTGGGCACTTTATAGTTCGTAGCATTTACATGCCTTCCCTTACCTTCAAATCTATCTTTTCCGTTAATCAAAGCTGTTTCGTACTTTCCACCCACAGAATTGGACAAAAGACCAGGGGGTACGTGGGTGATGAGGTTGTCTATGCTTTAACTGGTTTCCTGTCTGTCTCTCATCTCATGCATGCACGTATGTATGTATGTATGTATGTATGTATAAGTTGGCAATATATTCGACCAACGAGGATTCCTTAAATCACTCCCCATAATTAATTCATTATAGAGCCGACGATGATGATGAATCATTTCTCTCTCTGTCTCTCCTCCCCCCCCCCACCTGCCCCCCTAATTGAGATAAATAAATAAATAAATAAAAGTGTGGATGCTTATAAAAATATATAATCTATCCATTCTAAAAGTAAAGTCATTTTACTAATTTGTAGCACTTTTTTTTATAAAAAAAAAAATATCATAAAACTAACTTTAATATTATATTTTTAGGCTTGATTGAAAAATAAGAGAGGAATTGATGCCTGAATAATGAATGAGAAAAAGTAAAGATACTAATAAAGTTTAAGCAACAAGGTTCTTTTTTTCTTTCTAAATGACTTCATTTTCTGAACAAAAATTTAATCTTAAAATAACGAGTTTTTGAGTAGATAGAGTAGTTTAGTAGATACATGGTTCAAAAGTTTAAGAAATATTGCATCCCTTTCATAATTTTTGTTTTGATTGATGACATATAATTATATATAGAGAGAGACTGAGAATTTGTGAATACAAATATAAAATACTATGTATATATTCATAATTATTCTAAAGATATTATAACAGCAAGAGCGTAAATTAAAAAAAAAATTAAATTTGAAACATCCGGAATCTAACAACTATTCTTAACCTTTAAATTAAACCGATAATGTTTAGTATAATGGATAAAAATTACTAACTTTTTCACGTACGATAGAAGTTTCAAGTAATTTAAAATAAAAATATTAAAGAAAATCATTAATTAAAGGTTTGTAAGTTGTAGCAACAACTAACTATAATCATAACGAGATCCGATTTCGCTACTTATATATTAATGCTATCGTAATCGTGTAATGTAGCAGCACTTTTGACAAGTTGAATGTCTAGTGTCTCCGGTCGCGACACGAGGATTCGAGGTGAAGTGTTCATTGCATGCAATGTATGGGCTGGTTTTGTCCACGTGAAATATTCCTCCAGTCGCTCCATCAATTGCTAGCTAACAATGCGACTTTCTTTGGCTTAATTAAACACAAGTGGGTACGCGTGTGCATGGAATGTGGAAATCCATCGTTATCGATAAACCCATACATAAGTTTGATAGATGTTACTAGTATAGAGTTTGGATGTTTATACTTCATATCCCCAGAAAATAAAAGGTCAAAAAAATTACAACAGAGGGGGAAAAAAAGTGAAAGGCGAAAGCAATAATTAGTAGTTATTATTTTTTTAAAAAAAATTAAGTGTCAAATTTCAACATTGAAAGTCTTTAGGTGTAGGAATATGTTATCTTATGAAAGGACTTAATAACTAAATTTAAACTACTTATTACGCAAACTTATGAACTTTTTTCATCTTTATAAGATTTTAAAATAATCTCTACTTATAAAAAAAAAAACAAATGGAGGAACTTTTTTTTTTTGTATAAGCGAATTACATTTTATGTTCGTCAACCCCTGCCCCCCACACACATTTAGGTCCTTTATTTTGGCACAAATTAGCCAACAATTTTAAATTAGCTTCCCTAGTATATCCTTTTTACGGTAACAAAGTAAGTTGTATCCATCAAATTATAACTTATCTCTCTCTATGATCCTCCACATCATTAATTCCACTCACATAAAAAATACAAGACATTGGATATAAAACTTCATTAATTATACTAGATATTACATATTCGTCAAATATACTATATACTTCACATCCGTCAAATATATTATATACTACATGCTCATCACACATACTATATTATTTGTGTTCGTCAAATATATATACTCTAGCTCGAAAATGAGATGTGTCAACGAGATACGGTTGCCGTTGTGGTCTAAAAGATTAAAATAAAATAAATCTACCTGATGTAGGCTAAGTCTTCAAAATATTCTTTATTTAGAACGGTTTTACAATGGTGATGTAATTAGCTCATAACCAATAATGTAACATTCCACTAACATAGTATAATCAGGGTGAGAATTATTCAAGGGGATTGTGAAAATAAACCCTAAATATTTAAAGGTGGTTAATCGATGGAATTGCCTTGGTAACTAATTAATACAAAAAACAACCACCTTAGTGTTCTGCATATCTAAAAATGGTCAGCCAATAAAATCGCCTCGGTATCTAACACACGCAACATCGGTTAACTAATGGAACCCCAACACATAAACAATAGCCCCTGCGCGCACTTAAATGCGGTGGTTGATCAATAGAATTGCTTGTTTATACAACGGAATCCGCTTGGTATCTAATAAAAAGACACGTATTCGAAATCTCTTACATCTAAAGGCAGTTAGTTAACGAAACCACCTTGGTATATAATACAAATGATGGAACCTACTAGCTAGTCCTTGGTATTTGACACCGAAACAAAATCCTTTCAATCAATGCATTATTTATAGCAGCTAATCAATAGAAGTGTCTGGGTTTCTAATATGTATATATGATAATGGTCATATGACAGAACCCCTTTGATATCTAATATACAAATACAACATCTTTTAAGTGACACACATTGACAGGCGATCAACCAAAGGGAATCGCCTCCTTAGTTTCTAATGTGAATGCATTTGACTTTGTTGAAGCCTGTTTATAATTATGTGTTCTTTTTGCATGTCGCGATAGAAAAGTTAGAATTAATTCCCCTCGCCCACGTATGAGGCTCCCTTGCAGATCGTTGCCTGTTTGGCTGGTATTGGTTTTCTTTTTCTGTCCGCCACCCCTAATGTATGTGTTTCTTTACTTGATAGACTTGTCTTTAGCATTGTGCCTAATTTTATTTGACGCTATTTATCAAAAAATAAAATAAAATTAGTGTCTAATACGAATGAAAGTGGCGAAAAGATGATGGAACCGCCTTAATTAGCATCTAATACAAAAGGGGGTTAGTTAATGGAACTATCGCGGTAGCTAATACGGACAACAAGATATATATATTTAGACCCATACGTGCATGACGCGCTTAGTCACTCTCTCTTCCACCCTACCCTCGTCCTTTAACATCCTCTTTCCACACCCACACTACAGCTATTCACTCTGCAGTCCTTCCTCGCCTCAAGAGTCGACACAAAGTATCCTGCAATGAAAAACCCAAGGCGAGGAAACCTGACAGGTGGAGATGGTGGTCACTACAGTCATTTCAGTTGGTTTAAGATGGTTGCTCGCGACAGATCTTGTTTGGGATTGTTTTTACTTCTTGGGTACCAGTCGAAGAAACGGAAGCCAATTTTGAAGATTTTATTTCCCGATTCAGTGATCGTTGTGAAAATTACTTTAATTTTGTTCCTTGCTAATTTCAAAGATTTATTTTGATTTATCCTTGATTTCCTGTAGATTGAGTCGATTCATATGGTTTCAGGTTTGACTATCTAACTCATGTCGTATGAGAGAATTCGCTAGAGCTTTTACTTATTACAAATGAGTTCAAGTTTTAACAAAGACTTGCATATCTAAATTACGGCGTTAATATCCAGGATACATTGAAGGCTAATCTTACATAAAGATATAACTCTAGACATGGTAAAATAAGTAATTAATCACATTAAAGATTTCACAATCTAATCATTATATATATATGTATGTATATTCTCCCCAAAAGAACAATCACCTCGATATGGGTTTTCTATATATAAGATTCATAAAGGACACTATTAAAAGAGGATTTGATAGATCATGGCTTCAAGCATGTTGACTACCACCATTCTTAATTTTACTTCACCCTTGAGATAAACCATGCATATATTAAATAAGTCAAACATTATAATGTTAGTTTGTAGGTTCATAACAAAGAAGAACTTAATTAACAAACCTTTAAGGAGAAGTGTTGGATGATTTTAGAAGAGAATGGTTAGATTTTACTAATCTCTAACCTGTAACCAAACGATGATTATCTCTGCAGTCCATTACGTGTATGCATTAAGTATGTAATATGTGTAAGCAGCACTAATATTTTTATATACATACAAATTGATGGGATTATTAATATTTTGTATATTGGTTATTTGTAATAGAACTTTAAAAACTTTTATTTGTGGTCATGACATTGCTTATTTACTAAAAAAATGCCTTCTTATATGTATTTCAAACAAAAAAGTGCAAGTAATATATACTTTCAAAGGCGATTGTAGTGAGAAAATTCTCATTGTATATAACTTTCGAAGGTGGTTGCAATAAGAAAACCATATTTGTATATGTATTTTTCAAAGGTGGTTTTTTACGAAAGGCTGTAGATAATACGTTCTTTCAAAGGTAGGTGTACTAAGATGATCGTTGTTGTATATATACGTTCTTCCAACATTGTATCTATGTCCATGATGATATTTTATCATATTGTTATGGTAGGTTATTACGATAGTGCTTTAGACAACAACTCAAATGCAAGTTTTCAGTCGGAGGTGGCAGGAATTATGAGTTGTAAGGTTGGATTGTTACCTATTAGCTATCTTGGTCTTTCATTGGGAGCAAATACAAGAAAGCGGGAAGTGTGGAAGCCAGTGGTGGAGAAGATAAAGCAGAGACTAGCTGGTTGGAATCGAAAGTTCTATCAAGAGCTGGATGATTGATTTTGATTAAAAGTGTGTTAAATAGCTTACCGATGTAGTACATGAGCTTGTTTAGAATCCCCAAGGGGGTGATGAAGGAGATCATTAGTGATCAGAGGAATTTCTTCTGGAGGAGTAGTGGAGAAAGGAGAATTTGCGTCAGGTGGATGCTAATGACAATCAATATGAGAGTAGGTTTTTGGATTAAGTATAGTAGAAATGAGTTCCCCTATAGAATTGAGGAGATAGTTCATAGTGTGCAAACCCTTTTGAAGTAGGTGTGTTTTTCCTTTCTAGTCTTTACTGTTGGTGCGAAGTCCTTTGGTGCACATGTGTCGTATGTATGGTTTGGATCACTTGGCATTTTTTTTTTCAAACTATCAAAAAAAATCTTCATACTCATTATTTAAGCATTGTTTGATGGGAATTTTGTATTCCATACATCCATAAAAAAAATTATTCCATATGCTATCAAAAATACCATATATTAAAATTTCATCAAAGCTAATATATATGCTACATGCTCATCAATGGCACACATTCATCAAAGATAATAAATACCACATGTTCTTTAAAGATTATACTACACATTCAACATAGATAATGCATACTACACATTTATTAAAGATATTATATACCACATGCTCATCAAAGATACAATATACAATATGTTTGCTAAAAATAATATATATTGTATGTTGTATATTATAGATATTATGTACTATATATTATACCTTACTCGTTAAATTTATACAAAACAAATCGATAAAATGAAATCCATGTGTTAATTTTTCATTTCATGGTCATACCACCAAATATCTCATCATATTCTACAAGATATTGTCTAAGTTTGGAAGATACACATTAAAAACCTCATTATAGATTTGAGAAGTTCAACAAGATATTATCCTAAATTTTGTTGGTGTTCATATGAACAATGAGAGAATTGATGGGGAATGAGTATGGGATAATTTGAGAGAAAAAAAAAAGCTAATTCAATTTTGTTTGTTAAAGTAAAAGCAGTATAATTAAATTTACTATGGTAAAAAGGGTATACGAAGATAAGTACATTTAAAACTAGTTTAATTTTGTAGAAATATTATAGCTTTAGGGGAAACACACCATATGACCCTAGGGTTAAGCATAATATACAATATAAAATTGAATTTTCATAAAAATAACATTTAACTCTGAGTTATGATAGTTATGCATGATATAACTTTAAGTTTTGATAGTCACACAACAAATAACCCTCCATACACTTTAGAAACCAATGTTGCATAACCCTAAGTATTTAGATGAACGGTCATTTGGTATGCAAAAGTATAAATTAAGGGTTATATTGTATATTTGGTCTAAAATCAAAGTTAAATTATGTGTTTCTGAAGACTCAAGATTATATTGTATATTATACCTAAACTTGGGGTTATATTGCTGTTTCTGAAAATTTAGGGTTATATTGTATTTTTCCACCTAAACTCAAGGTTATATGGTGCCTCATCCCTCAATATTATTATGAAATGATAAGTAAAAATATGAACCTAAATTATAATTCACTCTTTTTTATTTTAATAAAAAAATTATGATCCACTAATGTAAATAAAGCTATGTATTAACTATGATAATATTCTTCAGAAACATTTTGCAAATATTTTTTGATGCTGAAAATGTTCTTCATAATTTTTGTAGTAGATAACAAGTTATTATAAATTTTTTTAAGTATTAACTAGAATTGACATATAAGAGTGTGGTATATGTTACAGGGATGTATTATCTTAACCAAGAAGAGTGATATGTTAGCTTGCATTCAAAAAATATGACAAAGTTATTAGCCCGTTAAAAAATGCCAATTATTCTAATGGGTCATTTAAACATCAACTAAATGTCCATGCCTTAGGAAGACATTTTTGCCTCTCATTAATCCTAAAATTAGTGGCCTCACATGTGAAGGTGAATGTTGAGAAATTGTAAATAAAAGAAGTTAAACATATCAATAATTATGTTTTTTTTTCATGAGATAAGGATAAGTTTGATCTTATCTTAAAGGATAAGATATATTAGTCAAAAGGGGGGGTGCCAACCTTATGAAAATTTTTGGATAAGGATAATCTAAAATAGTTATTAGATGTATCATAACATGCAAGACATATTCAATTAATATATATAAATATAATTAACAGTCCATGTGTGTGTGATAGTGTGTGAAGCAAGAAGAAAAGAGCTAGAGAGAGAGAGAGAAATAAGGAAATAAGAGAATAAGGGGTGTTGGACACCAAATTAATATCTCTTGTACTCATTTTAGTCTTATAAAATTGTCTTCTTGTCTCTAATTTCTTCTACATTTGGTATTAGAGTGAGATAGTTAGGGTTCATAATATAAGAACGTTTTGCTAATTCAATATAAAAGGTTGTAATTTTAATTGGTCTAAGACTAAGGTATATTGGTCAAATGTTAGACACCAACCAATTATTATGGTGAATACATCAAATTCCGGTCCTATTGAGAAGCTCAACAACAACTATGATGCCTCAAACCAAGATTTATGGACTATAATTGGTCGTTTAGAGACAATTCTACTAATTGAATCAATAATTGATCTTGAATATAAAGAGAAATAGAAGAGTAAAGCAAGGAAGAATATATGTTATCCATTATATTGGAGGACGAGTTCTTATAGAGAATCAAGGAACTAAACACACCAAAGAAAACATTAGCTACTTTAGCAACTCTCTTTACAAGGAAAAATGATGCCAAGTTGCAATAATTGGAGAATAAGCTTATGTCCACCAAACAATGGGGATATGATGGCAAGCCATTATTTTATTAAAATAAAATCGATTTTCAATGATGTGTCAGAATTAGATTATGAAAATACTATTACTAATAAAATTCATTTGTAATGATATTTTAGAATTAGATTATGAAATTACAATTACCAAAGTCAGGAAAAATGAGAGTTACTATCCATAGGTTAAATCCTAAGTATCATGAGATAATTATGGCTACAAGAGGTTAGGCTAAAGAACTAACTATAGTTTAAAAATCTTGATTTGATGTTACGATTCTATGACTAGACAATCCAAAAATTATAAAATGATCCATGATCCTAGATATAATCTTAAAGCAATAAAATCATTGTAGAATTTTATGATCCTATGTGGGATTAATAGAATCTTATGATCTTATGTAAAATCCTATTATTCTACACAATAATTATATTTTTTATTAATTTATCTTCAAATATATTTTCCAACTTATTCCAAATATATTTCTTCCCCAATCCTCTAATTCTTGACCCATATTATTTTGCAACATATCTTGAAAATGAGTTTATGTAAAGAAAATATGATTGAAATACCACTAAGATAATGAAGTCAATTGTTGAAGTGCGATATTGAAAAAAATAATCTCCATCTAAATAATACAATAAATATATTAAATCCTATAATATTATTAATTATTAAATTTTAATCAATTTAATTCTTTTTCTTTTTTATTATCATGGTGGCTTCATGATACTAACAAACATTAAGTTTATAGTGTACACATGATTCATATAGTAACTTAACATGTGTATATATAGCTAACATGTAATACCCCCCCAAATTTTTATAACCTTAAATTAGAACTTTTAACCTTTTATCAAAAAAAAAATCTTTAAGTATTTATTTAATTATTTTTTTGATCCTTTGACTTGCAAACCTAGGTATATTATTTAATAAATTGATATAATTATTTTATCCTACTCTTTTTATTTAAATAAATCGTAAACTCATAATTTTATACAAAATTATTTTCTTAAATATATACCCTAATTTTTGGATAAATTAATATAATATTATCCCAATAACAAAATTTAATCTAATTTCTAATCCTAACCCTAAATCTATTTTCTTTTTCTTTTTCTTCTTTTCCTTTTTCCTTTTTACTTTTTCTTCCTTTTCTTTTTCTTCTCCCTTCTTTTCTTTTTCCTCAACCTAGCCCAAGTCTCCCCCTTTTTTTTTATTTCTCTCCTATGCCAACCCATTTTCCTTCTTTCTTCTTCTTCTCTCGCATGGTCAGCCCAACTTCCCCTTTCCTTCTTTTTCCTTCTTTTCCCACATGGCTAGCCCAACTTCTCCTTTCTATTTCGTCTTCTTCTCCTATGCAGGCCAACCCACTCCATTTCTCCCTTCTTTTTCCCCACACAGCCCAGCCTCCTTTCTATCCTCATTTCCCCCATCTACGCCCCTACTAAACAAGCCCCAAGTCCCCCTGCTTGCATGATTTCTTTCTCCCCCTCCCTTTCCCCTTATGGCCCAAACAAAGCATGGTGACACCGCCTGCGCACAACCCCCTTCCCTTCTCAGCCATGCAACCATCACCCCTATAACCGCCCAGCCCCTAAAACTCTTCCCTTACCTATGATAAGCTTTTCTCACACATGCCTTCCCTTCCTTCTCTTCCTACAACATCCCCTACCAACCTGCAACCACCCACCCTGCATCCATTGCCCCCTCCTAATACCTCCCTTTGTAGCCCCTGCCATCTCAACCTAATTGCCCCAAACTCTCCCCAACCCTCAGCTCCGCATATATATAACACTACACCCCCTCCTACTCCTTTCATTGAAACACAACACTCCCTTCTCCCTCTGCATTTTCCCCAACTAACCACCAACCATTAACCATCCACTATCCTTGTCCATTTCAACCTTCCACCGAGCCTCCTCCTCCTCCTCCTCCTTTCCTTATTCTTCTTCTCTTCTCCCTCGTGCTATGGTCTCCCCTGATCCTCCTCTCTCCTTTTTCCTTTTTATTCTCCCCACCCCTATTTTTCCTTACCACCTCAACCTATAGCAAACCCCGCCACTTCCACCACTAACCCAACCTCCACTCGCCATCTCCTTCACCCTACATCCTCCTTGCACGACCCCCAAGTTGATGCCTCAGCCTCTCCCTGTAGCTCTATCTCGTTCTCCACCTTCTCCCCTTTCAACAACTCACCCTTCTTCCACCACCCATACTCAATCGCCCATCTCCTCTCTATTTCTTCCTCTACCACAGCTCCTCTCATTTGCCTACCACCATCCATAGTTGCCACTAGGAATGGCAATGGATCCCAAAAGTGACCCAGATCCGTTAGACTGGCCCCATTTTTAGCGGGTATGGATCCGTAATTTTTGGACCCGCTGTATCTAGATTGGATTTGGGTCCATATGTACCTAAAGGGATATGTATGGGTTTGGGTCTAGTAGTCCCAGACTCAACCCTCCAAACCCATTTAGTGTGTGTGTGTACATATATAAATACATACTAATATTATATTTTTCATCATTGTTGTAATCTTATTTGAGCTTCTTATTCATTCTTTTACTTTTATTTTTATATGTTTACTTTATAATCAATATGTATAATATTGTATTCCAAAAGCATTAAAACACCATTTGAAAAGTTAACGTAACTATTTTAAAATATTTATTGTGTCACTCAGAGGATTTTTTTAACAAAAAATACATATTAAGTTATACAAAATATAAATGTATTTGCATTTATATAGATTATTAATTATTATTTTTTTAAAATAACTGGAACTATTTAGGACCTTTTTATCTACTAGATCCGATGAATTTGGGTCTGAGTTTAAACTTTTAAGACCTGATGGGTTTGAGTCGGATCTAGGGCTAGATAATATAAATGGATCCAGGTTTGGATCTAGGTGGACCCAACCTCTGGATTCACCTAGACCTGACCTAGACCTGGCCCATTGCCATCCCTAGCCTCCACCCACCTCTTGCACCATCGCTGACGACCACCCCAACACCACCTTCCCTCCTTCCTCTTTTTCTCCCTTTATTCTCATTTCCCTCTCTACACCACCTCTCCCTGCAGCCTACATTATCACACCGTCGTTGCCTTTGAACCACCCTACACTACTCCTTCCAACCACTACCCATCTCCACCGCCACCTCCTGCACCCAGTGGCCAAAACCAACGCCCCAAACACCTCTTCCAACCTTACCTGAACCATTCCTTCTCCTTTTGCATGTGTGGCTCATGCTGCACATGAAGCGTGAGTTCTGCTTTGTATTTTGATTAACTTTGGGTAATATTAAATGTATAAGGCTAGTTTTGGTAATTTTATATTTAATAAATATTTTTAATAGAAATTATTATTTCATTTATCAAATATTAATATGGTATTTGTGGTATTATTTTTTAGGTAAATTTTTTTTTATTAATGGAGCCTAATCATTTTTAGCTAGTTATCGATAAATTTTACTTTTGCTAGAAATCAGGTAACATTTATACTCTACTAAAATATTTGGACATTGTATGTTAGCATATTAGAGTTTTGACATGTGATATGTGTTATACATGACTTGTTACAAATATTTATGTGATTATTAATGCTATCTTTGAAAATCAAAAAAGAATACATGATATCATGTATAAAATGTTATGTGTGTGAAAGGGAAATTAAAAGGGGGTATAATATTAGGAAGTGATGTTGTATGTTAAGTGCATGTAAAAATTTCAGGTTGAGTACGCATAGACACACTTACAGAAAAAATTACTACTACCATATACCCTAGGGATAATTTGATCATTTAGGCATGTCATGATACTTAACCCTAAACGGGATGCCTAATGTGTTATAAATATTGCTAAGAAGGAAGATAGAGGTTTGATGTCTTAGAAATGCATGTTTTAGCATGAATATTAATATTATATGGTATATGGACATTTTAATACATTTGAATGCACTATGGTGGTTTTTTTAAAATAAACATGCATAATAGGTGTCATCGGATGTTGAGAATGAGAATAGGGATCAGTTATCTTAAAAACCCATGTTTTAGCATGAATATCAACATTATATGGTCTGAGAACATTTCAATAATTTTGAATATACAATGGTATTTATCCTAATAAATATGCATGATACGTGTTAGGTGATGTTGAGAATAAGAATAGGGGCCTGTGGTCTTAGAAACACATGCTTCAACATGAATATCAATAATATATGGTATAGGGACATTTTTGTATTTTTGGATGCACTATGGTCATTATTCTAAATAAACATGCATGATAAGTATTATTTGATGCTAAGTGTGAGAATAGGGGTTTCATGTCTTAAAAACATATGTTTGAGCATGAATATTAGTAATATATGGTGGAGGAGCATTTTAGTAATTATATATATATATATTATGGTGATTGTCATAATAAACATACATAATGAGTAATATTTGATGACAAGTATGAGAATGGGGGTTTTTCTATTTTAGAACCATATGTTCCAGCATGATTATGAATATTATAGGATCTAAGGGTATTATAGTAAATTGGAGTGTACCTTGATGACTATTCTAATAAGTATGCATGATATGTGATGTCCGTTATCAATCATGAGTATAAGGATTTTGGGGTATTAGATATGTCTATTTCAACATGATTATTTTTATTATATAGTATAGGGATATTTTGGTAGTTTGGGGTATGCCATGATGATTATTCTCATAAACATGCAAGATATTCATTATCTATTGATTAAGCATGAGAGCATGTGTTTTGATGTTTTAGAAGCGCGTGTTAGGGTTTTATGTGTAGAATGGTGCGTAAGGACAAAATAGCCATTTGGTGTGTCAAGTAACTTAATTACATGATCAATAATTTAATTATGGTGTATTGCCCTTTTCATGGCAAGTTGATAAAATAAAATGAAATTTATGATGGAAATAGACGGTAAAGTGGTAGCTTTAACCTTAGGAGTATTTCGGTCATTTTGACCTAAAGTGCTCAAGCGTGAGTAATTAGGTCTAAGATGGCCTTAGTAGGCTTCTAATATTGACATTGATAATGATCTTGATTTTGGTTACATCATAAGATTGGAAACGAATAAAAATGGTTAAGTATGAAGAATTGATTATATGTGATTAATGTGTGCTTTTTGTAGTCACCCTTATAAAATACTAATACTTAAAGTAAAAGACCTCGAGATCGGAAATTATGGTTGTTTAGGGGTAGCTATCCTAAAGACGTGGTTTAACCCACGATAATTATGGATCTTGCTGGTGTGTATTAGTACCCTAACCAGGCCCTGTATATTATTCTATTTATCTCTACGGACCTAAGTAGGGGGTGTGTATGCTTATAGATTAGGTTTCCTTATCAGTAGGATACTATGCACCTTCATGTACTAGTGCGATTAGGGTACCTTTACATCCTTGGGTTGATAGTCAGTAGGATACTGTACTACCATTATGTGGCAGGATGATTAGGGTACCTTAGTGTCTCCAAGTTAGTTAATCTCCCCTCGATTAAATAAGAATGGCAATGTTTGATAATTGAATGGAAATTATTATGGGGATGATTTGGTAGCGGCTTTTGTGCCTACCTGCGAGTTGATAGTAGCATTTGTGTCTAACTATGATTCCATAGCAACCTTTGTACCTATCTGTGATTCAATAACAGCATTCGTGCCTACTTGTGATTCCATAGCAACCTTTGTGCTTATCTATGATTTAATAACAGCATTTGTGCCTACCTATGATGATGTGTGTATTGGTTGCATTGATGGTCCTACCTGTGAATTGAGAAGTTGTGGGTTGATTAAGAAAATTGTGCCTATTGTTGAGAATGATGTGGCTTTCTAATTATACTACAAAGAGAATCACTTTTATATTCCATTAGTATGTTTTATTTATTTCCAGGTGAATGAGTATTGATAGCATTTGATCTTGATGTATGTAGTTATATGAATGATTATCACATTTTAATTAATATATACATAATTAAATGTTTACATGATTGTTGTGATGCATCTGATGTGTTTCATACGGGTCTCGCATATTAGTCTTATATAATGGGTTATTCAATATTATTGTACCAAAGGGTTCATTTCTTAGGCCCCTGCTTATTCCATAGAAAGTTGTATTTGTAGGCTAGCATGCAAATTCTATTCAAGGCTAACATTCAAGGCTAACATTCAAGTTAAGATAATAGGGTTATCTTAAGTTTGTCCAGTAACTTAAACCAAAAGTTTTTGTATTTCCTTATAGTCTTTTTATATTTCCCTTTCACTGACACTTTTGTAACCATAGTTAGTGAGATTTATTTGAAAGGTGAATTTAATTTCCTTAACTATTTTGCTACTATTATTTATAATTTTATTCTTTAATTTAAGTAAAATAATGTTTTAGTCTTAGCACTTAGTAACAAAATGGTAGATAAAACCGTTTTGGTACTAAATGTGGCAATAACACTTTGAGATTTACCATCTTAACTTCCACATGTAACTTTTGGAAACGAAATTTTTTAATAGTAAATTTTGGGGTGTTACATAACACTTTTTTTATCTTGATTTATCAAAATTTTAAAAGCCGGCATAAATTTTTTGGATCTTATTCTTTTATTTAACAAAAAATATTACTCCCTTATTTCATTGTTTCCTTCAATATCACATGTTATCTTCATTATTTATGTATTTTTCTTAAATCTAATAACATCATATATTTGAAACACAATAATTTGTATGTTTTGTTTACCCCTACTCTTATTATAAGTTTTTATTTTTATTTGAAAATATATTTGTGATGTTGTTAGGTTAATATAACTCTTATTCCTAGTAGTAAAAATCGAACAGAACCGGTCAGGTCACCGGCCACATTTTATGTATCAGTTCTCAGGATCTCAAAACTAGTAAAAACAAGTCAAAAAACCAGTTGGAATCTTGTCAAATTCATGTGTAGTTTAATTATTTATATATTTAATATTTTTTGAATTTAAATGTATCACTGGTCTGACCACTAAACGAGTGAACTAGTTATGATACTGCTTCAATTACTGGTCTGATTTTTAAAACTATGCTCTTATTACTCAAAACTGCTTCATAAATAGTCCTAGCTTAAGTGTGTGTGTGTGTGTGTTTTGTTCTTTTACTGGTCAATTACTTGTAATTTGTTACAACTTAATAAGTGACTACATGAGAGATTAAGTGTGTGTGTGTGTTTTGTTCTTTTAACTCCAACTATGTTTTTTTGTGGTGGAGTGGGATGCTCTTATGATTATTATTTGTACCCTAGGTTGTCTTCTATCATTGGTAGGACGTTAGAGTCCCTATGTTTTGCTTTTATGCCTTGTTATGATTATTGGTGCCCTATGGGTTATGTCTATTAGTAGTAAGACTAGATATCTAGGCATGCGCCTTAGAGTTTGTGTCCATACATCTAGGCCTTATGTGATTTTCCTTCATTGTACCTTTTGGCCTCATGCAACTTTCCATTATGCTTATGCCTTAGCCCATGTGTCCATTGCAGTGGGACAAATATCCATATATAATTGAAATGCATGCTAGGGATGCTTATAGGTTATGCCTGATTTCTCTCCATATGTATAGAATCCTTTGTTATTTTCTATTTTTCCTTGGAATAACCTAGTGGTATAACAAATTGTATAACATTTTATGCACTAGGTTGCTAGATTAAGCTTCCTTGTGTGGTTAATTATCAGCATGTATCATGTATGCTTTCTTGTCATCATAATTTATGAGTATTTCTTTATCTCATCATGCATCAGGTATCTTGTATCTTGTATCATGTACCATGAATATTTCTTCATTCCAGCATATACTACATATATTATGTTGGCATACTATCACTTGCACCATGTTGTATTTACTCAATACAATCATTCTACTGATACCACACTATTTTAATCTTGTGCAGGTTTCTGGTGTTTTTCTTATCTGGGGTTGAGAGTGTTGATTCCTTAGTTAGCTCGATAAATATTTTGGTTTAGATTATTAGGATCCCATATTTTTTTTTTCTCTTGTAGTGCTTTGTTTGATCTTTTGATTTTGTATTTATTTTCGTATAAAATTGTAGGTCTTGTATCTGACTTGATTTAGGTGACAATCACATCTAACTTTTAGGATATGAGTTTACTTTTTAACCTTACAGTTAGCATAGGTTAAGTAATTATTGTACATCTTCTATGTTGGATGCGACAATAATCATCGTCATTTTCTATTTAGTTTCCGCAAATTATATTGTAAAATAAATTTTTCTGGTTATGAAAATAGGA
Organism: Tamarix austromongolica; assembly: GCA_039764185.1. Classification (NCBI taxonomy): domain Eukaryota; kingdom Viridiplantae; phylum Streptophyta; class Magnoliopsida; order Caryophyllales; family Tamaricaceae; genus Tamarix; species Tamarix austromongolica. The sequence goes on from CM077817.1 coordinate 103,592,449, forward strand.
GTGTTACAAAAACTCTCATTAGCTAGCATATGAAGAGTCCCAAAAATATAGCAAATATGCCCCCATAGAAATATTGCATTAATGGTTCTTAAAAAATAGGAATCCCAAGAATCAATAAACAACATTCATTGGAGCTCCTTGCTCTATAAAAATTAGGAGTATCCGTAAATTAGTTGTATGAATAGAACCAATTTTTAAGAAAAAAAACTTCAAGGGGAGAAGGGATGGGAGTTGGGACGGGGGATTCACGTGGGAAAAGGGGGAATAGAAAAGGTGATGAAATAAGGACATCTAGGGGTAAGGAAAACACAAATTTATTAATATTATATATATAGTTATTAATATTGTATGTTAGTGATTCTAATTATTAATGTCATTATTAAAACTACATATTTATCATCCATTAATATTAAACATACAAATAATAATTCTATTAATATTAAATATATAGATAATTAGAATTCATATATAGATAATAACACTAAATATTAATTATTTCATTAATATTAGATATAATTTCATTAATATTAAACATACTTATAATAATTATCAATACTCTATAATAAGTATTCTGATTATTAACATAATTTAATAATAAATTATAATTAATAATAAATATTAAAGAAATATAATAATATGTGTGTTAATTGTAAAAAAAATAGTAATGATAATTTTAGTTACATGTAATATAATTTCAATTAATAATAAATATCATTATTTACAATAATAATTGATAATATCAAAGTACTAATTAATGAAAAGTGTAAATAAATCATTATTTTATATACAATACGTGGGGTATAAACTATAGCTGGAAAGATGTGGGTGTAAAATTGAGTTGTTTCCATAACACATTTTCCTATCATAAAGTGTTTATAGAACCATTTTTGGGGTTCTCCAATGTTAATGCTTTTTGAGTTGGTAAATGCATATGTGTTTGGACTAATAGAATAAGTATTTGTTACTAAAATTAAATATATGATTACATTTATTGGTGATTTTTTAATGTACATGTAGGCAGACATCATGAAAGAAGATTTTGAAGTACTAGAAAAATTCAGGGAGTTCAAAGAAAAGGTTGAGAAAAAAGTATGAAGATGAATTCAATATCAACATATTGAGAACAAGGGAGAATACACTTCAAAGGGGTTTACTCAATTCTTACAAAATTGTTGAATATGAAGAAAAATGAAGTTTCCTAACACTCCACTACAAAATGAAGTCACGGAAATAAAGAAGGGAAAGAACAAGCTCCTAGTACAGAAACGCAGACATATGTTACATGCCAAAAATGCGTGCCCATACTTTTGGTCAAAATACACGAAAGTAGTTGTTCACGCCATTAATAGGGTACCTCAAGCAAGGCTTGGGGTTATCTCACCGTATGAGAAGCTCTATGGAACAAAACCATCAGTGAGTTATTTTGAGTATTTGGTTGTGTATGTTATTTGTTTGCCCTAGCGAGGAACACACCGGATTTGATAAGAAGGTTGTTTGATGCATATTTGTGGGATATGAGCTGTTAATAAAAAGGGGATGATGCTTTAACTCAATCAAATGATGTTGTTATGTTTCAAGACATTTGGAATTTAATGATGCATTATCGTGGTGGTCTTCACAATCAGTATTGTTTCTAGAAATAAAGAAGTGAGTGCAAAAGCATATGGTAATGCAATCAAAACCAAAGATATAACATAGGAAGAATTGGTTGATGTTGAATCAACACTTGTTTAGATTTAAAAAGAAAAAAGTTTTGTTGATAAAGGGAAGGTCCGTCATAAAAAATGAGTACAAGCCATTACTCCAAAAGAAAATAAACCATGTCGGATGGAAGAAATAGAAACAAAAGAAGTTCATCAACCACAACCAACGAGATATGCCAAAATGTGCAACCCTAATCCTAAATATGCAAATGCACCAATGGTAGAAGATAATGGTGTAATAGAGCCATAAACCTATGAAGAAGCTATATAATCAAAAGAATGTAGTGATACCATAGAAGAAGAGATAAATGCACTAAAGAAAAATTAAACATGGGAATTAACGACACGACCTGCCAAAGTATAATGTATTCATGCAAATGATAGTCATCATTCGGCGACTAAATATCTGTTTACTCTAAGATCAAGAGTTATATCTTGGTGCATTAAGTGATAACCCATAATATCTTCATCAAGTATAGACAATGAGTATAGAGCGGCAACTATGGCAGTGCAAGAGTGTAAGCGAGTAGTGAAGCTTTTACAAGATCCACACCAACGGTGAATTATGTAGTAAAGTTATATTGTGATAATCAATTAGAAATCCAACTAACAGAAAATCTAGTGTTTCATGTATAGACAAAGCATGTGGAGATGCATTATCATTTCATCTAAGAAAAGGTAAGGCAGTGTGACATTAAGATGAAACACATAAGAACTAAAGACTAAGTTACATATATTTTTATAGAAGGACTTAGAGGGCATATATATAAAGAATTAGCGCCCCCCCCCCCACTTATTTATTTATTTATTATCTTTCTTGTACTAATTTTAATCTTATATAATTATCTTATCTCAATTTTCTTCCACAGAAGTAAGTGTATGATATAAGCTAGTAGATGGTTGTACAGCTCTACCTATTGAAACCTCACTTTACACCAAGGAGGATCTTGAAGATAATTGGATGAGTTTTAAAACGAATATTAGAGGGCAGCCAATTCCATAAAGAAGTCGATAAAAATTTCATCAGCAGGTGCTTCCTTAGGGAGTGGTTGATGCCTAAAGTTGTCACTCCCGTACAATCCCATAGCGCATTGATAACAGATTCCAAAGGATGGCCACGTACTCCAGACTCCAACATAGATGAGATGTCTTTCCTCCGACGATGTTCAATGATAAGCAAAATTTAATGAAAATCCGGCCAAAGACATGTTTTAATTATCCGCATGACCTTTAATTAATCTCCATATTCAGTAGGCAAGTCCCCACAGAAAACCGTCCTATATATGCGTGTTACCGGTTCGTGCCTAGCTACACCAAGTTATATCAGACCACACAAGCATTCGAGACGCATTAATTCAACCAAAAAAAATAAAATAAAATTTGTTGATCGATTAATTCATGTTGAGTTGCGTGTTGATTCAAGAATTGGGGTTTATGCAGAATTGAAGAGTATCAGAGGTCTAACGCTATAGTTTGGTACACGCTTTTGTTATAACTTCTTGTTATATATCAAATAAGATCAAATCAAAAGACAAGAAAAGATATGGGCAATTAGGAGCGCACAATACAAGTTTATTTTTTAAGACCGGATGATATTTGGTTTAATAGTAGATCCCAACTCGTGGTATTAAAGATTCAAGATTTGAATTATCATTTTTTCTCTCTAATAATTTTATCGTATTGTCATTTATATAATAATTTATATTTATATTTATGGGTTCTCTATAAAAAAAAATATCTATTTTCCAAAGTAGAGAGACCAGACAGTGATCTTACATACAAACGGTTGGATTAAATAGCTATAGCCAGGAGTCATTAGAGGCGGCTAGGACTTTTTCTCAAATAGCAATACCAAATTCATCCACAAAATCAGATGACCTTTTTTTTTCGACTTTTCTAAGAGAAGGAGGATTCCCCAAACATTAACAACCAAAATTTATCTATCGCAACGAGATATACTTATCATGAAATTGAACCGCACCACACATCAGCATCACACCCAACAAAACTCAGAAAAGTACTCCTCCCCCCCCCCCCCTCCATCCCTTATCATTGAACCGAATTCTACACATTTTTTGTCTTGAAAAAGTAAGACTCCTGACACTAATGTGGATAGTGGAACTGCCTTGGTTGGCTGCAGAAACGTTTCCATTTTATGCTAAGCAAAAGCAAGGTGGCGATGTGTGCATAGATAGCCAAACTGGTTAGCTCATCATCCAAAGAAAGTACAACGGCGGGATCTGCATGAATAGAAGTGAGTTGATAATAAGGGTGAAAAGATTTCGTTGTGCCAGTGAGAAAAGGGGTGTGTGTGTGTTCCTCCTTGTACTTATTGCTTCTTCTGTTTGTTTGATGGGTGCACTGCGTACCTATTATGTTATGAGTGAGGTTTTATTAGTACTGATAGTGATAGGTGCCCGCTACCTACTTTGTCTTCAAGTATAAGGCATTTTCTTGCTTGCCTCTCGTACGTATATAATATATATACTTCCCTCAATAATATCCTTCCTGCTCTCCCTGTAATTTTTTTTTTCTCTTTGGTCTCCACGTAGGGTCTGGTTCAGTAGCTAGTTAGTGGTAGATATATAGCTAGCTAGCTAGCTACATAAGAAGAAATCGGAAATGATCGGTGCGTCATTTTCATTTAAGATTTTAATTGTTTCAAGGAAGATTTTTTACGAGGTGCTATGATTGTTAAAATAAATATTTTTCCAAGGCGCTATAACCATCAAAATAAATTTCTGCTCTCAGGTAACAAAGGATGGAATACATAATGATACCTGAGTTCCATTCGGCTGGATAGCTATAGACATCGTATCAAATAGTTTTTAGCCTTATTGGCCAAAGTCCCAAAACATCAGAGACCCAAATGTGAGTTGTTCCTCGAAATTCAATTATATCTTCTTCTTCTTCTTTCCCTTACAATAGCTGGCACTAAGCTATTTAGGATTGCTAAAGTAGGATGATGGGTAATGAATTTAGATGAATTAAGGGGGCATTTGTTAAGGTTGAAATCATATATATATATATATATTGGTGTTTTATCTCTTGTATGATGTATTTCCAATGGATCGAGTAACATACTTTTAGATGAATATATATTTTAGATATTTGTTCAGAGTAGAATAATCTTGTATTGAAAAATAAAATATCTTCCATCACTAATATATTATACAAAAAATATAAAATAAAATACAATTTTTTTCCTTGCTCCATATAAAACTATATACGTTTATTGACCTCCTAAATAAGTTAAAGATTGATACCATGAAAATGAGTTAGTAAAAAATAATATAGAAAAGAAGGATCACAAAATACATACGTCAATTATTGACTTATTGACAAAGACAAAGCAATAAACCCTTGAGATTTGCTAGTAATTTGTTGTAGGATGCATCGTTGTTTGGTTTCTTTTCTTCCTATCAGTGCCCGCAAAAATGTTTTGACAATGTAGATTGTAAAAATGCCGCACGACAATTTAGATTAAGGTGTAGTTTAATAATGTTATTGATGTTGGATATATCTGAGGTATCTAATCATACTAATATTCATACTTTAGATATCTGAATCACAATAGAGTATAATATACTATATCATATAAGAGAATACACCAAAAATATAGCATAATATGCTCTAATACATATTAAAATAGTACAAGATTTTTCTATGTATTCAAATATTGTATAGTTTTTTAAAAAAAAAATACAGTACAACATACTCAAAATATAACACAACACATTGAAAAAATTAAATATTATACAAGTTCGGATAATGTGTTAAAAAAATTGGACCGGATATTGTCTCATTTACAATTGGATTCTATTTTTGAATTTTCAAATAATTTTTTGGATCATAAAATTTTTACACAACCTTAATATATAGTGTATATTATTATCCGATTCGTGTTGATTATTAAGGGATATTTTTTTTTTCATGTTCTATATTATAATGTTTTTTATGTGTGGAATTTGCATGATGGTTATGTTTTATCTATGAATGCTTCAATTCAATCTAGATGGACTAAGAAACTCAAAACTGCGTACCGTGATTTCAATTAGTCTAAAGTAGCAGTGAAAACGCCCGTACGACTAAAATTAATATCTAAGTACAAACCTCACCAATTGTTTGGCCGTGGTGTCGGTGTTTGTGTATGTGTGTTGTGCGAGAGATTACTAGATGTGAAAGGTTCGTACGAAGTCATGCGATGTTATTGCTATTCAACATCACAATAAATTGAAATCATATTTCGTAATCGGAAGAAATTATGGAAATTAAAACATGTATCTGTCATGATTTTCTCAAACTTACAATCTTTTCTAACGTGCCCACTTATGTGTCTTCAATTAAATAATAATAATAATAATAATGAAGGAATCTCCCCTAGTTCATCTGATCCAACCCCAATTGTTATACATCGTTGGGCACTCGAGATCGATTCCTACCCGATGCACCGGGTTCCCCCCGGTTCCCAAAGTCCCCCGGTGTACCTCAAAAAAAAAAAGAAAAAGAAAAAAGTAAACCTTGACAATCCATTGGCATAGATATGGCGAGCGCTAGCAACCTATTAAGAAGTATAGGTCAGCTAGCTGTCTTAATTGCTACATTCGTGTATCAATGAATTTATACAACCCATTAATCCACTTGTGGGATAAGACTAGATTGATCTTGTCGTTGGAAAAGCAAGCATGTGAGTGCTAAGGGCAAAATCCATCATGAAAACTAGGTGTGTGCAGGGGACAAAAAGAAGGGATAATGTAGGCTCTTATTCATCTAAGTAAACGACATTAAAAACGAAAAAAGATGTATGGGAAGCTTAGCTGAGCTATATCCGTCTTTTGCTTTTAAGGTCGCCGCCAAATACCAATTCATACATCCAATGACCATACATAGTGTGATACAAAAACTACCGAGCTAGGATACGGTGGGAAGAAAGAAGAGAAGATTGCATATCCGAAATACCAGATATTCGGCCCCTTGATACAACTACTAGCTACCCTGAGTTAGGCTAGGTCTTGTGACCACTGACCATTACATGACTGACTCTTGTGACCATCCAACGATCAACACCAATCGGTTACCAATTTTAATGCATTAATTACGGGCCTTCATATCATGAAGAACGAACAAATGCTAGCTCCCAGGTCCACTGACAACAGAGAACTTAAAAACTGTTGGTTTTGGGACCAAAAAAACCAAACACAAGGCCTTTTGTGTACGCACCGCTGTTCTGATAGAAAAATCTCTGGCTACTAAGCAGTACCAGATGATGAGTGCTGACTTTTGCAGCACTCGCAAAGTTCTACAAGTACGAAGAGAGACTCCCTTTAATGTGTGAGGGTTCCCTTCGCTCGCCTCCCCTCCTCAAGTTCAACCTCAAGATCAAAGCGTGATAACATAACTTAGGACCACATCTTATTATTTTATATTTTTTGTAAAATGGATCATCTGATAAAAATCTGATGGCACACATTATATGGCTTCCAGCTGTATAATTATGGGACCGCATTTCATTGATCAAGGGCACTAGATAAAAGATTGCTGTTGAAGAAGAAGATCATTCGATCCAAATCTGAATGCTACCATCTCTCCATTTTTATGAAGGCTAACTTGTCAGTTAGTTCGTTTATAGGGTACAGTATCCAGTAAGTATATAGGACTGGGGAGAGCGATCAGCAAGAGGGAAAAAGTTCGGTTTGGGCGGGAGGGGGGAGCCTTAACTAGTTAAAAAGAAAAAGGACCACACTGAGAACCTTGTTGTCTCAATTTTTATATAGGGTGGTCCTCTTTTTTTCAGTGTGTGCGTAGTATATGTCTGATTATGATTTCACAGTATCATTTAAGTAACATGAGGTAAGTGTTGCCCGGAAAACCGACCGCCCTCATTGCCACTTTTTAAGATCTCTTGAAAGACATGAACTTCACTTCTTTTAATTTGCTCCTATCAGGTTTATTTTCTTAAGGTATGTTTATACTGAATAGTGATGAAATGCATGTTCAATGGTGCACGCCTTGTACCAACGATTACAATAATATAAATGGGAAGGTGGGTGGGTTATGGTCCTCTACGTAGTAGGGATGTCCATTTTCCTCTACCTTTTTTTTTTTATTCATTTGCTTTATCAGAGGAATCAAAAATATTTTTGGTGCCACATAGTTTGGAGTTTGGGACAATTGTTATTACACTAATTATGCTATATTATCATTCATTCATAAGCCAAGGATTTTTATTAAATTTTACAGAACACTTGTTTTTTTTTTTTCAAACATGTTTGAAATTAGACATCAGACTTTATGCCGATCATGTTTCCTTATGCAGATTTAATTATGGTTATCAGACTATGATATCATGTGAATGTTTTAAATTCGGTGTTGTTTTCTTAAACCAATCAATTGCGCATAAGCATTTGATTAGTTCATAGCGAAATAAGGGAAAGCTTGATTGAGGATTCTACTTATGGCTATCCTATATTATCCACAGGTACATAGATGATTCCCCACAAAAGCTAGCGTGCTATTGTTTGTTTGTACAGGAAAATAATCGATATGCAATTATAGAAGTCAGATGATACCCATTTATGTAGACTGACTGAATGATTGATTGATGGGTGGATGTCAACCCCCACCATAGGTCCATAACTGTGTGTATGAAATCATTTCCCAGCACATGTTCTCATGTTCTTTCATGTGGGGTTGGGTCATCTCGAGACAAATAATGGTACGTAGGTAGCCATCCAAAGTCAATGAAGCCCAGTAAAGGTGTTTTTGTCTGTGTCTACTCAAAAGGCCCATCACACTGCATCCATGGCGATTTTGGGCCGGGTCACGGATTACAGTCTACAGTCATACAGATTTTGCAAAGAGATATTCTATAAATCAAAATGAATGGTTGCAACAATTTGATAAGATTGCAAAATCTACATTTTTTTTGATTTTTCAACATTTCGGTTCACTCTTCTAAGAGGAGCTTCTGTTGTTTCTACTTTCTATACACTTTCAACTCACTAACCATGGAGCCAAAAACATACATAAACATTTCTCATAATAAACAGCATAACACAGCATGCTTCCTCGGTAGTATTGTGATAGACAGCCTATACTATTTGCATGCTGGCCAAAATTGTCGCCCTGCTTCTAATTTCACTGTTAGACCACTAAAACATGAAGAGTGTGTGCTAGACAAAATGCTCAGTCGGGTACTCGTTCTCGAGTCCATTGTAATCGTAATATAGCCTCTCTCCTTTCCGGATATCCCTATTGGCGACCAACAAAACGCGACACTCGCCATCGACATCATACCTTACACATTTCAGATTCTGCTTCCTCCTCCCTTCCCTGTTTCAATGAATAAATCATCTTATTAGTTCACAGCATTGATAAAAAATATTCGATCCCACTTCACATCTCAAGAGGTGGTCGCATTCGTATACCCCAGGAAACACAAACCAAGTTACTACTACTATTAGTAGAGCATGACGGGAAAGCTTACGGTGTGTGATTGTTAATGCCATTGATGAATCGAGCAATGTTACTACGTTTATCAGGACAGATAACAAGACTGTTTGAAGGATTGCTAGCTGAAAGCAAGGTCATCATGCTATCACCGTTGTAATTATCTTCACGGTTCTTTAAATAATCGACATCTCCTACGTATTCGGTTATAATCGTCAAGTCCTTAATGAGTCTATCTGCCTGTACCGTGAAACTGTAGAATAAGAAAGACAAGTGTGAGACAATAGATTTTGCGCTTGATACATATACATACACACATACACAATAACTCGTCATGTGAATGGCTCACCCTTCTTTAGGATCAAAGACAACAAGAAGTGGTGGCCATTCCCCTCTTTGCATCATTTTCTTGCACAGATTTAAGGTTTCTGCATCGTCTTTTGGAAGAACCTTGACAATCAATGAAAGGTAATGTCACTTCACAATCCAATACAATATAGAAGCAAAGAAAATTAATATGACACACCAAGTCCAACTAAATATTTTTCTCCAATTGAAACTATCTAAACTTTAACGGTCAAACTTATATCATCTGGGATATTTCTAAATCTAACAGAGTTCTGGGTAAAGCGCCAATCATGTATTAAGGCCTCCGTCAACAAATACACCAATAATGTCAGGTTTTCTCATTCAAACGATTAAAAACCAGCAATCAAGTCATACGCAATTAACCCTAGCAGATAACATGCGGGGTTATTTTACAGCGCCTGCATTCTACCTAATCCTCCCCCCCGGGTTGAAGCTATTAGCCTTTGACAGTCCAAATCAATCTCCAACATTATTCTAGATCCAAACAATTCAAACCGAAGCAGCAATCGAATAACCACCAATTAATGTCAGTTTTTCCCACTGACACTAATAAACCAACATTGCTCAAGTTAAAAAACCCATTTAACCCTAGTTATTGAAGCAGATAATATGCATAGTGAACCCCAGTACCTGCATTCCGCCCTTCTCAAGAACAGCACGATTAGCTGATCTAGAAGCCATTCCAGGCACATATGTAAGCTCGTTACTGAATTCTGTCCCTGTAGTCATTAATGCCGTAGCTAATGATGCCATTTGTTGTAGCCTTGTTTCAGGTTCATCACTTGGATTAAAAGGTAAGAGCTTCCTCTTCTTCTTCTTCAACAAAGCCAAACTGGTTGATCGCCTTCTCTTTTTCTTATGATCTAATAGTAGCCAGTAAATCAGATGAGTATCGATTGGTTTTGTACCAGGTTATTGTTATTATAATTATTATTTAAACTCAGATAATAAACTGTTAGGAAATAAAGTATAATGAATATTTTAGCTTCTTACCTGGACTTAGCCCCTCGTTTACCTCAAATGATTTTTGAATCTTAAAAAAATCAACGATTTTTGTTTGTATTAAAGGAAATCCTGCATTTAAAAAAATAATAATAGGGGGGATCAACCAAACGCGGAAACTTTATCAACTATGGCAAATAAGGTAATTAATGAGGGAAGATGAGGAGGGGGGAGTGGCGGCGAACCAGAACGAAAACCCTAAGTGGCCGGATATATCAAATTCGACCAAACAAACTAAGGAAAGAGTGAAATGAAAGAGAAGAGAAAACCTACTTTTGGGCATCTTCTGATTCTCGCACTGAGGGCAAAACCAAGATCCAGCAGGCACAGCGGGGAGGATAGGTCTAAGGCAATAGAGATGAAATCCTTTATCGCACTTATCACAGAGCAACAATTTTGCCGCATCTTCGCCGGACCCGCACCCTTGGCAGCTAATGTCCTCGCAATCGGATTCGTAGTCTAGAACGATGACTGGTTTTGGAGCTTGAGTCCTCCTACGTCTCATGGTCGTCGGCAATGCCATTCTGAGGGGACGAATGGAGATGAAAGAATGAGGCAGTGAGCCGAAAGAGGAAGGCGATAGTTGTTTCGTGGCGGGTGCTACTGTGTTCAGCCGGCGATGACGAAGCCTATTGACAGAAGGTGAATGAAATAAAGAGAGGGAAATATGGCGCGAAAATTATGGTTTCGCGGTGAACTGGGGGCAAATCACGAATTTGTCCGCGCGCGAGGTTTGTCGGGTAAATTTTGAGATTAGAACAGGCGTTTTGTTCAAAAGACAAAAGGTCGTCGAACGTGGCCCAATTTCAATTTCCATGCAACTGGTTGCCGTCCGCTCAGAATGGAAACCAATTCGGAGCCCGCCGCCAGCCCACTTTACCTCGCGTTTCTACTTTTTGTTGGGTTACCTTATTATGAACCCAATGAGTCCGTTGATTTTCAAGTGGTTGATTAAAGGGAAACTTGTGTGGCTTTGAAATACTTGTTTACGAATCCTGATTCCTAGTGCTAATTTGGCAACAGGAAACTTAGAAATCGGTCATGAATAAGGATATAAATGAGATGAGTAAGCTTGATATTTGGCTCGGTTCGTTAAAAAATTTCGTTTGACTTGTTTGTTTAATTAAATAAGTCGAGTCCAAAAAAGTAAGGCTTGACTCATTTCATGGCTTTATTTCGTGAGCTCGGTTTAACTAATTTTTCTATTTAAAAGCGCTTAGCCTAAAGCTTATTTTAGTCTCATTTAGTTAAATGAGCATAATCTAAACTCAGGAGTGTTTGGCTTGGCTCGTTTAAAATCTTATTCATGACCGAAACAAAAAATAGAAATAGAGGGAAGATAAAAGGCTCATCTAGTAAAGTTGTGTCGGGGTAATTTGAAAGCAATTTAAGCCTAATTTGAGGTACAATCAATGTAGTTTATCACTCCCCAAAGCTGACACATTGTGTCCTAGAAGAGGTGTGATCCTCTTACTAAAGATAGTAGAGAGACTTGCATAGTGAAACTACTCAAAATTATATTTTACAGGAAATAATTGTAATACCCCGTATTTTTTTAAAATCCAGATTTATTAAGTTTAATGATTTTATTAGCGTAATTGGATGTAAATAATTAATTATTTTAATTTCGATTTGTTTTACGGATTTATCGATGATTTCGAATTCATAATTGAGTGTAATTAATCATTGTCGTTGCGAATCATTCTAGACAAATTCGTTCACGACAGTGATTTTATTATATTCTTATGATTTCGATCTTCGGTTAAAATATACTTTCCCGTTCTTTCCCGTATTTTGGTTTTTAATATTTTTAATTCGTTTTCGATTATATCTTCGTCATGTGATTACCGCTTTGTTTTGAAGTTATATTTCGTTAACGAAATATATTATTTAAATTATAGAATTTCTATTTAAATAGTTAAATTTATTTTAATAATTTTATCCGTAGAAAATATTTCCGACTTTAAATTTATTCGTTTTCGGTAATCGTTAATAATTTTTGGGAAGTTTTAAATTAAAAAGATTTTGGAGTTTATTTATGAATTTCCTTATGGAATTAATTTTCGTTTGTTTTATGCTTTTTGGTTTGTAGAAAACCGATTTCGGAAATTATTTAAATTAATCTCGATTTATTAGAATTTGACTTAAATATTTAATTATATGTTTTAAATATTATTTTGGGGTCTTCTAATGTATTTCCGTAAATAATATAAATTTTTACGTCCGTTGTTAAATCTTTCCGAAAATATTTTCGAAATTCTTTATATAGCCTTTTTACTAATTTTAAGCCTTCGGATCCGTTCGAAATAAATTTTTGATTTAATAAATTTTAGATAAAATCTTCCAATATTAATTTTTAAGCTTTTAATATTAATGATACTTGCTTTTGTAAAAAATAAAAAAAAAAAAAAAAAAAAAAGGAAAAAAAAAAAACCCGGTCGACCACACCCCGAGCCCCCTCTTCTTTTTCTTTCTCTCTACCCTTTCCCGGCTCCCTTCTCCCCGACCCCTGCCCTCTGCGCAGCCCCAAACCCCAACCAGCCGCCACCTCTACCCAGCTCCTCCCCGCTCCGGCCAACTTCGCCGGCAACCGTCGACCACCGCCACAACAGCTACTAGCAGCAGCCGCAGCAGCAGCGGGCGACAGCAGCCGCGCAGGAGCAGCCGCGCACAGCAGCAGCAGTGACGCAAGCTACGCCGCCACCGTCCGGCCACGGCAGGCCACGCTGACCACCGGCGAGCACTGTTTGGCCTCCGACGAAGCTTCCCCGGCCTTCCTTTGCCCCGATCCGTCGGTTTTTCGTTTGGTATAATTTCCGAAAACCCTAATATATATATTTGATTAATTGAGTATGGATTAGCTTATGAAAAGCTAAATTGGTTGTTTGATTGTGTATATATGTGCTGTAAGATTGATTTAGATACATTAATTTTGTGGTTGTGTTGGAATTTTGGAAAAATTGGATTTTTAGCCGGGTTATGCCCAAATTTTTTCGGATCCGCCCGTTTTTGCGATTTCGGACAAATTGATTATATAATATGTTTTTAAATGTATCTAATTTCATGTCGGAACCGTCAATTTGAGAAATTTATGCATAATTTATCGGAATTCGATTCCTAGGTCAAAATTCTTGTGTAATGAAATTGGGTTGCGTAATTGAGCCGTTCCGCTCAATTGATTTTATAATATCGTTTAAAATGTATTTAATTTTATATTGGAAGTGTTGATTTGTAAAAATTATGCGTAATTTATCGGAATTGGATTTTTAGGTCAAAACTCCCGCGGGTTTAAATTGAATTATGTAATCGGGTTATTTTATTCAATTGACTATATAAATTACATTATGATATGTTTAATTACATTTTCGAACCGTCAATTGATATGTTTGGCAAGAATTGATCGGATTTGCGTTCCGGGCTCAAAAACCCTAATTGTGCTAAATTGAATATTTCTATTATCGGTTTTGATCAATTGATTATTTGATATGTTATAAAATGTGTTTAATTGCATTTCTAAACATTCAATTTGATCAAACTTATAGAATTTTACCGAATCGTATTTTCGGGCCCAAAACCCTAGATTTTAAGTGAGATTATGAAATTGGTTATTTGTATAGTTGTTTCGCTAAAATTAAATTTATAAAAGTAGTGGAAATGTCCCAAGTGCTATTGTATTAATCCGTTTTGATTTAGTTTAAACCTTAAATCTTAATAAAGCTATGCTTTTAAGTTCTAAGTTTTGGACACGTTTTCTAAGAAAGATCATTTGTGTCGTTTGTGTTTATTTAACTAGAATATATGGATTATTGATTGATAGGATAGTTCCTAATTTAGTTTTCGATTTCTATCGGGTCTAGGAAAGCTTTCTCGTGGACCCACGAACTAGGGATCCCTCTCCCTCTCATTTCGCTTAGCTAGCTTCGGACCCAGGTAAGTCTCTACTTACCTCTACTTGTGGTTGTTTAGTAAGGACGAGGCTAAGGCCATCTGTGTGTATTGTATGTTTTACCTGCCTTGTATGCCTTATGCGGTTGTGTGTTTTAGTCTGTATATTATCTGTGTATTCCTGTAGCGCATCTTGGAACCAAGGTACGTTCCCGTACTCTTGTTTATATGTACTAGTATGGTATGGTGCAAGGATGGTGTGGTGTGATGTGACATGCATGCTAGAATGTTTTGATGAGGAGTTGTGGAGTGGGGGCTTTGAGGATAAAATAAGGGCACATAGGGACCGACTAGGGTTTGGGATGGAAACCCTAATTTGAGGAGGTGGAAAGGAAAAGGAAAATAATCAGAATTTATGAGGAAGAGTGAAGTATGTGGGGGAGTTGAGTTGAGGGTTATGATTTGGGTTTCCGATGCGAGAAGTATGTTAAATACAAAGGGTGTTGGTGGCTTAATATAAGCGTAGGAGACAGCTCGGTGACCTAAACCGAGTGAGGATATAGATAAGATTGGATGTGTGACCTGTGTCCTATGTGTTGTGGATGCCTTATATGAATGCTGTGTTGTACTCTAAATGTCGTTATCTTACTTGTTTCGTGGGTAATGTGGCTTGGAAACAAGACGTGTACTTATGTTTTTATTCACATGTGATAGTACGAGTATGTCGTCAGTTTTGATGTGATGTGTTGAGAACTCTGGCCATGCATGCCAAAGATATGTCCTCGAATAAGATACATTAAGACACTAACGACTTACAGTGAAAGATGTTGAGCCGAACCCAGACCGGTCCACCGGCTATAATAGTGGCAGGGTATATTACCCTCGCGACCGTTCCACCGGCTATAATAGTGGCAGGGCATGTGCCCTCGCGACCGTTCCACCGGCTATAATAGTGGGGGATTTCGTGCTCAACAAACCAAACGTAAAAGTGATAAGACTTGGAAAGATACTAATATTTACAGTGGAATACCTTGTGAGTCGGGGCCAGACCGGTCCACCGGCAAATAATAGTGGCAGGGTATATTACCCTCGCGACCGTTCCACCGGCTATAATAGTGGCAGGGCATGGCCCTCGCGACCGTTCCACCGGCTATAATAGTGGGGTTCCCGCACTCACATGAATTGATAAAGACTATGATGTGAATCGACTATATTTACCAGAGATCTAAAGAACGAGTCTACTCGATCGGGGCTGAGCATGTCCCTAAGTAATGCTCGGGGCTGGACATGTCCCTAAGTAATGTCCGGGGCTGAGCATGTCCCTAAGTAATGCTCGGGGCTGGACATGTCCCTAAGTAATGTCCGCGAGGCTAAATGCCTAATTGGTTTGGTTCGGCATTTCCCATAAATGCCCGTGTGATAAATGCCTGATTCGGCTTGGTTTGGTTTGGCGTTGTCCAAAAATGTCTGGTTGGTTGGTTTAACATTATCCATAAATGCTTGGTTGGTTTATCTGAATCTTTTATCGGTTTAAGATATTACATATATTTCGCATGTTATTATATGTGTATGGTAGGACTTGTGATGTGGGTTTGAGTAGGCATACTATTGTATCAACGTAATGCAATATGATTCAATATGCACTTGATGATATCTCTCCTATAAGGTAGGGTAGTGAGACTTACTCAGTATTGGACCCGTACTGATACTACACTGGTTGAATGGGTCCTGTGATGATCCACCGATGGTGGGGAGCAGACCTCTTATGCAGGTTATGATCGGATACTGTTTTGGGGTGGAAGGCTTGACCTGAGTGAGTAGGCGATCCGGATATTTATCCTTCGGGATTTATTTGGTTTAATTGTATTCACCTTTGGAAGTTGCAAGTATTGTTTTCAGATTTCTAAGGGTTTTGTAATTGACTTTAAATTTCTCGTATTCTGATAAGTGTTTACTATTCATATTTAAATGTTTGACAGGTTTTAGCCTTGCATCTAACATGAGATAGATGGTTGACATTTATCTTGTGTTAGATGTGGCGGTAACATTTCCCAAATTCGCTCCTAGCTTCCGCTTTAATCTTTCAAATTTTTTTTTCAGGAGTGAAATTTGGGGGTGTTACAATAATGCAACAGCTTATGAGAAGAAAGGGAAAATAATGTTAGAAGAGAGGAGTTATACATGTGGTTGGGGATGATGTTGTTGAGAACCCTTATATATTGCTTGGAGGAGGAGCCTTGAGTGTAAATAAAAGATTGCAAATAAGGATCAGATGTTATATGAACTAAATCATAACTAATTAAGAAATTAAGTGTCAATAGATAGGAAATTAAGAGGTGGTTAAATCAATATTAATCCAAACTGATAGGGGTTAACAGCCTGTGATTGCTGGCTTCATTGCCTACGTGTTATAGGAACTAAATTAGAACTAAATAAAATATTACAAACAAAGGATCCGAGTGAAAATGAATCAAGGTATTAGTCTGAAGTGGGAAAGGTGGGTGGTGCGCACACTCCCATGTAGGTTAGGCCAAACATATACAAACTACAAAGCATCTGTGTTAGATAGTTACTTTAAATTAAGGGTGTTCAAATGGCTTAACTCAATCCATAATATCTTACCCATACAACCCATGGTCCAACCTACGACTTATTGGAATAAATAATTAATAATTTTTAATCCAACCCAGCGTAACTTATATAAGTTGACTATGGATTGTCATAGATTAATATATATATTAGTCAATTGGATAGCATTGCCTCTAACACCACCCCTTCCACCACAGCCACCACCACATACTACACTACTACCATTGTCTATGTCATTACTCTTTTTTCCTTTCTCTTTGTTTTACTTTTCTTTTATCCACTGTCGCTGCCGCCACTGCCACCTATCATCCCTTTTTTTTCTCTCACTCTCTCCACAACTTTTTTCTTATACTAATAAATACAAAAATATTTTCTTCATTTTCTTTCTTATTTATCTTTATGTTATGCTTGTCATGTATTCTCTGTAATGTCATAGGCCTTATGTTTATCTATTAGTTTGTTGATACTTTGTTGGTAGTTAGTTATGATTCATATTTTATATATGAAGGCATGCATAGGATTGAATGGGAAGTGATTAAAAAGTTATGTATGTTAATAATATTATAGATAATTATTGCTCAACTATTTTTCCTCTCTTCCACAGTTTTCTTCTTCTTCCTTTGTATCATTTATAGTTTTGTAAATATTCTTGAAACTTATTTTGGTATCAAAGCTTCATGAGATCCAATCCCATAGGTGATTGAAAAATGAAAGGTAGTGAAATAGATTCATCTAAACCTATTGGTAGTGGTCGAAGCAAATAGAGGTATCAACCTCCACTACTAGAGAAGAAATTCTAAAGATGATAGCAACACCTCTTAATCAATTAACGTACAAACTACAAGATGACAATTATATGTAGTGGAAATTCCAAGTTGAATATGCAATCTCTAGCACACAAGAAGTGTTAGAGCAGTACTTAATTGTAGATGATGGTAAGTATGTTATTAACCATGTGTATGTTGCTTGTTCTCGTCAAGATAAGATGCTAGAATCAAGGTTGTTGTCCTTCATATCCTCTACCTATATACCCCAGCTTATTGGGTGCAAGAATTCATATAAAATAAGGACAAATATAGCCCATCAATTTGTATCACAATCTACTACTAAAGTTATATATTATGAAAGACAACTAGAAGGGTTAAAGAAAGAGGGATTGTCCATGAAGGGCTATTTTGCTATGATCAAATCATTAGTAGATATTCTTGGCAAAGGAGGCCATAAAATTACCAAATCGGATCATATATTAGCCATTCTAAGTGAATTAAATGATGAGTATGAATCTATAAATGTAGTGATTGCACCAAGAGAACATCTGCAATTACTACAAACTATAGGAAACCTCTTGTTGGCATATAAGGGGAGAATTAATTAGAGGGTTACATCTCATATGACTGAAAATATTGCTCATTTAAAGAATTTTAACAATTCTAATAACCCTAATAATCAAGGAAATTGGAGTTCTAGTGGGAGAGGCAATTTTGGACAGAATTTATAGGATTACAGAGGTGGATTTCAAGGTAACAAAGGCAGAGGAAAGAATAATAGACCCTAGTGTCAACTATGGGAAGATCGAACATATTTTCTAGAAGTGTTACTACAGGTTTGATCAGACATATTTACGCACACTGTTCCTATTCTACCTCTTCCAAAACCTAAAAAAAATCACCTAATAAATCATAATAAAGAACCATTAGGATTAGACAATATACTTGATGAAATTTTAAGGAAATGGAAGGGGGAAAGAAGGGAGAAAAACAAAAAAAAAAACACAAGGACATCTTGCACAACCAATAAGAGGAGGGATGGAAAGTTGTGTCGAGCAAAGGGGTGGTGGCCAACGACACAAGCTGCTGTTGTTATGGGGCGATCAACGGCCAAAGGAGAAAAAGGGTCGGGGAAGTAAAGGGGGGCTAAGGTAAAGGAGGGTGGTGGTGTAGTGTGGTTGGAGATGCCAAAGAGGATGGAGTTGAGCTTCAATTGAAGATGCCGAAGGGGTGTTGGGATTCAGTGGAAGCCTCTGAAGGGAGGGAGGTAGGTGTGGGTTGTTGCACAACCAAGGGAGAAAAAGAAGGGAGGAAGGTTGTAGTGCAAAAAACCGTGGGTGGAGGGGGTGCATTGGTTCTTGGTTCTGCAACCAAGGAAGGAAGAAAAAGGGAAGGGATGTGGTGTGTTTGGCCAAATGTGGAGGTTGTGTTGTAGTAGATTTGACCGATGGTTATAGGGGGGGTTTGGTACAGGTTAATGCAGGTGGTGGAGGTGCCTCATTTGGGCTCGTCGATGGGGTTTGTGAGGTTGTTTTCATGATGAAAAAGGAGGAGGTGAAGGAGGAAGAGGGTTGTGCTATTGCTACATAAGACAAAAGGGGGAGAATAGAGGTGGTCAGGAATTTATTTTTGGTCATTTTAGTCATTTATATATATATGCACATGCAGGTGCAGAGAGGAGAGAGGTGCAGTGGCTGAAGAAAAATTTTCTAGCTCCAACCTATGTCTGTAGGAGTTGGGAGTTGATGGGATTAGGGGATTGTAACACCCCGTATTTTTAAAATCCAGATTTATTAAGTTTAATGATTTTATTAGCGTAATTTGATGTAAACAATTAATCATTTTAATTTTGATTCGTTTTATGAATTTATCGATGATTTTGAATTCATATTTGAATGTAATTAATCGTTGTCGTTGCGAACCATTCTAGATAAATTCGTTCACGGCAATGATTTTATTATATTCTTATGAATTCAATTTTCGGTTAAAAATATATATTCTTGTTCTTTCTCGTATTTTTATTTTTAATATTTTAGATTTGTTTTCGATTATAACTTTGTCATGTAACTACAACGTTATTTTTAAGTTATATTTTGTTGACGAAATATATTATTTAAATTATAGAATTTCTGTTTAAATAGTTAAAGTTATTTTAATGATTTTACCTGTAAAAAAAATATTTTCGACTTTAAATTTATTCGATTCCAGAAATCTTTAATATTTTTGGGAAGTTTAAATTAAAAATATTTTTGGAGCTTATTTAAGAATTTCTTTTTGAAATTAATTTTCTTCCGTTCTACGCTTTTTAGTTTGCGGAAAACCGATTTTGGAAATTATTAAAATTAGTCTCGGTTTATTAGAATTTGAATTAAATATTTTGTTATATGTTTTTAAATATTATTTCAAGGTCTTATAATGTATTTCCGTAAATAATATAAATTTTTACGTTCGTTGGTGACTTATTCGTTTCCTAAATTCTGTATATAGTACTTTTATTTTAAGCTTTCGGAACCTTACGAAATAATTTTCGTCTAATAAATTTTAGATAAAATCTTCTAATAATAATTTTTAAACTTTTAGTATTTTTTTTACTTGTATTTGTAAAAAAAAAAGGGACCAAACCCAGCCCGTGTCCCCGACCTCCCTCTCTTCCATTTCCTTTTTCCTTTCTTCTTTTTCTCTTCTCTTATTTTCCCAATTGCCCCGACCTCTGCTCTCGTCGGTGCCCTGTGCGTGCTCCTGTCCGCAACCCTAACCTCCCTCACCTCCTCCTCCTCCCTACTCGCCAACCTCCAGCCGCCGTCATTCGACCTCCAACCAGCTGCCGTTGGCGACGCCGCGCAGCAGCCGCAGCAGTCAGCTCGACAGCAGCGACCAAAGCAGCAGCAGTGACAAGCCACCGACATGCTCCGGCGAGCCACCCCCGGCCCCCGACGAAGCTTCCCCGACCTTCCTTGCTCCAATTTTTGCTGATTTTTGTTGGTATAAATTTCTGAAAACCCTAATATAGATTTGATTAATTGAGTATGATTTAGTGTAACACCCCCAAATTTACTACTGAAAAATTTCGTTAAATTTTAAAGAAGTTTAGCGGAAGCAAGCAAATCAAACTATAAATTCGGGGGTATTACCGCCACACTTAGTACCAGATCGATTCACAACTATCGACCAGATACTAAGTGCTAAGGCTAAAATAATAGAACCAAAACAAATCATTAGTAAGGCATAAGTGATAAGGAAATCAGAGTACGAAAGGCAAGAGTTACGTTCGGAAGTACAATTTAAAAATTCCAAATGTCAGAGGAATTAAAATAACGGAAGGATAGGGTACGATAAAACCCTTGGAAATTTAAATACAACACTTGTACTTCCAAATACGAATACGAATAAACAAAACATATTCCGAAGGGTAAATATCCGGACCACTTACTCACTCAAGCCAAGCCTTCCACCCCAATTTAGTAACCGATCAAAACCTGCATCAAAGGTCTGCTCCCCACCATCGGTGGATCATCACAGGACCCATTCAACCAGTGTAGTATCAGTACGGGTCCAGTACTGAGTAAGGGCGCAGGTGTGCTAAGGCCAAGCATACAGTCACACCAAGTAGCCTACATAACACAATCATATAAGTAACATGCAATAACACACAAGATAAGGCCTGAGTACTTTCCGGTGACTTATTCTTTATCCTTAATAATAATATGTCCATTTCACACACAGTCTTTATTAATCCACGTGAGTGCGGGAACCCCACTATTATAGCCGGTGGACCGGAATATATAAACTCAGGGCAGAACGCTCCTGACCACTATTATTTGCCTGTGGACCGGTCTCCAGGGCAGAACGCTCCTGGCCACTATTATTTGCCGGTGGACCGGTCTGACCCCGACTCACATGGTGTTCCACTGTAAGTATTTAGTATTTTCCCATGTCTTATAGATTTTACATTTGGTTTGCTGAGCACGGAAACCCCCACTATTATAGCCGGTGGACCGGAAATCATACAGGGCAAAACGCTCTTGACCACTATTGTTCGCCGGTGGCACGGTCTCCAGGGCACCCCGGCTCCTGGGCACTATTATTCGCTGGTGGACCGGTCTGGGCCCGGCTCAACATCTTCCTCTTTAAGTGATTAGTATCTTAACGTATCTTATTTGAAAGTGTTTTACCCTTGACATGCATGGCTGACTATATCCACACTTATCCTCCCAGGAGGGCCCGTCCCATATCTTGGAACTCGTGCACCCCTTATCACACCTCGATATCCATTTCTCTTCTATACTACACATAATAAAACCAACTCCTAGAGTATGAATTAAGGCACAACGCCTCGTGACATCAGACTCCACCCGCCATTAGCCTCTAGGGTTTCCCTTGAAACCCTAATTGGACCTATGTGGTCCAACCTCCTCTTACTTCACTACCATTAACTCATCTATCCTCAACACCTCATCTCATTCAGGTCCAATCCCCAAATCATATCGCTTTACCAATTGATTCTACCCGTGACCCTAAAACTCTAGTTGGCCACTTCAACTCTAGTACATTTCTTTTCCCACAAGTAACCTCTCCTTTTCACCCAATATTTCTTCTCCCTCAAAACTCCCATAATCATCCCTTATAACATTAACTCTCACTCTCAACCCGCACCTCACTCACCCTTAATCATTTTTCTTTCGCCTTTTTCAGATTACTAATTCTTCCCAAAACCCTAATCGGGTCCCTTATATGACCCTACGTACTATATTTCACCTCGAGTCCCTAGACTCCCAAACAGACCTTCCACTATCTTCCTCACGTCCCATGGTAACTTTTCATACGTAAGGCTCGCCCCCATGCGGACCTTAACCTTCCCATGCAAACCCTATCATTTCCACCATGCCAACTCTATCATTTCCATACAAACCCTAGTTTCCCCCATACAACCTTATTTTATTCCCACTCTTCTATTTATTTGATTTACCCTTTTCCTCATCATTTCACAAATTATGAATTCCTTAGGTCGTCCATACCTATGTTAACCGACGTACTTCCATTTGGTTATCTTAATTGCTTATTTTTCTTTTTCAAGTCCCCACTTCACAACACTTCCTCACATAACCTAGCATGCATGCCGTAGGGGGTCACATCACATCACATCATACTTGTACCACAACATATTAGTACACACAAACGAGAGCACGAGAACGTACCTCAGTTCCATGCTGCGCTACACAAATACACAGATAACATACAGGTTATAGCATACAACCGCACAAAGCATACAAGACAGGTAAAACATGCAATACACACAGGTGGCCTTAGTTACGTCCTTACCTAAATCGGCATCGGGCTTGGAGCACGCTCCTACACCTCCTGGGGGCTTGACCCGGTTCACCTATAAGAGGGAAATGCTAGGGGTCAATCTCCCTCTACCCGAATTACCATAATTTTCCTACCTTACCCCTATCATGGCCTAATACTAAGGCTAATATTAATAATAGGGGTTTATAAATAAAGGGTAGGGTTATTACTATTCTCACGATAGTTTAAACAGATTATTACTGATTAACGTAGGTTTTAGCAAAAACCAGAGTATTAGGGTGAGGGTTTCGATATTATTAATAATAATTACTAATAATACTAACAATAATAAGAATACTACTTATAATAATAGTACTCATAATAAGAATATTAAAGGCTATAGTGATAATAATGATAATAGTAATAATTGAAATCATAGTAGCATTAGTGATAGTAATATTACCGATAATAATAAAATAATAACGCAACCATAATCATTCAGATGACAATATCAATAATCATGATAATAATAATAATAATAGTAGAAGGAGTAGTAGTAATGATAATAATAATAATAATAATAATAATAGTAATAATAATAATAGCAATAATAATAATAATAATAACAATAATAATAATAATAATAATAATAATAATAATAACAACAACAACAACAACAACAACAACAATAATAATAATAATAATAATACAAATGATAGTGAGAATACTAGAAATAATACTAATAGAAATAATAGAATAATGATAATAGTTAGAAAGATAAACATAATGACACTAGTATTAACCATAGTAATAATAATAGTAATGATAGCGATAATGAGAGTAAAATAACAATAACCATAATAATAATTAAAATAATAATAATAATAATAATAATACAATAGTTGTGGCAATACTAAGCATAACAAAAATACTAAGGTAGTAATATTAAATTATAGTGTTAAGGATAATAACGATGGTAATAATCGATAAATAATAAATGCATTAAATACAACAACCACAACAACAAAATAATAGCAAAGATAATAATAATAATAATAATAATAATAATAATAATAATAATAATAATAGTAACAATAATAATAATAATAATAGTACTAATAATAATAATAATAACAATAATGATAATAATAATAATAATAGTAATAGTAATCATAATAGTAACGATAATAATAAAGATAATAATAGTAAAGATAATAATAATAATAATAATAATAATAATAATAATACTAGCAATATTAACAATAATAATACTTATTAGGGTCTTGTATTGCTTAATACCTTTAATTAGAAGTTCTTAGGGTAATGTTAGGGCCTGTCAACAATATTAATAATAATATTATTATTAATAATGGTTGTACTAATAATAATTATAGTAATAGTATTAATAATAAATAGGTTAATAATGATTATAATAGCATTAACATTAATACTTAATAATAATAAATTTATTAACTACGTCTATTATTCCAGGTCTAGGGTTTTAGGGAGTTGGACCACCTGGCTGGGAGTGGCACCGGCGGCGGCGCGGCGGCGGCGGCAGCGGAGGAGGAAGAAGAATTTTGGGAAAGGTGGCTATGGAGGCTAAAGGAGGAGAAACTAGGGGAAAGGGGAAGTGTAGGGTGGTAGAGCAGGAAGTCCTGGTGGTTTTGGGGGGTGGTGAAGGTGCTGCAAGTGGCGGCACAGCCGGCAGCGGCGGCGCGAAGGTGGCGCAAAGCTGGAAGGGGTCGATTTGGGGAGGGGTTTTCGCACGGCCAGGGCGGCACGTGCGGCGCGAGGCAGGGAAGCTAAGGGGGTTGGTTGTGTAGAGGGAGGTTCAGGGAGGATCGTGGTGGCAAGGGTAGGTGGTAGGGGCGGCTAGCGGTGGAGAAAAGGTCGTCTGAAGGCAGGGCGGCGCGCGACTTGCTCTGTCTGGGTTCCCAATTGTCGAACCCGATTAAGGCGGTGCTAAGGGCTATTTATAGGCCAAATTGATCGGAAAACGACAAGCTTCGAGGGGGAGGTTAGGGGTTAGGGTTAGGGTAGGTTGTCCGGCGAGATTCGCCGGCACATGGTCTGCGATTTGCAGGCCATGATTTGTCAAAAAAAGAAGAAGTTTTTCGTGCGAGGAGAGAGACTGAGTTGATTGGTCATGTCCACAGGGAAGTCAACGGGGAGAAGGGGGTGAAATGACCGGTGAGGATGGCGTGCCGTCGAAGCTAAGCTTCCCGGCGAAAGTTTCGGGTTGCAGGCGGCAGAGGGACGACGACGTCGCGAGGAAGAAGAAGAGGAAGAGGTTGGACCGGCGGTCCAAGGAAAAGGAAAAAGGGAAGGGGGAACCGGCCGGGTGGCTGATGAGTTCATATTTTGACACATTTTATGCCCTTATAATCTTAGTTTTTGATAGTTTATTTAGCTAATATAGGGGAATAATTATTGTTTTATGCTTAAGTGGTAAAAATTGTATAAATTTTATTATTTGACCTAAAATGATATAAATGAAGTAAATTTAGAATAAAATATTATTTATTAATATTTATTGAATTTTATTTTGCAGGTTTTGTTTTTAAATAAAAGAAAATTAAAAAAAGAAAAAGAAATAAGACCTTTGGACCAAGGGCCGAAGGCCGAAGGCCCAAAGGCCTAGAACAAACCAAACGGCACGGAAGAGAAAGGAGTCAGCCGCAAGGGCTGACGTGGAAGGGAGCCACACAAGCATTTATAAGAAGAACGAGCTGCACAGAGGAGAGGGGGTGGGCGAGAGCCTTCCTTCGCAGGCTCGGGAGAAGCGGTGAGACGAGGCAGAGCGAGGGTTGCCTCTGCAGTTAGGCACCCAAGAGGGCCCGCACAAAAAGAAACGGCAGAGCAGAGGCCCGGCAGAGCCTTCAGAGGTGAAAGGACGAGAACACGCACGCAGGGGGCAAGAACGGACGTCGCAGAGGGCACGGAAGCCGCCGCACGGAGTTCGAGGCAGCAACCAGTCATCCACAGTAGCCAACAGCCTCTGTCAGCGTCGAATAAAGAAGAAAAAGAAAAAGAATTGTGCACGGAAATAACAGCCGAGTGAGAAGAAAAATAAGAAGAAATTAATACCGGTAGAATTTATTTCAGATAAAATTAATTTTTATCTGAATAAATTCTTGATCTTTTATCCAAAATTTATTCCGGTTATTTCTTTCTCTTATTTTTAATTTATATTTTAGATATATATTTCTGTGTAATTAATTCTTAAATTATGGCTGACTGATTATTTATTGTTAGGGAATGAATTGAAACCCTAGATTATGATTTGAATTATAATTTTATTTTCTTTGTTTCGTGAGATTGTTTCTTGACTCTATATTAATTGCTACCGTTTATATATATAATTCTGTCCAGTATAGTTTATTTGGTGCATGCCTTGTTCTGGTTCCTCATAAGTGATAGTATGTAGGATTATTTGCCTGCTAGGTGGCCATCTAAATATACTAGAATTTATATGTATAAATTGCAGCTAGGTTATATAACAATTCACCTAATCGTTTTGTGATTCTAACCGAAGTGGTAAAACGTTTCGATACGTGTGGGTCAAGGAAAGGAAATACAGCTAGACATGCTTTTTGTACTAGTTTGGGTACTTAGATTGACAGCCTTCCACTTACACTTAATGCATTAAATCTAGTTAAATATAGGAGCCGCTTGTTGTTGCTATACTGCTAGTATTTAATAGGGTTAATATTGGCGCTTTGTCGTATTAATTTAATTAAGGGAAGTAATATAAGGTGTATAGACCTGCTTTTGGTGTGCAACTTGGTCGATCTCATTCTCACGATTAAAAGATGACTTAGAAATAAATATTATATTACGACCTAATCTAGTGGTGGATTTTTATTTCCCTAACATGTTTCTCATATCTGCGGGTTTTCCATTATTTCCCATCGTTTTCCATTATTTTCATTATTAGTTTGTTTTATTTTATTCCTTTTATTATTTTATTATTTTGATAAACCCCCATTAGTATTTTTCTTATTTATTTATTTCTGTGTTATTTAGGATTTTTATTTTTCGTTTTAATTATTTTTAAGCTAGTTAGATAGAGGTGATCCCTCTCAATCCCCGGCCTAGAACGATACCCTATTTACCAATGCTACAATTGACAACAAGAGGGTTTAAATTGCGTGCCGGCTACGGTCGCACCAGCGGCGGCGGTTATTTCCCCCATAAATGAAATGCGGCATTTTGGGCAAAATGCGGCGTCCGCGTCGGTCTGGCAACGGCTATCTTTTCCCTTATCGCTACGCGGCGTTTTAGCGACTTTAGCGTCGAAACGCGGCGTTTTGTCTTACGGGCGGCTGGGTCGCTGGGTCGCGGGTGAGAAGAAGGAAGGAGGGTGGCGTTGGGCCGGTCGAGGCCCAACTTCGGCGGGGAGGGTAGGAAAAAGGAAAAATAAGGAAAATAAAAAGGAAAAAGGAAAAAGGAAGGCTTTATTTAGGGTTTTGGGATTTTGCATAAATTATTTAGAATATTTTTGGGCTATTTAGAATATTAATATTTATAAAATATTAAATAAATTCCCTTTTTGCTTAGTTTTAGGCTATTTTAGATAAATTTTCTTATCCTCCATACTAATTAGGAAAAATACTCAAATTTTCTTCCAATTAAATTATTTATTAAGTTTATATTAATTTGAAACTATTTTATTCTTCTTAATTTAAATAAAGTAATTTATTTAATTAATTTCTAAAATAAAATCCTTAATTAGCTTAAAATACCACAATTCCTCCTATTTAAAACGCTTTTAAATTTCTTTTTGGTTTAACCTAATTAACTTCCTCTTATTTTAATAAAAATGAATTATTTTGGTTAAACTCCCACATAAAAATCTTATTTAATAATAAATAATAGAAATTAGGATTTTGGGGCATTTCATTTAGCTTGTGATAAGCTAAATTAATTGCTTGATTATGCATATATATGCTGCAAGAATGATTTGGATAGGTTAATTGTACGGTTATGTTAGGATTTTGGAAAATTTGGATTTTTGGTCGGGTTATGCCCAAATTTTTTGGATTCGTCCGATTTAGCTATTTTTGATAAATTGATTATACAATATGTTTTAAAATGTATCTAATTTCATGTCGGAACCGTCAATTTGAGAAATTTATGCAGAAATTGTCGAAATTTGATTTCTAAGTCAAAATTCGTGTATGATAAAATTGGGTCGCATAATTGAGTCGTTTCACTAAATTGATTTTATAATATCGTTTGAAATGTATTTAATTTCATATCGGAAGTGTTGATTTGGGAAAATTGTGGGTAATTAATCAGAATTGGATTTTTAGGTCAAAACTCCCGCGGGTTTAAATTGAATTGTGTAATTGGGTTATTTTATTCAATTGACTATATAATTTACATTAGAATATATTTAGTTACATTTCCGAACCGTCAATTTATATGTTTTGGCAAGAATTGATCGGATTTGCGTTCCGGGCTCAAAAACCTTAATTGTGCTAAATTGTATATTTCTTTTATTGGTTTTGAGTAATTGATTATTTGATATGTTATAAAATGTGTTTAATTGTATTTCTAAACATTCAATTTGATTAAATTTATAGAATTTTACCGAATTGTATTTTCGGGCCTAAAATCCTATATTTCAAGTGAGATTATGAAATTGGTTATTTGTATAGTTGTTTTTCTAAAATTAAATTTATGGAAGTAGTTGAAATGATCCTAAATGTATTATAATACCTTTAATTGGAATTAATTGATTTGAATTACCTAAGTTTGTGTCGTGGGCTTTAAAACCCTAATTTTGAAAACGGATCGTCTTTAATTGGTTAATCGAAAAACTGTTTTGTTGAAATTGATTATCTAGATTTATCTAAAATTAGTTCAGTTGTGTTTTTAGACTATCAATTTGAGGTAATCAAAGTGATTTGGTCGATTCGTAGTGTAGGCATTAAAAACCCTAATCTTCGGGGATGATTTTATAAAATTGATTTTTTGCTATGCATCTTTTATCTAATCGATTTCTATCTTTGGGTTTTAAATCATTTAAATTATGTTTTAATCTAATCGGTTTGGATTTGGTTCTATGAAAATGGTTGGGTTACCTATTTAGTTGTAAAACCTAATAAATAAGTTATTTTCGATAAATTAACTTATAATTGATTATCCTTCTCGGGCTTTCCAAATTAATTGGAAATTTCCCAAGTGGTATTTGTATTAATTCGTTAGATTCATATTTAATCTTAAATCTTGATAGAGCTATGCTTTTGAGTCCTAAGTTTTGGACACGTTTTCCAAGAAAGATCGTTTGTGTCCGTTTGTGTTTATTTAATTAGAATATGTGAATTATTAATTGATAAGATAGTTTCTAACTTAGTTTTTGATGTTTATCGGCAATCTAGGAAAGCTTTATTGTGGATCCTCGAGCTAGTAATCTTCTCTCTCCCTCTTATCTCGCTTAGCTAGCTTCGGGTCCAGGTAAGTCTCTACTTACCTCTACTTATGGGTGTTTCGTAAGGATGTGGTTAAGGTCCCTACGTGTTATGTGACTTGCATGCCTTGGATGCTTTGTATATATGCCATGTTCTGTTGTGTATCACATGATTATCCTTAACGTGTTTTATGCGTGGCACAGCTTGGAGTTAAGGTATATGGTATGTGTTTTTCTTATGACATGAATGTGATATCCATATGTGGTGATTATGATGTGCTGTGACATGATGTAACCCTCTAGGACATGCATGCTAGGGTGATTATTATTATGACATGGAGATGAAAAGAAAAAAAAAAAGAAATAAATGGGAAGTGAGTTGCTAAAGGGGAGTGTAAGGGACCCGACTAGAGTTTTGGGAAGAATTAGTAATCTAAAAAAAGGTGAAAGTAAAAATGATTAAGGGTGAGTGAGGTGCAGGTTGAGAGTGAGAGTTTATGTTATAAGGAATGATTATGGGTGTTATGGGAGAGAAGAAATATTGGGTGAAAAGGAGATGTTACTTGTGGGAGAAGAAAGGTACTAGGGTTGAAGTGACCAACTAGGGTTTTAGGGTCACAGGTGAAATCAATGAGTAAAATAATATGATTTGAGATTGAACCTAAATGAGATGAGGTGTTTGAAGATAAATGAATTAATGGTAGTGAAGTAAGAAGAAGTTGGGTCACATAGGTCCAATTAGGGTTTCAAGGGAAACCTTAGAGGCTAATAGCGGGTGGAGTCTGATGTCACGAGGTGTTGGGCCTTAACCCATACCCTTAGGAGTTGGTTTTCATTATGTGTAAGTGTAAAAGGGAATGGATATCGAGGTATGATAAGGGGCGCCAGATTCCCAAGATATGGGACGAGCCCTCCTGGGAGGATAAGTGTGGATATAGTTAGCAATGCATGTCAAGGGTAAAATACTTTCAAATAAGATATGTTAAGACACTAATCACTTAAAGAGGAAGATGTTAAGCCGGTCCCATACCGGTCCACCGACAAATAATAGTGGCCAGGAGCCGGGGTGCCCTGGAGACAAGTCCATAGGCAAATAATAGTGGTCAGGAGTGTTCTGCCCTGAGTGTATACTTTTCGGTCCACCGGCTATAATAGTGGGGGATTCCGTGCTCAACAAACCAAAGTAAATAAACTAAGCCATGGGAAATACACTAAGTACTTACAGTGAAACACCATGTGAGTCGGGGCCAGACCGGTCCACCGGCAAATAATAGTGGTCAGGAGCGTTCTGCCCTGGAGACCGGTCCACCGACAAATAATAGTGGTCAGAAGCGTTCTGCCCTGAGTGTATGTATTCCGGTCCACCGGCTATAATAGTGGGATTCCCGCACTCACGTGGATTAATAAAGATTGTGGTGTGAAATGACTACATTTAACAAAGATTCAAAGGAAATAAGTCTAATTGGACCATAGCCGACTTTTATTATTTGTATTACTACATGCGGCTTATGTGATTGTGGCTATGTGATGAGTTGTCAATAATATGGATTATTTCTACTTGAGGTGTCCAAGCTACTTTATATTTCGGTCATACCACACCTATACGTTTAAATAGGATGTTAGTTACATATGTTTCACATGTTATTATATGTGTATGGTAGGACTTGTGATGTGGGTTTTGAGTATGCATAATATTATATTAACGTATTGTACCATGATTTAATATGCACTTGAAGTATAGTTACGTCTCTCCCATAAAACAGGGTAGTAGAACTTACTCAGTATTGGACCCGTACTGATACTACCTTGGTTGAATGGGTCATGTGATGATCCACTGATGGTGGGGAGCAGACCTCTTGTGCAGGTTTGAGATCGAATATTGTATTTGGGTGGAAGGCTTGGTTTGAGAGAGTAGGCAATCCGGAGTTTAATCTATCGGGATTTGTCTGGTTTAACTGTATTTATTTTTGGAAGTTTCAAGTATTGTATATAAAATTTAAGGGTGTTGTAATTGTCTTTTAATTTTCTCCTACTCTGATGAGCTTTTAATATTCGGATTTATTTCACAGGTTCCGCTGATTCATTCAGCTGATTTTATTTAGTGAAAATATTCATTTGCCATCTGCCTGTAGATATATCCTTGTGGGAGTTTGTCCTCACGGCATAGATGTTTGAAATTTTATTTGACAGGTTTAGCCTTGCATCTAGTATGAAATAGATGGAAGACATTTATCTTGTACTAGATGTGGCGGTAACATTCTCCAAATTCTATCTTAGCTTCCGCTTTACTCTTTTAAAAAAAAATTTCAGGACAGAATTTTGGGGGTGTTACAGGGATGGCTTGGCAAGTGATAGGGGAGTGATAGGGCATGTTAGGCATTGTCTGTGGAAACAGAAAAACAAGGGGGAGTTGGCCAAAGGAAGAAAGAGAAAGAAGAGAAAAAAAGGAAAAGAGGGAAAAGGAATAGGGAGATTAATATGTTTAGTTTTTTATTAGGATAATATTAATATAATTTAGGTTAAGATATTAGGATAGTTTAATTATAGATCAATCACAAATAGATTAAATTCTAGGGTTAGAGAATTAGGGTAGGTGGAAATATTAATTTTTTGAGATTAAGATAAAATTACAGAATAAATTACTCAAGATTAGGTTTAGCTAAAAAATGAGGGTATTACAGTCTTATGTGTACAATCTATTTGTAAGATAAAAGGAAATGTATGTAAAATGTTAATAGACATGGGATGTGAAAATAGATGCTCGCTTATTATATTTGCTTCCGACTCACTTTGATGCCACTGAAAATAATGATTCTTAACGAACATACTCATAACATGACGTAATATTGTTTGGCCATCCATTTCTTCAGATCCAAGCTTTTGTCAAGCATTATAAATATGTCTTCTCATACTTATATGTCCTTCAATTTTTTTAAGAAGCGGTATGATTTGTCGTGGCTTTACGTTAGCTGTGATAAGTTCATCATCAAATTGAACTTCATTTTTTGTTAACTTACCCAAAACAACATACCCTTGTTCATAATTTTCCATTTCGTGATTATGTGTCCTATTCCAAAACTATCACTTGCCATCCTCCATTAATTTTTTCAACACCAACAATAAAAAAAGGACAATCAATCTGTTTAGAACTTGTATTAAGTGCACCTTTAGTATCCATAGGTCTAGTATGCACGTATGTTTCACTTCTTTCATATATTATAGAGGCTCTACCTGCCCCCACACCATTTTCTTTTTTAGAACATTTGATAACCAAAATCATCCTATGAGTTATACCCATTTGTTTAACCTATGATACAAGTTCTTTATGATAAAAAAATATTTGATATGTTATAAAAAAAATTCTATGATATTTTTGGGTCTTAAAACATGAATTCCATATCCTGAAGAAAGAATTAACCATAATAATATAATAGAAGAAGTATTAATTTCATCAAACAAAGTTCTTCGACACAATTTTTAATAAAAAAACTATATTTTAACTCTTTGTCTAAGTTGTAATTAACGTTTGGAAAAACCATTTGTATTTGATATGCGTATCCATAGATTGCTGGTATTCTAAATATATCATCGTAGTACGTTGGAGTTCCTAACATCATTGTAGTTTATCAAAGTTTTGAACTCGTCGTAGTTTGAAGAGATTCCAAAATCATTATTCATTATGAATGCTTAAAAAAAAGTAATTAGAAATTTTACTGAAAGATCGAGCAATGAATTTGGTTTAAAAAAAATTATATCGAAAGTTATTAGATGTTTTCTCTATAATGAAGAATGAAAATAAAAAAAGTTTATATAACTATTCGGACAATACAAAATGGATCGATCAATTTGTATCAGATTATATCTTTTTTTCTACCCATATTTACCTCCATATTATATACCCATGTCCTACATTTATGTCGAGAAAATTTATGTATCTCATATCCTTCCGCCCATAAAAGGTATGTATCCTATACCTATAAATATTTGTCCAGTCTACCCATTCTCGAAAAAAAGTTGTCGTGCATACCCATATTGTCATAAAAATTATGTCTCCCGTTGCCACTATTGATTGATGAATACAGTTGAATTAGAGGAAAGGAGCAACAACACAAAAGGCCGATGGGGTCAGGGAGAGGGGAGAAAACGTAGAACTAACAAAAGTTGACTGGACCCGCACAAAATTTAACTCAACATAACCTAATGAATTTATCAACCCGACCCAAACATAACTGGAAACTAACCCAATCCGACTCTGACTCGAATATACGTGACCCAACCTGACCCCAACTTCTATCCCTCCATTATCCCGTAGACCCAACTCAACAAAACGAAATTCTATATTAACCAATTATGGTAATAAAAAAGATATGCATGTCTTATTATTTATTTAAGTCTTTTAAAAAATATTATTATTAAAATTTTACTTATTTTTCTTATTTTTATTGTGAATTTACTTATTCATCAATGATATTCTAATTTTATCTTCTTCTTTTTTTTGCATAAAAACACAACATCAAAAAGTTATAATAATAAATAAATAACAATTAATATTACATTAGTAATCATATATTTACATGAAGTTAAACTTAATGCTTGTCTACGATGTTAATGCACTAGATTAATTTTAGTGGTCAATGTTCAATTTGACCAAAATCTAAAGTGATTCAATCCATAATTAGCTCGGTCCGAACATAACCCAACCCATCAAAACCTAAAATGACTCGATTCGCCAAGTTAACCCAAATCTGAGCTGTTAAATTAATTCAAATAAGAAATCACTCTAATATGAGTTGTTCGACCAAAACCTGTCCTAATAGCGATGTAAACGGGGTACGTACATCCTTTCCCGTACCCATTAAGAAAGTTCGTACCTGTATCTCGAGCGGATATCCACTAACACATCCATATTATACGTACATTTCCCGTACCCATTAAGAAAGTTCGTACCTGTATCTCGAGCGGATATCCACTAACACATCCATATTTATATCCGTTGGATATCTATTACCCGTTTAATAATCCATATATTCGTTAATGAATATTATCAAATGAATAAATATATTATTCTATAGATAAACTCATTTAGTGTTAAGCCAAATAATAATTATAACTTTATTTTATACTATATTTATTTTAAAATTAAGGATAAAGGGGTAATTATATATTACATGTACGGATATGTATATGGGTATGGGTACGAGTACAGATAAAGATATGGATATCCCATATCTGTATCCGTTTATAAACCCGACCAATATTTTTTTCCATCCTCTATATCTATTTATCCATATCACTTTAAGTATCTAATTAATAAAACCCATCGAATTTTGGATAAAATATGTTCTGTTTACATCTGTAGACTCAATCCAACCCAACAAGTTAATCTGAAATAATTTGAATTCGATCCGACTCGTGCCTAAATTATCTTAACCCAAACTCAACCTGACCCGATAAATTAACCGAATATAATCTGAATCTGCAACGATCTGAATCCGACCCCAACCCAAATAATAAAGCTATTTGAAATGACTTAACCTGACTCACAATCGATCCATAAAAAAAAATGACTTGTAAATAATCCAATCTGAAAACTACTTGATTTTTTATGATCTAATCCATCCGATCCGACTGACGCTTATAAAAAAGCAACATAAATTATTGACGGGAGGAACAACATATATTACCGATATAGGGACAGGAAAAAATGATATTTATTACCTGTTGGAGGGGAGGGGCAATAATATTTTTTGTCGGTGAGTATTTTTTTTAAAATGTAACGAGGGAAAATGATATTTTTTGCTAATATAATGAGATAGTAAATGGCCTTTTCGGTCGGTGTAATGGGAGGAGGAAACGACATCTAATACGGAAATGTGAGGGGAAAAGAAATGGTATTTTGGGACGGTGTGGGGGGTTGGTTATTCACGAAATTAAAATGATTTCTCTACGTAACAAAACCCTATCGACGCTAAGCTCATTTACGCAACATTTAATTCACCAAACACCCAACAATCAGACTAATCGGCTTGCACATGTTCGCGAGGCTCTGCGAGCGAAGATGAGAAGGCCGACTTTCTATCTCATCACCGCCTAAGAAAGGGTCAAGCATTTATTTCTGAAGTGAAGACTGCCCCCACCCCATCCCCACGAATCGCGTGAAACGACTCCTTATAAAATAAGGGCAATACGACAGGGCAACTTCCCCCTCGCATTATTAAGTTACAACTTACACCACCCCCTTCTCTTCCGCCCCTCTTTCATCATTCACAGACCCACAGCATCCATCCACAACATAAGGAAAAAGTCAAGTTGGAGCCACATTTTTTTCCTTTTCCCCCCTTCTAGTCTAGAAAAAAGGTATAAGATGTCTTCTTCCCAAATTATTGAGAACCACCGAGAGAACGCCGAGACATACACCGGAGAAATCTGCAAGCAAAAGACTCGTGAATTACTGGAGGAGATTTCGCTTCCAACGGGCCTGCTTCCACTGAACGACATCATAGAGGTCGGCTGTAATCGCGGAACAGGTTTTGTGTGGTTGAAGCAGAAGAAGGCATCACAGCATGTATTCGCTAAGATCGGGAAGAAGGTATCGTATGATTCGGAGGTAACGGCGTTTGTCGAGAACCGTCGGATGAAGAAAGTGACAGGCGTCAAGTCTAAGGAAATCTTGATTTGGATCACTTTGAATGAGATCTATATTGATGATCCTTCCTCTCGTAAGATTACTTTTGGTACTCCGACTGGAATTTCTCGTTCGTTTCCGGTGTCTGCATTCGAGGAGGAAGAAGATGAAAAAAGTGGCAAGTAAAAGAAGGGGTATAGTTGGAAAATGACCTTCCAACTCTCTTTGTCCTTCTTTTTATTAGCTGAACGCTTTAGTCGTACCCTCGTATGTGTGGCCCATGTGTTTCATCAATTCCGTCGGTGTGATTTTTGTATCCAATGTCTGTTGGCTCTAGCCTCTCAGGGTGTTTTAAGAGTATTTAACCGCTGTTCACTGAATCAACCTTTTTTTTTATCTTCTTCTTCACGCCACGCCCCCTCCTTTAAATTGGTTATGCAGCTGGGAGGCTTAACCAAACGGATTGTTAGGCATGTAATCGATACACTTACATGTGATTGCATATGGATGTATAAAATATCAGATAAGTGATTAAAGGTCCGTTTGGATATTTTCGAATGGACTGTGTCACAACCATATAAATGTGTGCGACTTGAGCATTAACCTTGGTGGTGGACATATGAAATACAATGCATCGAGTTTAAAAGGCAAGCTAGAAATTGAAGCCGTAACAGTGAAGCGCACTTTCAGAATTGCGAGTTATGGTTCCAATTCGAGGTACAAGTATCCTTCAGTATTGAGACGCTATAGTTTAAATTCATAAACCTAAAAAAGCCAACCCTTCGCCCAACAAAACCTTCCGAGACAAAAGATGGATCAAGATTCAAGGGGTTGGGATTAGGCGAATTTTTTTCTTACAAATATTGGCGAGCAAATAAGCAGATATCATATAACGCGTCCTGATAATAATAAAAAAAAAATCTTAATACTATGAACATCTTCTCTCCCCTATTTATCTCTGTTTGCTCGACTGAGCGATCGTATCCAATTTTTTTATCATGTATCCGCCCATATGATTCCTCAAGCGTAGCTGCATAAATGATACCATGAGAGCGGCAGATTTTTTAACCCTTCTGCCCTCTCAGCGTCCCTCGAGCGGATCAATTAAGCATTTAATGGCTCGGCTTCAGCATGCTTCAATTCTTCAGACTCTGAAAGAGGGGGAACTCACCGGTTAGCACGTTGTAACAGAAACAACATATATATGAACGAACTCACAAACAACATGGCTGTAAGAAAAGTTGAGGTCTAGGAAAACGTCATCTGACTTACTTGACTTGTCTGATATCACCATGAGCCGCCTTTGCAGTATACATGCTACAAAAAGGAATATGGAACACATGCCAAACATGACCGTGATGGGGAATGCATCAACCTACAACAGAAACAAAAACAGAACGAAAACCGTTCACTACTAAAAAGTTCTAAATCAAGGTCACCAAGGAACATGGGAGCCTAATTAGAATGGAAAGCAGATAATCAAGTTTACTAGAACAAGGCAGATCAAAACACATACATTGTATAGCACTACACAAACGAAGATATTCAGCGGAATCCGGAAGAAGTTCATAATGGTGCTTCTAGCCTCTTCAGGAATATATTGGGACCTCATCTTCATGATGGACGGCCAGAATATACCCACACAAGCTTCGAAGGCACAAAATCCAAGGAGCTGGATGCAACCCGAAAATGAGATGCCACCACCTTTCAGCTTGGAAGGCTCTACAAGTAACTTTTTTCAGGTAGTCAGGTTATTGACGACGATACATTTTTTTTTTCATGCGAGAAGAAGATAAAGGGTAGGCACATACACTTGTGACAATAGGCAGCAAAAGACATGCAGAAGAGATGGTAAAAACTACTTGCATGTAGCTCTCCACTCTGGAAGATGAATGGGACAGAAGCTTTGCTGCAATGGAGCTTCCCAGCATTGAAGCTAACATGAAAGTTGCAAAGATGAAACCATGGGGAATCTCCTCATCATTTGGGCTCAATGCTGGAGTCCAGAGGAACACGAAAGTATACATTGAACCCTCAAATAGGGATTGGATTGCTCCCAATAGAGCTATCTTCTCATCTGAACAAGATAGCATATGATATCAGTGGTTGACGGGGAAACAACGGGAGTATTCGTGAAAAATGGTATAGAGATTCAAAATATGGACAGGAAAGAGCAGAAACAGAAAAAATAAAGTTTGATGAACAAACCAAGTATTATGGGCAATTAGAGCACCTTACACATCACAGGCACCCCCTCCCAACCATTAGCGAGAGAGAGAGAGAGAGAGAGAGAGAGAGAGAATAGACCACCAATAGGCCATAAAGGAATATAAAGGTCAGACAGAGAGAAAAGCAAGCATACACAGACACATTGAGAAAGAAAGCGAGTTGAAGAAATTCAGGAATAATGAACCCTCTTTTTTTATTGGTTTTGGGGTGAGGGGGGGTTTCCCTATCTCTGGTCAGCAAAACCGGTTAATTTTCCATCTTAAAGTCAGTCTCTTGAATGAGTACTTGCGGCTTGCCAATCCCTGCTAAACTTCTTGGTACATTATATAATGATATATAAAGACTAGCAAACTAGCAAGCCGACAGTGGAATCATATGGCAAAAGCTTACCAGAAGCAATGGCCACAGCAGCACCCTTGAACTGGGTAAGCAAATCCTTGTTCTCAGAAGGGTCTCCATAGTTCTCAGTCCATGTTGATAGAATGATGGCCATGCCAATAGCAAGAAAACATGCTGCAGCGTCAAAGGGTGCAACAGGCCCAAGTGACAGGTTCTCTACCAGAAAGTTACCAAATAATCCAGCTATAATGGCAACAAGACCATTCCCAAGAAATATTGCTTTTGAAAAAGTTAGAGACAGCCACTGCTGATCGAAACCTCTCTGCATAAATGGCACAGATAAAAGAACAGAGCTGAAGACATGAAGATACATGAACCCTTAATCAACAAGTAGACATGACCATGAAAAAAATGACCACTACTACCCAGATAGAAAAGCAAGAACTTACAGCATGAAGTTGTAACCAAAGATACTTAAAAGTTGTTACAAGAAGAAATGCATGAAAAACCAACAAAAAATGCTTCCTGGACGCCTTTGAGATATGGCTAGAGACACACACATCCAGAGCTGGCAATCTGGCTGGTCAAGCCACTATCGGATCATGTTAATCTGGGTTCGAGTTGGCTTGAGTCATTTATCTTCCTAGGTCCTGTTTGAGTCAGCCTAGGGCCGTCTCACGTTCAGGTCATCTCAGGTTATTTAACTAACTCGGGTAGGAATGTAGGATCGGGTGGTGTCAAATAGTTTTGGGTTTGGATAAGTTTAGGTGATTCTACCTTTTTGATATGATTCGGTCATTTTGTGATCAGGTAAACTTAGGTTATTTTATTTTCAAATCAAATTCGAATAATTTTGGATTATTCTATTCATTACAGGTTTAATTTGGGTTCACGTCAAGCAATTTAATATACCACTTCAGAAGGTTATGAAGTCGGTTTATTTTGAATTAGGTTATTTCTTATTCTTCTTTTTAGCATTTGTTTGGATTTATATTTTTTGTGTTAATCTTTTTGTCATTTTGAGAACTAAAATAATGCAGAAATGGAAAATTAGTAGCAGTAGTTGTAGTAGAATAATAACATAAATTATAATAATAACACATGTAATAATAACAATAATAATACTAGTGATACTAATATTATTATTAGTAGTTATAATAACAACAATAATAATAATTTTGATGATAATAATAATAGCAGCAGCAGCAGTAGTACTAATAATTAGAGTAGTAATAGTAATACCTAATAGGAATAATAATAATAATACTATATTTCAGGAAAGTACGGAGCCTTAGATAGCCATGGAATTAAATTGAATATACTTTGGATTTACATTATCTCAGGTCATATCACATATTGACTAAGCATTGAGTCAGGCCAAATAAGTTTTGGGTTATACTTTATCGGATTAAAACAAGACAAATTTTCAAGCAGGTCAGGTTAGTTTCTGTTTGATATTTTATGTCACGTCAGGTTGGATATTGCATTGGTTTTGCTAGCTCTAGACACATCATATATTTTGAAAGTTATATCTATATCTATCTATATATATATATATACTCAGTAGCAATAGAAGTCCCTCTAGAAAGAAAATGTAATAAATATCGCCACTCAACTGAATCCAAGGTTTCATAAGGATAATAAGATAGGTTATATGATAAACCATTGGTTAAGTTTACTTATGCGAGGAGGAGGAAGAGGTTGGGGTAGAGGTGGAGGTGAGCGGGGAAGAGGGGCCAAGGCTGAGACGAATTATGGACCGATTGGTTTATTTGTTTCTTTATTCTTTTTCTGTCTTAAATTCAGTTATTCCTTTTTGCTGAGTCATAGAGTCTGTTAGGATTTGCTGGCGTCATTTAGAGTGTTACGGTTTTCCTTTTGGTTAGAGAGTCGGGCACTCGGGCTTTTTATAGGAATTCAGGAGCTGAGCAGAGGGGGGAGGAAAAACCTGAGAAAGGAGGGAGGTTCCAAGGTCCTCGAAACCTTGGCTGAGCACTGTAATTTCTGCCCTGTTATATAAAAATATTTTTTCGAATATTCATTATCTTTGCTGGGAAGTGCGTGCATATCACTGGTCGTAACATTATATCACTAGCCATTCTAATTTCCTCCTGGTATATGGACCCAGAACATGAATTGTAGATCATAAATAAATAAATGCCTGAACTTCAAGAACGTTCCTATGAAAGTTAAACGTGAACCAGAAAATGTAGCATTTAGCTCACCATGATGTTGGCCCTTTTACCAATTAATGTCCCAGGACATTAGAAATTGTAATTGTATCACCTTATAAAAATAACAAGAATAAAAATGATAGGTGCATATTTTATGGAATTATTTGATGTATCTTGACCTAGCTTATGCTATTTGCTATGACAATTTCACCCTTTTCCTCAAGTTTTCTCTATTGGCCTAGTTTTGCAGGAAAATATGAAATCAAGGTAATTTTGGCTGATAACTAAGGAAAAGAAGTAAAATACAAGAAGCAAACTTGGAGTAATGGAAATTTGGATGTACCATCACATAATATCCTAAAAGAGAAGTTATGTAAAGAAAAATATGAGAAAATTATGAGATAGGAAATACGGGGCCCTAGATTTATGGAAATACCCGTATTTCCTTGATTCTTCCCCCCACATGCTTCATTAATTCATCTCACGTGCACAATGTTAGAGCAAAAGTACAGGTGCCCCATATTTACTAATACAAACCATATTTTTGACATATTTTGGATTTGATTTGTACGGCCTTCCGTCTATATATATAACATATATTAAGTCAAATAAATTATCGAAGAGCACAATCGTCCAAACTTCGACTTTGTTTTCATTATTTTTAAACCATTAGGGTTCTTTTGTTAGAGTTAGTTAATTGTTGAAATTGAAGGATTGAAGATCGTACGGTGTTTGCAGTTATGCAATCTCCTAAATTCTTTCTTTCCTTTGTTTTGTTTATTCGTTTCGTACTTATTATGATGTTTAATGCAATTCTCCTTATTTGTTTATTTAATTGAGTTTGAGATTTTGTATAGTTTAATTTAATATTTGTTATTTTATTTCTCTATGTTTATCAAAGTTATGATTTATGTGTTTAGATTCTACATTTTCTGGTTTTATTAATATGCTAGGCTCGATTAGAAAATAATTAAAGGTTACGGGATAATTAATCGTGAGATGTGAATTAGACTTAATTGTTATGTGTATTTTTTGTTAGATTAATAAATCGAATTTAACGATCACCGATCTAAGATTAGGAATTTATTATCTAGACTGGCTACCTAGTTAATTCGAGTGCTAAAC
Organism: Tamarix austromongolica; assembly: GCA_039764185.1. Taxonomy (NCBI): domain Eukaryota; kingdom Viridiplantae; phylum Streptophyta; class Magnoliopsida; order Caryophyllales; family Tamaricaceae; genus Tamarix; species Tamarix austromongolica. The sequence goes on from CM077817.1 coordinate 103,634,409, forward strand.
GGATGCTAGAATAGTATAGTTAATCCGTAATTATTAACATATACATCCACAAGTGAAAAATAGGCTAATGATTTAATCTATGTTTATTAATCTTTAGAATTACATAATTCAACCATAATTATAGTTTTAGTTAGCTGCTCCCTAATCGTTAATGTTGTCATTAATTAAATGTAGAGATCTTATCCTAGATTATTAATTGATTAGACAATAAATCATAAACAGACCTTGATTTAGTTGCAGGAGGGGATGCTAGAAAGTGGATACATGCAAGGTTTTATAGTTTAACATTAGAAATACTAAATAACCATTTTATTCAATGATCGATTGATATCCAAATACTGAATACGTCCACTGATCCCTATTATCCCATTATTGTTATTCAATTATTGTGTTAATTGCTAGTTTTTATTCTTGTTAATATTAGTGATTAGTTTTCTTGATTCGATAACCAGAAAAATTTATATGATAATAGAAATTACGAATTATATTACAGTCTTCGTGGGATCGACCTCTACTCACTACTTACTATTTGTGTGTTTGTTTAGGGTTTAATTTGCCATGAATACGACAACACATCAAAAAACATCTAACAAAGGTTTATCCCATTTGATACTAAAGTTGTGCTTATTATTTGTGACTGTTATAAAAATTAATGACTACTCATGAACTAGAACTAGAAGTACCACATAATTGGGACAATCAGCAAAGGGACTACCTTACCTTATTGTGCTCTGCAATAAGCCACGACTCAAACGCTGAGAAAAGAAGAGATGTGGCAATGCCCCCCAAAACGCGCCCCAACATAAGCACTCTATATTGAGGAGAGTGCTTAGTTATACAGCTCAGAATGTAGGTTATACAGTAAGTTATACTTGCCCTCTTTCGGCCCCTGAAAAGGATTGCATAAAGATAATAAGGGACTCAGAAAAGCAAATTGATTTGAAAAGGATACCAAATAGTAATCAAAAGACAAGACAGGATTACTGTTTGTCAGCCAGGGATCCGACTATAGTTCCAAATAACATGGAGGATCCAAAACCAGCGATGAAGAGCTGTCCTATTTCTCCTTTCCCAAAGCCATATGTGGTGTAAAGATAGTAGACATATGGGCCCTGCAACCAGTCACCAGCTGTTTCACATAAAGCAAAACACACATCAGAAGAACATAAATAACACACGTATCAGTTTTTAGTACATGGAGAGCATGATTAATTGATAGATCCACAATTCAATTAATGCAAAGAATAAATATTTGTAAAACTCTGATGTTTATTGAGAGAAACAACAGTCAATAATACGACAAGAAAACAACTACTAAATGAAACCATTAAACATAAATCCTTAGGCTACAGGCCATGAAGCAATAAATGAAGATTTTCCATGCCTTAAACGGTTGGGATCGTATTGAGCCAGAAGGGAGGTCAAGCCAAGGTTTATGTATTCAGCTATTATTTTTGGGATTGACTGAAACTTGACAACCTTTAGGTACGACTCAATGCAAATTGCTTGGTAAGTATTTGACAAAAGACAAAGAAGAAGGCAAAAACATTTTATTTAGTCATAATCACATTAAATCAAGCTCTGGAAGAGCAAAAATTAACAATCAAACAGATACAGAAGAGCACAAAGCGTCAAAAGAATTTTCTTGTGTTTGTCTCAAAAAAAAATAGGCCCTCTTCTTTGATGTGGCTACCTGGCCCAACCTGTGAAAACAAACCCTTCATGTAATTTATATTAGTTATACCAATGGCCATGGGCACAGGAATTTAATTTCTTTACTAACAAGGTGTAGCTATAGAATCAATGAAGCCTCGTTTATTGTTATTAAATCCAACCCCCCTACTTTTAGCCATTTAAACACAAAACACATTTTTAAGAAAAAAGGAGAAACAAATTTCAGGCACAGGCAGCACAACGAAGGAATTCACTGGAAAATGGCAACAAACTGCCAACAACCGCCCAATAATAAGCTCCCGAATTAAATCATAGCGCACTATTGCTTTAGCCAAAAGTTCAAATCCACTTCTGAAATTCAGCTCGACTAAGGAGAAATCTACGTGAAAACACCATCAATTATGTCCTTGGGACTGCGTCCACAAGCTCAAGCACTCTGTCCACTCGGATCCCTAACTTCACATCCCTAGCTCACCAATTTCTCCTTCTACGCATCCTCTAACCAAACATAACACATCTCGTCAACCAAAAGCTAGATCCACTACTACATTTTCAAGACACCAAGTGGAGGATCCGAGATCAGATGAAATAAGTTCAGAATCCAAAACAAACAATTATATTGAACGAAATCCAAAACGTGAAACCTGAAAAGATAAATAAATAAAAGCGAGATCTGAACAGAGAGTTTCAGTAAATTACCCATCATAAGAGAATAAACAAGTATATAATTATTCTTGAATGAATTGAAAGCTGAAGATGTATTGACTCGATCCTTGTTCGATTTACTTAGCTCCAATGCCAACACCACCGCACCTAACGCCCCGAATACGAGGTAGTAGAACATCTCCATCTTCGAACTATTTTGGAAAACTCAGAGAGAGGAGGGGGGGGGGGGAGCGATGGAGAGGGAGGTGAGTGAGGAAAATGCTGAAGCAAAATACCTCCGCTTCCGAGATTTTAATATTCGGTTTGGAAATAATTTTAACTGGGGTTAATATTTATAATTATTTACCTTTATTTATTTTATTTTTATTAATATTATTTTTTAATTAATGAAAGTAAAATTAAAAATACGAATAATATTAATGTCTAATTAAATATAAATATTCTTAATCCTGATACTTTTCTAATTAAATAAAAAATTATAAATAATATTTATTTGATTATTTTAAGTTATATTGACTTTAATTGCAATTAAAGCAATAGTTATCTAGATTCATTCAGATTTGATTAATATTTATTTAAATAATATTTTAAAAAATATAGTATAATTCATCTTTTTTTTTTTACCTTAATTAATTTTTTTAATGTATTCTCTTTCTAAGCATCCGACCCAAAAAGACATTACAAAAAGGAAGAGGGAGTGGAAACTAGTAAAGTATGTACACGGTGATGAGCCAGACTATAGTGACGGGAGTTTATGGTAAAAAGCTGGCGTAGAAATGACACGCAGAGTACGATTAATAAATTTGTTCGTCCGATGATTTGTATTTTTGGTTTTTGAGGAGTGAAAATTTGGTAACAAAGAAATGGAGTATATGACGTAATTATCTATGAAGTTGATATTCAAAATTAAAAGTTCGAATGATAAAAATTTAAAAGTAAAATTTATTTTACAAGTTTTTAAAAATATATATATGTATAAGATTAAATAAATTTGACATCCAAATAATTTTAAAATTAATTAAAAAATAATTTTTCCACTCAAATAGGTCAGAACTCAGAAGTTGGCTGAAATAAACGTGACAAACACAAATTACGGATAAAAAGTTCAATAATAATCTATCTCTACACCTTTTTAATTTATTTTATTTTAAAAATATTTTATTAAAGTGTATATAAACTTTTAAAAACTTAAATAACAAGTGACTAACATATAGCAAAGCATGCACAATGTATCATAATTTTTTTTTATTTAAATTGATATCTTAACAACTCTGTTTTTATTCATAATAAAAAATTGTTTTTAAATTTTTTCTTTTATATTTTCAGAGGAATAATTATATAATTAAATGTTTAACATCCTCACAAAATTATATAACCCTACGTCAATCCTTCTAAAAAAACTTTTTCTAATCTCAAATAACCATGAAAAAATACATTAGTCATCTTGATCTGATCTATTGTTTTGAAAATTCGTACTTAGCAATAAAGTTAACGAAACAAACGCTTTGAAGCCAAGTTAGTCCGCGATCTGATCTATTGTTTTTCTCAAGTTCATACGCCTATTGCCCCGTGGAGGTGTCGGTGGTCTTTGACACAAGTGCTTCTCCGCGGCCTGTCCGGCGAAACATGAGTTTGAAAAAAAATTGAAACTCGGTGAGACAATAAAAGACGAAAAAAAAAAAAAAAACACTTGGATCCAGTGTCGCAGAAAAATATCCTATAAGTCTATAACATCAACGGGCCGCTTGACGAGGGATGCGGATGTCATCTCCCGCCGCCCCGGCCACCGGCCGCGCCTCACCATTCACTAAAACGAGAAGGGATGCTGCAGAGCAGCAGAGTGCAGACAAGAATATATAATATTATTATATTCTCAATTATTATTAATTTTTTGTGATGCGTCAACTACAATCATGCCCCACTAAAATCAGCGAAGTTCATACATTCATATGTTCTCTTGTCCATTTACAGTCAACTTTGTTGTCATAATAATTAAATCAGTGAAATTCAACACCAAAAAAAGTAGGCCCGCACTAAAATACTCTTCAACACACATTTCTTCATCGAATCCCTACACAAACAAAATAAAAAAAATTGAAGAAATTAATAAAGAGATGGTAAAGAAGAGGGAGATTGAAAGTATTTAGTGAAGTGTCCCTATGGGTAGAATGTAGAGAAAAGAAAATAAAAAGAAGAAGAAGAAGAAGAAGAGTAATATACCATGTAAGACATACTAAATACGAACAGTGATATAAATATAGAAGTTTTTATTTGATTCCTTTTTATGCTAAAAATTTAAACTAAATTATCTTTTTAAAATAGTTAAACCAAAATATTCATCAATGTTGGTATACTTTTGATGCAAATAAAATAACTATTATTAGGTAAGAATCCCTTACATATTATGCATTAAGTGTTGCATTCGTCAACTTAAACACTGATATTCATGATTTCAAAGTCTCAAATCCATCAACTTAGAGGCTCGCGTTCATTTAGGTTTAGATATTGTCATCAAGTTGATAATCTAAAATAATCAACTAACGCTTTGTATTCCTCAATTAAAGGCTCATATGCATAAGCTAAATACTTGAATTCATCAACTACAAGTTTATATTTACCAACTAAAAGCTTAATTTATTAATTTGAAGATTAATGTTCACCAGATAAAAATATTAATATTCACCATTTTAAACATTAATATTCGTCATATATTCTACCATACAACACGAAGGTCATCCACAAACCATTATTTTCTTCATTTATTTATGTAAAGTAGATAAATTCAAATGAGACGATCGTATGAGTTCATTGTCATCAACATATATAGCACAAAAAATTAGAATATAACAAAAAAGTCAAACAAAGAACAAAAGAAACTTAGGTTAGGGTACTTGAGAAGTCAATTACTGGAATGACTAGTTGCATGTATAAAAAAAATACACCATAAGCTAGAGGAATATATTTTTCATGGTAAACTTAGTTGACATAGGCCGAAACATAACAACAAATAATATTGAAGTTACGAGCTTGAATTTATTCATGATCTTTTCAAAATTACTAAAAGGAATAAGCCATGCCTCATCTCACAACCTTGGTTTTTGAACCGATGAATATAAACCTTCAATTGATGATTGTGTTAGATTACACTCGTTAGTTAAACTGATGAATATAAGACTTTGACCCGATGAATATTTAAATGGAATTGATGAATACTAGCCTAATGAATATTAGCCATTAAATCTATTGATATCTTATATAATAGTTTTTCTGTGTAAGAAGTATATTAATACGAGTGTTTATTTGTAAAGAAAAATCTTTTAAATATTTTGATATAAATTTTTTTAAGGCTTGAAATAAAAATAAATCTAATTTTATATGTTAGTATGATATATTTTGTTTTTGACAAAAGGAGTGGGAATGAGAAAAATGGACATCAAGGTGTGCATGCAAGGGTTAAAATAATATTAGAACATCCTAGTCCCCACTATGACACTAAATGTAATATGTTGAGAAGATGACCCATGAGCTACTTGTATCCTACAACCTACTCTCAAATACACCATATAATTTACCAAACAAACTAATCTATTCAGCTCTAAAATAAATATAACGACATATGTTATCCAATAATATGATTTCAGATTAACATTATGCTACAAAATATAAATAAACAATATATTTTGCATTAGTGAAATACTTGAAGCATGTATGGTACACAAAAACCAAAGAAGGTAATTGCTAATTCTCTTGCCATTTAGCTAAATTATATTTTATATGGTTAAAAGCAGCTAGAGGTTAAAAGAAACCCATATTTCCTTTTTACTCATTTAGCTACTCATTTATTATGGAAGTCTTTTACCTACCTAACTTATGTTTGGTGGATGAATAATTATTGGTTATTAGTTGTTGTGATGCTAAAGCATCCTCAATCGATGATTATAATCTAGCCATTATTTTTTTTCAAGTTTGAGAACCACAAAGCCTTCCTTACGTGGAAAAATTAAGTGACAATCAAAACCTAGCCGTGCAAAACCCTTATCCTTTTCGTCCAAAACCCAACCGAAAAAGGGCACCCAAAACCTTATTTTTGTTAAGCCTTTCCCTCCATTTTTAATCCCTATTTCCTTTAGTATTTTAACCCTAAGCAACCCCAAAAGTGCATCCTTATCAATACCCCTTGGAGGCCACACAAGTCAGCCACAAGTCCCTTTCATTTGGATGAAAGGTCACATTTAACACTTGGAAATAATAATGTAGATTTGGGAAAGAATAAGGAAGACTAGAATAAATTCCTTACTTTTTTTGTTACTTACAAGGTTAATAGGGATATTTATCTCTTTCTTTTTGTGTATTATGGTTGTTGTAGATTATAACATGTAATGTTGGGGATTAAAGGATTTGAAAATCACCTTAAGTACCCTCCCCCATGACCGAAATACATGGGCTGGAACTTAGCTTGAATTTCATCCTTATTTAGGTCCTAATCATACGTATTAGTTGGATAAGTTGTAACATCTAATCCTATACTTCTTCTATAAGTGTTAGGGTAGTGTTAAAGGAAGAACAATTTACCTTGGCCACATACTTTTCCTCTCAACAACTGAGAGTCATCCTTCATCCACTAGTGCAAGAGTTTGAAGTTCTTTGCAAAATCTTACAAGATTTATCCTAAGAATAAAATACCTTAGGTGGTTCTTACAAGTATTGATTCAAAGGGTTACCAAGAATCAGTTTTTATCACTTCTAATCTTCCTCATTTCTTTCTCTTAAATTTGATTGTTCTATAATTTTAAAACACCAAAACCAAGCAAGACCCAAATTGGATCTCATAGGCATCATGTTGCTATAAGATATTGTACATCATTTAAAAAGTAAATTTATTAAAAATAGTAATTATAAAAAAAATATATGTTGGAAAGAAATTGTTAAAGCATGGAATGCTCAATAAAAAATGCATTGTTATTAATATTCACTTATAATTACATCATTTATTGAGATATTTTACAATGTAGTTTACATACCTTTTATACTATATATGGTATATTAATATGACAACATTTTATTTTGTATCAAATGGTGTAATTAAAAAATTAATTATGAATATCATCAATAAATTACATCATTCATTGATATATTTTACAAAATCAATATTGCAATATAAAATAAAGTAACTAGCAAAAAATATTAGTAGTATGAATGTCATGTGTGGTAGAATATAAAGAGGTCGGTGTATGTAACCTCAAATATAAAATAGCTAATTTTTTTTTATCTAAATTGATTATAATATTAAGTCAAACCACCATGTAAGGTTGTACATAAAAATTCAAACATTGAACAATCAGTTTCTATATGGTACAACCGATTTCACTGTGGATCATTGTGCAACCGAATGCCTTATCGTATTTTTTTCAATTTTTTAGCTTTAAATATATTTAATTTAAAGTATTTAAAAATCATTAAAAACTATGTCATAATATTTAAGAGATTTTTTCTTCACATAGAGACACATATTAATATACTTTTAACTATATATATTTAAAAAAATTACTATTTGTGTACCTATCTTTCACCGTCATATATAAAGTAATATTTACCCTAATGAACTGATGTTTTACTATCTTTAAGCTTATCTCTTACTAACTAAATTGATTTTTTACCATAATAAAACTAATCTTAGTTGAACTATCTTTTTTGTACCATAATTAAACTAATCTCTTACCATAGAATAGAGTTTATTATTTTACCATGCATAAACTAATCTTTCACCAAAATATAATTAATCTTTCACCAACATTGAGCTGATTTTTCATCGTTATTTTAAGTATGTTTCAACATTTTTTATTATAAATTTTTTACATTATTTTACAAAACTTTCATCTTAAAGATGTTTATCTTTCACCAAAAATGTACTACTTTTTCACGAGTGAAATTTTACCTTAGAAGGACATATCTTACAGCATAACCAATCTGATTTTTCGCTAGCATTAAGTTGATTTTTCACAAAAAAATGTACAAATTTTTTACCAGTGAAATTTTATTGTATAAGCACATATCTTACACCATAACTGGTTTGATTTTTCACTAGCATTAAGCTAATATTTCACCAAAAAATACAGTCAATATTTCAATACACATAAACTGATTTTTTTTTACCATAATTGAATTATTTTTTTTACCATAATTGAACTATTTTTTTTTTACCATAACTAAACTAAAAATTCACTAATATTGAGATAATCTTTTACTATATAATGTAGTCAAATATTTCATCATATATAAATCGATATTGTACCATAACTAAGTTAATCTCTTACAAGCATCGTACTTATTTTTTACTAATTTTTCACCATAATTAAAATGATATTTTACCATAGAATATAGTTAATAATTTACTATTTATAAACTGATCTTTTACCATAAAAGAACTAATATTTTACCAACATTGAGCTAATATTTCATTATTATTTTGAATATATTTTAATATTTTCTTTAGTGTAATTTTTTAACATTATTTTACTAAACTTTCACCATAAAAATGTCTATCTTGCATCATAATTTTATATACCTTTCACTGGTATTATGATAAGACTTCAACAATTTCCTCAAATTCTTTCACCATAAAAATACATATCTTTTACCATATCGAATTAATTATTTTTTTTTACTAGCATTGAGTTCATCTTTCACCATAGAATATAACTAATATTTCACTATACATGAATTGATCCTTCATTCGCATTGAAATGATATTTCAATATAGAATATAGTCAAATATTTTACCATATATAAATTGATCTTTTACCACAATTGAGCTAATCTTTCATCAATATTGTACTTATCTTTCATTGTCATTATAAATAATGTATTTTTCTCATTGTTGTATATATATTTCACTATTATATATTATTTACTCCATTTTTCTATTAAAATTGCACCAATACTATATAAAAAAACAAATATTTTACCATAATTATATTAATATTTTATTATTAACTTTTTTCCTGAAAGTATATCAATGTGAATCTTTATTTATAGATAAAAACCTCAAAAACATTAAGATATAACTGTTTTATTTTATTTAATAATCTTACTAAATAATATTTTAATTTATTTATTTTAATATATAAATATATAGATATATGCTGACATCATACTATTTCCATCATGGTTATATGAACGGTTGCATTATATGATTTGCTCTGAGTATATTGTAATTAGAATTAATTGAAAAGTAAATGAAAATATAATATGTAAATATATATATGATAAAAATAAATGAATAGATAAATAAATAAACAACACTAATAAGAGATCAACCAAGTGTCTTGAAGGAACTAAAAAGCATACCATTATCCGCTGATCCACAATAATTTAACTTTCAAACATTACAATTGATTATTTTTGACACTCTATACTCTCCTACAATTAGAAAAATGGATGACGAGCATTACCACCATTGCATTGTAACTATTTTTTGCATTACACAAGGGACTAATAATATATGACTAAAGACCTTTAAGATTTGGGGCCTCGTGAAGAAGTTCTTGTTGCACATGTCCATACACGAGCCTACCAAATTTAAGGGCACTTCTACGATCAATTGAAAATACTAGGACCAGGAGTCATACCTGTTCCATCACTTGAAATTACTCATTAAAAGACCACCACAAAACGTGACTCGTATCATCTATTAAAAAAATATCCACTGAATTCATGGGTCCACTACTTATCGTCATCAACTTAATTTTCTCAAAATAGATCAAATTTGCGGCGTTCTACCTCAATCACCAACAAACAAATCTGCCAAATTTTTAAGTACCAAATCAAAGAAGATCAAATTAGGTGTATGACTTTGGCAGTTGTGATTCATTGAAGCTACAAGGCTATGTGGATGCAGATTATGCAAGGGGTCAAGATTCAAGAAGATCACAATCAACTTATGCTTTTTCAGATTGGAAGATGCACTAACATCTAGAAGGCTACATTGCATAAAATAGTGGCTTTATCAACCATGAAAGCAGAATACATAGCATGCACTAAGGCTGTGAAAGAGACATTGTGGCTGAAGGGCATGATAAAGGAATTCATAGTGACTAATACTTCAATGGTTATTTGGAGTGATAAACAAAGTGCAATCTTTCTCAGTAAAATCCCTGTGTATCATGAAATTACCAAACACATTGATGTTAGGTTGCATTTTATAAGGGAGGTAATTTTAGGAGGGAAGATCAGACAAAAAGGTGCATGCCTTGTGTGTCATCATCAATTACGGAACAAACTTTTAGAGTTTGGTCCAAAAAAGGAAGAAAAATTTTTTAGTTTACAATAAAGTCATAAACACTTGATGCTTATTCCAATTTAAGAAAGTTACATGCTAAGCCCTTTACTTTGATATATATATATGCATACACAATCACATAGGTTGGTACTTACCTAATATAATAATTAAATATGGATTGATTATAACAATCATTTTTATGTATAACATAACTTATTCTATTAAATATTTTGATAAACAAGTAGTGCAAATAAACCTTATCCACATTTTTAATCTTTCTTGCCTTCTATTTGTTTGTCTTATTTTGGTTCTTGTTTGTTCTTCCATGTCTATCAAATTGAAAGTAAATTGATTAACGGAACAGAGAGAAAATAAATTGAAGGGACAATCTTAAAGAATGCAGATGAAAGGTCCAAACAGGAAGGGAGAACAAGATAGGAGAGACCTATAATGGAAAAAAAGTGCCAAAGTTTGCACTAGACTAGAATCGAAACCTGACCATAGTTAAATTGAGAATCAAAACATTGAAATCAAAAGCCAAATATGAAGAAACCATGAACTATGAACAAGAATGGGTTCAATGAATGAATGAGGCTGAATCAGCTAGGATGGGAAATGTGTGGTAGGAGTAGATGCAAGCACACGAGTCGGCATGCTAAAGCAGATGAATTGAAGTGTTAAAAAAGTTCCACAAGCTTATCAGGGAAAAAGAAAAGCCAAACAAATTTCATTGGATTAAAACCAAAAGATGAACACTCACTACGTTAGTGAACCACAAATGTCAACCATAACTATGCATTAAAACTGTCAACCACAACCACAAACCACAACACACGAGATAATATAAATTCATGAACTTACCTTTATGTGTTTACCACCATCTACAAGACAAACCAAGGTGTCAGAGCTGAAATCGACCACTGCCCGAACGTCTAAGCTAAAATCGACCCCCGCTCAAAGGTCTAAGTAAAAATGCAATTGAGAAGGAAAACAAAATACATTGGGATGACGAGGTGAAAACTGATACCGGCACAACAGCACAACATGGACATCCATCATCAATGGCGGATTAGGTTGCAGAGATACCACAATAGGCTCCTACTCCAGCGAGGCCCAAGCGAGCTATCACTAGGCACTTTAGGCTCAATGATTATGCTTGTAACCTGATTAGTATAAGCAAAGGAAGTTGTTAGGCGCAGTGATGGGTTGTCATTACACGTAGCAGTTGGTTACGCAATTAGCCAAGTCTGTTAGTAGAATATATTTCCTATCTTCTAGAATGTTATGGTACTTGTCTTTTAGCCATGTGCTTACCGTAGCTATCATTATATTTACCGTGTATAGTGCGTAGCAGAGGGCAGAGTTCAATGATAAAATAATTCCTTTCCCACTAAATCATCTTCTTCTATTCCCTGACTCCCTCCTCACCTGGAGCTTGCTACGCTTGAAGTAGCGCTGACCTTAACACTAGCCTACCTCCACTACTACCCACCCCAGCTGCAACTTTAATTGACCCGGTCAATTCCACCCGCCCCGTCACCGTCAAACCACCCAGGTGTGACTTAGCCTCGTTCGATGGCAGCCAACCTTTGGACTAGATTTTTCAGGCTGAAAGATAATTTTCCTTTCATGGCACTTCTGATGAACAACGTATAGATATTGCGAGCTTCCACATGACTGGCCAGGCTCTTAGCTGGTTCTAGTGGATGCATCGGAACCAACAACTTTCTTCCTGGTCCGCCCTTACTCGTGCACTTGAGCTTCGTTTTGGATCTGCTACCTGTGCCAACCCTCAGGTTACCTTATTCAAACTCCGCCAAACTGGAAGCCTCGAAGATTACCAGACTACTTTTGAAACCTTAAGCAACCGTATCACCAACCTTCCACCCAAGGCCATCCTAAATTGTTTTCTGTCAGGATTAAAACCTCACATCCGTAATGAACTAGCCTTATTCAACCCATCCACAATCACTGAAGCCATGGGCCTCGCCAAATTAATTGAAACCAAAATAGCTGAAAATCGAGCTCCCTTCAATAGACCACACCCAAATCGATCACCATCATCACCAAATCCACCGCCCTTACTGTCACTTCCGCCACTTCCATCCCCGGAACCCAAGCCTTCATACTCTGTTCGTCGTTTATCCAATGCTGAAATGGAGAAACGACAAGCCCAAGGCCTTTGTTTCCGATGTGACAATAAATACCGCCTTGACCACCAATGTAAAACACCCCGCATCCTACTTCTTTTGCTGGATGATAACCCCTCTGAATCTGAAGAATCACATGATGAAATTCACCCAGAAGAATATTCAAATCCCCCAATATCGGAAATCTTGCTGCATGCCCTTACTGGATCTATAGATCCTCGATCCTTGAGACTTTTGCTCAAAATCGATAAAGCTGGCACCACTGCTTTGGTAGACACTCGCAGTAAACATAACTATATCCATCCAAGGATTGTTCGATTTCTGGGGCTAAAGGTGGACCAATCCCGGCAAATTTCTGTGATGGTTGATAATGGCGACCGAATCTATAGCGAAGGGCAGTGCTCGGCTATACTAGTTTCCATTCAAGGGTATCAGTTCACCATTGATTTCCATGCACTAAAAATTGCAGGAGTTTATGTCGTTTTGGGGGTTCAATGGCTCGAAACGCTTGGTCCGGTTACCACTGGCCATCGCCTCCTAACTATGTCCTTTCAATACCATGGGCGGCCGATTTCACTCACTGGATTTTTCCCCTCCTATGGACCCACCCAAATTAATATTTCTCAGCTACGACGTCTTCATGCCACATCATCATCTGCCATATACTACCACCTCCAACTCCGGGCCCACACCCCCCAAACAGCCCACAAACACCGAACCAGCTAACTCCTGGCCTACAGAAATTGCCCAATTACTAGCTCAATACCACACCATCTTTACTGAACCCACCGGAATGCCTCCTCACCGCAACTCAGATCACCATATTAACCTTAAACCTCACATCGAACCAATAAATGTCTGCCCGTACCGCTACCCACATTTCCAAAAAAACAAGATTGAAAAACAAATTTCTGACATGCTTGCAGCCCAAATCATCCAACCATCCACTAGTCCATTTTCCTCACCGGTATTACTTGTTAAAAAAAATATGGGACATGGCGTTTTTGTGTGGACTATAAGACTTTAAATGCAATTACAGTTCGAGACCGTTTTCCTATTCCAACAGTTGATGAACTATTGGATGAGCTTTACGGGGCCCATTATTTCTCTAAGTTGGACTTAAGGAGTGGGTACCATCAAATCCGCATTTACCCACCAGATATCCCAAAGACGGCCTTCCGCACTCATGAAGGTCATTACGAATTTCTAGTCATGCCTTTTGGTCTCACCAACGCCCCCTCCACTTTCCAAGCCACAATGAACTCCGTATTCTCTCATCATCTCCGCAAATTCATCCTTGTCTTCTTTGACGACATCCTCGTTTACAGTCCCTCGTGGCCCACTTATTTAGCCCATTTACGAACTGTCCTCCAAATACTCCAAGACCATCAACTTTTTGCCAAATTTTCCAAATGTGCCTTCCGCCTTACCCAAATTGAATATCTGGGTCATGTCATCTCAGCTCACGGAGTTCAGGTAGACCCGTCTAAGGTCAGCGCTATGCTTGAGTGGCCCAAGCCCAGTTCGGTGTTGGGAGTCCGTGGATTTCTAGGTTTGACTGGTTATTATCGTAAATTTATTAAATATTATGCTAACATTGCAGCTCCCCTTACAGATTTATTAAAAAAAGAGAAGTTCAGTTGGAATTCAGCAGCAGATCGAGCATTTGATCAACTTAAGCAGGCCATGACAGAAGCACCAGTTTTGAGCCTTCCAAATTTTTCACAGCCCTTCATTATCCAAACAGATGCATCGGGTGTGGCAATTGGTGTCGTTCTCTCACAGCAACAACACCCCATCGCATTTTATAGCAAGCGACTGCCACCAACTCTACGGCAATCCTCTACCTATCACCGGGAGATGTTCGCCATCACAACAGCGGTGAAACGGTGGCGCCACTATTTGTTGGGTCTTCCCTTTCGAGTTCTCACCGACCACCAAAGCCTCCGACAACTTTTGTCTCAGACTATTAAGATGTAATACCCCAAATTGAGCGGAGTGTTATAAGGATTGATTTGGCTACTTATATCAACATGGTATACCATCCTTTTGGTGATTCCGTCCTAAGAACTCCACAGTTAAACGTGCTGATCGTGAAGCAATTTTAGGATGGGTGACCTTCTGGGAAGTTTTGAAAATTTCTCGGGAAGTGCGTGAGTGAGGACAAAGCATGTTGAAAGGACTTGTGTTGATTTGTGGGGCTAGCTGATCAATCCAAAAGCGCTCCAAGGTAGCCCCCGCGTGGTCGTGTTGACTCGGGGTGTTACATCAGACGCCTAAACAGCAACAATGGCTCACAAAATTGTTGGGCTATGAGTTTACCATTGAATACAAACCTGGCCGAGAGAATGCAGTAGCAGATGGGTTGTCACGTTGGACCAAAGAAGCCGCAACAGCAACATATTCAGCCATCTCTGCTCCTGTACGTGGTGGTCGGGATGATATTCGTTGTAGTACCTCCAAAAGCACTGCGGCTCAAGAAATTATGCAGCAAATTCAATAGTCATCCACCGATTCACCTTTACCTTTCAGCACTCGGGATGGATTGATTTTTCGGGGTGCCAAAATTTATATTCCCCCTGATGCAACGCTACGCCATCAATTGTTGGTCGAGTATCATAGTTCCTTGGCTGGAGGCCATGCCGGCATTGACCGCACATTCAGCCGATTAGCTGCTAATTTTTTCTGGCCCGGATTACGTAAAGAGGTACGCGAGTTTGTGCGTAATTGTTCAGTCTATCTTCAGGTAAAATCAGAGAATACCCCTCCTAAGGGTCTATTGCAGCTGTTACCAATTCCTTCCAGGGTTTGGGATGATATTTCAATGGATTTTATTACTGGGTTGCCTCCTATATCTGGTAAAACGTGTATATGGGTCATTGTTGATAGGTTATCCAAATATAGTCACTTCTGTGCTTTGCCGTCATCTGTCACTGCAGCTTAGTTAGCCTCTCATTTTCTTCAAGAATATGTGCGGCTCCATGGGTTCCCTCAAACCATTGTCTTTGATCGGGATCATTTGTTTATTAGTAATTTTTGGTAGGAATTATTTAAGGTACACAACACCCAATTGAAGATGAGTAGCACATACCACCCCCAAACTGACGGCCAGACGGAAGTAGTCAACCGGTGCTTGGAGACGTATCTAAGGGCTATTGTAGGCGACACTCCTACTAAGTGGGTTTGTTCCTTGCCTTGGGCCGAACTATGGTATAATATTTCCCTACACTCTTTAATTGGTATGTCCCCCTTCCAAGTGGTATATGGTAGACCCCCTCCCGTGCTCTCTGATTATTTGCCAAATAGTACCAATGTGGATGCCTTAGACAAGTGGTGTGGTGACCGCGATCAGCTCCTGGCAGTGGTAAAAGCTAATTTGCAGCGCGCCCAATTACGCATGAAACAACAGGCGGATAAACATCGCACAGACAAAGAGTTTGCAGTAGGCACCTGGGTATATATGAAACTCCAGCTCCATCGACAAACCACAGTGAGATGCAACCGATACAACAAGCTGTCCAAAAGGTATTTTGGCCCATTTATGATTTCAGAACGCATTGGGAAGGTGGCCTACAAACTTCAGCTCCCGGAGTCTGCTAAAATCCATCCAGTGTTCCACATCTCAGTCCTCAAGTGGTGCCCGGAACCATTGAATGCAGAATCCAAGCCACTTCCTGCTACATTCTCGGCTGGATTTCCCATATATTTGCTCATGGACATCTTGGCTACCCGTACAGTAAGGAGAAACCATAAATGGCAGCATGAGGTACTGGTGCATTAGGAGGGCTGTGATGCAAAGGAAGCCACTTGGGAAGAGCTCCGTCAATTCCAGCTCAGTTTTCCCCACTTCAACCTTGAGGACAAGGTTGCTCTACCAGAGGTGTGAAATGATACCGGCACAACAACACAACATGGACATCCATCATCAATGGCGGATCAGGTTGCAGAGATACCACAACAGACTCCTACTCCAGCGAGGCCCAAGTGAGCTATCACTAGGCCCTTTAGGCTCAATGATTATGCTTGTAACCTGATTAGTATAAGCAAAGGAAGTTGTTAGGTGTAGTGATGAGTTGTCATTACACGTAGCAGTTGGTTACGCAATTAGCCAAGTCTGTTAGTAGAATATATTTCCTATCTTCTAGAATGTTATGGTACTTGTCTTTTAGCCATGTGCTTACCGTAGCTATCATTATATATACCGTGTATAGTGCGTAGTAGAGGGCAGAGATCAATGATAAAATAATTCATTTCCCACTAAATCATCTTCTTCTATTCCCTGACTCCCTCCTCACCTGGAGCTTGCTATGCTCGAAGTAGCGCTGACCTTAACAAAAACATACCTAATTCAAGTCACCGAGGATGGAGTTGTGTTGCCATCAGCCTACGAAGAACGAGCAGAGATGGAGTCGAGAGGTTGTAGAGTGGAGAGAGAGAGAGAGAGAGAGAGAGAGAGGGAGACCAATAAATGAGGTTGTGTGGGTAAATTTTATTTTGGTTCCTATTGCAAAACGGGTGGGAATATATCCTACGCGCATTTTTTTTTTAATTTTAAGAAATTGAGAAGTTTATGTGTTTTTTTATTACATCTTACCTTTTTTTTTTTGGAATTTCGAGACTTGAATTTTTTTTTTCATTATAAAACACACACACACATATATATATCATAATAGATACACTAATAGCTACAACTTTTGATGGTAGTCGTTAATAATACATCAATAGCGACAAAAAAAAATTGGTTGCTAAATTAGTTGTTAATGGATCAGTTTATTGTACTGTGTGAAGGTAGGCCTATGTCATATCAAGTTCTCATTGGTTGATGATAAAGTATGGTGAGTCAATCACATGTAATCATTTTCTTCTCTAAAGGCCAAACACGAGCTTGGAAGTTAAAATTGTTATAAATAATTTTTTTATGGTATTTTAAAGTTAATAGACATACATTACATAAATATAAAATAATTTCCAAAAATAATAAAAATTTAGAGAAATCCTTTAAATAATGATGCCGACTCAAAAACATAAATTTTAATTAGGTTTCATAAACACTGGAAGTCAAATGAGATTAAAATAACAAAGTTGTAGAAATTGAACCTAAATTAGTCAAATGGATAACTAGTATGACTAAAAATTCATAATTAAATCGACAAGCAACTACATTTGATCGGTACAACATACTAGTAGACTGATATGCTTGTTTTAAAAATATTTACTTATATAGCTTTTGAATCAATTTGCCTTATGGCATATAATAGAGAAAAATAATTTAATTCCACGAGATATGATTTCTTAATAAATCAAGGTTTTGAAAAACAAGGGGTTAGCAAAGGTATTGAGTCAAAATATCTCTCGTGATATTTGTATACATATATAGTGAATCGACGCCTATATGATAAATGACAATTACATTTATGAACACATTATGAACAAGATATCTAGAATGGTTCCTAAAAATATTTTTGTCTATATTAATCATTGTAGATTATTAGTATGTTTTTTATGGTCATATTAACTGTCAATTAAGTTAATTTATCTATATAATTTTTTAATCATCTCATATTGTCCCTTAATTATTCTCTTTTCATTATTACTATACTTCAACCCTTGAATTTTCCCATAATAAAATACCTACCAATTTTCCCTCTTTTTATAATATTTAATCTCTCTAGATGTTAGAGAGAAGGTTTGGGAGTGAGGAAGTGAGAAGATATTGAGAGAAAATATGAATAAATTTAACTTAACTCGGCCAATCAGATAAATCTTTTTTTCTTCTTCTATGAAAAAGTGATTTGCAATGACCACTCTAAATAAATAAATAAATAATATATAAAGACTTTCATATGAATGTCTTATCAAAGGGTTAAACAACTACCTAAATAGCAGTATTCAATGTAAGTCTTATAAATTAAATCAAAAATTCATATGGAACAACTTGATACCAATGCCATTAATTGAACATATACTAGGTACATCTTTCAAAAATATCAAAATAATCTATTCAACAAACTATAATAATCATGACGGTTTCTGAAACTTCTGTTTTGTGGCATTTTGATTATTATTCTTTTTGAAGAAAGATCAATAATCCTCATTCACCAAATTTATTTAAGTTTCATTTTACTATCTTGAAATGAAATAGCATATATGTATGTATGTATGTATATCTTGTTGCCCCTCCATTTCCCACCATAGTTACACTTAGGGATGATAATCAGTACTATATTAGATTCATACCAGTCAAACTTGTTTATTTTTAATAAGTTTGGATCCATATATGCCTAAACATGTCTAGAATTTGGTCTAATAGCTTCAAACCCATATTTGTATATGTATAGGCATTCATACTAATTTCATGTTTATTATAATTTTTGTAATCTTATCTGAGCTTTTACTTTATTTTTTTCTTCTTCCAATTTTATGCATTTTTGCTTCATAGACAAACTCTAAGACATTTGATTCTAAAAGTATTAAAATACTATTTGAAAAATTAAAGTAACAACATTATAATGATTATCTTTTTATCAAAAATTTTTAAATTAAAAATTAAAAAATTACATATTAAGCTATATAAAACATAAAAGTATTGATATTTACATAAACTATTCATTTAAAAAAAATCAAATCCATTTATTACTCATTTATCCGCCAGATTCGATATATCTTGATCTAAATCTAAACTTTTTGGATTTGTTTGGATGAGATTTAGGTTTAGTTTTTATAGTCAAACTATAAATATAATTACACTCGATTCAAAACTGACTAATTAACATCTCTATTTATAAATTAGTTTTTTGATAATGCATTTGTAAATGTGATTAGTACTTTGTTACACAAACGAAAATGGAAAATACTAGGATTAGGAGTCATACTTATTGCCTCACTTGAAGGTACTCAAATAAAACAAGAAGAGAAGGAAAAAGGTCAAAAGCATTTCAGGATCAAATGAGAACAAATAAATAAGGATGCGATGAGATATGATTCTCATTAAAAGACCACCACAAGATGTTATCCATTAAAAAAATATCCATTGAATTCATGGGTCCCACTGCTTATACTCATCAACTTAATTTTCTCGACCAAAGTAAGGAAAATAGATCAAATTTGCAGCGTTCTACTTCAATCGCCAACAAATAAATCTTCCAACTTTCTTAAGCACCAAATCAAGAATATCAAAACCACGAGTAACAGGACGGTGACATCATTAATTGAAGAGAGCCCAGACAGCTCCGTCTCCAGTAAATGTGTCAGCACTAACTTCTTCAATCACAAAACATCCATCATCAACTTCATATTCTTTACATCCTAAATTCCATTCATCGTCGACGTTGACGTCAACGTCATCGTCTTCATCATCTTTAAGTCATTCTTCTTCCAAATCAGACCACAGTATTGTATGTTCCCTGCCCATAAAACCAGCTGCAAGGACTTCAAGCAGAAGACCTTAGCATTCTGCTTCCATGGGTCTGAGAATCCGAAATACAGCCACAAAAACTGCAAAATCACCAGGTACTTCAGCCTTTTACTAACAAAACTTGCAAATATATTGAGGGCTTAGTTCTAAAGCATGGAAAAGGATAGCATCATAGATGAAACATATGTTCCTTCCCATTGTCCTGATTTTAATTTTTTTTTTCTTCTGTTTTGATTGGAGAGATCAGCTGAAGAAGAATGGAAAATCAAGCGTGAAGTTCTGCTTCAGAAAAGAGAATATGTATACATGGCACTTTCCATCATTCCCCATCTTATATATTAATATTCTCTCCCCTTCTTTCCCTTCGGTAATATATAATATGCAAACTTGCATTTGATTCCTATGACTCAAGCAAGGAGCCCAACCCATGTCTAGCTCAAATAACTTGGAGGAAAATCGAATCTGCATTGCTGTTGTTATTCATTATCAATCAGAAGCAGAAAGGTGATGCTTCAGATTTGTTTCTTTACATATCCTCAGGTAAGAAGTGTGGATGTGAAGGAAGCCTTGCGACTGCAAAAGGAAAATAACTTTGTGATTCTTGACGTGCCACCTGAGGCAGAATTCACAAAGGTAAACCCAGCTAGCCACCCCATTCCTTCACTCACCATCAATCCTAAAGAACATTGTGTAGCCGAACAGCATTGCTTGAGCTTTGCCTGACCTTGCTTTGTACAAGGAGGGCCATATATGCTCTGGAACTGGGTTGCTTTAGAACATGGCTCCAAAAAAATGTTTTGGCTGAGATATTAGTTATGATCAATAAATCAACCGTCATATATATGTATGTCGGTATGTATTCATATAAAATAAAGTTGTTTGTTGTGTTTGGGTTGGGGGGACATGCAATGCAATGCAGGGTCATCCAGAAGGTGCTATCAATGTACAGATATATAGACTTATCAAGGAATGGACAGCATGGGACCTTGCAAGGCGTGCAGCATTTGCATTCTTTGGCATATTTTGGGGAACAGAAGAAAATCCTGACTTCATACAAAGTGATAAATGTACTGGTTCATTGCTATTACTAATTAATAGAAAATGGAATACTCCGTTGTTGTTAATCAAAGCATTTCCGACACTGAGTGAGTTCCTCCTTTTGGATTTTCTGCCAACAGTTGTTGAATAAAAGCTCCCTAAAAATGCTAAGATCATAGTGGCTTGTTCAGCTGGTGGTACAATGAAACCAACCCAAAACCTCCCTGAAGGTCAACAATCAAGGTTTGCAGTAGTGTAGGTGCTCTTCATAACCAAATATAAGTACATCTTATACTTCTATGAGCAGCTGCAGGGAACGGCTTTATTTTTTCCCCCTTCAATATCCAACTCGCCGATCATAATTCATTAATCAGACAAATTAATTAAACTATCTACAAGATTACCAAAAACGCCACAAAGTTTGATAACGTGAAGAAGGGAGAAATCACACTGAAGTTGTACTACTACTGATTTGCTTTGCAGGTCATTGATCGCAGCTTACTTGCTCGTACTTAATGGATATATTAATGTCCATCACTTAGGAGGCATTTACCAACGGTATAAGGAAGATCTGCCTGTGGAAGCAGAAGAAGAGTAGAGCCTAGTAGCGTTGTTGTATTTAATCTCAACTTCAATGTATTTTTGTGATGTATTCCTTAATTTTGATTTATTCATCAATTTTGGAACCGAATCACAAATATATGTTGAGAAGGCAGCAGTAGTCTTTCTTATTATTAACAATAATAATTTGCTGCTAACAAACAGCATTTGAGTCGGAACCCATCGGTGAATATAAGATTACATTCATCTTATTAAGTTCAAATAAATGAAACGATCAATCCTTCATTTACCCTTGGGGAAAGGAAAAAAAAAACATATACCATGGTACAATGTAACAAGAAAAAGATATCAAATTCACCTTTGAAGATTGAACTAAAGCTTTAAATCATCCTGCTTCTTTTTGCTTCTAAGGAGGCAACTTCCAAATCTCCTACGAAGAACAGCATCTTATCCAGAATCCCATAACTCGATCCTCCTCCTCTCTCTTCCAAATCCTCTTTTCCACCATCACACCGACTCCCTGCATCCAATCCACAACCACACATCCCTTTCCTCTGTTTCGTCGAACCCAGATGCCGTTGAATCTCACCCCGACATATCAAATAATAGTCCACACCTTCCCTCACAATCTTTAACCCCCTGGGGAGAGCAGAAAAAAGTAAAAAGAAGGCCAGTTTCACGTCAGAACAGGAAGTGCAGAATGCTTCTTTATCCGTGCTAGGTAAGAAGAATAAAATGGCGCAACGGAGTTTTATTAACAACTTACAGTCCAATACGATCACAACGGTCCTGAACTTCGTATACATCTTTCCATGTTTTTCCATCAGTTGGCGCATAAAATTCAGCTCGATCCTCACCCCATCTTTCTTTAAAAAGATTGGCCCACAAAGTGTTGTCGGAAGCTAAAAGTTTCCATTTCCTACAAACTTCATTCACAATAACAACTCAAATGCATTTCAAATTGCGACCCATCGCAATAAATATGATTCAGGATACAAAAGTATATATACTTCAAATCAACAGGGTCAAGGGGAATCATATACTATACACTAAATAGCACCAATACTGATAAATCAACAATATATTGAGATAAGTGACCAAACAATTGGAAAAAATGCAAAGAGCCCAGAAACAGAATTCTGGCTCAACCTGCCATCAAAGCCAGATTATCAACCCGCAAAATCGGGGACACAGAATTTTCAGATCCTGTACGATCTAACATAATCCATCTTGTCCCCCCCCCCCCCACTTTTAAGGGGATGGATGTAGAATTTTTTCTAAGCAAATCGAAATCATGAACAATAATTGCAAAAGCAAATACTTGACTATTTACCTTGTTGGGCAGTGGCTAAATTCTGGCAATCCAATAAACAGAAGATCTTATGGGAAAGCTCCAAAGGTATCCCTTCCATTTCATGAATCAAATCCTTCAAATTCCCAGTTTTTCTCTATAGAATCAGGATCCCGGAACTCAGATTATTGACCTGAATTTTTGCAGCTTAAGAGGAGGGACAAAGAGCGAAGAGAGAGAGAGCTTGGGTCGGAAGGTGTGTCGTCATCTGGCGTTATATATTAGTATGTCTATTTTAGAGCATATATAAATATATATTTTAAAGAGCTAATGAGGCTAATCTTGAAGTTATATTTATATTTTTTATTAAAAAATAATAAAATATATACGACGGAAGATAAAAAAAAGGTAAAAGTGGAGTTTTGATTTTTTTTTTAAAAAAAAAATTTATGTTCCGAATAACAATATAACTTAAAAATAATTTTCTTTTAGAAGATATAGAATAAAATTTATGAGAAAATAACAATTGTGATTTCATTTTTATATAATAGATGTCTTAATTTATTAACAGTTAATAGAAGAAACTAAACATATATTATAAAAGTGAGAAAAAATTATATTATTTTAATGTATGACAAAGATAAATTATCACAAAAAAGGATAAACAATTTTAGAAAAAATAAAATCATCAAAAAAATTATTTTCTATTGTACTATGCAGTTAAGATTATCATATTCTATAGTCAGAAAAGAAAATAATTAATAGTAATGAAATTATTATTTATTATTTTATATTATCATTAGCAAAAGAAAGTAAAATGTATAGTCAAGACATTATTATAAAAAAATTTAATGATAAAAAAGCGAGCAGAAATTATATTCTTTTAATTTAAGAAAAGTATATTATTATAAAACTTTTATAATTTTCGGAAAAAATAAATTACATAAAAATTGTATTTCTATCCTTAATATATCGTCAAGATATGAATAGTATAGTTAAGATATGCACCATGTACTTATGTAATACTATCTATATGATGTATCCGGTGGCATCTAGCAAGATCCTCTTCATTTGTTGAGTAGCGAAATGAGAGGAGATTATCATATAATATCTAGTGATTAATATGTGATTGTTTTAAACAAAATTACAATATATCATAAATTATAAATATAATTATATTGATTGATTATAATATTTATAATTAATTATAATTATTATAAATATAATTTTTGAGCCAATATTATTATAATGATAATTATTATAATTATAGATCTTGTGATATCGCGTTAGAAGTTCATAAGATCCTCCCCCCCCCCCCCGACAAAAATTTTACTTTCTCCGTAATTATTTACTTTTACGGAATAAATTATATAATAGAAACTGTTCTTTTCTTAGCTAACTGCAGGACAGAAGCACCATGTTCAAATGCAAAAAAGGTATAGAAACTGTTCTTTATGGAACAAATTGTGAACTCACTAATCTTCGGTGTTTCTAGATAAATCAATTCCTACAAAAGAGAAACCCCTTCTAATCTAACAACAAAGAAAAATAATTGTCGAAAGTATCCCCAACTCAAAAGTACATTTGCTACAGGAAAATATTTTCTACAAATTCCTACTATTTGGAACTTGTAAGAGAAGATAACGCGGACCACACCAAGTCCTTTTAACTTCAACGGCAGCCCTGAGATAGCGTTTTTCAAGGTTCGACTTTGATTTAACCCGCTAGATTATAAAAGATCATCATCCATTCCAGAGTCTGGATCTGCATTTTTAGATATCTAAAGAGGCCAGCCTCGGCGTCATTAATGACGCTAAGAGAAGTGCTTGTATGCATAAACTTTTATTACAAGGAATCCAGCTAGAACTCGTTGATCTGCCCTCACCAGCTCCGACACTGAACATGGGAAAAGTATTTTCCTAAAAATCAACCATAACTCTTCCTCTTCATTACCATTCTCGCCGGTCACACACTGATTGAGTCGCGACAGCTGATCTTCCTGACTTTTCCTCGATAAATGCCCTACTAAGTAGCACGTGTATGAGAAACTAGCTCTATATGATGGCCTGGAGATGATGGTGGATATAACCCTCGAAGATAATACAAGATGAAAAAATTCATTGTCATCACGGCAGGTTTCTGCAGAACCTCCTTGTTTCAGCTTTTCTTCAACAATGTCCAAGCAATGCAGCTGTATGTCTTCACATGGCAGCAAGAGCGTCATCTTTAGAGCCAAAACGCAATCTGATTCAAGCAACATCTCACTCAAGCTGTGTTAATATATATATATTAACACATTATTGTTATTATTTTATAATTAAAGCATTTTACATTTTATATACATATTAACCCTTGGTATGATCCATATTAAATTAGATATAAAGGTTAGTTATAAAGTTTATATTATATGGTAGCATGTCAGTAATTAAGCTTAATTCTAAATTTCTCTATCTATTTTTTAATTGTAGAATTAGAATTAAATTATTATAGATAAAGACATGTGTGTCGTGTTATGGAAAAATTAAGTGAGAAATTTTAATTATCTTATTAATTAAATTATCTTAATTTTTTGATTTAAATGACTTTTAAATTTAAATTTGAATTAAAGGAAGGGAAAATAGTTATTGGTTGTCATAAGTATAACTAACGGACTATAATTAAATCGACAAGCAACCACATCTGATTGGTACACCATACTAGTAGATCGGTATGCTTATTTTTAAAGTATTTACTTACATAGCTTTTGAACCAATTTGCCTTATAGCATATAATAGATAAAAATAATTTAATTCCGAGAGATATGATTTCTTAATAAATCAAGGTTTTGAAAAACAAGGGGTTAGCAAAGGTATTGAGTCAAAATATCTCTCTTGATATTTGTATACATATATAGTGAATCGACACTTATTTGATAAATTACACTTACATTTATGAACACCTTATGAACAAGATATCTAGAATGGTTCCTATAAATATTTTTGTCCATATTAACCATTGTAGATTATTAGTATTGTTTTTTTATGGTCATATTAACTGTCAATTAAGTTAATTTGTCTATATAATTTATTAATCATCTCATATTGTCCCTTAATTATTCTTTTTCATTATTATTCTACTTCTACCCTTGAATTTTCCCATAAAAAAATACCTAGCAATTTCCCTCTTTTTATAATATTTAATTTCACTAGATGTTAGAGAGAAGGTGTAATAATCCATCCCCAAATCCTTCAAAATATCTTTAAAATTATGTTGATATAAAATAAATTAGTTTTAGTTTTGTAATAGGCTTGAAATTCTAACAAAAATTTGAATTTCAAGTGTACCAATCGACTAATGCATTAAGTAATTGACATTTTTGTTCTTAACAAACCGGTTAAGTGGTTTAAGCAAACCCATCAACTAGTTATCCTGCAATTTCAGATCCACTCATAATTTTGATTCGAATTTCTCGCTAATGTTTATGAAAACTTCTTATTAGAGTCCAACTATGCTAATAATCATGTTTTAGTACTCTAGGATTATTTTTACATTATTTAGATCATTACATAATTTTAATTAGCCAAAATTTTCCAAAGCACTTTTGAGGCAAGCCTCGCCTTTTCTCTTCTCCCTTACCTATCTCTCTCTCTTCTAGCATCTGGGGTGTGAGATTGACTTTGTGCACCATCTCCTGACTTACCAACCCATTACCATGCTCATTTCTGACTGCACTCAACCCCCACCACCCCATCAAGTCAACCCTCACTTCTTGGTTATCCATAATCAACCTTACCAGTCTCATCTCCCTCTTTCCTATGAATTTTGACCCAACTTTGCCTCTATACCTTTCATTTCTAATCCATAGTCATTTCTCGCTTATTGTTCTTTCTCTCTTCTCCTTTTTCTTGATGGGAAATTTTTCAAGTGTCGAATATCCCTTCATTCTTCCCTTTTCTCCTCTTTGCTCAGAAAAATAGAGACTTACTCTGGTTTTCTCCCCTCTTTGTGCGACTATTGCAGTCATTTTTCTTCTTCTAATCTTGATTTTAGTTCTCTCTTACTTTCTTAAGCAAGGAAAAGCTCTTTCCTTGACACCTTATTTTCTAGAAAAAAGGTGGTGTTTTGTGTTCTTATTCTTATTTTGATTTTTCTTTGATGTTAATGGAATTTTGAAAGATGACTTTTAATGATTTTAACTTTGATTCTCTTAGGAATCAAGGTTCTTCTAGATAGCCATCAAGTAGGAGCTTTTGTGCTAGAAGAATTCTTTAAGGTAAGGCATTCTTATCTTTAACATTAATAGGGTTCTATGGTGTATTAGGATTCCATACGTTTAGTATATGTGGGAGTATGATTTAATTTGTATTCTATAATCTGAGCATATGGTATAATTCTTGTTAATTTGGCATTGCTAGATTTCTATAATTTTAAGCATAAGTTGGTCAATTGAGCATGATTCATTTGAATATTTGCATTAACATGTATCCATGTGGTTCCATGTGCGCATCATGTACTTTTATGTGTGTTATGACATAGAATCATGCTAGGATTAATATGGTAGAGCATGGTAAATTTTTGGTGTGTGTATCGCAAGTCTAGGTAGTGTTTTACCCAGACCAATTTATCGGTTCCTCAAACCCATCAACTGGTTATACGAGTAGTTGAATGGTTTGGAGGTTTGGAGGTTTGGATTGGTTGATTGCAAGATCAGTCAATTGGTTTGATAAACCAGTTGACTAGTCTCGATAAATAGTCGATCAGTTGGTCAAACCCATCGACTAGTTTCCTTACAGACCAAAATGGTTTTGTCTCTACTTAGACCCATCGAATGGTTAGGTAAAACTAGACTACTGGTTTCTATAACTAGTCGATCAGTTGGTCAAACCTATCGACTGATTTCCATATAGGCCAAAATAGGTTGGTCTTGTAACACCCCTAATTTTGCTACTGAAAAATTTCGTTTAAGACAAAGATTTTAGCGGAAGCGAAAGAATTAAAACCATAAACTTGGGGGTATTACCGCCACACTTAGTACCAGACCGGTTTACCTACCGTTCCGATACTAAGTGCTAAGGCTAAACTAAACAATCATTAAGTAAGACTCATCCAAAACATGGGTACATAGTTAACATAACTCATTCACAAAAACCACGAGTCAACAACAGTGAAAATATCGTTTGAGATTACAACTTAAAAGTATGGTCTCAAAACAAGAAGCGTAGTACAAAATGTAGCTAAATAAAACAGGTCCCAAGGGACCAATATCCGGACCGCCTACTCACTCAAGTCAAGACTTCCATCCCAAATTGGTAATTGATCAAACCTGCATAGGAGGTATGCTCCCCACCATTGGTGGATCATCACAGGACCCAGTTAATCAAGGTAGCATCAGTATCGGTCCAATACTGAGTAAGGGCGCAGGTGCGCTAAGGCCAAGCATACAGTCATACCACATAGCACACATAACATAATCATGTAGACAACATGCGATAACCCGCAAGATAAGGTCTGAAAACTTTTCTGGTGACTTATTCTTTATTCTCATTAATGATAATAAGTCCATTACACACATTCTTCAACAATCCATGTGAGCACGGGGACCCCACTATTATAGCCGGTGGACCGGAAATAAAACACAGGGCAGAACGCCTCTGACCACTATTCTAACTGGTGGACCGGACTGGCCCCGCCTCAACATGGTGTTCCACTGTAAGTACTTAGTATTTTTCCCGTGGTTTAACTTATATACTTTGGGTCTATCGAGCCGAGATCCCCCACTATTATAGCCGGTGGTCCGGAAATAAATGCACAGGGTCGAACGCCTCTGACCACTATTATAGCCGGTGGACCGGAAAGAAACGCACAGGGCAGAACGCCTCTGACCACTATTATAGCCGGTGGACCAGCACGAAACGCACAGGGCAGAACGCCTCTGACCACTATTATAGCCGGTGGACCGGAACGAAACGCACAGGACAGAACGCCTCTGACCACTATTATAGCCGGTGGATCGGAACGAAACGCACAGGGCAGAACGCCTCTGACCACTATTATAGCCGGTGGACCGGAACGAAACGCACAGGGCAGAACACCTCTGACCACTATTATAGCCGGTGGACCGGAACGTAACGCACAGGGCAGAACGCCTCTGACCACTATTATAGCAGGTGGACCGGAACGAAACGCACAGAGCAAAATGCCTCTGACCACTATTATAGCCGGTGGACCGGAACGAAACGCACAGGGCAAAATGCCTCTGACCACTATTATAGCTGGTGGACCGGAACGAAACGCACAAGGCTCGGCTCAACAGTCTTTCGCTTTACGTTATTAGTGTCTTATCCGTGTCTTATTGAATCACACAACACCCTTGACATGCATAAACCATTCTCTTTATACTGTACCCATCACAACTAATAAAATCCCACATTCATAACTACTCTTTAATCAATAGATACCCACGATAACGCCAAACAACTCTAGACAGCCATAACCAACCCTAATTGACCACACAAACCGTGGTTAGCCACACTTATCCCTATTTTACCATAACCACCATACTTAGCCATCCCCAAACCTTAATTGTCCTCAACAATCACGATTAGTTACTCCAACCCTACTTAATCACAACACCCCAGAGTTAATCGTTCCAACCCTAATCTCGTACGATCATTAACTCCCATGCAAAACCCTAACTCCACCATGCAACCCTAATACCACCATGCCAACATGAATACCACCATGCAAATCATAACACCACCATGCAAACCCTAATACCACCATAAGCCATTAACACCACTATGCAATCATTAATACCACCATGCGAACATTAATACCACCATATAAACCCTAATACCACCATAAGCCATTAATACCATTATGCAATCATTAACGCCACCATACGAACATTAATACCACCATATAAACCCTAATACCACCATAAGCCATTAATACCATTATGCAATCATTAACACCACCATACGAACCCTAATACCGCCATGCAAACCCTAATACCACCATACGACCATAATGCCACCATACGAACATCAATACCACCATACAAACCCTAATATCATCATGCAGCCATTAATACCATTATGCAATCGTTAACACCACCATACGAACCCTAATACCGCCATGCAAACCCTAATACCACCATATGACCATAATGCCACCATACGAACATCAATACCACCATACAAACCCTAATATCATTATGCAGCCATTAATACGATTATGCAATCGTTAACACCACCATACGAACCCTAATACCACCATGCAAACCCTAATACTACCATACCAACCATAATACCACCATACGAACATCAATACCACCATACAAACCCTAATACCATCATACGACCATAATACCTCCATACGAACATCAATACCACCATACAAACTTCAAGACTCCCATGATGGTTCCCAACTCATATTACCATTTATCCTAATATGCATGTCCTAGAGGGCCATAACATAATACATCATACATATACATGTCATGCTCACATCATGGAAGCACATACAACATACCTCAATCTCCAAGCTGCGCTACATATAAGGCAAGTTATACACAAATCATATAATACATGGCATAGCATGGCATACACAACATTCAACACATCCATGTCACACATAGCACAAGGCCATTAGCTTCGTCCTTACCTAAGGCGACGCCGGGCTTGGAGCACGCTCCTCTAACTCCTTAGGGCTTTGGTCGGGGTTACCTATAAAAGGGGAAAATGCTAAGTATTAGTTTCCCTTATAATTACTATCAATCCTCATTTTAGTTTAAGGTTAGGGTTTTTATTACTAAAAAGGGTTTTATACAAAAACTAGGGTTTTTACTTTAGAATTTGTATACTAGATATTAGTAGTCAAAATATGTTTATTCTTAATACCTATTGTTACACTTATATTATTAGACCCGTTAGCCCTATTCTTATCATAAAAATGTTCATGCTAACTAAAGAAAAATAGTGATAATAATAATAATAAAACTAGTAATAACGATAATAATAATAATACTCCTAGTAGTAATGATAATAACAATAATACAACCAAGTAAGGTTTAGCAACCACAATAATAACCTTAACAAGGATAATAGAAGTAATAATAGTAATATTATTAATAATGCTAATACCAATAATTATAAAATAAGACCAAAGTTAAGTATAATACAAGTTAGGGTTTAAAAAGGATGTTAGTATTAGTAGGAAGATAAGAACATTAATAATGAAGACAATAATAATGGTAATAATGATGATGATGATAATAATAATAATAATAGTAATAATAATAATAATAATAATAATGATAACAATAACAGTAATAATAATAATAATAATAATAATAATAAAAGTAATAATAATAATAATGATAACAATAATAATAATAATAATAATAATAATAAAAGTAATAATAATAATAATGATAACAACAACAATAATAATAATAATAATAATAATAAAAGTAATAGTAATAAGGATAATAGTAATAATAATAAGTATATTAGTATTAATATTAGTAGAAAATAGTAGCAATTATATATAAGGGGTATTAGGGTTTGGATGAGTGGAGAACCACCTAGGGTCGGTGGTGGTCTGGCGGCGGCGCGTGGCGGCGATGGCGGCGGCGCGTGGAGGTGGAGAAGAGGGGAAAAGATGGAGGTGGTGGCTAGATGGGAGGAGAAAAGAAGAAGTTTGAGGTGGGGGAAGAAACAGCAGGTGAAGGGGAGTGGAATGAGGGTGGTGGTGTGGCAAGGGGTGGCGGCGCGCGACGGCGACGGCGGCGGCCGAGGGTGGTGGAGAGAGGTGGAAGATGGGGGAGGAAGGAGGAGAGGGAGGCAGGGAAAGATGGAGGGAGGGGAAGGTAGAGGGAGGTCTGCTAGACATTTTGGAGGGTGGAAGGGTGGCTGGTAGCGGCGGAGGAGGCGGCGCAAGGCGGCGACGGGCTGGGAGTGGTGGTTTTCGGGATAGGAACTTTGCACGACGAAGGCGGCACGTGCAGGGCAAGGCGGAGGGTGGTGGTGGCTCAGTTTTGTTGAGGGAGGTGCAGGGATGGTAAAAATGGCCAGAGGTGGCGGCGGCTATCTCCGGTGACGGCGAAAAGCCCGTCTGTTTGAGGCGGCGGAGAGGCAGGGTTTCGGGGCAAAAAAAATGAAAAGGGCTGATCGGGGCTGCCAATGGGGGGTATTTATAGGCAATTGGAAGGGGAAGACGACAAGGGGAGAAGGAGGCGTGCGAGGCAGGTGTGCAGGTGGCCAGCCGGTGGTAGGTGGTACAGGTTCTGCCATGGCAGGCTGGGTCGGGGAAGGGGGAGAAGAAAGGGAAAGAGAAGGGCACGCGGGAAAGGGAGAGAGGGACTTGGTCGGGGTCGAAAAGAGAAAGAAAACGACGGGAGAGAGGCAGGGAAGGACGGTCAGTGCTGGGCTGGTGGCTGCCGGCGGGGTTCGAGCTGCAGCGTCGAATTGCAAGTCGGGGCGCAGGTCGGGGGGAGGAAGAAGACAGGCAAGGTGGACCGGTGGTCCAGGGGAAAAGAAAAGAAGGGGAACCGGCCGGTTCGGCGGCGATTATTTAATCTGTAAGTAAAACGCGGCGTACTGGAGGTTTTGTGAGTAAAACGCAGCGTCGCGTCGAAGGTGGGCAACGGTCATAAGGTCATTTAGCGTGACGCGACGTTTCGACGGCACTGAGGCCAAAACGCAGCGCACGGGCGCACGGGGGTCGCGTCGCACGGCGCTGGGCCGCGGGCGAGAAGAAGGAAGGAGAGGTGGGGGCCTGGGCTGCGCAGGACGGGCGCGCGAGACGGGGGAAGAAAGGAGGTTTGGGCTGACGGCTGGCCCAAACCGGGAAGGAAGAAGAAAAGAAAGAAAAATAAAGGAGGAAGAAAGAAAAAGAAAAGAAAGGAGGAAAATGGAAAAATGGAGAAATGGTAAAATGGTTGGGTTGGAGGTATTTGGGTATCTATTTATTTATATAATTAATTTATATATATAATTTTAATAATAATTATTTTAATTATAATAATTAAATCCATTTTTAAATTAGTTAGGCCATTTTGGATAAATTTCATTAACCTCCATGCTAATTAGAGAAATACCCAAATTTTCTTCCAATTAAATTCTTTATTATTTTCCTCTTAATATACCTTAATTAACTCTCTACATCTTAATAAATGAATTTATATAATTAATTTTCCTAATAATTCCTTATTTGGCTATAATTTCAGAATTAGGATTTTGGGATATTACAGGTCTCTACTTAGACCCATTGATCGATTGGACTAAACTAGTCGACTAGTTCCCATGAACAGTCGATCAGTGAGGCCAACCAGTCAATTGGTTCTTTAGTGTTATTCTGGTTCAGGTCTGATACAACCAGACTAGTCGACTAGTCCTAAGGAACGATCAACTGGTCTGGATGAATGTCGCCTAATTTGTTCATAAATTGTTATTATTCTATTGGGCCTTTTGTGTTAATACGTCCATGTATTTACAACATTTAAATTATGATTTTAACTATGATTGCCTTGGTTTAATAAGATTATCATGATGGCATTCGGGCCTTGAATTTGGTTAAATTTGATGCCATCTATAAACATCCAAATGGTGGTATTAATGCTTTGTGATGTGTTTGGTGTTATCACTTGAAAATACCTAATTTGGTTAATACTGGAATTTAATTGTGTTTGGTGTTATCACTTGGAAATTCCCAACTTTGTCAAATAATGGGATTTAATTATGTTTGGTATTGTCACCTGGTAACACCTATTTGGTTATGTATGGATTTTATTATGATTTATGATATTAATTGAAAGTACATAATAATGGTATAAGATTTCATTTGAGCCTTTTTCTCTGACTCTTGGGGTAGATGTCGGGAGTTAATGGGTGGGTTGTCTTGTGATTATATTTTTCACTTAGTACCTATTTCCTTCTCTACTAGATTGTTTTCAGTAGAGGGTATGTGCATATCTTTAAAGTATAGGATTATACTATGGTAGAGCGACATAGCATCGATGTCCAATTTGGGTGGGTGAGGTATCCCCAGTACAAGCCCTCTGGCACTTCATATTATCCATTTCTTAGGCGGGTGTGGTATCCCAAATTTTTAACCCTCACGATGGAGACATTCAAGGTGTGGTGGGTGAGATATCCTAGTACAAGCCCCCTTAGTGTACTTTAACCATATATGTAGGTGTGGTATCCTGATTTATGGCAGGTGCACTCAATGTGTGGTGGGTGTGGTATCTCCAAAGAAAGCCCTTTTGATGTATCTTGACCTTATATGGTGGGTGTGGCATCCCATTGTAATTATTTATGTTACCATGACTTTTATTCATGGTGGAGAAATGGGTGCAACCTAACGAACTATCTTATTAACCAAAAATTGTCTGATCACTAAAGGAAAATTTTTAATATGGTTTATATTGTATGGATTGCAATGTATTTACTGTATTTTTATACTTCCATGATTTCCATGAAAGCATACATTGTTGTACTTGAGCTGTATCAATATGATATCACCATTCTGTCATGTGACTTCAATGTGTTGCATGAGCCTTACCATATTTTAGGTAGTATGTTTTACCACTACTTTACCATACTAATATTGTACTTGTGCGGTCACTGTAATTATCTGTCTTCTAGTTTGGGGATAAGAGAATGATTTGTATGGCTACGACTCTCAATTAGAGTATGCTGAGGGTGATAATGTGGGTCATTAATGAGTCATTGCTTGAGGTTGGAGGTTTATATATATGCCTAAGAGTTAAGCTAACCAGTTAGAAATGTTTTGCCCACTGCGTTGGGGAAGTTTTTGTATTTCTGGTTATTTAAATTCTTGGCTAGATTTTGTATATTTGGTTTTATAATCTATCATACTCATTCTATCTATAATATTGTTCTAGCCCTTATTATCTTGTATTGTCACATTAATGTTATGAGGATACACCTTTTGTTTATTGTTCCATTTTATCTCGCATCAAACTTGGGTTAGGTGATGATCTCACCTCCCTTATGCTTGATGTTGCGGTAATATTTTCTAGTTTTGTTTTTCAGATGCTTTCACATTGTCTTTTGCATTGTTTTAAAATTAAAATTTTCTGGTTCAAAAACTGGGAGTGTTATTGAAGGTTTGGGAGTGAGGAAGTGAGAAGATATTGATAGAAAATATTAATAAATTTAATTTAACTTTGCCAATCGAATAAATCTTTTTTTTCCTTCTAACAAAAAGTGATTTGCGAGAGCCACTCTAAATAAAAACTATAGAAAGAGGCTCTCTAAATAAAAACTATAGAAAGACTATTTCATATGAATATCTTATCAAAGGGTTGAATGACTACCTATATAACAATAATCAAAGTCTTGAAAATTAAATCAAAATTTTATATGGAACTACTTGATACCAATGTTAGTAATTGAAAATATACTAGGTACAACTTTCAAAAAGGATCAAAACAATCTATTCAACAAATTATAAAAGTTTCTAAAGCTTCTATTTTGTATTTGTGGTCTTTTGTTTACTTTTTTTTTAAGAAAGATCAATGTTCCTCATTCACCCAATTTATTTAAGTTTCATGAAATGAAATCGCATATATATGTATGTATATTTTGTTGCCCCTCTTCCCAACATAGTTACCCGTAAGGATGACGATAAGTACATGAGGTACAACTTTCAAAAAGGATCAAAACAATCTATTCAACAAATTATAAAAGTTTCTAAAGCTTCTATTTTCTATTTGTGGTCTTTTGTTTACTTTTCTTTTTTAAGAAAGATCAATGTTCCTCATTCACCCAATTTATTTAAGTTTCATGAAATGAAATCGCATATATATGTATGTATATTTTGTTGCCCCTCCTTCCCAACATAGTTACCTGTAAGGATGACGATAAGTACATGACTAGGACCCGTCAAACCTAATTTATTTTTAACAAGCCTGGAATTCTGGATCCATATATTTATAATCATGTCTAGATTTGGATCTAATAGCTTTAAACCCAGACTTATATATATATTAGGCATTCATACTAATTTCATGTTTATCATAATTTTTGTAATCTTATCTAGGCTTCTACTTTATTTTAGTTTTTCCCAATTTTATGCGTTTTTCATTTATAGATAAGCTATAAGACATTTGATTCTAAAAGTATTAAAATATTATTTGAAAATTTAAAATAACAACTTTATAATGTTTATCTTTTTATCAAAAATAATAATAATAATAATAAATTACCTATTAAACTATATAAAACATAAATATATTAATATTTACATAAACTATTCATTTAAAAAAAATATCAAATTCATTTATGACTCATTTATCTACTAGATCCAATAAATCTCCATCTGAATCTAAACTTTTTATATTTGTTTGGATTAGGTCTAAGTTTCGTTATTATAAACATATTATGGTATAAGTCCACGCTCGATTTTAACCCGACCTATTAACATATCAAATTATAAATAATTATTCCGATAGTGCATCCGCGAATGTGTTTAGTACTTTGTTACACAAACGAAACTGGAAAATACCAGGAGTCATATTTATTCCCTCACTTGAAGTTACTCAAAATAAAACATGAAGAGAAGGAAAAAGGTCAAAAGCATTTCAGGATCAAATGAGACAACTAAGTAAGGATGAGATGAGATATGATTCTCATTAAAAGACCACCACAAAATGTGATCCGTATCATCCATTAAAAAAAATATCCATTGAATTCATGGGTCCCACTACTTATAATCATCAACTTAATTTTCTCGACTAAAGTAAGGAAAACAGATCAAATTTGCGGCGTTCTGCCTCAATCACCAATAAATAATTCTTCCAACTTTCTGAAGCGAGCAAATCAAGAATATCAAAACCACGAGTATCAGGACGGTGACGGCAT
Organism: Tamarix austromongolica; assembly: GCA_039764185.1. Classification (NCBI taxonomy): domain Eukaryota; kingdom Viridiplantae; phylum Streptophyta; class Magnoliopsida; order Caryophyllales; family Tamaricaceae; genus Tamarix; species Tamarix austromongolica. Next base: position 103,671,352 of record CM077817.1, read on the forward strand.
TAATTGAAGAGAGCTCCGTCTCCTGTAAATATGTCAGCACTAACTTCTTCAATCACAAAACATCCATCATCAACTTCATCTTCTTTACATCCTAAATTCCATTCATCGTCGACGTCGTCGTCTTCATCATCTTTAAGTCATTCTTCTTCCAAATCAGACCACAGTATTGCATGTTCCCTGACCATAGAGCCAGCTGCAAGGAATTCAAGCAGAAGACCTTGGCATTCTGCTTCCATGGGTCTGAGAATCCGAAATGCAGCCACAAAGACTGCAAAATCACCAGGTACTCCAGCTTTTTAATAACAAACTAGCTAATATATTGTGGGCTTAGTTCTAAAGCATGGATAAGGATAACATCATTGATGATATATATGTTCCTTCCCATCGTCCTGACCTTTTTTTTTTTTCTTCCGTTTTGATTGGAGAGATCAGCTGAAGAAGAATGGAAAATCAAGCGTGAAGTTCTGCTTCAGAAAAGAGTATATATACATAGCACTTTCCATCATTCCCCATCTTATATATTAATATTCTCCCTCCCTTCCTTCAGTAATATATGATTATGTAAACTTACATTTGATTCTATAACTCAAGCAAGGAGCCCAGCCCATGTCTAGCTCAAATAACTTGAAGGAAAATCGAATCTGCATTGCTTTTGTTATTCATTATCAGTCAGAAACAGAAAAGTGATGCTTCAAATTTGTTTCTCTACATATCCTCAGGTAAGAAGTGTGGATGTGAAGGAAGCCTCGCGACTGCAAAAGGAAAATAACTTTGTGATTCTTGATGTGCGGCCTGAGGCAGAATTTAAAGAGGTAAACCCAGCTAGCCACCCTTTCTCTCGCTCACCATCAATCCTATAGAAGATTGTGTAGCTGAACAGCATCGCTTGAGATTTACCCGACCCTTGCTTTGTACAAGTGGGGCCATTTATGCTCTGGAAATGGGTTGCTTTAATACATGGCTCCAAACAAATCTTTTCGTTGAGGTGTTAGTTACGATCAACACATCAGCCATCATATATATGTATGTCGGTATGTGTATGTAAAATAAAGTTGTTTGTTGTTTTTGGGCCGGGGTGACATGCAATGCAGGGGCATCCAGCAGGTGCTATCAATGTACAAATATATAGACTTATCAAGGAATGGACAGCATGGGACATTGCAAGGCGTGCAGCATTCGCATTCTTTGGCATATTTTCGGGAACAGAAGAAAACCCTGACTTCATACAAAGTAAGTTGAGCGCTGGTTCATTGCTATTATTAATTAATAGAGAATGGAATACTCCATTGTTGTTAATCAAGGCATTTCCGAAACTGAGTTAGTTCCTCCTTTTGGTTTTTCTGCCAACAGTTGTTGAATCAAAGCTCCCTAAAAATGCTAAGATCATAGTGGCTTGTTCAGCTGGTGGTACAATGAAACCAACCCAAAACCTCCCTGAAGGTCAACAATCAAGGTATGTAGTGTAGGTGCCCTTCATAACCAAAATTAGATACATCTACAGAATTTTTATGTTTCTATCAACAGCTGCAGGGAACGGCTGATTTTGTTCACCCCTTCAATATCCAACTCGCCGATCATAATTCATTAAAAACTAAAATTAATTAAACTATCTTCAAGATTACCAAAAACACCACAAAGTTGGATCACGAGAAAAAAGGGAGTAATCGCACTGAAGATGTACTATTACTGATTTGTTTTTCGCAGGTCATTGATTGCAGCTTACTTGCTCGTACTTAATGGATATACTAATGTCTATCACTTAGAAGGAGGCATTTACCAATGGTATAAGGAAGATCTTCCTGTGGAAGCAGAAGAGTAATGTAGTGTTATTACTTGTTTAGCAATCAATCTTAGTTCACATTCGGAAAGGGGAAGGGGAAACTCCTTTCTAACTTTGATCTTTACTTATATTTAAGTGTTGTATTTAATCTCAACTTCAATGCATTCCTTAATTTTGTTTTATGTATGATTATATCTAGCTATTCATCAATTTTGGAACCAAATCACAAATATATGGTGAGAACGCAGCAGTAGTCTTTATTATTATTATTATTACTAATTTGCTGCTAACAAACAGCATTTGAGTCGGAACCCATCGGTGAATATAAGATTACATTCATCTTATGAAGTTCAAATAAATGAAACGATCAATCCTTCATTTTCCCTTGAAAAAATACACACATATACAATGGTATAGTGTAACAAGAAAAGGATATCAAATTCACCGTTGAAGATTGAACTAAAGCTTTAGATAATACTGCTTCGTTTTGCTTCCAAGGAGACTACTTCCAAATCTCCTACAAAGAATATCTTATCCAGAATCCCATAACTCGATCCTCCTCTTCCTTCCAAACCCTCTTTTCCACCATCACACCGACTCCCTGCATCCAACCCACAACCTCGCATCCCTTTCCTGTTATGTCGCATCCAAATGCAGTTGCATCTCACCCCGACATCTCAAATAATAGCCCACACATTCCCTCACAATCTTTAACACTCTGGGAAGAGCAGAAAAGAGGGAAAAAGAAGGCCAGTTTCACGTTAGAACAGGATGTGCAGAATGCTTCTTTATCCGTGCTAGGTAAGAAGAGTAAAATGGCGCAACGGAGTTCCAATAACAACTGACAGTCCAATACGGTCACAACGGTCCTGAACTTCGTGTACATTTTTCCATGTTTTCCCATCAATCGGCGCATAAAATGCAGCTTGATCCTCACCCCATCTTTCTTTTAAAAACTTGGCCCACAGTGTTGTCTGAAGCTAAATTTTTCCATTTCCAACAAATTTCATTCACGAAGTGTTGAAGTGATTATCATTAAATTTCATTCACTAAGTGTTGAAGTGCTTATCATTTGTATAATTAATGTACATGTGAAGTTGTGAACTCACTAATCCTCAGTGTTTCTAGATAAATCAATTCCTACAAAAGAGAAACCCCTTCTAATCTAACAAGAAGGCAAAATAACTGTCAAAAGGATGCCCAACTCAAAAGTACATTTACTACAGAAAAATGTTCTCTACAAATTCCTTCTATTTGGAACTAGGAAGAGATGTTAATGCAGACTGCATTAAGTCCTTTAACTTCAACTGCAACCCTGAGATCGCGTTTCTCAATGTTCGACTTTGATTTAACCCTCTAGATGAAAAAATATCACCATCCAGAGTCTGGATCTGCATTTTTAAATATCTAAAGAGGCCAGCCTCGGCGACATTTATGACGCTAAGAGAAGGGCTTGTATGCATAAACTTTGTAATAAGGAATCCAGCTAGAACTTGCTGACCTGCCCTCACCAGCTCCGACACAAAACATGGGAACAGTATTTTCCTGAAAATCAACCAGAACTCTTCCTCTTCATCACCATGCTTGCCGGCCACATTCTGATTGAGCCACGACAGCTGAGCTTCCTGACTTTTCCGCGAGAAATGCCCTACTAAGTAGCACATATATGAGAAAGTAGCTCCATATGATGGCCTGGAGATGACGGTGGATATAACCCCCGAATATAATACAAGAACAAAAAACTCATAGTCATCACAGCAGGTTTCCGCAAACCCTCCTTGTTTCAGCTTTTCTTCAACTATGTCCAAGCAATGCAACTGTATGGCTTCATATGGCAGCAAGAGTGTCATCTTCAGAGCCAAAACGCAATCTGATTCAAGCAACGTCTCACTCAAGTTGTGCACATCATCCTCATCAATCACTACTCCGTTGGGCTTTGCCAAGGACTGGTCAATTAACTGCAACAAAACATTGTATTTGGACAGACTTACAAGTTTCCTGAAGATCTCTAGCCAACATGAATGCAAGGGGTTGAGCGTAGAGGGGGTAACCAAACTTTCTTTCCTTTTCTTCGCAGGTTCTTCTTCATGGAAGCTCCCCCAGCCCTCATCCCAATCATCACCCCAGGTGATGCCTTCATTTGATGCTTCTGCAGCAGCTTCCTCAGTCTTGTCTGCCACAAAAAGGCTCTCAAACTGCGCCAAAACTGACAGCAGAGAGTCAACGTGCAATTCTGAAGCAGAAGATTTGCACAATTTCAGAAAGCAAGAAACTGTGGAGTCAACAGTTTGAAGATCATCGGGAGAGATCTCAAAGCTTGGTGAAATTTCTGCTGCCAACTCTGTTGCTTTTAATGCCACTAGAGTATTCGTAAACTTGCTAGAAACATCAGAATGATATGAAACCAGCTGATCGGAGGTAACCTCACTGTTGTTTTTTGCATTCCATTCATCCCATCCTTCCCAAGGAAGAATATTTTGATGTTTCCTTTCAGTACCCTTGAGATTTCTATCAATGATCAACTGCATAACCTCTAGAATGTACACTCGAGCATGACTTGCCAGCTGCAAATCATCAGAAAACTTGGTCAATCTCTCCCAAACTGCCTGCCTAACCTTCTTAAGCACGTTCAGGTCACCTTCCAATCTACTCAGGGAAGACAATAAATCATGCAAATCAAGGCATTGCCTGGCTTCTTGGACCAAATTTTCTAAAGTAGATTCCAGCATATCAAGATACAGATCACAAACATCATGGGCACTGTTCACTCCTTTCCTGTGGCTACTCAAAACTAAATCCTCCGAACACTGCAACAATACTTCAGAGAATAGCTGCTCTATAGCAGCAAACGCACATCCAGACAAAACCATGGCTCTGCAGAAGTTAAACCTTTCGGCAGAAGGGCTACGAAGTATGCCACATTCGGCATATCCACAAACAGTGCCCCAGCCCTGCCTTGCCTCGATTTTTCCCTCCATAACCAACCTCAAGAAGGCCTTGAGACAAGCCATTGAACAGTCAGCAGAAAAATTGATTTTTGAAGCAAACTCCTGCATATCATCAGTCAATCTGATCCAAAAGTTCAAAAGCACAACGAGGCATTCTTTCAACACAAAGTCATCAGATATCTTTTCTGACAAGGCTTTCAGAGGAATAATTACAGTGAAGAACTTTTTCATTATGTCTAAAGCGATTGGATTGCCCAAAACTTTAATATGTTTTCTGCTATTATCATAGGTCTGCTCAAGTTCATTCAAGAATCCTTGAAAGCTCTCCAGAGTTGCAAGATGATGACTGGTTTTGACTTTATTCTCTAAATATTCAAATAAGGTGAGAACATGTATCTTGTAAACAGCCTGCCATGACATTAGTTCCTCAGTCCCAGGATCAGTACAAGCTCCAACAAGCTTCTGAACCATTTCACCCAAAGCTTCTACATTGAACTCATTAATGTGGCTGCAAACTTCATCATTGAAATATTTGTGGTTCAGACCCCTAATATTTGCAATGTTTTTAAAGTTCAAATTCATGATAAAGGAGACACGATAGCATTCCTGCTCAAGAACCCTGTAAAACTGAGCTAGTTCTTTCTGTTCTTGCAACTGCAAGTAACAGTCAGCAAGCAGGCCATAAACAAAAGCAAGACGAGTCTTGTTGCAGCCATCAATTTCAGGATAAACAATAGAGGACAGTGTTTTGATAGTTTCTTGAGCATGATCGAGTAGTTCTTCTTTAACTTCTGATATCTCATATGCAATTTCATCATTCTTCCAAGCATCAGAAACCAGCACTGCACAAAGGAATCTGGATAACACCTGCAGCAGAAAGGGGAAAAAATGCAGCATTTCCTCGTGAGTACAGATTGCAATTCTTTGAATAGTGCACCCAAAAGCGTTAAACATTTTACCTCCGAGCGGTTCAGGCTGTAGGTGTCGGCTAATTTCAAAACATCCTTCAAGATGTGCTTCTTTTCCAATTTCACTGAATCAATGAAGGAATAAAGAGCACCTTGAATATAATTGAGATCACCAGACACAAAACGTGAAGCTTCAACCCCAGGAATTAGTTGAACCAAAACCCTGGTACAATCAGCCACACGCTTCTGTTCTTCTAGTTTCAATTTCCAATCTCTCCAAAAGGAGGACTGTGTTTTATCCATTTTATCTAATTCATCTGTAACATAAGAAATATTAGCCATAAATTAAAGAGGCAATAAACACAAAAAATTCTCTTCAACAATAAAATCATTGATCAACTAGTAAGAGAGCAGATTGAACAACCAAACAGTAAAGAAAATCACCTGAGCCAATCTTCTCAGAAAACTTTCTCAACAGCACCTCTCTCCTATGAAAAGGATCCTTGCACTCAGCTTGAGCATTAGACAATGAGCTATAAATCATCCCCACATTCATAATGCTATTAACTTCCAGGTAATCCTCCCTTGTTTTAAGCTGCTGCTCAATTATGTCCACCCCATAAAAAGCATCCATCAGATTCAAAAGAAAAGAGCAACCCATAATATCTTCCTCTTCAGAAACAGGTGGTTCCATAATTGACTTTGCCAGAGAGGCTATTAGATCATCTCTTGGGGCAAAACCATGCCTTGCCAACCAGGACATGATAGTTACCACAGATTGGGTTCTCAGTGATATATAATATTTTCCAGGAATTGAAACAGGAAAAAATTTCTTTCCAAGTTCTGCTTTACCACTCAACTGAACCAGCCATGGAAGCTGCAAAGCAGCAAAAGATAGTACCTTTCCATTTTCTCTCAGAAGATCATCCCAACTAGACCCATTTGCAACAGGCAGATCTTTTGCAACCTGAGAAAGCACATCTTTAATTTTTCTGAACTGATCATCTTGATCATCATCTGCAGATCCATCAACCAGCTCAGAGCCGTCTCTTAGGTTAAATAAATGCTGAGCACTATGACCAGGAAGTGAAATAACCGATGAACCTTGAACTTTGAAATTAGGAGGGCTGGTCCCAGTTAACATCATTAATGATTCGGACAGGCCTTGCATGTCCAAATCCTTCCAAGCATGTAGCAGCTCACTGATAGACTCATCATCACACTGACTCAAGGCAAAGCCTAAAAGCTGCTTACGGGAGCTTATATCCATGTTCTCAATAGCTGGACCCCTGGCTAAGGCAGCACACAAATCCCAAATAAGACCATGGCCTTTCCTGGCCAAAACAATGCAGAGATCAAAAGCCAATTGTAGGTCACCAGCTACAGCAGCCTCTCTAGCTATAGCTTCTTGGACAGCAGACACATCCTCTTGGGAGTTCAATCCAAGCAGTTTGGCAACTTCTATGATTTCATCAACATTTAGATATGCACCAGCTTGACTTGTTATGGCCATCTTCACAATTTCCATAGGATCCTTCACCTGCTTATATTGCAAAGGCAGAATATGTACTCCAAGGTTTGGTAGGTTAACCGTCAGTGCATCGATGATGTTAGCCTCAGCTCTAACACTCCTGCTACTAAGCAGAAGGTCCAGACATTCCCTGGCCTTCCAGATCTGGGACAAGCAGAACAATGATTAAGACTCGAAAACCATTGATTGCAGAAAAATGGATATGAGATCATATGCTGATCTTGACCAGTACTATATTGAACTTTGCAACATTAGCCGAACAAATATGTTTTGTGCAGCTAATACCATAACAAAGACACCTGATCTGACAAAAAATCAACATCTAAAAGAAGAAACAGCTACTGAAGATCCCCAAAGTGTTAAATTTTAATTTTGAACTTGCATTGACACTGATGGTGCTTTACATAACTCAACTTCTCCAAACAATAGAACAAGTATATTATCCTGAAAGGAATAGAGTGCAGATTCTGAATAGATATTTCTAATTTCAAAAGCAAATAAACCAAAATGGCAAGATCCTGGTACCACATGCCAATATCTAGATTCTCATATCTGTCATCATGAATATTCAAAGTTCAAAGTGGCGTGCCCACTAAACCATTCAGTAGTCAAACAACATTGAGCAGTACCTTTATCAGTTTAGTCACTACTTGGAGAAACAAATTAAAGCAGAAGACTGAGCAGTGCAAAAGAAACACATTAGTAAAATCTTCTTGTACTCCACTGATACTAGTTATCAGCTTTCATGCTGATGCTTCCTTCAAAGTTGTTTCCAGTGCAAAAGAAACGCATAAGTAAAATCTTGTCATACTCCAATGATACTAGTTATCAGCTTTCATGCTGATGCTTCATTCAAAGTTGTTTCTAATTTATATGGAATTTTTGCTCAACTAGCTAATAAATATTAGAGGAATCAAGAGCACACATTACTTATTCTACCCCCTGTTAAGCTGATGGCTAAAACATACAAATAACAAATGCTCCAAAAAGCGACATCAATAAGTGCTTATTTGGAGCTAATTGTCAAAAGTAGTTATCCAAGATAACTACTTATTTTAAAAAAAAATTAAGCTAAAATTTTTCTAAAATAAGTAGTTATCTTTGATAATTACTTTTTATAAGTAGCTCCAAACAAGCACTAAAACTGCCAATCTTAAAAAAATCTGCCAGCTAATATTCTCTTTGTAAGACAGGGAGAGGCAGGTCAAAATATTTCGAAGTGTTCTGAATTCCTCAGTAAATTAAATTAATGTAGAAACAGAATGTTGAGCCAAATTAGCAAAAACATTTTATTAGCATCAGCAGGTCAAGTTATGAATTTGAATCACATGGTTCCCACAGAAAAAAGGGAGTAAAAACTTACTTCAGAGCAAGACAGACTTGAAGCAGAGAAGAAATATTCTCTTGCAGTTTGAATCACAAGATTTTCTGCTTTCTCAGCTGGCAAACTAATAGAAGATGTACCCTTCAGGTAATTTCTTGCAAGAGAAAACTTTCCGGCTTTTAGTAATCCTCTGCAGAATTCAATCAACATATACTCTGGATTTAGGAAAGGAAATGCTTTCTCCTGCAGACATTGCAGATCATGCCACATGGCTGCCCAATCATTGTCTGAACACCCGCTCTGTCGGCGTATGAATTTTGAGAGTATGAGCCGTAGAACATGTTTCACACTTTTATCATCTTTGTGACACTCCAGAAAAAATTTGACTGGTTTTGGGACCTGCATGAAACTGAGCAAGTCAAGCCCCCAGAAATCTGATAAAATGATGCCAACATGGGGAGTCGTGAAAATTTTCTGGCAAAAACAATCGAAGCACCACAAAGGAAGCAAAAAGGCATGTGCTCAATCAGAATGCTGGAATCTCAAAAATACTATTTTTCGGAACTACCAATTGTCAGAAGAAAGCATCATATTGTTTTGCAACTCTTCATAAGACATAGTACACACTTGTGCTTGCCAGTGCATCATGAGGAAGTCAAGCTTACAGACATATTCACTTAATGGACAAACCCACGATTCTTTTGTCCTAGAAGTGTAAAATTTTGATAATCCTCAATTTTCCTTTCCATTCTAATGCACCAGCACTTCTAAATTGCTTTCTAGATTACAGCACAGATATTACAAGCTTAAAACACAGTGATTAGCATCAAGCTCCCCCTGCTGCAATAGGCCTTTGTAAAAGGCCACTAGTCCCCCAGTCAAAGTAGCACTTCAAGCATACACCCTCCCTTTCCAATGATCGCAACAAATTCTGCTTTCTTCCTAACTTGGTTCTAATGACCACCCAATCGAAGAGTAATTCCGACAACTGGTTATTAGCCCCTAAGAGCCAATTGCTACTTTTCGGATTGACCAAAGCAGAACAAGAGAACAGGCTTTCTATTAGCATAAAGGGTTCACAGAACTCTTTTGACCAATGATGTGACATCAAATATCATGATCTTATTTCATTACTCCTAAAAGGTTTGGCCACTTAAATATAAAGATTTGCAGACAAAGTTAACAAGAAAGTTTCCAAGAATTGATACTTTAATATAGACATTTGCATCATCAGAACCTTAACGTTTTGCTGTAAGCATCGATGGCAGTTAAGAATACAAGCCAATCAAACCAGGAAAAAGAAGTCTGGCTTTCGCCAAAAACAAGGAGCATTGTGGACACTTGATGCAACACAACAATTAGATATGTAAGGTTTATCACATAAGACCCTCAAAGATTTCACAAACCTCAAAACACTCACTTTTATTAATCAAAACACACCAATGACACAAGACTAAGGTCATATATATAGGCCATACACTTCAAGAGACAGACCTGAATAATATCTAATTAGATATTCCTAAAGATAACCTACTAATTCTTAGTGAATGGTAAATCAACTAAGTAAATAACAAAAGATTACTAAAACTCCCAGACCTATGGGGCCAGAAGTATATCCACTTGGACCAAACCCTTTCTTCCAGATGTTAATAGAAAATTAGGACTAAAACTATGAGCTCTACAATGTGGAGGCACATAGATTACATCATTCACCTTGAACTTTGAAGTGCGGAAGAGGCTTGCTAGGGATACGTTCTTCAAATAAGGCCAGTCTTACTGCAATGAAAACACCTAGGATGTGACATGCTAGACTTAACAAAACACTTGGAATGGTTAGATTGACCAAGAGTCTGTTGGGAGAACCTGCATAAGAACTAGTCTTTTTTCAGACTTGATTTAGCGAACAAACTTCTTTTTTTTTTTACTCTGGTTGCATGAAACTCCAAACAAAATCACAAAGTTCTTGAACATCTTTTAGTCATCTCAAAGTATCCTTGTCTAAATTCTTTTTCATCTCGAAATTCAGCTATACTAATTCCTGATAATCTTCATTCCCCACCATCTTGGCAGCAAACAAAAGAACAAAAAATACACACTTTTTTGGTCAATCTTCCTTTCTGTATAGTTGACCAGATATGGGACTCTCTTTTCTTTTTCTTTTTTTTCCCTCAAACTCGGAACTATTTTTTATCCTCCCTTTTAAACCTGACTCCTTTCGTCAACTTAAAACAACTGAAATAGACTTGTGATTGTAAACTTGAACGCACGAGCAAGAGCAGCAGTGATGGACATTGTTGATGATGGGCTGTGGCAAGGCACAACAACATCGAGTGGTGGCAGGGCACGACGATGGCTAGCGCTGGTGGGCAACAACTATTATAGTGGTTAGACAATTGTTGAAGCAGTAGCGTAGGTCGCTGCTTGTTGACTCCAGTGAGTGACATGCGATGCTACTGATAGTGGGACCCTTTGACAGAGAAAAATGTGCAATGACTTTGCTAGTTGTTGAGGCTCGCTAAGAGATCTGTGGTGGAGTGGTGGTGCAATTATGGGAGCGCACAGGTGGCTGTGGTGGCTGATGAGGAAGTTAGGGCTTGGGTTTAGTGGTTGCTGTTGGTTGACCGCTAGGGTTTGCAATTCTCAGATTATTTTTTTGGTCAGGAAACACCAAAACTGGTGGCAACAACAGCCAAAAGGCAGTGACAGAATGAGTTTGTGGTTTGATATCAAATTGATTCAGGGTTACAATTAACCTTGTGGGGTTTATCACACAAAACCCTCAAAGGCTTCACAAGCCTCAAAACACTATTTTTATTAATCAAAGCACATTGATTACATAAGATTAAGGACATATATAAAGGGTTGCGAGCCAACTTGATAATTAATGACTTGTTTCCACTAGTTCATTTAGTTAAATAAGCCAAGCCAAGGTCGACTCGGCTCATTTATATAAGTTTGCAAGCTGACTCATTATAAGCTTATTAATATCTTTTTGTCATGAATTTTGGGATCTAAATAAACAAAAGTCAAAGTTTTAGGTTCTAATCATATATATTATTTGAGCCTCTAAATGAGGCATACTAATTGAGTTTAAATTGAGCTTGTAATGGAGTCATTTTTAAACAGGCTAAATCGGCTCAAACGACCCAAGTTCGGCTCAAATTTACACAAGTCGATTTGGCTTGTTTATTTCAAATGAACCGAGCCAAGCCGAGACAAGCCACTCATGAGCCTTGTAAAAGTCAATCTCGAGCCTTGTATGGGAAGCTCGAGTTCAGCTCGAACACTGAAAAAATTTAAACGAGTTGGTAGCCCTACATATATAAGCTAATAGACTCCAAATGATAGGCCTAAATAATATCTAATAAATATTCCTTAAGATAATCTACTAAATCTTAATAAAAGGTAAAACAGCTAAGTAAATAACAAAATATTTCTAACAATCCTAGACCTACGAGAAGGAAGTATATCCACTTGGACCTAGGCCTTCAGCCTAGTCGTTCAAAAGAGAACCAGGACTACAACTACGGGCTCTCTACAACTACAGCCTCTATGATGCAGAGGCACATAGATTACATCAACACCAGTCACCACGGGATTAAAGCTTGACTAAGCACATTCCTAGAATAGATAATTAAATACATCCAATAAGTCATAAATTGCAAGCAAACCTGGTAAAGTGCCAACAATCTTCCAGCTTCAATATGACCCTCCACCAGTTTAAGTCTTTCATCAAGACTACCTGCATAAGATTCAGCAACTATGACTCCTGGATATCATCAACAAATACATCAAAATCATAATATATATTGTGGAAGTAACTGGTATAGCTATTTATTTTTCATTTTATATGCAACTATTTGTGATTATAAGGATTTGGTCCTAATAAGAGTCAAATACTATTTTAATCTCTCCAGAATACCACTTTTCTTATTTTGGTCACTGAATAAATAAATAAAAATAGCTCAATTTATTCCTCGTAGATCTAATTTTAGTCAATTTAGCCCCTAATTTCTTTTATTAACCTGCAATAATAGGTTATCCCATAATTTGTCTCCTAACTGACAATCTAAATATTTATTACTTTATCCTAATTATTTAATCACAATATGCAAAATCTTCCACCTATCTTAACTCCTTCATGTACTTGTTCTTCACCCACCCATGACTCTTACAATGCCACTAACACCAGCCGGTTCTCTGTCCACCACCATCATTACCGCCACCAACCCAAACCCACCGTCAGAATCTCTTTGGAAATTCCCAGCATTGTGTTGGACCCAAGAAAAGACACGAACTCACAAGATGTACTCTCTTCATCGCAGAAATATTTGTTTGCAGATTGGGATGTTGTTGCCAATGTCCTGATACATCTCCGGCTAAGACCTCCACAAAGAATTGTCACAAGATCAAGAAGCTGGGGAAACAGTATCACAGGGACAAACAATGCACTTTGGTTCTTTCCAATCAACAGAAATTTTCTTCTTCCCAGTTCCTTTTTTTGTCCTTTTTTAAGCTGAAACTATGATTACTGATTTTTTAAGCTGAAACTTGAAGATTGCTTTTGATATATATGCTAGATAAACCCACTTTGTTGTGAAGCGATCTATTCAATAAGCCCACCCCCCCCGGGGGGGCGGGGGGTGGGGGGGGGGAATATGAAGAGCAAATTATGTCTTCAATGGAATGACATGAAAGTTGAAGCATGGAAAAACTTACCTCGTCTAGTAGGAAACTTGGATATAATAGAAGCCATGGTATTCCATTTATCAGTAGAACTGCAGGCATATATGCATTGCAGAGCGCATTCTATAGCTTCCACCTCATGTCTGAAATAGCCAACATGGAAATCCTTACATCCTTCATCAATGACTACTGAACATATATCAATATTGTTCTGTATAGCAATTTCTTTCATCCATCTACACAGAAATGATTCATCCTTCTCGTGTTCACCATCCAAGGATGTGTTTAAATCACGTGATCGCTTTTGCATGAATGGAATTGCTTTATCATGTAATCTCTCAATCACATTCTCCTCCTTCACATTCTTAAGCATCACCTTAAATTTCTCATAGTCAGACAAGCACTCCCATTCAGCAAGGCTGATTGATTGTTGCACTTCGTAATCACCATCTCCAGAATAAATAAGTTGCTTCAAATATAAAATATCCTCATAAAACTGCTGCAACTCATAGATGCCCTTGCGACAACCAAAATCAATTAAGCAAAAGCTATTATCAATCTGCCCACTAAATCTATCAATATCTCTTGCTCTATTCTTGTACCATTCTAAAATGTCATCTGATGAAGGCCAAAGTAATCCCTTGATTTGCTTGAAAATATATTCGGTTATTATAGAAACACCTTTATCATGACCCTGAGGAAGATTTTTAACATATTTTGCCATGGCATCGCACTCAACCCAATCTTTCTCACGAAGCGCAATAATAGGAAAAGGAGACCTCCCAGGGAGGAGTTGGTTGTATGTCTGGACAAAAATTGTTTCAGGTATGTCAGCCAAAACTTCCAGCATGAATGGAGTCAGTGTATACGGATGACGCTTGAATAGCAAATTTAATGCACCAATTTTCCCATTCTCTGCAAGATCTCCAGCAGCTTCATTAATAGGCATAAGGCGGAATTTTCTGTATTCCTGCACAGAAAACCTGCAGAAGACTAGGTTATTAAGCAATCAGTCAGTTAGAATCATTTGATTGGGTTTTGGGGTGGGGGACACAAGCACACACACAATGAAAGACAAGCTTCACAAAGACTCAAATAGACATGCCACTACACTTGTTCTGCAAATCAGATATGCTTAAATCACCTCATGATTTTTGTCCTCCGTCCTATTAACTGAGAGAGGGAAAAAAAAACACACATACACTCTGGTTAAGTGCAGCTCAGATATGATTGCAACATAATTGAAAAAATGGCAGCTGCATAAAGGAATCTTCTGTACCAACTGAAGTACTCATATTTCACACTCCTGCATTTCCTTTTACTTTGTTTTGACAAACAGAAATTAACTAAGTGAAAGTGGATTGGTCTACAGCCTGCAGTGAGTTACATCAAGGTCCAATACGGCATATTACTTTAAGACAGCTAAGCAATCAAATTGAACAAAAGAAAACACATATTCAGGAACACAGCTCAAAAAAGCACCACTATGGCGACCAATGGACTGAGAAATACAACTGTGATCATCCACTTGAAACTTGAGAAGTGATAGCTAGCATTTTATGCATGCACAAATGAACGTCAACATAATAAATACACCCCCAACCCGCAAGCATTAAAAAGGAAGTCATCCTAGGTGTAAATATTTGTATAAAACAATTACTCCCTTCATATTCAAAAGATTTTCATTGCATATTTTAATTATAAACTTTGGCCATTGCTTTCGTTCAAAGTATAATATATTATAATATAAAAATATAATTATTATATTTGTATTAAAAAATATTTTTTATAACATTTTTTTTATATTTTTTTAATAATATATATTAAAAGATATTAATGATCAAATTTTATTCTCTAAATACGCCACAACAATTTTTTAATACAAGGAAGTATCATTTTGGAAAAGTTAATATCTACTTTTCAGTTTTCCCATCTAACTTTCCTTTTTTCTTTTCTTTTTTCCTTCATTATCTATGCATTAAATGTTTTATTGTTTGTCAATGAAGATTGAAGGGTAAATATAATGTTAAGGTACTTTTTATTAGTTCATAAAAAATGCTCAAATTATTAAAATAACTTTATTTTTTATATGGAGGGAGTAACATTCAGACATATATTAAACCAAAATCAGATATCAAAAAGAACCACATAATAGATTTTCATTAAGGAAGAACTTAACCTAGCAACCCTCATGTTAAAGGACTAGTTTCCATCCCTCAAAATCTATTTCCTCACTTCAGGGAATCAAACAACAATTCTACAATTGCTAAAAGATGACATCACCCACAATTTATGACAGTATATGACTACCATACCTGCCCATGTTAATTCCAAGAAATGTCTCAAGCCTATCCCTGAATTGCAAGAGCTGAAGTCGTAATAATCGAAATTCCCACAACTGGTCAGAATCACTGTCTTCCAACACAGAAAACTTGTAACTATCAGTCAGGCGAAGCCCATGTCCAAGTAAAGCTCTCACTGCATCTTCTGTAAGCCCAACTCGTTCCACACATTCACCAAGGACAAATTGTTTATCCTTGATTTTGGAGAGAAGCAAATTTATTTGACTTGCTCCTTGCTCACAAAGCAACCACTGTGACTTCAACACTTGGTCCTTATCCAACTTATGACGATCAGCAAAATCTAAAGCAGATTGATAATTTCCAGTCTTTATCAAAACGTCGTACATTTCTGGAACAGATCTCTCTGAAAATGACATCAAGTTCCAGTTCAATTTAGACAATTCAAGTTGATCAATTTTCCCTTCACTGTCCAGCTCTAGCTTTTGCAAAGCCGTCATTTCTGAGTTATCACTGTAACTGTTATTGTCTTCAGGCAGAGAAACATCCAAAAGAAAAACATCTCTTTCAGCCTGTTGTGGTCTTTCTAAGAGTAGAAATGAAAATATAGGGTTCTTATCAATACATTTTTTAGCATCAATTATATCAAACATGATGACAGCACCACCCCTTCTGGCAAGACAGAGAATGTGACCGGACCACCAAGTAAAATCAGCCACGTCATTGAAAAATTCTTGCTCCACACTGGATATATTACTACCCACCTTTGAGTAGCCTCTCCTCCCACAAGCAACAACAGACATAGAATGAGTATCTTTTTCAAACATAGATACATCCAAACAACCTCTCAAATCTATAGCAGCAACAAATTGACCCTTTGGTGAAATCAACACCTTTGGATATGTTACTGGACCTGTATAACCTTTGGGTCTGGTATATAAGCCTTCACACTGCATGGAGTTGACTAGCTTCAACTCTGAGTTTTGGCTCCAATACCAGAGAGAAAGGGTATATGATCCTGCATAAGCACATCAGTGTCAGATCATAAACAATAATGTATTAAATACTTTTTTTTGACATAGCCCTCATCTCCTACATGCAATGCAACGGATGATACTAGGTCAGCCTCTTCTTTTGTAATAGTAAAATGGATCATATTTTGTTTGGCGTTTGAAAGGCACCCCTCGGGCGCTAAGTACTGGGGTTTGGCGCTTCTGTCATCCTAGGTGAGGCAAGATTGATGAAGCGACACCAAGGCATACAACAAAATATCGGCCAAGACGTATCGAATTTTGGCCTCCCTGATACGCGAAAGAAGCAAAAAATCCCACATATGTCGCTGATATTTCCAGATATTGACCGATACTAACCAATATTTACCGATATATGACCGATACTTGCCAATATTTGTCGTGAAAAATAAAGAAAATTCACACCGCGACATATAAAATGCCTTCTGCGATACCCAAGACCGCAATGTAGCGACTGCAACTGCAGTTCTATTGCCTGCACAAAGACACATAAGGTGTCTAAGGTGAACCACGTACACTTTCCTACAATTAACTATTTTAAAATTTTATTTTTATTCAAAGAATTCTACAATATATAAGATAACTAAATCTCACTTTGGGAAAGAGAGAGAGTAAGGGAGGGGGATGGCCTTAGGAAGACCAATAAACATAATTCTAAATGAAAAGGGAAAGGGAAAGAAAGATAGATACAGTAGCTAAATGTCACATTGACCAGGCTTTATTTTCATGAGTACACTAGCTAAATCTCACATTGAGAAAGAAATGGAGGATGGAACAAAGGTCATGGGAAGCACATAATTTTAAGTGGACAATGAAAAGAAAATATTTACCGCAAAAAGGGAAAAGAGAAGTGCGCATATGTTTTTGGAAGATCAAAATTAGTACCAGACTAGTCAATTTAAGCGCCTCCTCACTTCACCTAGACAGCATGCTTTTGACTTGTGCCTAGCACCAAGACTCTAAGACTTCTATTTCCCTCCTGCGCCTTTTTAAACACTGATTCTGATGATAAATAGTAGGTTTTATTCCCAAAAATAAATAATTGAATTGGTACTGAACCAAGCTGCTAACGTCTGAAACACAGCAGCTCATGCTTAACCAGAACAGACTGGTACAAAAACTATTAACTGATAAATTTGAGGTAATACTGCTTATTTCAAAGAAAAAAAAATGATAAAATTAAAATCAAAAGATCAGCACGGTAAAAAATTCATCTAACCATTGTGTCTTCCCATCTGGCGACATTAACAAGCAAGGATGATAATTTTCACAAATCTGTTTATAGTTTTAGGCATGAAGAAGCAGTCTCAGGTGCAAGAAAAGGTTATGATAAGATAAGTAAACGACACAAGATTACGCCGGTACCATTTGTTGTAGACTGTGAAATGCTAGCAGCTGTACCAACCACAGCAAGCAAACAGCATTCAGGGTCATAGTGTGCACAGGAAACCATCTGGGCAAGCTGCATCTTTATGTCAGTCCAAGTACGCATGGAGGAAATAGAAGCACTCAAATCATGGCCGATTTCTATTTGATGAAGAGAACCATCTGAAGTAAGAAAATTGAAGCTACACCTGCATAATTTTTGGTCTTAAACTCCACAGAGCTAAAAATTTCAGAGAAGTAAAACTATGCGTATGGATAAATATATTAGGTGACGACCCCCATCAAACACGTACATAGCTAAGAATGAAATAGGGACTTACAGGACTGATTTCTCACAATCATCGGTTACAAAGAGATATATTATAGATGACTGTAGTTTCAAATGCCTCCGCTCTATTCTAATTACTTCATCACCAGTTGCCTTTATGAAATACAGTGTATCATTATCATCCACAACTCCAAGCACATCATGAGATTCTGACCATGCTCCGTGCATAAACATACTGGGACTACTACCTGAGTACACCAATAATGATGTTTGAATACAATTAGTTGCAATAGCAGGCATTGTCTTCCAAAGGAATTCCACCAGTAAGTAATCAGTGGTTAGGTCATAATCTAAACAACATGTCTGCGTTAAATTCCAGAAGGGAAAAAATAAGTTACAACTTGCACAAAACACAAATGTTAAAGTTATGCTTCGCTTCCATTGGTGCGTGCCTATACAAGTTCTTTAAAGCTGACCTGCTGACTTAGAGAAAAAGAAAATTTGGCAGAACAAGAGTAAAAAAAAAGCAAGTCCTGCATTATTATGACTCCATAAATCTAAATTAGGACATTAAGCACGATTTCATAAATGAATCATTAATTTCCATGTCTGTACTCTGGAAATCTTTCCTACCCCTTCTGCAAGCAGCATCAAATTAATCAACCAAACTAGTTCTAAAATGTATCCTTCCATAGGTTTATCATGCTTCAGTTTGACATTATTCTTTTATATGGGCAATATCAAATGCTAATACTGTATCAACTTCCAAGACAAAAATTTCAATTCACAAGTCACTGAATAAAAGAGTCAACAGAGAGAGAGTTGTCATGAATTATTTCATAACCATATGATGAAATATTGGTACCACAATTGCATATCGGCTGCAATTTTGCAGTTTTTGGGTCAACCGCAATGCAAAATTTCCGAAGCACGACCATTTTATAAAATCACATATTTATCACAGCGATATCAAATATCAGCCAATAGTTTGCCAACATTGGCCAATATTTGTTGTGAAAAAAAAAAAATCACGCTGACATAAATTATTGGTCGCCACACCTGATAGCACAACTGCAGTTTTATTGCTTGTTCATAAATCATAACACCACACTTATCCATAGACTAAGCATGATGGTCTTACTTGCAAACACTGCAAATGGAGATTGATAATCATCGTCCTTCCGCAGAATTGTTATATGACATCCAACCATGATGGCAACACGTTCACCTTTAGGAGAAACCAACAGCGATACGGGTCTCCTTGGTCTGGTGACCCGCCGAAAGCCACTCCATTTCTCTTTAATTTGACTAAGACCTTCATGACGCAATAGAAAATCTCAGGCATCATAACGTAGCAATTCTATAACTCAACACAATATGCAGAAGTAGATCATATTAAGTAGGAGCAGCAGTAGGTCTCTCAAACACGATCCACCAGCACAATTGAAACAATGTGGCCGCTAATAATTGAATCCACATTCAACTGATCCAAAACTCAAGTCACCATTGAGTCGAAAATTACTAACTGCTAATCAGCATATCGACAAATGTTCAAACTCGTTTACCAGAATAGAAATAAAATAATGCAGATCAATTCAATGCGAAAGAGAATGTTCTTCGTCCAAATGACAATGTTGAAATACCTTTGGTTGAAAGCAGAGACAATAATCCGCCTTTAGCAGCACCATCATTGAGCTGAATATCACGCGAACAAAACCAGGGGGGATAAAAACCGACAAATTGATCAAAACGGAGTCAAAACCAATTAGATCATGCTAAGCGGATAAAATGGGGAGAGAAGGAGAGAGATCTTGTTTGGAACCTGAACAGGAGGATAATTAGGAGTATAAGGTCTCGAAGCGTGATGCCGCGTCTCGTACAGGATCACTTCAGACGAGGGCTTTTCCTCCATAAATATAAAAGCTGTAAAAACCCCAAAGCCCACGAGGAAATGGCCAGAATTGTACTCAGTGAGGGCACTGAGGGGCGAGAAATAAGCGCAATGATTGTCCAGAGAAATCAGACCGGGACACGGCTAGGAAAGAGCCGATTCGCCGAAGAGTGATGGCGGCGAAAGAGGGAGAGAATCGAGTACTACTCGGAGTGCTGTCTCGGGAAGGATGTCAGCTAACGCCACCTCGAAGCCGCATTCCGTCCTTGCGAGTTGCGGCAGAATTCTCGACTGTTGCAAATACAACAATTAAAATTACCAATTGCGATTTGCGACATACTCTGCCCAATTTCCCCAATAAATCCCTTACAGACAGTCCGTTTAATAAATGAAAATAAAAGTTTGAGAATTAAAAATTGAAAATAAAAATAAAAATTAAAAAGTGATAATTAATTAATTTAATTTAATTTTTTATATTTAGTATTTGATAGAATTAACTTAAAAATAAAAGTTTTTTATATTTAGTACATAAGAATGGGATTGAAAATATAATCATAAACTTATAAAAATATCCTTATATTTATAATATTTATAGTTTTGTGTTCAAGTGAGTAATGGGAAAGAGCGTAAGGATTATCCGATAACTCTTAGGATTTTACTCTTTCACCTTTTGATTCATGTTTTAAGTGTAACATTTATTCTAGTAACCACCATTGACGGTATCTATTCTTGTAACGAAACTATTTACGCTACTCTGATTTAAATAAAGTTTGAATTCGATAAAATTATATTTTACTCTTTTAGCCTTAGTATCTAGTACTGGAACGATAGGAGATAACCGGTCTGATACTAAGTGCAGCGGTAATATCCCCGAAATTCACGCTTTTAAGAGTTTTTACTTTCGTTAAATTTTAAATAAAACGAAATTTTTCAGTAGTGAATTTTTGAGGTGTTACAAGTAAGTCAGAGGTAAATGCACAAAGTTTACATTTTGTATATGTAAGAAAAAAATACTAAGTAAAAATTAGTAGACCATAAATTATTATCTTTGTGACTTGATAAATGAGATCACATCAGTACAATAATGATATGCACAATCATTAAAATTTACAAGAGCACCCCCTCTAAAAATTCCGAATATTCTTTTGATCAGTGATCTCATATAAATGACACCTCATCTTTTCAAATTCACAACTAAATCATCGTAATACAAGAAAACAAAAAAAAAAGTATATGTCCTTTATAGAATTTAAGGAGACACAAGTGGGCTAAATAAATATACCATGGTATATATGTAATACCCCAAAAAAAATTTAAAAGCCTGTAATTTGATAGATAGCCTTTATTTTTGACAAGTTAACTTTTAAATTTATTTAAGTTAATTATTTTGTAAATTTTTTAGCATATAAAAATAGATATGAATATTTAATAAATTAAAATAAATATTTTATTATTTTATCATTCTCATTTTATTTAAATATTTTTTCAAACTAATATTTTACTAAAATTACCCTTTTCAAACCAATGTATTAAATTATAATAAATTAAATTATTAAATTAAATTATCTATCAAAAATATTAAATTCCATTATTCTAGAGATTATTTTATTTTATTTCTCACCATTTTTCTTTTTTCCTTTTTCCTTTTTCTTTCCTTTTCTTTTCCTTCTTTTTCATTTTCTTCTTTTTCTCCTTCGGGCCACTGGCCTGCCCTTCCTCACGTTCTGGTTCGTTGGCCAGTTCTCTCCCCCTTCCTTCTCCCTTCCTAGCGCCGTCCACCCCAACCCACCTTTCCCTTTCTTTTTTTCTCTTCCTTCCCCCTGATTTGGCCAGCCTAGCTTCTCCTTTTTCTCCCCCTCCCTCACGCTGCCCGGCCTTCTCCCCCCTTCTTTCTCCCTCGCCCAGTCAGCCTGCCTATCTTTTCTTCCTCTTCTTCTCCTTCTTCCTCCTTCCCCGACCATCGACCTACACACCTTGGCTAGTCTACTACAACCACCTGCCACCACCTGCCTCCCCTGCAACCTACTCTCTCTCCCGTCTCTTTCCCTTCCATTTTCGGACCAAACCTGATCACATACCCCCGGCCCCACATGCCTTCTTTTTCCTTTCTTTCCCTTCCCTCTTTCTGCAAGTCTCCACCCTGCCACCTACAACCTACCACACAGCGGACCACACCTACCTCCCCCTCTCCTTTTCTTCTTCTCGTATGCCTCATTTTGGCCTTACTCGAGCCACACTCCTCCCCCTACCGATCCCCCATTCTCTCTTTCTCCTCCTCTCCTTTCCTTTCCCTATTTTTGCTCCGCCACCCTCAACCACCTCTTCCACTGCCCAACTAACCACCTGCACCACCCCCTACTACCACCCTGCATCACCAAGCCGCCCCCACGAGCCACCTACAGCCACCCTCCTTCCTTTTCTTGTTATTTCCCCCTTCTCGACATCCTTCCTACACCACTGCTGTTTCGCTGCTTCTACCACCCCCAAAGCCACCAATCTACTCCCTACAGCCTCCCCTACCACCCCCTTAACTCCTTTGGTCAAAACCTAGCCCTGCAGCCCATCCTTTTCCTTATTCTTTTCCTTTCCTTCTTCTCCTCCACCACTATAACACCCCCAAAATTCACTATTGAAAAATTTCGTTTAATTAAAAGAAAGTTAGCGGAAGCAAATTAATAAACCGTGAACTTTGGGAGTATTACCGCCACACTTAGTACCAGACTGGTTCACTCATACCGTTCCAGTACCAAGTGTTAAGGCTAAAAAGGTAAAAGACGATTTTACAAGAAACTGAAGCATATACAAATCAGAGAAGCGCAGTAAATAATTTACGAGAGTAAAATCAACCAACGGTGGTTACAAAATAACAATTACATTGAAGTTAAAAGAGATAAATCAAAACCCTAGAATTTACCGGATAGTACCTTACGCTCTTTCTCGAAAGCCCACTTGAATAGCACCGAACACGACCTGAAAGGGGCACTGCCCATTGAATAGGCAGGGGCCCCATGAAGGGAACCCTTCAGTACTACAGTACTGAGTAACCCTTAAAACGCACTTAAAAACAGGCACGCAATGTCACACATGATATACTAGGATACCCGTTCATAACGACATATGTAAATATAACAATCAGATCCATACATTCACGTATTCAACTGGTCAATCAGATATTAATGATTTATACGTAACATTCACCTTTGTCCATTCGCATACTTAACAAGTTAACCGAATACTAATAGGCCATAATGAATAATCGATACTTTAGGGCCTTAAGGCCATTAATCCATCATTAATCAATCATCTCGAATTTTAAATGTCCATGTGAGTGCGGGAACCCCACTATTATAGCCGGTGGACCGGAAATATATATACAGGGCAAAACGCTCCCGGCCACTATTATTCGCCGGTGGGTCGGTCTCCAGGGCAGAACGCTCCTGGCCACTATTATTCGTCGGTAGACCGGTATGGCCCCGACTCACAAGGTATTCCACTATAAGTGATTAGTATCTTCCCCATATCTTATCGATTTTATGTTTGGTTTGCTGAGCACGGAATCTCCCACTATTATAGCCGGTGGACCGGAAATATATATACAGGGCAAAACACTCCTGGCCACTATTATTCGCCGGTGGATCGGTCTCCAGGGCACCCAGGCTCCTGGCCACTATTATTCGCTAGTGGACCAGTCTGGGCCCGGCTCAGCATCTTCCTCTTTAAGTGATTAGTGTCTTAAACGTATCTTATTCGGAAGTGTTTCACCCTTGACATGCATGGCTAACTATATCCACACTTATCCTCCCAGGAGGGCCCGTCCCATATATTGAGACTTCTGCACCTCCTAACTCGATTTTCTCCAAAAACCCTAACTCGGGCCTATGTGGCCCATCCTTCTCTGTCGTACACATCCCGAATATTTCAACACCCCACACGTCACTACCCTTAGATCCAATCCTCACTTTCTACCCCACTCATTATCTTTTACTTTTATTATTTTCTTTTTCTTTTTCCACCTTCTCACATTAGGGTTTCTTCCTAAACCCTAGTTTGGTCTCCTACGCACCCTTATACCGTCCCACGTACTATTTTTCGCCCGAAGCTCCCAGACACCCAAACGACACTTCTGTTATCTTCCTCACATCCGAGGTAACTTTCCATACGTAAAGTCTGCCCCCAAGTGGACTCTAACCATCCCATGCAAACCCTAGTTTCTCCCATACCTACATTAGCCAACTTACTTTCCTTTGGTCATCTTTCTCTCTCATTACTCTTTTTCATGCCTCCATACCCGATTACCACATTAATTATCCTAGCATGCATGTCCCTAAGGGCCACATCACATCACATCACATCATAAAATATAGCATATCCATATCAGCACATACCAAAAGGGGCACATGAACGCACCTTGGTTCCAAGCCACGCCACACGTGAAACAATTAAAATAATAACATATAGATCTCAACATAAAAATTATACAGGACATCCAAGGCATATAGGACATATAGCACACATTCGACTTTAGCTACACCCTTACTCGGTTTAGGTTACAGAGCTATCTTTCACATAAATTAGACCACTAAACGCCCTTTATAATTGTTACACTTAAATATATTTCCCATTTAGTTGGTTAGATTATCAATTTACCCATTTCCTTTATTATAATCAACGAGTCACCCATTAGTTGGTCAAATTACCAAATTACCCCCGTTCATTATCCTAATTACCAAATTACCCCTCTAATTGGTTAAATTACCAAATTACTCTTTTATATGATCATAATTACCAAACTACCCTTCTCCTTTATTAAAATTACCAAAATACCCTCTAGTAGGTCAAATTACCAAATTACCCCTCACATTTATCATATTTACGATTTTACCCTTCCCCATTGTTAAATCATCAAATTACCCTTTAGTTATTTAAATTATTATTTTTACCCTTCTCGATTATTATAATTACCAATTTAATCATTTCCAATTTCCACTTTTACCGCTTTGATTTACAAATTACCATTTTACCATTTAATCACAAATTACTATTTTACCCTTTATTTACAAAATTACTATTTTGCCCCTTTAATTACAAAATTACCAAATTACCCTTTTATTTCAAAATTACCAAATTGCCCTTTTAATTCAAAATTACCAATTTATCCTTTCACTTACAAATTTACCATCTTACCCCTTATTACTCCACTTGTATTAAATTATTATTATTACTACATAAAATATTAACTTTAATCCCTCATCTTTAATTATTATAATTAATGTAACATTATTAGCACCCATATATATATTCTAGACCATAACTGTGTACAAGATACATTAATAAAATTCACGAAGACTCACAAAATACTAATTATGCAATAAAGATCACAATACCATAATAAAACATGGATAATACTTAACATTTTCATTAATAACCAACTTCTACCCTAAACAATATCTCCAAACATGACACATAATCTATCATACTTCCTTTTCATCAACCAACTCAAGAAAACATATATAATATACTAGACAACATATATTAAACATAATACGCAATGAAAATGCCTAATGTGCTAACATACGTTAATCCATGCATTTAAGCGGGATTTAACGGTTACCTTGATTTCCACGAAAAACAAACATTATCGGTATCCCGGTTTAAGGTTCAAGATTTGATTTATCAAAACCAATACCTAAAAATAATTCAATACTTATTAGATTAGAAAAGATAAAAACCAAATCATAAGGCTCATAACACTTAATTAATCAAATAATTAAACTAAAATATTATTATACCTTCAAATTATTAAACACTAAATCAAAGAGGGCAGCAACTCATCCTGCTCATGCAGCATGAGCTGCATGCAGAGAAAGAACAAGGAGGGGCTCGAAGGTGGCAAGGATGGAAGGAGGGAGAAGTGTTTTCGGGTTGGTGGTTTGGGGCTAGAAAAGAAGGTGGTTGGGGGAGGATTTGGGGCAAGGGAACGGTGCAGAAGTGGAGAGGGGGTGTAAGTGGTGGTCGGGGAAGGGTTGATGGTGGCTAATGGTGGCGGAGGCCGCCGCAGCAAGGCTGCGAAGGTGGCGGTAGAAGTGGGGTGTCGAGGTGCAGGCTGGCGAGGAAGGAAAATAAAGGGGAAAAACGAGGGCTTTCGGAGGAAGGAGGATTAGGGGTGGTAGAGGAGGTTGCAGGGATTATTATGGTGGCTTAGGTGGCGGAATTGACGGCGGGAAGGCGACAGATGGGGGCTGCACAGGGTGGTTGCCGAGAAGGGGTGAAAGGGAGAGAAAAGAAGAGAGGAGGAAGGACGGGGCTGCGGGGTGGCTCGATGGGGACTATGATGGTTCGAGGGTGAGGCAGAGGGAGGCAGGAGGTGGTGCAAGTGGTGGTTGAGGCGGCGGAAGCGGCGACAGCGAAACAAAAACAGGGGAGAGAAGGGAGGAGAAGAAAGGGAGAAAAGGAGAGGCTCGGGGCATGGGGAGGCTCGAAAAAATGCAGAAAGGGTAGGGAAGGAGGAATAAATAGAAGAGGAAGAGAAGGGAAGGGATAGGGCGGCTTGAGGGGTGTCGGTAGGGTGGTAGGGGAATGGGGGTTGCAGGGAGAGGGAGAAGAAGAGGGGCGGCAGGGAGAGGGAGAAGAGAGGGAGACAAGGGTGGTGGGACCGGTATGGCCGGAAAACGACGAGAAGGAGAGGGAGGGAGACAGGGGAGGTCAACGAGGGAGGGGAGCAGCAGGTCGGGTGGCGAGAATCTCGCCGGTGATGGGGGAAGAAGACGAAGGGAAGAAGAAAGGGAGTCGGGCTGAGGGTTGTGTGCGCGAGACGGGCGGACCGACCGAAGAAAGAAGGAGCCGGCCCGGTCGGGTAAGAAAGAAAAGGAAAAGGAGGAGGCGGCCGAGCGACGCGCGGGAAAGGTAGGGGAACAGGCCTGCGACCCAGCGCATAGGAGAGGGAGAGGGCAGGCCAGCTGGCCGGCGGCCTAAGGAAGGAAAAAGAAAAAAAAAAAGAAAGAAAAGGGGAAGGAAGGAAAAAAAGGGAAAAAGAAAAGGAAAATTGGTTTTAATTAAAATAATTTAATTTATAAATAATAAATTATAATATTTTTGGGTAATAAATTTATTTAACAATTTAATTAAAATACAAAGATTTAAAGGGGATAATTTTATTAAAATAATAATTTGAAAAATTATTTAAATAAAAAGAGTATGATAAATAACAAAATATTTATTTTAATTTATCAAAATATTTATACCAAATTTCATACACTAAAAAAATCCATAAAATAATTAAATTAAAAATAGTTAAAAGCTAATTTATCCAAAATAAAATTTATTTATTAAAATATAGGGTTTTAAAAATTCGGGGGATTACAGCCACCCCTGCAACAAACTTCACAGCCTTACAGCTGTTGCCTCAGCCGCCCGTGACTACCGATAATCCATCCCTAAATACCACCTACACCCCCACTCCACCCCTGGACCCAGCCTCTACCCTAACTCCCATCCACTTGCTCTCCACCTCATCCCCAAAACACCAACCCAAACCAACTTCCTCTAGTCTCCCAACTCCCCCCTTCAACCCCTTATTCTCCTTCTAATCTAGATGTGGCTCACGCTGCTCATACAACGCGAGTTCCACATTATTTGGACCTTGTTTGGGTTAATTGTTGAGGTATAATAATGGTTAAATAAAGTATGTCTTTAATTAAGTTTTGATAAAGTTTTATCCTTTTGGTTTTTCCTATTTCTAATATGATAATTATGGGTATTATTTTTAGGTATTGATTTTGCTAAACAAAATTTAAGCCTTTAACCGGGGTACCAGTAAGGTTTGATTTTTGCGGAAAATAAGGTAAACGTTAAACCTTACTTAGACGTATGGATATATGTATACTAGCACATTAGGATTTCTAATATTTTTATGTAACACCCCTCTATTTACTACTGAAAAATTTTATTTTAAGTGGAAGCTTATAATCAAATATTTGGGTGTTACCTTTGTAATTGGCATAAGTTAGGTTTATCCCACCATCCTTACGTCAATCACAAGGTAAAATGATTAGAAATTTTTAAAACATGATTAGAAAGGGATGAGACAACTTGTATACATCAAATAAGTGTTTGGCGATTAACTCCAATTACAATATCAAAATATAACCAAAAAGGGATCCCATGGAACTACGCGTCCAAAAAGATATCCGGGTTAAAACTATTCTCTAAATAACATAACTCTATACCCAACCCTGATATGAATGAATCACTCCTCCACATATATCACATCAATAGCAGTGAAATCGTCGGCCTGGTCCTCATCGACCTGCACATAGACATCTAGGTCGTCTACTTGTTGGATTGAGCAGCACCCATGAAACGAATAATCAGTAAGCTACGTACTGAGTAAGGTAATGGTATAGTTAAGCAGAATTACACATAATACAAGAATGCTCGTAAGCAAATCATACATGCATAAATAGAAGAAAGCTAGATAAATACCGATTCCAAGTCTTTCATTTAAATATGTCATATTCCAAATCTTTTATTTACATTGAGTTCAGCGACCTCATTATTCTTAAACTGATGGAACGGTCTGAAACACCTCTTGGGGACAAGACACCCAAGCCACTATTATTAATCGATGGAATGGAGACAACACCTCTCAGAGTAAAAATACCCCCGAGCCACTATTTATTAAACTGGTGGAACGGTCTAGAGTACCTTTTGAGGATAAGACACCCGACCCACTATTATTATCCGGTGAAACAGACTCAACACCTCGGTCCTAACTCACATATTCTTTCACTTTAAATGATTAGTATCTTTCAATTTATAATTTAAATATTCATTATATTTTCATTTACATTGAGCATGGGATCCCACTATTCTTAATTCAGTGGAACGGACTGGAGCACCTCTCGGAGACCACACACCTGAGCCACTATTATTATCCGGTGGAATGGAGCCATATAAACACCTCAGGCCGACCTAAACGATCTTTCACTTTACATGATTAATATCTTATTCAGAGTTGATTGTATATTTATCATGCCAAACTCAAGACATACAATTAAACACATAAGTATGACTACGCATTTATCCTCAAATGATCATAATACTCTTAGAAAATCAAGACAATCGTATTCTCCCAAAGCCTTATAAAACCCAAAGCATATACATTTCCACTTATTATCAGAAGTACATATCCTTAATTTCCCATAGATATTTTGTAACCAACATTATACCCAAACATGTACTTACATAATTTCATTACTCCCAAGAACATCATCTCATAGCATTTCCATAATTAAATTATTCAATACCACATATGCAACACAAATGTATACATTAACAATAAAAGGACAATATAAGGAGCACATAAAACCCTAGCTATGACATATATCCTTATCGATAAGGACACCGGGCTATATGCACATCGATCCTATACCTCCTCTGAGATCACCGAAAATTTCACCTATAAAACAAGATAAAATATGACTAGGATCGGAGGTTAAAAATAAAAAGGGATATTATGGTAGAGAAGGGTAAAAATGGAATTTACCTAAGTCGAATGGAATTTCAATTGTATGGAATTGTAGAAATATGTGTGGTGGAGCTATGGTTAAATTTTGGTAATGTTTGGAGAAGATTTTGGGTGAAAATAAGGTTGCACAACCAATAAAGAAGTTGCATTAGCAGGCGGTGTAGAAGTTGCATGATTGTGCAGAATCAAAGCACAACAGGTCGAGAGAAAAAAGATGCATGACCGGGCGGAGCAAAATTTGCACGGTCGTGTAGAATCAAGCTAAGAGTAAAAATATTGCACGGTTAGACGGTGCAAGGGTTGTACGGCTGTGCAGCAGAGTATCTGAGTGTTTGCACGGTCGTGCAGCAGGCCATGCACTTTGAAACTCTACAACGATCGAGGGAAAAGAGAAGGGAAAAAAGGCAGTGATGGCCAGCGACGGCAAGGGGGAAGGTCAGGGCAAGTTTGTTAGTTGGTCCACCGGCCAAAGGGCGACTAATGGTTACTTAGGTGTTGCTCGGTGGTGGATTGGGTGTTGTGGTGCTAAAAATAGGGATGATGGAGGAATAAGAGGAGAAGGTTGGGGGAGTTGATAGATGATGATAAAATGAAGGGTTGGATGGGTATTTATGCTAGTAGGTGGTGTGCTGAGGAGGAGAAAAGTGCAGAGAAGGAGATGACAATGACGATGATGGTCCTACAAAGAAGAAGAAAGAGGAAGAAAGAAAAAGATAGGGGGTAGATGGTGATGGTTGGGATTGATGGGAGTCAGGCATAGTCACGAGGGGGTGATGATGGAGAAGGAAACGTGCAAGGGAGGAGAAGGCGAGGATAAGAAGAAAGGAGAATAAAGAAAAGGAAGGGTGGCAGGCTGGCAGGTGATGGCTTCGAAAATAGAGCAACTATAGGTGGTGGTGGCGTGCACAGGGGAAAAGAAGTAGAAGAAGAAGAAGAAGAAGAAGAAGAAGAAGAAGAAGAAGAAGAAGAAGAAGAAGAAGAAGAAGAATGAAGGCATGAAGGATGGCAAGGCTGGCAGGTGATGGTGAGAGGAGCATGTAGGAGGCAAGTGGATGGTGGTGGTGCAGGAACAGCAAAGCTTCTCACGCCTAATCTTTAGCGCAGAGAAGAAGAGAAAAGAAAAGAAAAGAAGAAGGAAGAAAATAAAATGGGAAGGAAAAGGAAAAAGAGGGAAGGTTAGGGAATTAAGATTATATTAGGAATTTTGGAATTAGCCAAATAATTTAGATTAGCGGAAATTTTAGCAGTTTCGGTTTTCAGTTTACGGATTTCAGTTTTGGTTAAAGCTTCTGGATTAAGAAATTTAGTTAAGATTAACAATAATATTTCTTGATATTGGAGTCAAATTAGGGCTAATGATGTGGAATTAGGTTAAGCAATTTGTCGGGTATTAAAGTTTATGTGCATGATATATGTTGTTAAGCATGATGTATTTAGTAGCATGTGTTGATTGATAAAAAGGAAAGTATGTTAATTTATGTGTCATGTGTCGAAATAATGTTTAAGGAAGAAGCTCTGTTGTTAATAATAATGTTAAGTGCATGTGTATGATATGTTATGCTAATGTGGCCATTTGTTGCATAAATATTGTTATTATGGGCCCTATGGGCATTTTAGTAATATTTCTTATGTAAGAAGTGCAGGTGCTAATGAGCATTATGTTAATAATAATAATAATTGGTGGAGTTGGATGATGGGTAAGGAGCATTAATATTAATGTTTTATATAATGAGGGTATTTTAGTAAAAGTGGTATAGTAAGGGCAAAATAGTAAATTACAAGAGTAAAGGGGGTAAAATAGTAAATGGATAAGTAAGAAGGGCTTTTAGTAATTTTACATGGAAGGGAGTATTTTAGTAAATTTTGCAAAGTAAGGAGGTAATATGGTAATTTAATAAAGGAGAAGGGCATTTTGGTAGTTATGTAAAGTAAAAGGGTAAAATGATAATTTTGTATAAAGGAAAGGGTATTTTAGTAATCATGTAATGTAAAAGGGTAAAATGGCAATTTGGTAATTATAATAATGAAGAAGGATAATTTGGTAATTTAACCAACTAAAAGGGGCAATTTGGTAGTTATAATAATGAAGAAGGGCAATTTGGTAATCTAACTAACCAAATGGGAAATCTGATAAGTGTAACATGTACGAAGGGTGATTTGGTAACTTAATAAGCCTAGGGGAGAATTTTGGTAATTTAGATAAATATAAAGGGTAATACAGTAATTTAACCTACTAGAAGGGTAAATTGGTAACTTAACAAGTATGAGGAGCAAAGTTGGCGATTTAACAGGGATGGAGGATAATTTAGCAATCTAACACAAGTAAGGGGAAATTTAGTAATTATGCGACATGGAAGGTAATATGGTAAATTGACAAATAAAAAGAGACGACTTAGTAATTTTACAAGTAAGGGGTATTTCAGTAATTTGTAAAGATGATAGGGGTAAATCAGTAACTTGTATTTAACATATTAATGGGTTAAAGAAGTTTCATAATAAGACACAAGTAGCATTGAATAATAAGATAAGGGTATTTGATAAGTCAGTGAGCATCACAATAATATGGCATAACCTAGAATTGGATGGACAATTAAAGGGTGATATGGTGTTATATCATAATTATGTAAGGGATGCCTGATTTGTAAGTGTGCATGGAACTATGTGTTGGATATGTTGAAGTATGTATTAGGGTTATGTGTGCCATGATCCTTCGATGTGAACTAACTAGACTCTAAGGCTGTAATGTGGTTATAATATGATAACCTTATGGCATGTGAACAAATGGAAACGAATCCTGAATTGGAATTGGATGAGATAATGATGGCCTTGGTCATTCATTAGGTTATCATGGATAATTTTATGAATAAGAATTACCCAATGATATCAGAAACAAATGGAAGTGAATGAGTATATGGTTGTTGTGCTTCTCATGGTCACCTTAATCAAGACACTGATAACTAAAGTGGAAGACCTCGAGATCGGGAATGGTGGCTCTTTAGGGGTTGCTACCCTAAAGATGTGGTTTAGCCCACGATTACTCTGGTATTTGTTGGTGTGCCTTAGTGCCTCAGTCAGGCCCTAAATCTTATTCTATCTAGCTCTACGAACCTATTTAGGGGGTATGCATACTTATAGATTAGGTGTCTTTGTCAGTAGAGTATTGTGTAGCCTATATGCACCAGTACGACCAATGTACATTTGTGTCCTTGGGTTGATGGTTGAAGGGTACTAAATTGCTTGTATGCGCCAGTATGACTAGTGTACATTTGCATCTCCGGGTTTTTGATCTCCCACTCGAGGCAAATAAATAGAAATATTGTGCTAATTAAAAGGAAAAATACTAATCATGAAAGCGAAAGACGATGGAGCAAGCCCAGATGGATTATATCATAAGTACTAGTCCACCGGTTATAATAGTGGCCCAGGAGTGCTTTGCCTTAGAAGGCCTATATGTGCATTTCGGTCCACCGGCTAAAATAGTAGGGGTCTCGAGCTCAATAAATAAAATACTGGACGTGAATAAGTCATGGAAAAGTACTGATCTGTAATACCCCGTTTTAATAAATCCTTAATTTAAATATCCAAAACATAAAATTTGATTAGAAGGTGTAATTAATCATAGGATTTTTTTAAAAGATGAATGTATAGTTATTATGAGTAAGTCTATGGTTATTAAATTATGATAATAATCCAGGCTCGTGTATATATAATTAGATGAAGATAATAATTAATAACGGTAATAAAAACGATAATAAGAATAGTGTAGATAATGATCAAAATAGAAATGATAGTAATAACAATAGTCTTATGATAAATAACACTCTTAAAATAATGCCGATAACAATAATTGTGATAATAATAATATTAGAAATAATAATGATAATAGAAAGTGGTAGTAATAATAATAATGATGATGATGATGATGATCATGATAATAATAGTGAGAATAATGGTGATAATAAAACATTGAATAGGTAGGATTTTCCTTAGTATCTAATATATTCTTAGAAGCCTAATGCTATTAGGTATTCTTGCTAATTAATTTCTAACCTAATCCCCATTATTATTTCACCTTAATCTTGGCCTAATCACACCTCGAACCTCTTGAAAACCCTCTTCCCCCATGCAACCTGCTGCCATCTCCCTCTATGCATGCACATCACCTCACTCTACCCTACACTCCCTACTTATCCTAACAACTAATCAACTATGCAGCCCTTTTCCTCCTCCCCAAACACATCCCATCATCCTCCTTGCTACACTCCTCCCTCACGCCACCACAACCCCTAGTAGCCCCAACCCAACCGACCTCTCTACCCAACCCCAACCACCTGCAATAGCTCCCACACAAGTAACCCATCCCCCCAACCAATCGGTAGCCTCCCTCTTCTTCTCCCCCTGTCTGCACACCTGCTAGACCCTCCTAGCCAACTGCCCAGCTATTTTCCTCCTCCCCCACGTAATAGCCTGCCCTCCTACAAACTACTCCCTTTCTCCCATGCATTCGACACCTACCTGCACCATCGACCAACCTGCATCATCCAGCTCGTCCAACCCCTACAGCCGCCCCATCTTTTCCCTATTATTCCCTTCCCTTCTTCAGCCTTGACATACAACATTTCCCGCTTTCCCTCTCCCTTTTTCTCCCTGTAATTCCCTTCCTTTCTTCTCTTACTTCCAGCGTCGGGTGCCTTTGCTTGCAGCCTCTACACTTCTCCCTTCCACCATTGAGCCCACTTCCAAGAATCACCCAACCTGCAACCTTGCCAAGCTTCCCTTTCCCCTCGTGACTTACCTCACTGAGCAGCAGCTCCTTCCGGCGTAAGTATCCTACCCTCCGGTGTGTGTGGTACATGGTAGTTCCATGCACCGGTAGCCTTGATTAATTCCCTAATCTTATTTTGGGCATTAGTTCTCATAGGTTGTTATCTTATTATTTTATCTAGTATAGATACTAATGCATGCATAGTTGTGTTGATGGTGTTATTAATTTTTAGGTAATCCCAACCTTGCGTAAGGTGTCCTTGGAAGAAGCTTTCCATGGTATTATTTTCTTAGCTCAAAGGTAAATCCAACTAATCTGTAAACGGTAGAAACTTGTGTGAAAATGACAGGTTAATTATTTAGGACAAAAATTATGCTAGATTAAATAATGTATATTTTGTTGGAAAATGAAAGCATGTTGTAGTTCATTCTTATGTAAATATTATGATGTGTAGAATCAAATATGTTACCATGCTAATATCTATATGCCTAGGTAGTAATCTAAAATTTAGGGTGTATGATTATGACAACATATATGGATTTATGCTAAAGAGAAATGTGCATGTTTAGGGTTAGAGTTCAACTGAAAATTTGTCGTGTGTCATGGCAGACCTATAAATGAGTTAAATGTGTCCCGTGGATATTTTAGATAATTTTGGACGTATAGCATGTTAACTTTAGAGTATAAATGTGTTTAAATGGTGATTATTATGTGTTGCTTTACATGTTATAGGGGTAAAAATGTAAATTTTATATACCATGATTCGTATTTGAAAGTTATTCATGGTAATTGCATGAATATTATGATATGCTGGAAATGCATGCTAGGATTGTATACGTGTACTATGTATGGTGAATGCTTAGGGGTAATATGGTATTTTGTCGTACGGAAGAAATTATTGTATGATAAATTATCGTTAGCTATTTTGTGTTAACATTTTCATAACAAATATCCTATAGGGATAAACCTAGTAATAAAGTGAAGGAAAATGTGGTAGTTATAGGTTGAACGGTATTTTGGTCATTAGGGAAAAATGTGATTCAAAAGTGAATAATTGGACTAGTTGACTTAAGTGTTAGCATCAAAATAATTTTGGAAATAATTAAAGAAATTGATTAAATAGATGGATTGGATAATTATTCGGACTATGGCATGATGCCTAACCCTAAGTCGTGTTGGCTTGGAATTGTTGTGATCCTTTAGGTTTGACATTGGATGATTGATTATTGTGGAGACCCTCGTGATCACTTAGTTGATTGAGTGATTGCTAAGTTGTAATATTATGGACCTTAGTATTCTTGAATTAATAACTTGAAATTTCATAAGACATTAACCACTTAAAGAGGAAGACTTGAGTTTGGAAAGGAATCTCGTGACTCAGATTTGGCCCCGAGTGCATAGTTTGGGCCTTCGGGTTAAGGGGCTCACTTTTACTCTATAGGTATTCCATACACCCTATAGAGGGTACACGTACTTAAGGACTTGAGTCCTGAGGTTTAGTATGGATGATTGATATGTTGTGTGGCTTCCTTGGCGAGCTTTGCCCTAGAATTAAGTGAATTGATTTGGTACTGCCTCCTTAATGATCATTGTCTTGGATATGGGATTGTATTCCACTCGAGAATTGATATATAAATGATATAATTGGATTAGACACCCACCATAATACATCTGTAATAATTGGATTAGGCGTGACTTGAATTGGGTCGGATTGCTTAGAATATCAATAATTCTCCCTATTATGCTATAAAGTATGATCGTTGATGTTTTGAAATGGTCGTGAAATTTATAAGCATGTTGTTCAGTGCCTTTGATAGGAATTTTGATCTAACTAGTATTGTCAACGGTAATGTGGAATTGTGTCATTAAATCGTGGCTTTGCATGCGATTGTATGTTATATTTGAGTCCCTTATTTGTACGTTAATTGCATTGTGGGTATGCTACCTCTCCAAAGGCGTTGTGATTTACTCGGTACGAGTAAGTCGTACTGATACTATCACTTTTCAGAGGAATACGTTCGTGGCATGCAGTGGTTGAAAGATTTTGAGGAGCATCACTCGGATGACTAGTTAGGCTAAGGGAGTGAGTGAACCCTGTCCCTATTCCCCCTTTCCTTGTAATATTTGATGGACCGGATGAGTGTAAGGGCAAACCATTGTTGCACCTTCGTCTGTTCCTTTAACTATTTTCTGAAAAATCTATGTCATTTAACTATCTAAATGGTCTTATTGTATGGATAATCTCTCACTTGCAAAACCCTTGTTCATGTATTGTCTTTCTCTCGCTTTTGTTTGATCCGACTTGTTTTGAGCCTTAGCACTTGACATAAGGAAGGTGAGGAGACTAGACTTATGTTAAGTGTGGCGGTAACACCCACTATTTTATAATTATCGCTTCCGCAAAATGAAAATTTTAAGTCATGATTTTGGGGGTGTTACATGATCACTTATAGTGGAACACCATGTGAGTAGGGCCCATACCGATCCACCAATAATAATAGTGGCCAGGAGCCTTTTACCTTGGAGACCGGTCCACCGACGAATAATAATAGTCAGGTGTGTGTTGCCCTGTATGTTTCTGATCCACCGGCTATAATAGCGGGTTCCCGCACTCACATTGATATAATTCGAGAGATGATGATTGAATAGTGATTTATTTAATGGCTTAAAGGCTAAAAGGTATTGATTCTCGTTATGATCCATTGATATGACCTAAGTCTGGCTTCAGTACTTGTTTGGTTGTCCCCACTTAGGTATGTGATGGATTTGTAAGTACATAGATTTTGTGTTATGTATCTCTCATTGTATGAGGTATTGCCTTGTGCATTAGTTCGCATGTTATCATCCTATATAATCCTTGTATTCTGTATTGCATGTGAGTATGCCTTCTAGTATTGTTTAAAGGGTTACTCGGTACTATGGTATTGAAAGGTTCAATTTGTGGGCCCCTGCCTATTTAATGGGTAGTGTCCATTGCACGTGCTATTCAAGTGGGCAATGGGAAAGAGTGTAAGGATTATCCGGAACTTTTAAAGTTTCACTCTTTCACCTTCCATTCCCTTGTTTAAATTTAATCCTTATTCTTGTAACCAACATTGGTGGGTTCTATTCTTATAGCGGAACTATTTGTGCTACTCTGATTTATATAAAGTTTGAATTCAAGCAATTTGTATTGTATTCTTTTAGCCTTAGCACTTGGTACTGAAATGGTAGGAGAAAACTAGTCTGGTACTGAGTGTGGCGGTAATATCCCCAAAATTCACGATTTTTGCTTTCTTCTTCTACTGTCTTTTTAAACAAAACAAAAATTTTCAGTGGTAAATTTTGGGGGTGTTATAATATAATGATGCATTGATGCAATGTCACAGTTATATTTGACAAATGATATTATTGCACCGTCACAAATATAAATAACCATTTAATTGGGATATTAATGCATTATTATTGCTTCAACTTGAAAATAAAATGACCTAGTAAAGCCATTTAATATGCAGTTGGTTAACAAACCCTTGAGTTATTATGTATGGAAATGTTTTTGATTTTGGCATTTACCAATTGCATATCACATTAACCCTTAAGTTAGATAATTTAGAATGAACCTAGTGCTTATCTTAAAGTATTGACGTATTATGTATGTGTTCATAAACCTCCTCCATGGATATGAAAATAGGTCATAGAAAAGGTTAGAAATGATGGTGTTACCAGCCTTAAGGGAAGAACAAAGGAGATTGATATTATCATTACACAATCAAGCACATATAAGACATCTTCTATGAGATATTTACCTAAAAAACAAATGAAACTACCCTTGATATTTGTGCTTGTTTAATGTAGCTTATCTACAACTTGCATATATTATGCCAAAATAATTATGAAAGCCATGTGTTGACTAAAGTTCCAACTCATAAAAGTATTTGTAGTGACTTCTTATAAGTTGATAACAAGTATGATATAGATATGCTAGAAATGTATGATATGATTCCTAATAAATGAACCCTCAAAAGGGGAGTTATAATCCTTTATAAACTTTCCACAATAACCAAGAGTTTATTGAATGACTCAACATGTTCGTAATGATGGAATCTAAGAATATATTATCTTCTCTGAGTGAGTTTCTCGATATTATAACATTTTGAAGCTTTTTATACCTTTCGGAAAGTAAATCACTCATCTAGCTTCTTTACTTTCCTTCTTGTAATATTATAACTCTTATGAGGTTTGATTGTTTTGATCAAAAGCGTGCTTTTCCAAAGATAATAAGTTAGTGGTTGGTTCCTACTTGCATAACTATCCCTTTTGCAATGATAGGAATACTAGTTGGATTTGCATCAAAATATCTCATTCTTTATTCTTTTGTATTATATATCTTTCATATAATGTCACGAGTCATATCACGAGGAAGAATATAGAGTTCTACTATGATGCACAAAATACTTACGATTTTATTAATAATATACATTATAGTGACAAGCAAAGCTAGTCATCTGGGGTACTTGATTAGTTATCTACTGTTCATTCTCTTTTCTGGTTAGGCCTTGAAGGTTGATAGATGTTTGTGACTTATTTGGAGTTTCAACTCAAAGTTCTATGCTTATTTTGTGTTGGTGAGATTGTTGGTTAGGACTTGGTGTAGGATGATGATTAGTTTATATTTTCTTTCCAACATATGAGAATCGTTCTAATGTTGATTTTTTTCTTCCGTATTTCAATTATGTTTTTCATATTTTAAAAGTATTTAGATATTGATGTTAGATTCCTAATCTCACAAGTTTTTGGATAGGAATCCATAGTTTCATATAAACTCATTGCATGGTTTATAATATTATGATGAATAGGTTTTTGTGTTGATGAACAAGTTTATTTATTAAGCTAAATATGACTTTATATTTATTTTAACCACTAGCTATATGATCTACTAGTTTGACTTGGTGGGCTGGTAAATGTAGCTCGAATTTTATATAAAGCTACGCTTAATTTGGAAGTTTTTTACAATAATTTGTTTACAAATGAGTTAAATAGTTAAATGAGTAGTTAATCAAACCAAATAATTAAAATACCTAATTTGGTTTGTTTAACTTTTAAACGAGCATAATAGTTAAACTTTAGAAGTTAAACGAGCTAAATGATTAATTAATCGAATCACGTCAAACAAGCTAATTTGATTCATTTCGTTTATATGAGCTGAGGCAAGTAACCCATAAACCTTTTTCTAGTTGAGCTCAAACCATATTTGCTTGACTTATTTCAAATTCGAGATGAGTTCAAGTTAGAAAAGGTTTGTCTCGATTCACCTCCCTGATAACTCTAACCACTGCCACCATATCTCAATTACCATCCAAACCACCACGTCACTAAATCTTAATTCCTAAATCTTGATTCGTAAGCCACATCTCATTTTTTAAAACCCGAAGCTATATACTTATACCATATTGGTAAATGATGTTTTGAATTTCTAATGTTTTAGATGTAAGTTAGAGATTTATATTAAAACTCTGAAAATAATTTTGATAAAACAAAGTTAAAAATGAAACCGAGATGCTCAAGAATCACAAATTGACATAGAAGAAGGGCACAAAAGAAATGCCTCGTCCAAGTGTTAGATATGTTGCAAAAAGTTTTTAGATAATTTTTTTTTGGTACATTAACATTTTATTTAATATTTTTTGGATATTTCGTGTTTTTAAGAAATTTATTTAATTACAATAATATTTTAATTTGATTTTACCTGAGTATCAAAATGGATAAAAACTAAAACTGTGGTTTATTTTTACCATTTATATTCCTAAAAAAAATTAAATTAAAATATAAAGATACTTAGATAAAATTATTAAAAATATAAAATATCTAAAAAATATTAAACAAGGTATTTCTTTTCAGAAGCGTTAGAAATACCCCACGCCGGTCGCATATTTCTTTCGAAGGCCGCTCCGGTATTTATCGGCGTTTACCGCGTGGCGCATGCCTGTTGGAATCAGCTAAGTAGGGATGTGCTTCTCGCTGCTAGTTTAAGCTTCTATCGGCGACTTGCTTGTCTTTCATTTTCTCTTCCCTTTTTTCTTTCGCTCACAATTGAAGATGTCGGATGCTTACTGGAGATACAGTAATGACTCGAGACAGCCACCCCCGGTCTCTTCCCTCGCCGGGAAACGCCCCCGTACAGATTACGGTAACTAGCTCGCTCCTTCTCATTATATTTGCGTGTTAGAGGCGCTGTACGTAGAAGTAGGGTTTTAGGGAGATCCATTTCAGAATTCTTCTTTTTAACGAGCTGAAGATTCGATTTTGAGTTCGAAATTCTGAAGAATTAAGACTTGTTAGCGAAAGATCGCAGGTGCTCAATTTGATATTTTTACTGGATGACTATCAGTTAATTGTTTCTGTCGTTGGTTTTTATTGGTCTTCGAGGTGGTAAAGGGTTAGTGGTGATGGCATTCACTCTTCTTGTCACCTCTTGAATTATGATAGTTTGCGGATTTGGTGGATCTGTACGATTTTGAAGTCGCTCTATGTGTTTGGTGCAATTTTGGACTCTTATTTTAATTGTTTGAAGCTTCCCTAAGTTCCCTCGAGGTAGTCGACATGTTGTTTTGTTATACTTCTCAATTTGATCAGCATGTGCCAGCATTTTAATATTAAATGGATGGTAGAGCTTTGGGCTGTCTATCGTTGAGGTTGACTCTGACTACTAAAGATTTTATATTTTTTATCCACGTGAGGCTTAGTAATAGTTTTTTTTTTTTTTGCTGACTAGAGTAGATTTGTCTGGGGTTGTTGTCTGCCTGTCTTAGCTTTATACTTGTGTATCCATGCATTGAACGGTATAGGTTGTTGCAACCTAGTAGCTATGGAGCTTCAACCGTCTGAAGACTTGATACAAAATAGCATGGTGTTTGTAAGTTTTCTGGCCTCTTTAAAGTGCTGCCCATATTGGTATTCCGTGAGTCAAGTCCCACAGACTCGTTGATGACCTATGTATTTAGGATGTGATGGCTCTGGTGCTGGATTATCATTCTCATCCTCTGAGTTGGAAGTTTCTCTATCGATGGGAATATCTGTTCTCTCTACCTGCTGGTATTTTAAGGATTATGACCATAGCAGAAAATGGTCCAAAACTGGGTCGGACTTACGGATTTTCTGTAGATGGTAATACGTTTCTTCTCCTCAATGAACATCTAGCTGTGAGTTTCTGAGATACTAAAGCTATCTATCCCTTCAAAGTTCAGTTCCTGTAGTAGGAAGAGAGAACGGATTTACAATATCAATCCACTAAAAGATAAAAAAGCCTGCTGTCTTTCATAGGGGTGTGTGTAATTTAGTTATTAAACCAACCATTGCCTTGGCGAGCTAGATGCTTAGTTTTGGTTGTCTTGCTGAATACCATTTCTTCTGTTTGCTGACGTGAAGGCAATATGTACCTTGCACATTTGATTTGCTTGGAAACAAATTTTTTCTTGATGATTATAATCCTCCATTGCATCTTGTAACTGTACTAGCTTATGAATCTGAGTTTTTTGATACGCCATGACTCTGGTAAAACATTAAATTATTTTCATATTTTCTGTATTCATTTGCGACCATGCCCTTTGCCCCGTGTGGAATAGGATTCCAGTCGCATTATCCACAGGTTTATCATTTTTGCATATAGTTCGCTTAGTTTTGAGGAACAGGCTCCTCTATTTTTTAGTACACACTAGCACATAGTACTATATCGTTGATTGCTTCCATTTTTTTTAAAAGGTACAGTTTACTGAATTTTTTTTACTAATCTTGTAGATGTTCCAGCTGGGCGTGAGCTGTCTGGTTATTATCCTCGTGAGGATGAACGGGTAGCACCTCGTGTGATAAGAGATACTGACTCCATTAATGCATCATATGACCGTTACCTTCGCAGTGGGGTACTATATAGTCCTTATGTGCTTCTGTATGATTTTCAATTATGTCTTCTTTAATTTCATATTGCACAGCTAATGTTGATGTTGTGATTTCCAGCAAATGCCATCTTATGCTGGCAGAGAGTCGGGCAGGCTTGGGATATCTAGCCATTCTGTTGATGATCTGCGGATCAGTAACGATTCTCGAATTACTAGTGAACTTCGGATGGGAAGTGACCATCGCATAGGAGGCGATCCTCGGATGGGAAGCGATCCTCACATAGGAGGTGATCCTCGGCTGGCTAGTGTTGGGGGCATCGATCTACCTGTAAAAAGCCGAAGCACTATAGTTGGTTCTGGAAGATCAGAAATT
Organism: Tamarix austromongolica; assembly: GCA_039764185.1. Taxonomy (NCBI): domain Eukaryota; kingdom Viridiplantae; phylum Streptophyta; class Magnoliopsida; order Caryophyllales; family Tamaricaceae; genus Tamarix; species Tamarix austromongolica. The sequence goes on from CM077817.1 coordinate 103,713,940, forward strand.
TCCCTTCCACCTGATGCTAGCAGTACTCTTTTTGTGGAGGGTTTGCCTGGTAATTGTTCAAGGAGAGAAGTGGCTCGTATCCTTTTAATGCTACCATCAATATCTTCTGCTTTGCTTTATATTTGCCTCTTGTTTTCTTTCACTTGCTATCTTAGACATCTTTCGTCCTTTTGTTGGCTACAAAGAAGTCAGACTTGTGACCAAGGAATCCAGACATGTATGTTGTAATTTCAAACTGCAGTCTCTCTTTGAGTTTTGACTATGTATTCACTCTCACAGATTCTTTTCATGTGCAGTCTGGCGGAGATCCACTGGTGCTCTGCTTTGTTGACTTTGCTAGTCCGGCTCATGCAGCAACAGCAATGGATGCCTTGCAAGGTCAGCTCTGGGGTTCCAGTTTTGCATACCAAAGTTTCATCTCTTTGCTGCTTCCCCTTTCCCTTGTTCAACATAAATGTTTTTTATTGAATCCTGAACACCATTTAGAAAAGAAAACACAAAATTTTGCATTAAGGTCTGAAATCAATAGATTATTCTGTTCATATCACACCTTTGCTTTGTTTTGGCCCTACAAGAAAATATGTGAACAGGTACAAAAAGTGTTCTGGGTATTTCTTTGTGTGAGAAAACATTATTATCACCTTGGGAAGTATTATGATGAAAACAATTTCTGAATTGAGCTTGATTCATCAATTAAATGCAGAAGTGTAGTAAATAGTATTTTTACTTTGTGAAGCAAAAGCTTGGAACAAGTTAAGTGCATGTGTTGCGATCAAATCTGAAATTAAGCGGCGTTTATATGATTTCATAAAATGAATCTTACCATTGTGATTGATATACTTATTTGATAATTGATAGTCTTTATATCGGTTCCGATGAGTATCTTCTGTTCACAGATTGAGTGCCTAACTTTTGGTGGTCTCTGTTCTAAATATTTGCACTTATTTCCTTGCTCCATTGATGGCATTTTGAGCTCCATTCCTTTCTTATATTGTTTGGTATTTGTTTATCCAAGATTATGGGTGTTTACGTTCAAGAAATCAGCTCATGTACTTGAAAAGGCAGAAAGTGGTCATTCAAAATTGAATTCTAGGACAATCTTGTTTCCGGCTTTGCTGTACGTATCGACTTGGGTGAGTTGTGTGTGTAGCACAGTTGGGGAGGCTATCATGTTTCAAATTACCCATACCAGCTGATGCATAATATCCAAGCAATAAAATCGCGATTGCAGTTGTGGTGTCGCGGTATCGAAGTGTCGCGAACGATATTTTATATGTCGTGGCTGCTGCGACATAATTTTTTTCTTTGTTTTCACAATAAATGTTAGCAAATACCAATAAATATCAGCAAATATCGGTAAAATATTGGCAAATATCGCTCGATAATTGATATATTGCCGATAAATACGTGAAATTCTAAATTCGTCGCGTATGACCAATTTCGCGTATCAGCTGACCAAAAATCTGATAAATATCGGTCGATATTGCGTATTGGGACCGATGTTTAATTGTATGATAATATCTCAAAAGCAATTTTTATCTGATGGTGTTTTAATTGAAACCTAGGGGTGCCTTATGCTCTTCCCTTGTGTACAGGAAAACATAAACAATAGCTTTTTCCCCCCTCCAAATTTTAATTCATTGACTGGTCCGATTTGTGGCTGTTACTTCTTAATTACAATTGTCTACCCTGTTCAATTTTGATTAAATTATCGATTTTCCTTGTTCTAGGACAAGTATATTATCTTTTATCTTTAGTTGGTCCATGAGGGGCTCAATAAATTCTGTTTCTATGCTGTGATGGAATGGTATAGGTTGCTGCTTATTGTAAAATATTGTTATTTTTTGGATACCGGACCTATACTATCAGGCCATACATTCTGGATGATTTCACCAGATTGGGTTGCTTTTATTGCATGTAAATGGGTTAGTCTCGTTTATTTCTTACATGCTAGCAATCTGTGGGATGTAATTTGCTAATTTTGCGCTTATTTACCAGTGTTCTATGCTTACCTAGATGTTACATATCCTTCTGGTTTGACTCGGCGTGAGTACCTGGAGATGATTTCTCCATATGCCAACTAAGAGATGCTTCTAGAACTCATTATGCTCAAAATTAAGTTCTACGAGCACTTTGGAAAGTTGATCTCCTTGGTAAGTGGAGGCCACTTCAAAGTTGAAAATCCATCTGTTGCGTTGCCTGACCTGTGAAATAGGACCAAGCAGCTTGCCAATCAGTGTGTATGGGCATTTAACTGAAGCTGGGAATTTTCTATGGATGCAGCCATTAGTTCTCCGTTAATACGTATTTCTGGTTTGAGCTCTGGCATGTATGGCTATGACGTCGTGCTCCTCTTTCGAGGATAGGAGATGTTTTCACCTTTCTCACTGGGCTTTCAGGACAGGAACATTTTTGTTGGGATATTTTTGGTGCATTATGAAGGGCACAGGGATCTTTGCTTTCCACTACTTGTCAATACATATGGTGTTGTGAACACTAGGAGGACAGGGCATAGAGTGTCAATATGATGTAAATCTCAAAGTCACGTCTTAGCCATGGGTCAAAATACATATGAATACCGGTACGTTGAATCGCATACGTAAAATTCGATTTTGCAGGTTATAAGTTTGATGAGCATGATCGTGACTCTTCTGTTATAAGGCTGCAATTTGCTCGTTACCCTGGTGCGAGGTCTGGGCAACGTGGAAAGCGTTGAGTGATGTTATTTCACAGGTGATAAATGTTATTTCAGGTTTCCCAACAAGTTTAAATAGCAAATAGCAATAGGTATGGAAATGGAACTATTACGAACGGTGACCAGCACTAAACCACTAAACGGCGCATTTATCTGTAGGATCGCTCAATAACAGACGGTTTTATGATAACGAGGGATGATACGACAGTGTTGCACTTTCAAGCACCAAGCAGGAAGTTTTATTTGAAGCATTCATTAGGATTGACTCGTGTGGTGAGGGGAACAACGCTTGAAATTTTTTAAGCTCTAGTTTAATGTTCGTCATCACGTTCTAGGACTGTATACTGGGAAATTGTGTTGGCTTCGAAACTACAAGAATTTCGCTCGCAATGTATGCAACTTACCTCGCTAGCGATTCGTGCTTTTGTGATGTTATAAGGTAGTGCAGTTAGAAATCTATCCGCGTTTTGTTTTCATTTGAGAAACTGTGTTTTTGTGCTAGTCTCTCTTGCATTTGCACTGTTATTTATGTAGTTTAAAGGTTTTCACTGTATTTATTGAATGCTTTCTCATCATGAATTTGAGATTCTTGGTGTGTATCCGTTGAGTATTGTGTTCTTATTGACATGCTTGAGCATAGAATGCCAATCTGGTATTTTGTTGTGCCTGAGCAAGCACTCTTATGTGGCTATCTTGACCAGAGAGCCAGTTCCCTGCTGTGCTTCATCCTTGATAGGGTAGGGAAGCCTTAGACCCTGTTCGGAATCCATTTCTGTTTCTATTGTTTTGGACCCGATGTGAAAAAATAGAAATAAGTTGATTTCATTTTTTATTTTCTCATTAACTCATGTTGTTTCCCACCGAACCTCATGGTTTTGTATGATATTTGTGTCTCCCTATCTTTTTTTGAGATAGAATTCCGTTTCTGATTTTCTTGATACACCAAACAAGAGAATTTTATAAAAGATATAATTGGAAATTGATTTCCATACTTTGTAGGCGTTTCAGATAAGTGGATAATGTGTTTTACATATGCCGTTGTTTTCATACCATAAATCTAGGATCTGCAAGTGACGATTTCGAGCTGGAGTTTAGGTTAATGAGTATCCTGGTAAAAGCATCCTTTTATCGTATACGTAGATATAAGTATATGGCTGTCATTGTCACCCAGGAAAGTTAGTACTTGTTGCTCCAAGCTGAGTTGTATTAATGCATGTGCGGAGTTTGAAAATGTGAGATCATATGACCGCTTTTACCAGAGCCTTGCTGAAACTAACTTGAATCCCTATTTTCTCAAGGTTGTGTTTTTAGAGTTGAACCTACTCTTGATTTGTCTCAAAACCATTTCTAGTATGCACAAGTTGGTACTTGGTACCATGTACAAGTGGGGAAGGACACGTTTGTGGCCTTTTAATTACTGACCTACTATCTGTAGCCGCCTGGGAGTATTTTGGGGCTGTTGGAAGTCGGAATTCTGGTAACTGTTTTGGCAAGCCCTGGTATCTCTCAGCTAACTGTTGTGTTCACTGTCCATGTACCGAAATCTAGGAGACTTGCAAAGTTTGAACTTTCAGCTGTGAGTCCTTGGTATGATTGCACTAGAAGTCTGCTTTTCTTCAGAGTGATTTCGCTTATTGTCGGAAAAGCTTGGCTTTTTATCATAGTAAAGAGCCTGAACAGATTTTGTGTTTTAGTATGGGCACGATTGCTTCTCTCGTTGCATAATGGCTTGGTAGTATTGTCGACAGATTGGTAAGGTGGTTCGTATCGTGCACCCATGTGATCATGGATTTACAGATCGGGTATCTATCGTATCTAGGCCTTGCTGTCTTGATTTCATTTGTGGATCATAGGGTTGTCACGGCGACTTTTTATTTCAGAGCATTAACGAACTCGACGGACAGTTTGTTTGTCATTTACCAACATTTGCCTGAACGACTTGAAAGCGATTCCTTCCTTTACCTCGGATCTGTTTGATAGAACGTGCTTTGATGGTTTAAATTGTTCGTTTTTAATCAATTGATCCATGCTGTAATATATTTGATTTGTTGGATCCCTTTAAGTTTGATTTGATTTTTCTTTCGCTATCTAATTCTTTTGATTGAGTCTGCTTTAATATGATTTTCTTTAATGCTGATACCATTTTGCGTTCATTCTTTTGCTCTGATATTATTTGTTTTACGCGTCATCGACTATTTAATTTTTGGTTTATTTATATATTTGTTTGATCCAATTCTGGTCATTTGATTTGGTGCCGTCAATCCTTCGAGTAAAAACCTGGGAGTTGTCATTTATGGGTTCAATTGGCTACTTTATATATGATTGATTAGTCTGCTCCGATCCGTTGTGCTGGTATGAGCTTATTTGCTTGAAGCAAAATGTTGTGCTTCGTATTGGCCGTAGTGCTGGATGGTACCGCCGGTGACGATCGTGTCACCATTGTGCTCTCTGTTTGAGTTGCTTTTTTCTTTTGGTGAGTACCTCGGTAGTTTTGTTGTGAAGGCGTGGTATCAAATTTCCAATCCGTCCCTTCCCGACGTACCCTTCCTCGTCTTCCTCGCGCTCTTTATTCACCTGTTCTCGATCGGCGTAGTTATATTTTAGTTTATTATTCCGACTTTCTTCTTTTCTATCTTGGCTGTGCATCTGTTGCGTCAATTTTTTAATTACGTAATTTATTTAATTTTTTACTGATAAAATGTATGGTGTGGATTTACTTTTGATAAATTGTTGCTAATATAAGTTAGTTAATTTCATACCTGCTATTTTATTTATGTGCGGGGGTAAGTTGTTAGTTAAATATAATATTTTGTTGAGATAACATATATCAATTTCATACCTGCTATTTTATTTATGTGCGTGGGTAAGTTCTTAGTTAAATATAATATTTTGTTGAGATAACATATTATATATTTATAATTAATTAGGCTATAATATTTTCAATTGTTTCCTCCCTTGATTGTTCAAATTTTATTTTGGGGGGTGGGGTGGGGGATGGCCGGATGGGGTTGGTACTGGCATCAGAGTACTTGGACAGTCGCGCAGATTAGGAATCGTCTATATAGGTTTAGAGTATGAAAATTGAATTAATTGAAGAAAATGGTCATCTAAATACCCAGTTGATTTTTTTTTTTTAATCTTTCACAAAACTTGCTACCGACGAGTCATAAATTGATGGCGACTGAACCAAATGTTGGAAAACAGAGTAGGGCCATATACAACCACAGAATCATCACAAGCCTTCTAACGCAAGCCTCGTATGCAAGACTGAGCCCTTATTTCGTCCGTTACTGGCATGGGTTTTTTCCTGCTGCTACTATTATGGCTATTTAGTTACTGTGCGAGGTTAAGAATAGAAACGGGGATAGAGAAGACAAAAGAAGAGATAAAACAACCAACGAAACGTAAATGAAATGAAGGAGCGGGTAAATTCTGATGTACAAATAAATTTGCTGTTTCGTTAATATTCTCTCACAAATGGAATTAGTATACGAGAAGATGTTATGAGCAATGTGCACACCATAATGATTTTAACGGCATCACTCTAATTTTGGATAAGCAAAGGATTTTATCTAGGGATGGCAATCGGATGGGTTTTATCCATCGGATATGTAAACGGATATGGATAAGGGTATAGAGGAAGGGGAGAAATATCCGCCGGATTTAGATATGGATATGGGTAAGGGATCTTTAAATCCGTACCCGTACCCGCATTCGTTTATCCAATATAAAATTATATTTTTACCTTCATTTACGTAAGTTTAAGTATATTTTCTAAGGTTAAAAGTGAAGATATGATTAAATTTTAACAATCTAAGTATATAATTCTAACATTAAATAATTTTTACTTTATACTTAATGGGTTTTACCCGTTGGATATAGGGATGTAAACGGGGCGGGTTCGGGGCGGGTATCCCCATACCCGTACCCGATACCCGATAAGTATATTATACTCGAATCCATATCCGTACCCGAATGGATATCCATTAATATATCCATATCCGTATCCGTCGGATATCCGTTACCCGACGGATAATCCGTTACCCGTTTAAATTATCCAATGTATATTACCCGACGGATAAATCCGATACCCGTTTGAATTTTTACTTAACCTATCATATACTATATATGATATATAAAATCTATAATTTCAATCAAACAACCTATTATTTAAAGATCAAATTTTGAACGTGCTCCAACAAGTTAAAATTTTCAACCTGCTCCAACAAATCCATATTATCAATATCACCATTCACAATTTATCAAACAATAAAGCAATCAACAATAATACAAGTCTTCAAAACCTGAAAATCGGTCAAAGTCAGCTAAGAACCGATTGCACTCGTTGAAAATCGATGAAACAAACAAAACAGCAACCAGAAATCCGTAGAAAATTGACATGCTTTACATGTTATACGCATTTATTGCCCGGTAATATTATTAGTTCCACCGGCTCAAATCACCCGTCTATCCACTAAGCCAAAAGTAATAATACTTGTTCGCTGGCTTATCAGATTTCTTAAATGACATAGACGTAAACATACTACATTCTAGAACTGTTTGAAACTATACTTTACCTGCTAGAATCCGTATTCTTCCGCTCAATCTACGCTCCAATCATTTCAACCCTAATCACTGAAATGCTAATATTGATTTCGGCATCACCAACGATTAAGCTGCAAATTATCTCACGAAACTCGAGCTAATAGTAAGGGATGCCGACATCAGAGTGTGATTGAGGGTGACCGTCAACCTTTGAAAGCAGAATATTAATCGGAGACAAGATTGAGAATTGCAACTCTGCAAGAATCGCGCATGCATCCAAGAACGAAGAAGAGAAGCTGACCAAGACAAGATTTTGAAAAAAAAAACGCTGTGTGACTCGTCGAAGGAAGCCTTGTTCGGTTAACTGTCGTTCGGTTAACTGTCGAAGGAAGGAGATGGCCCAGATGGCGAGATGGCGAGATGCTCAGTCTCAGATGCAGGGCAGGCTGGGCAGCGGCGGCCGGCGGTAGCCGAAAGGCTCGAAACTCAAGTCGAAGTGTCGAACAAGAACAATAACGGCGCAAAACAGGTTACAGGGGCGGGGCGGCAAAACGAAATGGAATTCAGGAATTGGATAGTTGATAGATAGGGTTTGGCAGATAGATATTAGATAGGTTAAATTTAATTGTTTAATTTAACTTAATTACTATTATAACCTTACTGAATATATTGAATATGTTATATATATGAGGGGTAAAAAGGTAATTTTATATCGGGTTTTATCCGACGGGTATTAAAACGGATATAGATACGGGTACGGATATTGAGACCCATTACCCGTATCCGTACCCGAACCCGACGAATTTTTTTTTCTCCATACCCGTATCCGTACCCGAACCCGTTTATCCATATCCGTTTATATATCCGTTAGGTTTTATCCGTCGGATATCGGGTAAAACCCGTCCCGTTTACATCCTTAGTTGGATATTTAAACGGATATGGATATGGATATGGATGAGGAAAAAAATACCCGCCGGATTTGGATATGAATATGGGTATAAGTTTTCTTATCGGGTTTGGGTAACGGATAGGGAGTACCCGATCCGTTGCCATCCCTAATTTTATCTGGGTAATTCACTTTGAGATGATGGATGAGCAACGGTTTTCTTTATTTTTGTGATGAGCAACTGATAATGAAATATCTTTATTATTATAGTTCGGGTTGTAAATTAGTCTAGATGGATGGAACACGTTTAAATTTGGGTTGGTTTAGTTTAATAAATGAGGTTTTGTTTCTTTAACTAAACGAACGAGTTAAATTGAACTGTTAACGAATATAAATGAGCTCACCGGTTTAAATTGTAAATAAGACAAGTGGAATTTTTTTAGAGCTTGGACTTGATTTATTTAAAAATTAAAAAAAAATAAAAGTAAAGTTTGGATTTTGTTTGCTTAGTTAAATAAATGAGTTGAATCAAATGAAGTTTATGAACTTAAATTATAAATGAATTAAAATTTAAAAAAGATTGATTTAACTTGTTTAATTAAATGAATGAATTGAGTCGAGTAGCTTATTTATGACCTTAATTATAGTGAAAAAATATGTATGGTACTCCTAGTAAAAAGTGAAAAAGGGTCTAAAATTTATTTTATAAACTCTTCAAACAAATTTATAATTTAAGTTAAAAAAAACTTACTATTCAAACACATTTCAAATTAGTCAAATGATATTTTTGTGTGGATAAAATAAGGTAAAGCTAGCTAAAATTATTACTCAAACATACACGAAATGAATTTTTGCTAGCTTGCAAAAATTAAGATGACATGAGCATAACAAAAAAGGAAAAGAAAGAGAAAACATATGAGAATATAAAAGTTAAATGTGTTTATCGTTCATTGATATGTCATTAGACATATCATTTTGATGTTTTACGCCCCATTCGTATAGTATATTGTATTGCTAATTTGAATTGAAATCTATATAGTGGAAATGGAAATTTATTTCGAGTCCTAAATATTATAATTTTTTTTGTATTGTTTAAAATCTAATGACAAGAGGCATTCATGGTTTTGGATTTGATTTGTATCTTTCAATTTTTTGAAGATGGAGTTACATTTTTTATTTAATTTAATATATAAAATTTTAAAACAAAATAAATAGAAATAAGTTTTTATTCCAAAAATAGTTTTGTTTTTTCTGACTTATCTAATCTAATCTTAATTACAATTTTCAATAAATAATAATTATTTATTTACTATTAATATTGTCTTCATTAATATTTATTATTAATATTATAACTACTTTTATATTTATTATCGCTAATCTTATATATTATTTAATATTAAAACTATATTGATTATATGATATGATCTCATTTGTTCTAATAAGTAGAAGAGGTCCTAAGTGTTAATGCCATGTTTAATGGTTGCTACTCCAATAGTAATTTAACCATTTTGTTTTGTTTAAAAAAATAAAAGAAAGCTCCCTAAGTTACTCAATTGCTATTTAAAAGAAGAACAAAAACTATTCTCTCTAATAAAAAAAGGAAATCATTGTTGATTTAGGATAAATTCTAATAAATAACATTAAATATATATATATATATATATATTGATAAAAAATAATATTATAAAAAATTATTCATAAAAATATAATAACTATATTTTTAAATTATAATATATTATACTTTAAGAGAAATTAATGGCTAAATTTATCGTCAAAATATGCGACGACTTCTTATTTTGAACGTGTAGAACACATTTTAATAGTAGCACAAACTCCAAAAACTTTATATATCTCAATATCTTATTTATATTAATAAATAATTTTATTTATGTAATTTAAATTTTATTTATTTTTTAAATAATATATATTAGAGAATTATATTTATTTTTTAACACTAAATTTATTTCAAATTAATTTTCATTTATTTTTCACATTTTCCTTTAGCCATCATTATTAAATATTAACACTCAATACTTTTTGTTTATTGATTTTTTAATTAAATAAATTATTAATTATATGAATTAATGATTGCTACTTAATTATTATTAGTTATAAAACTAAAATTATTAATTAAATTCATATTATTAATTACTTAGTTATAATTCAAATATTGTTTATTTATTATACTGACAAATCTTTTATTATTCAACTATCTTTTTTAATAATTTTAATCAATTAATTTAGCACTCACTAAAATCTCTAAAATACCCCTAAAATGACTATTAGTTTATAAAACAATTTCAAGAGTTTGAATATTAATGACAAATACAACGATTAAATGAGGAAAAGTTGATAATAATACAACAAGCATAACAAGAATTGTGGAACATATAACAACAATCAAACAAAATATTCTTCAAACACTAATATTTTGGTTACCAAATATTTTCAATCAAAGTACATATTAAGTCGCGATGTCTTTTCTTATCTTGAATAACACACCTTCTTTGGAGATGCATTTAATGTTCCAAAATACACTCATTAAAATATTATTATGCAAATCTACAATATGTAATGTTAGTTTGATCATAGTTGGTATCGTTTGGGATATGGTTTTATGTATCTCATTTATTTTTAACAACCATATTAGGTAATATGATGCAAATCATCATAATTTTTCCCAAATTGGACACCTCCCACACAAGTTTCAAGCTCATATAATTGCAAATTATGAGTGTAATACCTCAATGTATGCTCAACATCCTTCCTTGTTGTCTCTCGATGTTGGCTAAAGATTTTAGGTTTATAACTTTATGGCAATTGAATGGACTGAACGAATGTAACCCATGGAGAATAGATACCATCAGTCAAATAATAATCCTTGTTATATTAGGTATCATAAACTCTAAGGATATGCTTGGGATGAGGGAAATGGATTAAGGGGGAACGATTAAGGGGGAAATGATTAAGGGGATAATAATTAAGGGGGAAAATTTATCCACCTTTCTTGTTTGGTATGTGAGGGTAAATTATTCTAGGGAATGTTTTTCTTATGTTTGGTTTGGGAGGAATAACTTATGTCAGAATAATATATATATTTTTTTACTTCATTAGCATGAAAAATTAGTAATATTTTTATTAGATATAAAATATAAATAATTATTTATCACATAAATCAAAATTTAATATATTATATTTTTTAATTCAATTTTTATAAATCAAAATAACATATTACATAATCACCGACTGATAACGTAACCTTACTACCCTCCAATTACATCGGTTTTCACTCAAAACACTCTGAGTGACTATATCCATCACCTTAGCACAATTATAACTTACGATTCTTTTATATTGGCATTAGAGAGGGTTAGACCCTTAACGCATTGTACATGTATTTTATATGTATTGGTATGGGAGCGTGGAAAAGTCTTAAGTTATGATTAGTGCTTTATAAATAGCCACTGATGGTATGATTAGTCATATCATATGTACCGATGATGCGTATGTTTTCACTTCATAGTAATTAAGTATTAATTGTTCAACATACAAAATTTTTCCTTTAATATATATATATATATATATATATATATATATATATATATATTTGACAACCTATGTGGATCATCACTTTGACGCCATGAAATCCACAATCGAGGAACGTTGTATGTATTTTTTCATCATCACTTAGTAGTAGAGACTATGGAGGAGGAGGCTAGTAGCAGTAAAGTTAGGAGGAGCACACTTCTGCGTTCTGTCAGGAAAAGAACGCAGAAACAAAGTCATCAATTGCTACTCCACTATTCTGGAGTGCTACTGCTAAGTCTTCGACAGGCAGGCTTCGACAGGTAGGGGTAGGGGACAGCGTCGACAGGCAGAAGAAGATTTACCCGATAGTCCAAACGGGTAATTTTTTTCCCTAGCCCAGCAGCATATTTTTACTCCAGAAATTTTTTTTCCCATACCAAACATAAGAGAGAAGGGAAATAATTTTCTTTGTAATTTTCTTAGGTTACAATTGGAGCCATGACATTATAGATATAGGTCGGTGTTCGAGATCATTCAAGGATATTCAGGTCATTAAAAGTATAAAAAAAATGTATGCCATATCCACAGATAGTAGGAAGAAATTGTTTCAAAAATTAGTCATTTCCCCATTTTCTTAGGTGTACTATTTTCCTAAGACACTAGGAAATTCTTCCACTCCCGGTGCATGCAATTTATATTACTCTTCGTATAAAGGGAATCACGTGTCTCTCTAGCATGAAAGAAGCATCGGAGGTCCTTATATGTTGGCCTTTTCAAGTACCGTTCTCCAAAAATATTAACTACAATTTCAACAAAATTCATCACACATTTAATTATTATTCTTTTTCCACTACAAATGTAGTCATAACATACATTTGCGGACATTCTATGAGGAAGCATTCTTATAGTAGCAGTGCACTTCTATAGTTTTGATAGGATAGGTGAATTATTGTGATTTTTTTTCTAGCCCTAATCGCTAGTTGATTAGTCTCCTAATTCCTTCTCTAACCTTAAACTTTGTTTATACACTTTACATATACCTCTCAAACCCTCATTTTACCTTCCTACCCTTCAAAACCTAATTTTCAATCCAATTAACTAGTGATCGATCAAGCCTTACCTTTAGTCGACCGGCTAATAACGCTCAAATTCCTATTGTTGAGGGCCTTAGGCGGTCGATCGCCAACCTCTTTCAGTCAACCGATGTTGGGTGATTTTTACCATTTTGGATTTTCTTAATTTCTTTTGACCTCAGATGAATTTCTAAGCCTAATATTTTTATTTATTTAGGTTCCTAAATCAATTCTTCACGTTTTTCTAATTTTTTTATGGTTTTTGGAAATTGTTTGATTATTTTATCCTATTTTAACCATTTATTAGACTTTCTACCTTACTTGAATTATTTTTAATCATTGTTGACTTTCTTGGACATGAAGGCTTTGAAATTTTGATCTTCTCACACCCCAGGATCAAATCTCATATGGTATTTAATCATTGAACCAAAAATTATATCGTAATCATCTCAGTCACCTTCAACTAACTCTCTTATACACTTTCTTACCTATGCCAATTACTCCCATCACTCTTGTTCTTTGCAAGAAACCCTCTTAACTGATTCTCTCCCTCTCTTTCCCATTTTTGGTGGCCATAAGGGTTGTATTCCCTTTGGTTGGTCATTCAACACTTAGTCAATTCTCTACATTTCAACTTTACTCTCTCCTATCTTCTTATTCTAGTTGGCTTGTTCTTGGCTGCCTCTTGGTGATTGAGCCCCTCTTCATTTCTCCTCCATTTTCTTGCATCTTCTTACTTCTAATATTAAGTTTAACTCTTTGGTGCTTGTACTTAAGTAAATGATAGTTAAAGTTATAGATTGGCGAATGTTTGATCACGTTTATTAAAGGTCCATTATGAAAACCTTTAGGGTTAATATCACTTCTTTAATTTACCCCCTTATCTATTCTAATTGTTGCTATTTTTTCCTAATCTAATTATTATATTTTTCCTTTAGGTGGTTGAAGTGTGGAAGGATGTTATTATAAGTATAATTGCTTAGAGACTAGTGTAACCGTGGTAAGGATACATGTATCTAGCTTAAGAATTTTTGTGAGCATGTGTTAATTTTATAAAATTTCATATTATTTTTTATGTTATAAATCATTCTAGGCTTTATTTTAAATTTATATACATTTATTAATTGATGATTTTATGTGAAATGTCTATTTTAGGCCTTATTATGCTTTGCCACAAAATCTCAACTATGATAGTATATTTGATTATACTATTATGTCATTGGAGGAGTAAATTTAATTATGTTTAAGTATTGTAATTTGTGTGGTATGTTGAGGTTGTAGGACTTGGGATTTTAGGTTGTCATGGCTTCGGTCATGAGACCATTTGGAATTTTTGGATTTTTTAATTGAAAATAGTTATATTTTTGAGATACTAATAATATACTAGTGGTTGTGTGTTAAATTGGTAAAATTTGGAGACTTGTAGAACTTTGTAAATTTTATGGGAGCTTTGACCTTAAGGGTAAAGTTATCTTTCTTGTATTTTTGTGGAAAATAACTATGTAATTGTATTCCTTAAGGTCTTTACATCAAATTTGATATATAATATGTTAGGATTTGGATGATTATGGCATAAGTTATGGAAACAATAAATTTGGATATGTTTACGTGAACTAAGGGCATTTTGGATTAAATATGAAAATTTTAGCGTTATATAAGTTTCATTGAGTAGAAATATGTGAGGTGTTTTGGTAAATTATAAGCAACATAGGTATGATTTTATAAATGATTGCTTAAATTGAGAGTAATAACTAAAAGGTTGACATCATTATTTTAGGTTTGAAGTTTTTGGAGATAAATTATGATTTTTAGATATGGTATTATTAATGAAATATTGGGATGATGTATCAAAATTGGCAAGTCGGTGAATTTTATGAGTCAAGGGTGAATTAGGGTTTCAATAAAGGCATTGTGGTCTTTTCTCTTATGTAATATCACTTTGTGTTTGTTGATTTGCCTCATGTATTATCTTTTCTTCATGTGGTTATACCATTTTTAATTTGATTAAGCCTAATAAAACTCCAAGTACTTTAAATAAATATAATTGTCGAAATAGATTTATGATCAACGGATATTCTTTTAATAAGTTGATAAGAAGCTTTCTCATGGTAAGTCAATGGTAATAATAATGGAAGTATGATGACATTAAGTAATTCAAGTAAGGCATTATTATGTGCTAGGTGTTGGTTAACGATCCCATAAAATAAGTTTACTTAAACTGAAAGATCATATGAGACATGACAAAATTAATTTTAAGCGTCGAAGTTATCTAATTATCAAATAATTGCCCAATCCTAATGGAACCAAATAACCCTAATATGCTCTATCTGACCGATCCACCGACTTTTAGGAGACATGTATATTTAAGGATTAGAGGTATACCTGTGACCCATCTATGTTTTTTTATCATGTATGTGTGTATATCGGTGAGGCTAACTACCTTTTTCCCATTTGTGGGGGATATGGGCGAGTAAATATTACGTATTAGTGAGGTCGAATATCTTTCTTTCAGTTGTGGGGGAAATAGGAGAGGAGTGGTTATGTTATAGTGGTTCCCTAATCTCAATGTGACTAAGTAAATGGATTTGTGCGATCGCCTAACAATAAAATTTAAATACGGTTATCTCTTTGACCGTTTTGTGTATTGAGCATTTATACATGTATAATATTCATCTTGTCATTATGTTTCTTGTGCCATGCATGCCCTTCTCTATGGATTTGTATTGTTATCATATTCAGTACGTAGCATACTTCTTACCATCTTTTTCATGAGTGATGCTTATTTCTATGAGTAGTTATCGCCTTATTTGTAAGTATCTGTTATTCAATGCTTTTGTTGTGCTTACTTGTGATGAGTGGTTATGGGTTGGTTCAACTATATGGTTATTTGAATATCTTTCTCTATGGACTTTTAGCCTTCTATTTTCTATCATATATGTTCTCTCTTTGTTTTGTAATCTCATATCATCATGGTATCAAGTGCTTCCCACACCTGATCTCTGGGCACGGGTTACTTTTTAGCCTTCCACCTAACATAAATAGGGTATAAAGAGTATCTCTTATATGTTGGTTGGAGGGTAACACCTAATATTTGATTATTAATACTTTTGCATAGATAAATTATTTCAGTAGTAAATTTTGGGATGTTACACTAGGTATCTAACATTCTTCAATTTTTTTTGAAAATATGGAGTATAACCATCAAGAGCTTCCACTACTTGGAGAAACGCTTATCTTTGTGTTTGAAATCCGATGCAAAGGTAAGTTTTTGTTATATTCTCCACAAAGTAGTTTAAATATAGGCGTTTATAACCCATCAACATGATTCCTTTCTATATAGACATGTTGACCAAATCCTTTTTCTACTTGCGGAGATCTAAGTAGTTCTCTCAAAATTTTATACTTATGACGTTAATGACCTAATTGGTCGGACATATTCTTCTATTCTTCTTTATTTTCATTATAGTTATGAGAATTGAAACTGAAATACCGTATGGATACTTTAAAGGGGATGAATAGAGCATTTTGTAACAATAATACCAAATTAATTTTTTTTGAGAAATAAGTATAAGGATGACTAACAATAAGCAAGCAATTTATAGTGGTTCAAGAAATTCTACAAAGTTTTTCTACATCCACTACCAAAAGGTTATGCCTTTTGGATTTGAAACTTTCTTTATTTATATGTGTTTGATAATGATCACTCATCCTTTTGCTTATGAGCCTATAATCTCAATGATCATCTAGGAGATGATTTACACTTTGCCTAGTTATCTTCAAATGCCCCGAAAATTTTTAATTATAAAAATTATAGTTAAATAAGGTTTTATTAAAAAAATTTAATTTAATAAATTATTTTTATTAAAATAAAAAGGAAATTAATTAGGGTAAATCAAGAAGAAATTTATAAGTATTTTAATTAGGAGAAATTTGGGTATTTTAGCTAATTAAGAATTTTATTTTAGAAATTAATTAAATAAATTATTTTATTTAAAATAAGAAATAGAAGATAGTTCCAAATTAATATTAATTTTATAAATAATTTAATTGGAGAAAATTAGGGTGTTTTGCTAATTAAAATGGAATTTATGAAAAACTTTTCAAAAATCCTAAATTATCCTAAAAAGGGATTTAAATATTATTATTTTTAAATATCCCAAATATCCTAATTTATTTAATTAACCTAATCTATTATTTTTCCTTTTTTCCTTTTCCTTTTTTCTTTCTTTTTCTTTTCTTTTTCTTTTTCTCCTCCCCGACTTGGGCCAACTCGTTGCCCAGTCACCCTTTCCTCTTTTCCTTTCCTTTGGCCGACCTAGCCCGCGTAGCCGTCGCCCTTCTTCCTTCCTTCTCCGCGCTGCGTTTTATCTTCTTTTTACCTCTAAATGTGGCGTTTAATTTAAACGCCCCCTCACCACACCCGATCGGCCCAGTTTCTTCCTTTTTTCTTTCTTTTCTTTTTCTTTTGGACCGCCAGTCCAGCCCTTTCTTCCTCCTTCTTCTTTCTTCTTCTCTGACGCAACCGACTTGCAACAACGCCGCCCGTCCTTGCTTTTTCACCGCCGGTTACGCCCTTTGATCGGTCGTTGCTCCTCTTTCTCTCCCCCTTACTCGCAGAATAACTTGACCTGCCCCATCTCCCCTATTCTCGTGCGACTTTTCCCTCCTCCCTGGCCTGCGCAACCCCCTGCCCCGATTTGAATTTCTCCGGCAACCTCGCTGTCGGTGAGCCCGAACTAGCCTTCCCTATTCCCATGCCGACCCACAGAACTCTACCCTCTCATTTACACTATATATACCCTCATAATAGCCATGTATCGAGCCTTTGATTTCTTACCCTGACCTTCTCCCCTTGTGCACCGCCGCCCCTTTAGACACTGTTTCTGCCATCGTCTGCCAACCACACCACCAACTCCGCCCACCTAAGCCTTCCCTGCACCGCCCTCTAGCTAACCAAATCTCCCATATCCCTTGATTCTTCCCACGCAAGCCACCCCGGCTGTGCGAATTAGCCCTCCCGATCAACCCTCTCTTCAACCTCTGCCGCCCTTCGAACCACCATTAGCTACCACTTCTGCCGCTGCCGCCTTTCCTTTTACCTCCCATTATGTTCTGCAGATCCTCTTCTACCTTTCCCTACCTTTCTTTTCCTCCCCCTCCCTTTCCTCCTCTCTTTCTCTTCTTCTTCCCCATTCGATCACCACCATTGCCGCCAACTTTGGCTACGCCACCACCTCCATTCTATTCCTCTCCTTCTAGGCAACCATAATGACCCCATCTCCCACCTTCATTCTCCCTATTTTGTTCCCAGCCTTCAACTTTTCCCCTTTTCTTCTCTTTTTTCGGTCGCCGCCGCCGCCATAGTGCACCATCGCTGGTGCCGCCCATCACCTCTAGCCTAAGGTTGAACCCTATACCCTCTCAACCGTTTATCCTATTTTTACAAGCCTTAATTTATTTTATTTCATTTATTTGAATATAAATACTATTATTATTATTATTATTATTTCTATTATTAATATGTATTATTATTATTATTATTAATGTTTTTATTATTATTTATATTGAGGGATGAAGCCTAATTATATTTTTAATTCAATTTTATTATTATTATTATTATTGTTGTTATTATCTTTATTATTAATATTAATATGTTATTATTATTATTATTATTTCAAAATTATAATTTTTATTATTATAACTATTTTACTATTATTATTATTATTGTTATGTGATTAGTAATAATAATAATAATAATAATAATAATAATAATAATAATAATAATATTATTATTATTCTATATAGGGCTGAAATCCTATTATGCCTATTTTGAATTATAGTAGTAGTATTATTGATGTCAAGTTTTATCATAATTAATATTATTAATATTTTATCATTAGCATTTATTATTATTATTATTATTATTATTATTCAATGTAGGGTCAAAACCCTACTTCATTTTATCTTCAAATATTAACCTTACTATTATTACTATTACGATTATTATCATTTTTGCAATATTATTATGGTTTTTATCATCATTATTATTATTATTACTAAATTTTGTTATTTATTTAACTAATATTATTATTGGTATTATTTTAGTTAAGGGGCTGAAGCCCTTAATTCACTTTGTTTTCGAATTATGGCTTTTTTATTATTATTGTTATTTTTATGGTTATGGTTACTATTGTGTTATTATCATTATTGATATTATTAGTATTATTTCTATTTGCATTATTATTATTATTGGAATTAAATCTTTAAACCCTTATATTATCAATTTTTATAATATTTCTAATATTTCTTGTATCTTTAGTGAAGTTAAAAATTTGTTAACGTTATTTTTATTAATATGTTATTATTTTATCAAAACCTTAAGGAGGCGTAAGAGCGTGCTCTAAGACCGGTGTCTGAAATGCCCAAAAAATTTCTAAACATTATATTTAAATGAGGTTTTATTACAAAAATTAATTAGGGCTATTTAAGAAGAAAATAATAAAAAAAATTTAAAGAAAAGTTTTGGCATTTTAGCTAATTAAAGATTTTATTTTAGAAATTTATTAAATAAATTATTTTATTTAAAATATGATGGAGAAAATAGTTTTAAATTAATATTAATTTTATAAATAATTTAATTGGATAAAATTTGGGTGTTTTGTTAATTAAAATGGAATATATGAAAAATATTTTAAAAATCCTAATTTAACCTAAAAAGGGATTTAAATATTATTTTATTTAAATATTATTATTTTTAAATATCCCAAATATTGTAATTAATTTAGATACCCAAAATAATTATTTTTCCTTTTTCCCTTCTTCCTTTTTCTTTCTTTTCTTCTTTTTCTTTTTCCACTCCTTTTCCCCGTTTGGGCTGCCCCTTCCGTGGCCCAAAATTTCCCCCTTCTTCCTTTCCTTTGGCCCAGCCCGTGCCGCGTAGGCGCCCCTTTTTGCCTCCCTTCTCAGCGCTGCGTTTTATTAATTTTCCGCCTTAAACGTCGAGTTTCATTTAATTCACCCCCTCACCTCGCGCCCGGCCCGGTTCACCGCCTTTCTTTTTCTTTTCTTTCTTCCCTGAACCACCCGGTCCCCTACCTCCTCCTTCTTCTTCTTTTCTTCTCCCCAGCCCCGTCGACTGTAACTCCACTGCAGTCGCCATAGCCGAGATTTTTGCCGCTAGTTACAGCCGTTTTGACCGGCCAATCTCCTTCCTTTCTCTTCCCCCTGACTCGCCGGCCCTTATGACCCACCCATCTCCCCTTTTCTCACGCGATTTTTCCCTCTCCTTTCCCTGCGCAACCCTTGCCCCGTTTTGCTTCTACCGGCCAACCTCGCCGCCGGTAACCCTAACCCTACTTGCCCTACTCTCTAGCCGATCCATAGACCCTAACCTCTCATTTACACTCTATAAATACCCCCCATAACATCCATGTGCCGTGCTTTTAATTCCTACCTAGAAAAAATGACCCTTTTCACCGCCGCCACTTCAGATGCCACTTCCACCTCCTCCGACCAACTTCGCCACCCTCTCTGGCCACCAAACTCTTCTTTGCATCTTCCTCTAGCTAACCAAATCAACCATTCCCCTCGATTCTTCTTGCACAAGCCACCCCGGCTGTGCAAAGTAGCCTTCTCGACCAACGTGCTTTCTGCCTCCACCACCCTTAGCCACCTCTTCCACCGCTGCCTCCGCTTCTTTCACCTCCCAAATTGTGCTGCAGACCATCCTCTACCTTCCCCTACCTTTCCTTTCCCTTTTCTCCCTCTCCTCCTCTCTTTCTCTTCTCCTCCCCCATTCGACCACCACCATCGCCGCCGTGCGCCGCCACCTTTGGCTGCGCCGACACCCTTATTTTGTTCCTCTCTTCCTAGGCAACTCTAAACACCTCTACTCCCACCTTAATTCTCCCTATCTTTTTTCCAGCATTCAACTTTTACCCTTTTCTTCCCTTTCTCCGGCCACCGCCGTCGCCGCCGTGCACCACCGCCGGTGCTGCCTATCTCCACTAGCCTAAGGTTGAACCCTAGACCCTCTCAGCCTTTTTCCCTATTTTTATAACCCTTAAATTATTTTATTTCAATTATTTGCATATAAATACTATTATTATTATTATTTATATTTTTTATATGTATTATTATTATTATTATTATTATTAATGTTTTTTATTATTATTTATGTTGAGGGATGAAGCCCTATTGTATTTTAATTCGATTTTATTATTATTCCCATTATTATTTCTATTATTACTATTATTAATATTAATATGTTATAAGTATAATTATTATTATTATTTCCTATTTCAAATTTCTATTATTCTTATTCAGTTATTATTAATACAACTATTTTACCATTAGTGTTGTTAATAATGTTATTATTGTTATTGTTATTATTATCATTACTATTACTATTACTATTATTATTATTATTATTATTATTATTTTCAAATTTGGTTATTTATTTTACTAATATTATTATTATTAGTATTATTTTAGTAAAGGGGCTGAAGCCCTTAGTTCACTATATTTTTGAGTAATGTCTTCTTTATTATTATTGTTACTATTATTATTATTCTTATTTATATTATCATTGATATTATTTTTAGTATCTTTGCTATTATTTTTTAGTATCATTATTATTATTAGGGTAAAGTCTTTAACCCTATATTATCAATTTTTATAATATTTCTATTAGTTCTTATATCTTTAGTAAAGTTAGTAATTAGTTAATATTATTTTATAAATATAGTATTACTTTATTAAAAACCCAGTCTTATAATAAGTTAGTAATTAATAGTATTTTGATAGGAGGGAGTCTAATTTTAGCTTTTCCCTCATAATAGGTGAGACAAGTCAAAGCCCTAAGGAGGCGTAGGAGCGTGTTCCAAGACCGGTGTCGTTTTAGGTAAGGGTGTTGCTAAGGCCTTTTGTGTGCTTATATGCATTATGTGCTTCGCATGTTATGTATCATATGTCTATCATTATTATTTATGTCGTATATGGTATGATGTGGAGTTGAAATATGTTTTCGTGTATTTGCATGGTATGTGTATTATGTATACGTGATGAATGGTTTGTGACCCTGTAAGGCATGCATGTGAGGGTGCTGATGCGGTTTGTGTGGGAGAAAGGATGAAAAAGGAGGATGGGGAAAGAGGTTGACCAAGGGAGATGAGTTGACCTAATTACTTTAATGATTCATGAGTGGAAGAATAAAATGGAGAATTTTAGGGTTTCGTGTGGGAGAATCTGATTTATGATTTTTAAGGTTTTGTGTGAGAGAATATAATTTATGGTTTTATTTGGGAGAATCTAATTTATGGTTTGGTGTGGGAGAATATAATTTATGGTTCTATTTGGGAGAATCTAATTTATGGATTTGTGTGGGAGAATATAATTTATGGTTCTATTTGGGAGAATCTAATTTATGGTTTTATGTGGGAGAATATAACTTATGATTTTATATGGGAAAATCTAATTTATGGTTTTGTATGGAAGAATTTAATTGATGGTTTTGTATGAGAGGATCTATTCTAGGGTTTGGTATAGATGAATCTTTGATTTTGTGTGGATTGAATTTAGGGTTTGTATGATGGTATTAATGGTTGCATGGTGGTATTAATGGTTGTATAGTGGTATTAGGGTTTACATGGTGGTATTAGGATTTGTATGGTGGTATTAGGGTTTGTATGGTGGTCTTAGGGTTTGCATGGTGGAGTTAGGGTTTTGCATGGGAGTTAATGATTGCATGGGATTTAGGATTTGCATGAAAAGTTCGAAAGGTTGCATGGGATGTATAAAGTTTGCATGGGCATGAAATTTACGTATGGAAGGTTGATTTGGGATACAAGAAAGATAATGTAAGTGTTATTTGGGTGTTTGAACATTTTGGGTGAAAAATAGTACGTGGAGTTATATAAGGGTCCGTAGGAGACCGAACTAGGGTTTGTGTGGACAATTAGGGTTTGTTGTGGTTATTTAGAATTTTTGTGTTATCATGTGTATTTGGTGATTCAAGTGTAATTATGATTGTGGAATTTATGATTTATGATGTGTGAAGTGTAAATGGAATGATTCATGCCTGTCCAGAATAAAAGCTTCTGAATAAGATACTTAAACATTAATTATTTAAAGTGGAATATCATCGAGATGGGACCAACTGATCCACCGGTTCAGAATAGTAGTTAGGGTTTTTACCCTATGTGTGACCGATCCACCGGTTATAATAGTGGTTAGGACATGATGTCCTATGTGTGACTGATCCAGCGGTTATAATAGTGGGGGTTCTCGAGCTCAATGATCACAAACCAGAGTTTTGCTAAATCACTTAAAAGATACTAATTACTTACAGTGGAACACCATGCGAGCTGGGGCTAACCGATCAACCGGTTAGGAATAGTGGTTAGGACGCGTAGTCCTATGTGTCTCCGATCCACCAGCTATAATAGTGGTTAGGGTATGATACCCTATGTGCCTCCGATCCACCGACTATAATAGCGGGGGCTTTCGTACTTGCATGGATTTGATAAAAAGTATGGTGTAAATCGACTTCTGATCAGAGATTAATTAAGTAATTAATTCAGACTATAAATGGGCCTTTGTACTTTTACCTGAATTGTTCATATGCCTTTATATTGTTATGTTGGATTATGCCCTTTTATTATTCTGCATGGATTATGTGCTTATGTGTTGGCCTTAGTGCTCGGTTACCTTACTCAGTACGTAGTGTACTGATCACCCGTTTCATGAGTGCTGCTCATTCCCACGAGTAGTAGGCCCTTCTGATTTGTGCAGGTGGGCGAGACATCAGTTGGGGTTGTGTGTTGAGTTCGTGGTTGGCTCAAGTTCGAGAGAGTTGTGGCCATATTTCAGTCTTTATGTGATTCTATTTCCTTTTATTAATCTTTTATCGGTTGTAACTATTCCTCTTTTTAAGTTGAATAATAATTCCTTATGCGTACTCTAATTTTTGTTTTACAACCATTTAATGCTTATTTGGAATTTGGATTGTATTGATTTATAATTGATTATTTCTTTTCTTTAGCCTTAGCACTTGGTACTGAAACGGTCAGAGAGAACCGGTTTGGTACTAAGTATGGCAGTAACATCCCCAAAATTCACAGGTTTTAATTTAAGTATTTCTATTGTAATTTCTTTCGCAAAAAAAAAGTAGTGAATTTTGGAGGTGTTACAGTGTCGTTTTAGGTAAGGGTGTTACTAAGGCCTATTGTGTGTTGATGTGCATTAAATGCCTTGTATGTTATGCATCCTATGTTTACTATTGTAATTATTTCGTATGTGGTATGATGTGGAGTTGAAGTATGTTTTTGTGTGTTTACATGGCATGTGTATCATGTATATATGATGAAATATTGTGGTATGTGATGATATGTGTTGTGACCCTATAAGACATGCATGTGAGGATGTTAATATGGTTTGTGTGAGGGAAAGGATGAAAAAGGAGAATGGGAAATAAGTTGACCAAGGGATGTGAGTTGACCTAAGTATTTTAATGATCCATGAGTGGAAGAGTAAAATATAATTTATGGTTTCGTGAGGGAGAATCTAATTTACGGTTTTATAAGGGAGAATCTAATTTATGGTTTTGTGTGGGAGAATATAACTTATGGTTTCTTATGGGAGCTTAGGGTTTGCATGAAAATTTCGAATGGTTGCATGGGATATGTAATATATGCATGGGCATGAAGTTTATGTATGAAAAGTTGATTTCAGGTGTGAGGAAGGTAATGTAAGTGTTGTTTGGGTGTTTGAACACTTTGGATGAAAAATAGTACGTGAAACAATATAAGGGTACGTAGGAGACTGAGTTAGGGTTTGTGTGGACAATTAAGGTTTGATGTGGCTGCTTAGGGTTTTTGTGGTATCATGTGTATTTGGCGATTAAAGTGTAATTATAAGGGTGGAATTTATGAGTTGTGATATATGGAATGTTAAAATGATTTGGGTTGTGTGAGGTGAAGTAGTATGGGCTACTTAGGCTAAAATTAGGGTTTCTGGGAAAAACTCTAGAGTAAGAAAATAAGTGGACTTGGAGGCATGTAGTAGTGGGCCTTGACCCACATATTTATGTGTTGGAGTTCTAATGTGAATTTGAGTATAGAGGAAAGGTTATTGGGAAAGCTAAGAGGTGTAGGGTCTCATGGTATGACATGGATCAGTTGGAAGATAAGTGTAAAGGAAGTGATTCATGCATGTCTAGGGTGAAAACTTTTGAATAAGATACTTAAGACAGTAATCATGTAAAGTGAAAGATTGTTGAGCCGGGCCCAGACCGGTCCACCGACGAATAATAGTGGTTAGGGCATGATGTCCTATGTGTACCCGATCCACCGTTAATAATAGCAGTTAGGCTTTGTACTTGTGCGTTTTCGGTCCACCGGCTATGATAGTGGGGGATTCCGTGCTCAACAAAACCGAACATATTTGTGCTAATACATGGGAAATACACTAAGTACTTATAGTGGAACACCGTACGAGAAGGGGCTAGACCGGTCCACCGGCGAATAATAGTGGTCAGGAGCTTTATGCCCTATGTGTTTCCGGTCCACCGGCTATAATAGTGGTCAGGAGCTTTATGCCTCGTGTGTTTCCAGTCCACCGGCTATAATAATGGGGTTCTCGTACTCGTATGGATTTGATACAAAGCATGGTGTGAAATGAGTTTTAATCAGAGATTAATTAAATAATTAATTTGGACTATAAATTGGCATTTATGTATCTACGCAAATGATTGTTTGTTGTTATGTTATCATGATGGATTATGCTCTTTTATTTCTTTTGCATTATTTATGTGATGTTATGTGTTGGCCTTAGTACTCGGTTACCTTACTCAGTACGTAGCGTATTGATCACCCTTTTTATGGGTACTGCTTATTCCCACGAGTAGTATGCCTTTCTGACTTTATGTAGGTGGGCGAGACATTAGTCGGGCCTGAGTGTTGAGCATGTTTTGGCTCGAAGTTCGAGAAAGTCGTTGCCGTATTCAGTCATTATGTGATTCTATTTCCTTTTGTTATTTCTTTTGTATCGGATTTATCCTTTTTGATTTATTACCTTGTCTTAAGTATTTTAAATGAATCTTTTATCGGTTGTAAGCTATTTCTCTTTTGAATATGAATAATAATTCATTACGCGTACTCTGATTTTCAATGTTAAGATCTTTCTAGTTCTTTTATGAATTCTTGGTTTGAGTTTAATGTTAATCTTTTTAGCCTTAGCACTTGGTACTAGAATGGTCGGGGAGAACCGGTCTGGTACTAAGTGTGGCAATAACGTCCCCAAAATTCATGAGTTTTAATTTAAATATTTCTATTTTAATTTCTTCAGCAAAAAAACATAGTAAATTTTGAGGTGTTACATATCCTTTATAGGTTTATGAGACTACAATCTTAATGACCTTTTTTAGGAATGCTAGACAATATACTACTCTTCATTTGTGTTTGATATGACGAGTTTGAATGAATACGATAAGAATCTTCACTAGATAACATATGAAAGTGAATAATCACTAGTGAAGATCTTTATCTACCTATATAAATAATAATTACAATTGTATGAGCACTCTAGTTAAATATAAAGAATAAATTGATCACTAGAGAAGTTTGATTTGTATTTGAAAGTGTAAAATCAAAAGAAAACAAAACTTTAAGACATGATTATTATTATATAGGTATTTAGTTCTTCATTGAAAATAATGCATATGGTGTGGTTGAAGTTTGCATACTTTGAAATTTATAAGCCAAGGAACATCAAACAATGCAATATAAAATAATTTGATTGGAAGAAATGTATAAAGATTCCACCAACACATGGTAATTATGTCTGTGAAACAATTTTATGGGCATGGTAACACTATCACACCTAACCTCTATAATATTGTGAAAATAAAGAAATATTCCATCAACACAATAATCAATAATAATCAAAGACATGCGAGCCGTGTAATCATGTATTACCAATTTGCCACAATCACATATGACACCTCTATGAAAGATTCTAAGAAAGCAGTTTATTATATACGGTGGTATATGAGGTTTTTGATCATGAATCGTCACCATCTACCTTTTTCAAATTTATAACAATTATTAGTAACAAATGCTAGTCATGTAAGCATAGTTTGAGGAATGGATGCATGTAAGGTCACATTATATGCCAATTACATGTTATATGCAAGGTGTTTTGTCTATTTACCTTTTTGTTGTTGAAATTGACAGGAAATAAAAAGAATTATTAGAACACTTAAACTCTCATTTTTTATAATAAAAAAATGCATCAAATATTACACAACACAAAATTCAAAGGCATGAAAAAAACTCAAAATACAAATAACACAAATTAAAACGTCTATGAAATTAAACAGTCACCACTTCATTATTCACTTAAACATATCATGGTACAACCTTTGAGCATCTTCTTGTGAGAAGTTTTCCTTTATCATCAATCACTCCCACTTTCTTAACTTTTGATTTTTTTGGTGTTCTTAGGACCCAATTTTGTAAAATCCATATATTAATTGAGCTTGTTATTAAAATCTAATTCAATATAATTTGTTTTACTTAATTTGTCATATCTTTCCTTTTCAATTACATGTTTTCCATTTCACTTTGTTACTTCCCTACTAGGAAGTTGAATCATAAATACTTGAGGTTAAGGGTGTTTCATCATTGGAGGAAGATCTCGAATAATCACCAACTTCATTGACATGAATCTTCTTTGAGCCACTAGTTTTTAAATTTTAACTTGTCTCTATATATTGAGACCACCACTTGGGTATCGTCTGAAGGATTTCCCAAGCATACATTAATTTGAAGTGTTTATAAGCTTTATAGACTTCATGCAACTTCATAATAACATCATAACTGCTCCACTCTCTTTGTTTGGCAATTAATACATGATGGTAGGTTCCAAATATTTTTTCAAGTGCATAAGTGACTTCGGAAAAAAACATTTTTACATTAACACAAATTTTACGGATTACCCTCACTTACAAATTCATTGTAACATTCTATCACTTTTTTTCTAAAACTAATGCCAAATGTGGGTTGTGCCAACACAATTATCAGTATTTACATTCTCTTAAGAATTACATAAAAATGGCGGTCTTGTGTCTACTCCACCTATCTTTTGTTCACTTTTTACTTTGAAGAGTTGATTCATCAAACAAATCATCCACAACATAAACATACTATCATTAACTTATTTGGTTGTGTTGAAAAAGGGTGCAAATTGCAAGGCAAATATCTACACAACATGTTTAGCGGAAGAACTTCCTCAAACACCCATTGAAAAATACTTTTGGTTGAAATTTAATGGTTGTGAAGGAGTATTCCATTTGAAGGTTTATTGAAACATAAGGGCTTTGAAAATTGACAAAAGTATATTTAAATGTATAAACATTTTAGATTTTTTCCTATAATAGGCTCGTTTTCATAAAGGTATAAACATTTTGAATTTTTTCCATCAAGGCACAAATGTTTAAATTTAGTTGTTTTCATAAAGGTATAAACATTTGTTCCTATAATAGGCTTGTTTTCATATAGGGAAATTTTTTGAATGCATAAAAATTTAGCCATAGGATCTAAAACATTTATGACTTAATGGGAACAAATTTTAGACTTTTATATCTTTACAAAAAAAATTATAAAAAACGTTTGTGCCTTTATGGCAATAAGCTTAAAATATTTATGTCTTTAAATATACTTTTATTTTAAAAATATGAAGAAGTTCCAATATTTAGATAATTTTGGAATTGTGGTAGTGGATGATGACCTTGGAAACTAGGAATGTTATGATAATAAATTGATGATTGGTTTTGTGAAATTTGGAAAGGAATTTCTTGAGTAGCTGGTTAATTTAGTGCTAATGGGCAAACATTTTCTAACTTTGAGAGTTTTTGTTTTTCTGGGAGAATAAATGTGAAATCATTGATGAAGTGATTAACCCCATCAATGAAAAATTAATTAAAAAATAGATATAACAATAATCAAATAGCAACAGTGACAATCAATATAATATGTAATAATGCAGTTATAGTAATAGATAGATTTTTTGTCTAAACTAACAACTGTCATT
Organism: Tamarix austromongolica; assembly: GCA_039764185.1. Classification (NCBI taxonomy): domain Eukaryota; kingdom Viridiplantae; phylum Streptophyta; class Magnoliopsida; order Caryophyllales; family Tamaricaceae; genus Tamarix; species Tamarix austromongolica. The sequence continues at coordinate 103,742,756 of CM077817.1, forward strand.
GTATGATTCTACACTTATTTTTTCACCCATATCAATATAATGAAATCATCTGTAGCCCATAAATTATATTCTTTATATACTAATTATAGGTAATAATTATAATTCAATTTTCATATTCATTAAATAGCCGAGGAAAGAGATAATTTGATAAATACTTTTGCTATGCTGTACATTTATTTTTGAATACAGTAAATAATTTTTTTTTGTGACTATGTATTTAATTCTCATCAATGATAATAGAGTAAATTATTCTCATTATCTATAAAATAAATCAACCCTTAAACTATTTATCTTCCTAACTTTTTTTCTATTTTTTTTTACTAATTACACTTACTCTTCTAACCCAAACTAGGTTATAGCTAAAGTCCAAACCTCATTTCAACGTGTCTAGTCCTATTCATTCTATGCACCTTTTATTATTGTAATTATTAACCAGCCTTTTAAATTATTTGAAAAATGTTATGAATAATTAGATATGAGCATAGTTATTAATTCATTATGTTTAATTTATTTACAATTATTATTTAAATATAACTCATTTTTTGTGATGTTAATCTATTTAATACATATTTGTTATCAACCAAATAATAATGACCAATTAAATATTACTTCATTTGTAAAAAATGAAGCCATTCTATCATTGAATTTTTGTATAAAAAAGGAAGCCATTTTACAAAAATCAAAACCTACTTTTCATTTTTACCATCAATTTCCCCCTATTATCTATGTATTAAATATTTTGTTACTATTTAATAAAGGGCGCAAGTGTAATTATAAGACTATTTTTATTAGTTTATTAAATAATGTGAGGATTGATAGAATAATTTTTTTTGATATGTATATTTGTAGGGAATAATAACATATAATTTAACATCTTGATTTAAATGTATAATATTTAGTATTATACGTCCAATAATAATACTATTGTATAAATGAATTTTTGAAATTATCATTAGCATTATGTTTATCATTATCACTATCTATTATATGCAACTTTGTATTTAGTTTAATTTATAAAATTTAGAAAAAATAAAATCCTTGCATCACAATGCGATATTAGTAATAATAATAGCAACAAACTATACTACTACTTTTTAAATAGAATTTTGTGACTAATAAGAGCAAAAAATATTAATATTTAAAAAATAATAATAATAATATATATTAGTGATTAAAGTGGTTAACTAAAAAATAATATTAATAATAAATTTAGTGATTAGTTAACTTAATACTGATTAAAATATTAAAATTTTAAGAGAGAGAAGAAAAGGAAAATGAAGAACTAGAAATTTTTGTACAAAATTAATCTAATATAACGACTCTCTATTTACAAAGAAAAATGTATATATATATTGGTTGTATCACGAAAAAAGATGATATTTTTTAAAGGATAAATGCTATATGTACATTTAAATTATTTATAACTTTTTGTAATCGTCTAATAAGGTGTGAGTTTCATATATATGTAGGACCCAAATCCTATTAGGTAGTTGTAAAAATATTGTAAAATTAGCATTTTTCTATTTCAAAATTGGGGAGGGTAAATCAAGGGTTGTTTTATGTTAAGGTAAGCCAGACCCTTGGTTTTCCTTAGTATTTTATTTTTCAATGATACCTTTTATAGAAATGATGTTTGAAAAAAAATGACATCAAGATTTGTTCAATCAGTTTGCATGTGTGGTGCATTACTCCACATCTCTTCGTCCCTTGCCCTTTTTCTAACATATCTATTTGTATAGATATAGAGGATACCAAAATGGTCAGCCGTTAAAAGGTTAACTACGCTTTAGCTCTTTAATTAAATTATTCTCTGATATGCCTTAAGCGGCTGTAAATCAAATTTTGGACTATCAAATACCAATGACACAACTTTTAAAATTTATTTGAATCGAGGTTAATTTATGTTAGAATATATAAGATAGGCGGATTTATATTAAGTGAAATAGTAAAATAGTAAAATATTTTACTATCTTTAAATCTATTTGTTTTAAAGTAAATAGTAAAATATTATCAAAGGATAAAACTTAAACTACTTTAACTACAGATTTGATGGTCAATGTTTAAAGATAAATTAAGATAGATTAATATTTAAACTACGATAATCTCTGAATTTTCTCGAGTTTTGGAGGTCGCATAAAGATCGACATACGATTAATAAATTTGCCACAACTATTTATCAAATAAAATAAAATAAAATAAAACTACGGTAACCAAACGGAACGAAGTAAAAGTTATGGTCTGTTTGTTTTGGGGTGGAAGGAGGTTAATGGAGGTGAATGAATTGATTCACCCCGTTTGGGTATCAGGTTAATAATTTTACCTGGGTGAATCGAGGTTAATGTTTCACCTCCATTCACCTCGATTAACCTCGTTTTTATTAACCTCCGATTTCGGGGGTAACGGAGGTGAAGGTGAAAGAATAAGTAAATTTTTGATTTGATAGGACCAAAATACCCCTCAATATGACTTATTTATTTAATATAAGGGTATAAATATCATTTATTTTATTATTATAATCTTTATTCATCTCAATTTAAACGAAAATCTTAAAACTTTCACCCCGATTCACCCAGGTTAGGTTAATATCATCCAAACAGAATTTTAAAATATTCACCCTGATTCACCTCCATTCCCTTCACCTAGATTAATTTTTAATGTTTACCCCTACCTCGATTCACCCCAATCCAAACGGAGCCTTAGCGTTAGTTCACCGGGGTTAACCTCTTACTCGTCCTGCACTTTGCGTCTTTACGAGAGACGTCGGAAAGTGACAGTTGTGAATCGGGACGCGCAGATCGATCGAGGCTCAAGGGAGAGAGAAAGGTATGAGTCCGAGGAAGCCGTTGCCGGCTGACGAAGAAAGATTACCGGAATCTCAAAAAGGAGCGATCGAATCCCCGCCGAAAAATGCTACGGAGGAAGTGGCGGCATCGGTGGTGGAAGAATTATTAGAGTCGTTAAACGAGCAGGGACTATCCAGAGAGGTAAAACTAGCTCTTCGAACAGGTCTTAGAGATGTGCGCGCCGAGTTCTCTTTCCTCCGAGTGCGAGGCCTTCGTTGCCTCCTCAACTTCCTTCGATCGGTGGCGGAGTCGGACGCAAAAATCCGTCTCTTCTGTCATAGCCAGTTCATCCCTGAACTTCAAGGTCTTTCTTTCCCTCTCAATTTACTCATCTTACTTTTTTTATAAATGTAAATAAAATTTTGAACATCATTGTGGGTCGCAATTTGTAGACATTAACTCGAAAGAATTTTAATCGCCTCTTGTTAATATTGCATCGTTAATTTGGCAAAAGCTAGGTTTTCTCTTGTTTCTGATCGTTATAAAACGTTCCCTTTCGTTTGGTTGGTTATTTGTATCACGCTAGTAAGTACATGTACATTTCAATCTTCTTTTTGTGGTCTTGGATGATCGTGACTTCAAATATCTCAAATTTGAAGGTAAAAGTTTTTGACCTTGGCAAAATTTCAATGGCATCGGATAATGATTACACTGCATTGTTCAGCTGTAATTATGATGTTTTTGCTGTCTGAACAGTTCACTCTTAATGACAGATCATGAGCATCCTTGAAGTTTGTATATCTTTCCCTTAGTGACTGATCAGGTGATGTACGGCAGTGGTTCCTGTTTTATTTCAACATTCTCTAAAAGAATCAGAGGAAGAAAGAGTAAATAGCTTGGATCACATCTTCACTGTGGAGCCTATGAAGTTAACTAGTCCTTCAACTGACACTGAAGTTGCACTTGCACTTCGGGTTCTGGAGGGATGTTGTCTGATTCATCGACAAAGTAGTATTTTGGCACACCAAAACAAGGCAATTCCGGTATATACTTGACCCTTTTTGCAACTTCCTTTACTTGATATGTCTTTTTATGTCTGAAGACTTTGATTTCTTTCAAAAGTTGTTTCATTGCATGACATTATGGTACTGAGTTTAAATTTGGATTTGGAGGGATGAGAAAATGGGCATCCCTTCTGCAGATTTGAGGCAAAATTCCACAATGCTGTATCCAGGACATAAATTGAATATGTTCTAAGGGTTTATTGTGTTGTGTATTCCCATTACATTGGTCTAGAAAGTTTGATCTTTGCATTTTAGTATAATTTTTTTACTCAAAAGACATTTGTAATAGTCTCTAGTTCTCTTGCCTATTGCTGGAGTATTCCCTCATTGAACTGTGGCTTTATGTTTTTTAGTGCAGCCCCTGCAATTTTACTTCCTCCAAGAGTTTCTGCAGTGTTAATGTTCACGATTTTTCCCTTTACCAGGATTTTGAGGTGGTGTGATCTCTGTCTAGGATTAATGTAGTTTGTCATGCAGGTTTTGATGAACATACTATTAAGTCGTGGAGTACTTGAGCAAGGTGCCTGTTTGGATGCTTTGATTGCTATAATGTTGGATTCAACGGCGAATCAGATGGTATATTTGCTCTTAAGCAGTTTCAGCCTACAAAATTCTTTCTTACATCCATTATTATTTTAGCTGAACAATATGGAGTGAGTTTCATTTGTCATATTCTTGGCCAATCTGTGAACCGTTATTTATCTTTATTTTCTACCTTTTTCCCTGATGGATGTACAACATGCTGATAGCAGCAATGTCTCGCAAGCCCTGTGCATTATGCAATTAACTAAGCTTGCTGTACGATTGATTGAATACTATCGAAGTGCAAGAAATCATTAATCCTAGAAAGAGGAGTGTTTCATGTGCTCTCAATCATCCTTGGTTTTTCTGTTTGTGATGTAACATGTGGTGTGCTGGATGGACTCACATTCTAGATCTTGATGCTATATTTTGATTGCATGCGATGTATGCCAAACTTATAATAAATGTAAATCATATTTATACTAATAATTTATTATATATTCTTGGGAATTGATTGTAGGATTGTTGGAGAGAAAGAATGAAATTAAAAGCAGTTTTGAGTTGAGTAACACCATTAAAAGCAGTTTTAGATTTATCTTCTGATCTGCAGGAACCCCCCGGATCGAATAGATTAGGTTCTATGTCTGTGTCTGCAGGACCTATTTATATACAAAACCAACAACCCGAAACCAAGAACACATAGAACTCTGCAGAATATAAACAAATCAATAAACAATAGGAATTTACCAAACTTGAATCTTTAATTGCTATCCTTGCAAGTAATTACAAAGAATTACGAATACTCAAATCCTGTGTTTTTTTTACTATGATTATCAAGAATAACCCTCTTGATTATTTCACTCAGTTAAGAACCTCGTTCCCTATTGAGATTTTCTTTTTGATCACTCTGCTAGATCTAGAGTACAATAACTCTTTTCTAATTCTTGTTCGTTAATTCGTATGTCTAATGCTCTACAAAGGACCCCCTTTATAGATGCTAATAGGGCCATCAAACCAACGAAATGATAGAAGGGATAAGCCATGACGAAAAGGGACTCAGAATACGCCACCATGGAGATACAAGAAAAACATGGCCCCTGTGTTTTTTGGTTTCTCTCAGTTTTGGTTCCGTCTTTGCTTCTCTTCGACATGGACGTGTTCTACAACACTCCCAACCCATGTACACCTCCGAAGGCAATTTTTTCTCTTTGTTATCCTCCATTCTAGGTCAAATCCTAACATGAGATAATGTGGAAACATGTTACAGTGATGAGTTTCTTTCATTCTTTCTTTTCTCTTCTTTAGGAGGGGGGTGGGAAAAACAAGAGCAATAAATATTTTCATATAGAAATATATGACCGACTATTATGGAAATCATAGAATGAAAATCGTGGAATGTGAGATAGTTTGTGTGAATCTACTTTCTTTATTAATTTTCTTATTTCTGTAGTGTACAAGGAGAAATGATAGGAAAACATGAGAGTTTTTACCTTTTTAGAGTCGTTGATACAGACTTAATATGGGAATGGAAAAATGGTCAAAGGGAAGTTACATAAGACTCTCTCCTTCAATAAGTTGTATAGATGTCAGCCACTTGAGTTTCTTTTTTGGGTCTTTCCTGAATGCATTTTATGCATGCTGAGATTGCATTTCGTATTATAAATACTTTAATGTATATAGATTAGATGTCCTGGAAGCATAATATTCTCATTGTTATCTTGATAGTGGGGATCAATCCCCGGTCACCCATGACATGGCTTAAGGCCAATGCCACTTTTGCTTAGAAGTCATAATTATTTTGATTTTGGTGATTCACAATTTCACCGACAATAACCGTTATCCACGTTTTATATGATGAGCCAATGCAAACTCTGTAGCACCGGTCAGTTGTCTCAGGGTCCCCAACATGCCCCATCAGCTTTGAATGCTAAAGCTTTAATGGTATGCTAGATATATCTAGTGTTGCGTTTGTCAATTAAGTCATCAGGGATGGAGGAGAGAAATTAGGAGGACGAGGGGAAAGGAAGGGAAATGATCTAGGGGCAGAATAGAATGTTGACATAACTGGACTGGAGAAATCACACAATATTTGTATCAATAACATTGAAGTTTAACAATAATAAAATTAGGGTGATACTTGTAGACCAAGATAATTAATCTAATACTAGAAAATGAAAAGTGATGATTAAAGTTGGTCTATGGAACATCTGTTTTCTTTGGTGGGGGGTCTAAAATTAAATGCTTTTTATTCATGTTTGTAGTTGGAAAAAGATTGTGCACTTCATTTTTAAAGAATAAGCTGGAATGCACTCTATGGTTGACAATTTACTTTTGACATGACAGGATGGGAGAAAACACAATCACCCAATATTTGTATCAATAACATTGATGCTTCAACAATTCTAGAATTAGGGCGATATTTGTAGACCAAGATAACTAGTCTAATACTGCAAAATGTAAAGGGATAAACAAACAAAGAATGGATTATCCCCTCATCCTACCTACCGTGATATCTCATCTTGAAGGAGTTCCGTCTTTCAATTAGTTGGAAAGTACTCTGTTGTTGACAATATATGTTCTATTTTTTATTAGTTTCCTGGCAAGGGGAAGCGCACATAACTTGCTGTTTCAATTTTAGTCTGCCTATTTTGGCATGATGGGCATGAGAAATCTGTTAAATGAATATCATGCGTCAGGTTTCTGCATTTTTATATATACTTTCCCTGTCTGTTTCGAAGCTGGTTAAAATGAATTAGACATAATTCAGAAAGCTGGTTGAGGTCAGTCTATTTTACCTTAGTACGTTAAATATTAATATAAATGCATTTTATAGACTCCACTGTTTGATTCCTTATCCTGTTATAAATTGTTAAGAGTTGTTTAATTGCTTGTGGGTGTTTCAGATTTTAGTTGCACAATTCCAGGCCATGGATTTTAACTTTGAATCTGGGCCTGCCCATTGTCTACAATAAAAACTTTTACTAGCTGATAGACGATGTATGCATTGATTGCTTAATTCTGTTCACCATCTCTCAACCAATATGAACCTCAAATTGTTCTTCTGTCTTCAGGATTTTGAAACCTGTGACGGCATTGAGGAAGTTGCTGCAATTATAAGAGACCAACAAGTGGATGAAAACCTTAGGTATGCAGTGTCATACATACAGTAAGGATGAATTTGTCACCTAGCTAGTTGCGATTCTTATATTGCTTCCCTCGCCCCACATTGAATCTGAACAGGACCCATCTTGTTTTGTTTAAATTCTGAAATCGACTGACTTCGCCCCTCCTAATTTTGGGGCTTCTTCTTGGATAACATTTAGAATGAGTGATTGACATCATACAGAGACTGCAGAGTAGTAATATGCTTAAGAGCTGCATCTGCAGCATTGAAAGATGCGGGTTGAGGGGATGCAGTGGAAATAAGTATATGTCAAAGATCTTTCTACATCAATTATGCATATAAAACAAAGTTTCTTTTCGGTAAATCTCTCTTTGTTTTGCTCTTCAACAACTGATGCATATAAAATTTCAGATGGAGGCTTTTGTTGGAAATGATGTGCTTTATTCGTCTCTAGTTTCCACTAGTTATCTGGCTTCTTTGAAGATAGGAACTTGAACTTATCTTTGTTGAGATATGTTCAGAAGATATGAAAAAGTTATTTTTGTATCCTTTTCAATTAGGATGAAATGTGGGGAGTTCCTGCTACTGTTGATTGGGCATGTAGATGGGAGAGAAAACCTACCCATGGCAACTGTACATGATGACATAAGGCGACTTTTGGGCGAGAAGTCAGCCTCCTTGATATGGGCGGCCAGTCAATTTGGCTCAACTCTTGATCCAGAGGAGAGGCTGACGGCTTTGCACATACAGGCTCGTAGGGTGCTGGAGTCACTAGATCTTTTCGGAATATAGGAGACATTCACAGGTTTCATGAAGCCATGTAACTCGCTTTGCCCAATTGGAAGATAAAAGATTATTTGACAGTGATATGGGCTTCAGTAACGTCAGGAGGTAGCTTCAGGTAGTTTATGTTGTTTTGTTGGGCGACGGAGAAGTAGAACTTGTTTTGTTGATTATTGTATTTGGCTACCCAGCACAGAGGCTTGTGCTGTTTCTATTTTTATCTATCTATATATATATATATATGGGCCGACGAGCACGATTTTTTTTTTTTCTCGTGTAGGCTTCTGGCATCCACCAGACCGCCACTCGTTAGGAATGCCATGTAACATTTTAGACATAATTTTCAAATTATTACTTCTCCGTTGATGTGATCTATTATTCTTTTAATATTTCTATACTATGCTTGTTTTTATAGTATTTTTAGACAAGTAATATTTTTATTTTATTATGTACATAAATTTTTTTTGTCAAAGTCGCCACTGGTTTAGAGGGAAAGCACATAATAATGGAAGAAGCAAAAAGAAAAGTAAGCTAAATAATTTAAAAAGATTTAGTATCCGAAGTTGAAAAGAAACAATATTCGATAACAATGAAGCATGGTAATCAGTATTGTATATTATTTCATACCTTCAAAAATTGAGGGCTACATGGTAAGTGATAAACTAACTGGTAATTCATCAAACATCCGTTGAAAATACTAAATAATTTTGGCAAATATGCTACTATCGACCTATGGTATACTATCTCCTATATGCATTTTGCTTAGCCCCAAATAAGGGCTTGCGCCTATAAGACTATAATAATATTAGTACGTTTTGTTATAGAACATGTCGGTCTTAAACATTTGAAGGAATTCTTATATGCCAGTTAAAATACGATTTGATATACAATTAAATTCATGTACTCCCAACGTAAAACATATGCACATACACATATACATATAAATAGAAATCATACATATTTACTTATTTGTATTGGTTAAAATAAGATAATTATTATTAAAAGAAGGATAAGAATTTAATGATAAAATTATTGATTTGGGGGGAAGACGGTGATAATTTAGAAACACCGACTAAAATTATACATTGAAAAGATTAAATGACCTATATTTTCAATTAGGTTTTTCACTAGAGCATCTTTTTTTTTTTTTTTTTTTTTTTTTTTTTATGGATTGAGTGGAACATTATTTAGTGAAATCACCAAACCTAGATTTCATATATTTAGGTACATCGTAAATTATGATAAATATAACCATTAAAATTTAAAATTCTCACTTTAAAAACCTTCTATAATTGGTATGTGGATGCAAATTAATTATTTGTTGTCTACCCAAAAAATAAAAAAGTGATTATTGCACAATATGTAAACTAACAATAAGATTTACTCCAAAACATGCTACAAAACTTTATAGTTAATTTCTAATAATAGTTAAACTTTTGTTAGACTTTTAGCAAGAAAAAATAGCATCTAATTCATTACTAAGCATTGATATATTCAACATCATCTAATAGCAAGTACAACCCAATCCTTCTAAGCACAACCCCCTTACCTAAGCCCCCTAGGCTGAGACATACAAAGCTCATAGACTATAACTTTCTAAACTTTCCTAAAACCCATTGGTTTTCTAGTCAGTATGGTATTTTAACATCCACCAAAACTCTACTAGCCCACGCCTCTTTTGGAACAAAGAGCACTGTGGCAACATTTTTCTCAAGCTTTAATTGGAATAATAATAATAAATAAATAAATAAACAAGATTCCTTCATCAAGCTCGGCCGCAATCTCCATTCATCCTAATGCCGCTAATATTGAGCAATATGAAAATATTAGGCTTCAACTTGAAGACTTACTTCATATAGAAGAGCAACGTCCACATTAGATAAGATTTTTTTGGGAATATAAATACTTACTACTCTCAAACCACAGCCATCAAGAGAATGAAATCCTCTCTCTTAAGACATCCTTAGGTGATTGGATTCACAACTCTAAAGATATAAAAAATTTCTTCCTCTTTATCAAATCCATGCTCTTGATTTAGAACCCTTGTTGCCAAATCCCAATCCCACCTTAATCAACAAACTTTCCTTTGAAGATTCTAGCAAGCTTGGCACCACCATAAGTGACATAAGAATTGAGACTAGCCTTTTTGGTGGTCCTTAGGCTTGAACAAGCACTGGGCCTAGAGGAAATTCGTCCCTACTTTTATCAAATTATGGAATTTTTTAAAACAAGGTATTATTAACCTTGTCGTAACAAACTTAGCAAAAGGGAAATTTTAATAACTCCTTCAACACCACACGAATATCCCTTACTCCCCAAACACCCGTATGTTATTTTAGGCTTATAAGCCTTTATACTACTCGTCATAAAATTATTACGAAAGCTAGCTATTGTCAATAAAGGGATCCTTTCTAGAACATTGTATCCTTATAATTGTTGGGGTTTCCTCGACAAGAGAAGCCCATTCACTAGCAAAAGGCTAGTCATCCATGAAAGGCTAGATGACCAGGGAATAGCTAGTTAGCCAGGAAAGCCTGTCAACCAGGGCTCGTCAGCCATGGTCAGGGGCGTCAACCAAGGCCCATTAGCTAGGGGCGAGTGCCAAAGTATGACTAATGAGATTAATTGGCAAGAACGATCTAGTGGCCGAGACGGAGGAAGAAAAATTTAGGGAAGAAAGGATGTTAGAGATTGGTTAGAAAATTTTTTAGTATAAGGGATTTAACACTTATCCGTATGACAACCTATATATTGACAAGCAATCATTAAGTTGTAAGTTATACATTTGTATAAACTAAATAACTAATGATAATTGAGCATCCATCCCAAGGATGCTAGAGGGTATAAAAGACCCTCATCTGTCCATTATAAAGAACAAGGTTGCTATATATACAATTTTCTCTAGGTCGTAATACTTAATAAAAGTCTCCTATATATGCCTCCCATAAACACTCACTCTTCTATATTCATTATCCATTATTGCATTTCCTTATAGTTATACAATTAGCTGAGGTAAATTATCTATTTTTTTTCTAACAATAGTGCCAACCAAAAAATTTCTTACATTGCTTCAAAGATTGCACAAATTTAGAGTCAGATTTATTGGCAATCCTTCAACAAACCAAAAAATCAATATTTTTTCCTATAAGCAAGTATCGGCCACAAAATGCCTTCAATCAAACAACACATCATTTACCCTTACTACATGGAATATTGCGTGGCCTTTTCCATGTTGGCTATTTGGTACAATCAGAATCAGAAGGCATTCAATAACAAAAACTACTTAAGGGGTGACTTACATGCATTTAGCACCACCAAATGGTGCCACCTCAAACACAATAGTGCCAAGTAAAAGAATAAGAGGAAGAAGAAACTATCAATATGAGATAAGAATCACTTCCCATCAATATCATCAAGCTAAATATCGATGGTTCCTCTTACTCCTTACCCAATAATAGTTATGTCACAAGAGCGGAATACATCCTAAGACACCACTTAGGCCAAATGATTGTTGGCTTTGCTAGGAAAATATGCCACTCTAAGTCTCTAATAGCCTCACTACGGAGCTTTGGGCTCTTATGGTTTATCTGTATAGGGGTGAATCGTGGTGAGTGAGTGAATGTTTTAAAATGTTGTTGGATAAAATTAACTTAACTTAGGTGAATCAGGTTGAATATTATTTTAATTTTATTTGTATTGAGGTGAATAAAAGTAAAAATAAAATAAATGAGACATATACCCGAAGTCCCTTCTATAATACATATATTAGGGGGAGGATATTTTTATCCAATTAGATAAATATTTTTTTTCTCTTTTACCCCCATTGCCCCCAAAAATGGAGGTTAATAAAAACGAGAAAAATTTGAAAGAATAAAGGGGAAAATTTTAACTTAGGTGTACTTTTTATTTTTTTTTATCTAATAAAGGTAAATGGAGGTGAATCAGTTAATTCATCCCGATTTATCCCAAAATACTATAACTAGGAATAGTCTTTATATTGCTTCAACTTTAGGCATTGAAAACATAATTATCATAGAATGCGATGTTATGTCTACCATCCTACTTGTGCATTATGATGATAATTCTAATGCATACATCCCACTGATCTTATATTGTAAGTTGTTGTTGAAAGGTTTTTCTAAAATCACCATCAAGCATTTTGCCCCATAGCTAATTAAGTGATGGATACTCTCGCAAATTGAGGATGTAATAGGGAAGTAAACTTTGCTTTCTTTGATGTTTGCCTCCAATTTTTTTTTTAAATAAATGTTTTGAACAATGATGTAATCGACACTATTAGTCATTGTAATAGAATCGCTAATGTCGTTTAATGAAATGTCTTTATTTACCAACAAATAATAATTGTTGTATATGCTAGTATATATATATATATATATAAGTTAATATGCTAATATACATGTTTAAAACTTTAATCTTGGAATTTAAAAAAGTAAAAGTCTGTATTAAAATATATATAAAAATATTTTTTAAGATTTCCAAAATCTTTCTATACTTGATTTGGGAGAACGGATTGTCATATAAATCATCTCATGAAATATAATCTAATATATATGTGTGTGTAGTTTAGTATTCCTCTGCAACATGGCCATGTTACAATTAGAAGCCACTACTTACCCACCAAAACCACCATCACTGCTTCATTCCACCCTCCACCCGGCCGCCACCACTATCACCGTTATCTCCCTTCAAGGACCAAAAGAAGTTGACCATCCTATTTGTCAATCCTTCTTCATCAACTATACCTCTCTATTGTCACTCAACGCTCCAACCACGTAGACATATTACGCCTCAACTCTTGACTCCTACACTTCCAAGACCAGCGGAAAATCAGTCCACGCCGACGCCCTCAAATCTGGTTATCATAGGCACGAATTCATCGAAACAAAGTTGCTCCAGATGTACAGTAGATGTGGCTGCTTATATGATGATACCTACTGTTCGATAAAATTTCGAGTAGGAATTTATACTCTTTGATGGCAATTATCAACTCTCATGTGGATTATGGTTTATTTGAGGAAGCCTTTGAGTTGTTTCTTGAGCTACTTTATGAAGAAGACATAAGATTGAATTTTTTTATATCTCCTGTCGTATTAAAAATTTGTACAGGGCTAATGGATTTAGGCATAGGGAAACAGATACATGGGGTATTGATAAAAGGAGAGTTTTTCCCAATGTTTATGTAGGTAATGCGTTGATTGATATGTATGGTAAATAAAAGAAACTGGACCATGCAAAAAGGGTGTCTGCAGCCATAGGTGATAGAGATTGTGTTTCGTGGAATTCAATTTTATTGGCTTGTGCTTTGAGTGGGATGATTTGCGAAGCATTAGAGAATTTGAATAAGATGTTGAGACATGAAGATCTGAAGCCGAATGTTATTTCTTGGACTTCGGTGATTAATGGGTTTGCTTAGAATAGCTTTGCAATAGAATCTATGAACAAGTTGTTTGTGATGCTAACAACCGATTATAAACCAAACCCACAAACTCTTGCTACTGTCCTTCCCGCTTATGCTAGTTTACAGTTTGTAAGCCTTGGGAAGGAAATCCATGGATATATCATGAGAAATGGATTTATGAGCTGCCCTATTTTAATGAATGGATTGCTTGATGTCTACACGATGTGTGGCGATATGGAAAGTTCTCTTCAAATATTTGAGAAATTCTCAGCGAAGAACATAGTATCATTAAACACAATGATTGTTGGTTATTGCAAACATGGTGATGTTTCTAGAGAAAAGGAGCTATTCGACAAAATGGAATGCAATGGGATGGAGAAAGATGTGATAATCTGGAATACAATGATATCGGGATATGTTGATAATTATCTCTATAGAGAAGCACTAATCCTATTTCTGGAGATGAGAATGGTAGAAGGGATTGAAGCAGATTCTTATACCCTTGGAAGCATTTTCTCTACTTGTGCTACTACAATTTCTTTAGTACTAGGGAAGCAAATACATGGTCAGGTCATCACTAAGGGATTACCCTATGTTGGAGGAGCTTTATTAGACATGTACTAAAAATGCTAAGACCCGAGAATGGATAAGGATATTGCTGCATGGAATGCTTTGATATCAGGATTTGCTTGATATAATCAGTTAGATGACATCCATGATCTTCTGTCAAGGGTGAGAGAGTATGTTCTTGGACCAAATGTATATACATGGAATGGACTCATTGCTAGTCATTTTGAAAATGGTAAGTATGATAGAACTCTAGAACTATTTGTTAGGACGCAGATAGAAAACCTAAGACCTGATATTTACACAATAGGGATCATATTACCTACTTGTTTGAGGTTGGTAGTGATTGGTCGAGGCAAACAAGCTCATGCGCATGCTATAAGATGTGGGTATGAGTTGGACATATACATTGGAGCTGCTCATGTGGACATGTATGCGAAATGTGGGAGCATCAGGTACGCGGAGCTATCTAGTTCTAGGATCTTGAGACCTAATTTGATGTCGCAAAATGAAATGCTTATTGCCTATGTAGCACATGGGTACGGGGATAAAGGTATAATTCTCTTTGATGAGATGCTCGAGAATGGTATCACACTAGATGAAGTAACTTTCTTGTCGACTCTTTGTTCTTATATGCATGTTGGAGAACTAGAATTAGGTCCGAGGATATTTGATATGATGAGCTATTGTAATGTGATACCCTCTTCAAAACACTACATATCCATGGTCGATTTGTTAAGCCATTCTAGAAGGACGATAGAAGCCTATGAGCTTCTCAAGAAAATGCCGGTGAAACCTGATGTAGTGACATGGGGTGCTCTACTAGGTGGTTGTGTTAGTAATAGGGATGTGGAATTGGGGGAAGTTGTAGCTGAAAAGCTAATAGAATTGGAGCCGAATGATACCGAAAACTTTATTTTGTTGGCAAATTTATATGCGTATGCAAGAAGATGGCATGATCTAGCTAGACCTAGGAAAATGATTAAGGAGAGAAGGATGGTTAAGAGCCTCAGATGTAGTTGGTTTGAAGATGGAGATGATGTTCATATCTTTGCAGCAGGTGATAGATCTCATCAGAGGAAAAAGGAGATTTGTACTACGCTAGAGAAACTCACCACTCACATGAAAACATGGGTAATGATTCCTACTGTCTTATAGATACTTCTGTTTCACTAAAATGTTGCTTGCTTTATAATATAAATATTGCATAAAAGATCTGATGAAATAAAATTAGCGTTCAATCATATTCTTCGACAATGCAAATAGAAGTAGTTATAATATTATGCCATCTCCTCTAGAAGTAGAACAATATCACTAAAACCAAGAAGCCAATCCACGGAGTCAGCCGGACAAATCTCTGTCAAAGAATAAACTGTAGGGCTCTAACTAAATTGAATAAGGCATATGGGAGTCTCCGCAAGGTTGGCAACCAATACATGCAATCATTTGCCTGTCTAAGTAAAAACCTCCAAAATCTATTAACCAAAACATCACACTCTCCTCCATCTGTAAAATACATGGTGTTTGGTTGGCATCCAACATCTTTATAGCCGGAGGCTAATACTGATAAAGAGTGATTCTGCAGAAAAAAATCACCCTTCTCACCTACTTGTGTTTTCCTACTTCACTATCATATTTCCATTCCCGTACAACAAACGTCTTTGTTCTTAGATTCAGAGGCCCCTAATCAGGATCCTCAGCATCAAGGTCAAGAGAAAAAATACCATCGCCTTCTCCATCATCAATACTATCATTTTCAGCATGTTTGAAGGGTGGCCTTGCAACCTTGTATAGGCTGCATCAGTCGATTCGATGAGATAGAACCAAACCATGTAATACCCATGTCTATTACCAAGACTTTTTTCTAAGCCATAGGAATACGATAATCAATAGACCAAACAACTCCTTTATAATTGATGGTATAGAATTTAAAGGAGGAATAACTCACTTTTTATTATTAATTTAACAGAGATATTTATAGCAGTACAATTTGCAATTCAGAGAGAAAACTCCATGAGAGATAAGTATTGAATCTCCTAAATATTCTCCTCATCATTAGAGATCCTTCTAAATAATAGGTAAATAGATAATTACTGCTGGTAAATATAAGATAGTTACTTTAGTAAATGTGACTTATTCCTTAATAGCCCCTCGCAAGCTCATGGACATGCAGTGACATGAAGCTTGTCTCGAAGATGACATAAATGAGCAGTACCAACGACTTTAGTAAAGATATCAAACTACTAGTGGATAGATAGAATATGCTTGATTGCGAAATCACCGACATCAATTTGTTCCCAAACAAAATGATAGTCTATTTTAATGTGTTTGGACCTGTGGTGAAGAAGGGGATTGGTAGAAAGGTATGTGGCGCTGAGGTTGTCACAGAGGAGTGTGGGAGGCAGTTGAAGAGGAGCAGTGAGTTCATGAAGTAGTTGTTGAATCCACAATAATTCAGCAGAGGCAAAAGCAAGTGCATGGTATTCAGCTTGAGTGCTGGAACGAGTAACGAACTGTTGCTTCTGAGATGACCAACTAATGAGATTCTGACCATAGAATATGGTAAATCCATGTTGTGAATGACAATCATCAGGATCAGAGGGCCACCTTGCATCCTTATATACAATCAATCGATTATCAACATTGGACTTGAGATGTAGGCCTAGATGCATGGTCCCTTTAAGGTAACATAGAATATGTTTAACAGCTAGCCAATGGATATCTGTAGGTTGATGCATAAACTGGCACACACGGATGATAGTATATGATATCTCCGGACAGGTAATAGTGACATATTGAAGAGCGCCAACAACATTGCAATAAATATGGGGGTCATCAAAGGGATCACCAGCAAGAGAAAGCCGAGAGTGAGGCTTAGCCCGGGAGGTAATAGGCCTACAATCAAGTATGTTGGTACGTGTAAGAATGTCTTTGATATATTTAGATTAATAAAGATGAAGATCATTTTGGCCATGGGAGACTTCAATGCCAAGAAAGAAATGGAGAGAATCGAGATCCTTTAGAAAGAAGGCACAGTTTAAGGCCTATATAAACTGACGAATGAAGGCTAGATTGCTGCCGGTAATGATCAAGACATCAATGTAAAAAAGCACATAGCAAATGGAAGACGTGGCACGTTTGATAAATAAAGAGCAGTCAGACTTACAAGACCTAAAACCATAATGTAGGAGAAAATTCTTAAGTTTAGTAAACTAGGCACGTGGGGCTTACTTGAGACCGTAGAAGGCTTTATGAAGTCTGTAAACATGATGAGGTTTGACAGGGTCGACAAGCCTCGAGGCTACTCCATATAAGAAACCTCACATAAATTGCCATTGAGAAAGGCATTTTTTATATCAACTTGGTGAAGACCCCAATTATAGGTAATTGTGAGGGACAAAACAATCTGAATGGTAGTGGATTTAACCACCAGGCTAAAGGCATCAAAATAATCAACACCCTCTTGTTGATGGAAGCCTTTGGAAACTAATATAGCTTTGAAACGATCAAGGGAGCCATATGATTTTCTTTTAACGTGATAAACCCATTTACAACCAATAACGTTGGTGTTGGAGGGGTAAGGAACCAGCATCCAGGTATGATTGTTTTGAAGAGCGGAGTACTCGGCTTGCATGGCTTTCTGCCATGTAGAGCTCTTGGAGAAAAGTGCTTGGTTCAGTATATGGGAGGAGAGGGGAAGGAACACGATGAGGACTAGTAAGGAGAGCTTTGGGTTTAAGAGAGTGCGTGTGGGCTCGAGTTTGCATAGGATGTGTGGACGTGTTGAAGGGGCAAAGATATGTTGGTGGAATCTCAATGGAGGAAGGAATAGCACAAAAGTTCTCAGAAGGAGAAGAAGAAGGGGGGATGGTGGAGAGGAGATAGGGGAAGGAGGGGAGTTGATAACAGGAGAAGGAGACGAGGGAAGAGGGGAGGAAGGTAGGATTGTGTCACATCATATGTCTTTGACTGTGGTATCAACACGCTGAGTGGGAGCAATAGGTGGTGTGTTGGAAGTAGAGTCGGGATTGGAAAGTGTAAATGAGGTGGATAATGGAAGAGAAAAGGTAGACGAGGATTGAGAAGGGGATACCTGAAGTTCTTGAGAGTGAAGGTTGTAGAGGAAAACATGTTCATTGAAGACAACATAACGAGCAATATACGTTCTGGATGTGGGAAGATGATATCATATGTATCCTTTGTGTTTGGAGCTGTAACCCAGAAAAATGCAAGGGAGAGATTGAAATTGCAGTTTGTGATCATTACATGGGGCGTAAAAATGGAAAATAGAGACACCCAAAGGATTTTAAAAATCTATAATTAGGTGGTCTATTATATAAGCATTCATACGGGGATTAGAGAGATAAGAGAGGTGTGATGGCGCGGTTGGAAGAATACACAACAATATGGAAGGAAAATTCCCAGAAGCTAAGTGGAAGGGATGATTGGGCATGGAATGTTAGGCCTTTTTCAACAATGATGCGGTGTTGGCGTTTCCCTGCTCCATTTTGAGCTTGAGTGTGAGGGTAAGATATACGATGAACAATACTAAGAGTGTGGAGAAAGGTAGAAATATTGCGGTATTCACCTTCCCAGTCAGTTTGAAAGGCTTTGATTTTACTGTTGAATTGGACTTGAACCATTTTGTGAAAAGATTGAAAAATAGAAAAAAAAACTTGAGACTTGTGAGTCATGAAATAAATCCACATGTATTTGGTGAAGTCATCAATAAAAATGACAGAATACCAATATCCATTAAGAGAGGTAATTGGAGTGGGACCCCATACATCAGAATAATCTAAATCAAAGGGGGAGGTACACGAGGAGTGGGTGCTGGGAAGAGGGAGGCGATGGCTCTTGCTTAATTGGCAAGGCGCGCAAACATGGGGAAATGAATTACTTAATAAGGGAAGCTTAAATTTAGAAACTAGAGTCCTAAGAATAGAAGCATTAGGATGCACTAGACGTTGATGCCAACCGTGAAGAGACATTTTTTCACCAAGAAACACACGAGGTGGAGAGGTAGATGTGGACTGGAAAGAACGACTGGGATGAAGACGATAGAGACCATCATTGACTGTCCCTTGGAGTAGGATTTTTCCCTGCATATTCTTGACAAAACATTTAGTGGGATGAAATTCCATGAAAATATTATTATCACGGGTTGGTTTAGAAACACTTAATAGATTTTTTGTAATAGTAGGAACACAGAGGATATTATGTAAATGAAGAGAAGAGGAGGACGTAGGAATGGAGTGATGACCAACATGGGAGATAGGAAGGGTTGTGCCATTACCTACAACAAGCTTGTCGTTCCCATGATAGGGTGTTTGTATGGATAGATTATTAAGATCTATAGTGATATGATTTGTAGCATCGGAGTCCATATACCATTGGGGATCAACAATAGAGGAAGGATAAACAATATTGGCTGATTTTTGTGGCTGACGATGTAACACCCCCAAATTTACTACTGAAAAATTTCGTTTAAATCAAAGTTTTAGCGGAAGCAAGAAAATTAAAATCGTAAATTCGAGGGCATTACCGCCACACTTAGTACCAGATCGGTCCATAGCTACTGTAACACCCCCAAATTTACTACTGAAAAATTTCGTTTAAGACAAAGATTTTAGCGGAAGCGAAAGAATTAAAAACCGTAAACTTGGGGGTATTACCGCCACACTTAGTACCAGACCGGTTTACTCCTACCGTTCCGATACTAAGTGCTAAGGCTAAACCAAACAATCATTAAGTAAGAGTCATCAAAACATAGGTCCATAGTTAACACAGACCATTCACGAAAACCACGAATCAACAACAGTTACACATCATTTAGGAATACAACCTCGAGTACGGTTTCAAAACAATAAGCGTAGTACAAAATACAACCAAATAAAACAGATTCCGAGGGACCAATATCCGGATCACCTACTCACTCAAGCCAAGCCTTCCACCCCACAATTGTAACCGATCAAACCTGTATAGGAGGTCTGCTCCCCACCATTGGTGGATCATCACAGGACCCATTTAATCAAGGTAGTATCAGTACGGGTCCAATACTGAGTAAGGGCGTTGGTGCGCTAAGGCCAAGCATACAATCATACAACATAACGTACGTAGCACAATCATATAGACAACATGCGATAACCAGCAAGATAAGGTCCGAATACTTTCCGGTGGCTTATTCTTATTTCTCATTAATAATAATACGTTCATTCCACACATATTCTTTAATAGTCCGTGTGAGTGCGGGAACCCCACTATTATAGCCGGTGGAACGGTCACGAGGGCCATGCCCTGCCACTATTATAGCCGGTGGACCGGTCACGAGGGTAACGTACCCTGCCACTATTATTTGCCGGTGGACCGGTCTGGCCCCGACTCACAAGGTGTTCCACTGTAAATATTCGTATCTTTCCCATGTCTTATCATTATTCTGATTAGTTCGTTGAGCACGGAATCCCCCACTATTATAGCCGGTGGAACGGTCACGAGGGCCATGCCCTGCCACTATTATAGCCGGTGGACCGGTCACGAGGGTAACATACCCTGCCACTATTATTTGCCGGTGGACCGGTCTGGGTCCGGCTCAACATCTTTCTCTGTAAGTAGTTAATGTTTTAACGTGTCTTATTCAAAAGGTTTCCACCAAGGATACACATAAATCATTCTCTTTGTGCTTTACACATCACAACCAATATAGGCCCGTGTTCATATCTACCCTTTAATCGATGATACACAGGATAATGCCAAACGACTCTAAGTAGTCATAACCAACCCTAATGGTCCACACCAACCCGCGGTTAACCTCTCTCATCCCTATTATACCATAACCACCGTACTTAGCCATCCCAAACCTTAATCATCCTCAACAGTCACAATTAGTTACTCCATCCCTTCTCAATCACAATGCCCCAGTGTTAATTACTCCAATCCTCATTCCATATGATCGTTAACTCCTAATGCAAAACCCTAATACCGCCATACTAACATTAATACCACCATACAATCCATAATACCCCCATGCAACCCTAATACCACCATAAGTCATTAATACCACTATACAATTGTTAATACCGCCATACGAATATTAGTACCCCCATACATTCCATAACACCAACATGTACACCCTAATACCACCATAAGTCATTAATACCACTATACGATCGTCAAAACCGCCATATGGATATTAATACCACCGTACAACCCTAATACCACCATGCGAACCCTAATACCACCATATAAACCCTAATACCACCATACAAACCCTAATACCACCATACAACACTAATACCTCCATAAAATTACAAATAACATCATACAACATTAATGCCTCCATAAAATCACAATTACCACCATACAACATTAATACCTCCATAAAATCACAATACCACCCTACGAACCCGAATACCGCCATAAGCCATTAATAACACTATGAAATCATTAGTACCGACATGCGAACATTGATGCCCCCATTCAAACCCTAATCCCACCATACAACATTAAGACCCCCATAATGGTCCCAAACTCATATTACCATTTACCCTAACATGCACGTCCTAGCGGGCCATAGCATATTACATCATAAACATCATACATATACATATCATGCTCGCGTCATAGGAAACACATCAACACATACCTCAATCTCCAAGCTGCGCTACACATAAGACAAGTTATACACAATCATATAACACATGGCATAGCATGGCATATACAATAATCAACACATCCATGTCACACATAGCACAAGGCCATTAGCTTCGTCCTTACCTAGGTAGGCACCGGGCTTGGAGCACGCTCCTCTAACTCCTTAGGGCTTTGGTCGGGGTTACCTATAAAGGGGGAAAAAGCTAAGTATTAGTTTCCCTTATAATTACTATCAAACCTCATTTTAGTTTAAGGTTAGGGTTTTTATTACTAAAAAGGGTTTTATACAAAAACTAGGGTTTTTACTTTAGAATTAGTATACTAAATGTTAGTAGTTAAAAAAAATATGTTTATTTATGATACTTATTGTTACACTTATTTTATTAAGCCCATTAGTTCCATTCTTATAATACTAGTGTTCACTAGTCATAGTAAAATAGTGATAATAATAATAATTATAATAAGACCACTAATAGCGACACTTATGTTTATAGTAATAGAACTCTAGCATTTTTAAGATTAAGTCTAACAATGGTGTTGGGTTTGAAATAATAATATTATAAGGTCACGATATTTCAAGTAAATTATCCCTAAGGGTGATAATAGTAATAATGCTAATAATAATGATAATAATAGTAATAATAACCATAATAACCCTAGAAATAATAATAACAATAACCTAGTATGGTTAAGTATTAATAATAATAACCTTAGTAAGGTAATAGAGATAATAATAATAATAGTAGGGTTGTTAATATTAACACTTATAAAATAAACCAAAGTTGAGCATAATAGGAGTTAGGGTTCCAAGAGATGTTTGTATGGTAAAAATGATAACTTTAATATCATAAGTCACAATATTAGAAATGATAATAATAATAAAAGTAATAATAATAATAAAAGAATAATAATAAGGATAATAGTAATAATTATAAGTATATTAGTATTAATATTAGTAGAAAATATTAGCAAGTATATAAAAGGGGTATTGGGGTTTGGATGGGTGGAGAACCACCTAGGGTCGGTGGTGGTCCGGCGGCGGCGCGTGGCGGCGGCGGCGGCGGCGGTGGAGGAGGAGAAGAGGGGGAAAGATGGGGGTGGCAGTGAGATGGGAGGAGGAAAAAGGAAGCCAAGTGTGGGGGAGGATACAGCAGGGAGAGGGGAGTGGAATGAGGGTGGTGGCGTGAGCTGGGCGGCGGCGCGCGGCGGTGGACGCGGTGGCCGAGGGAGGAGGAAGATGGTGGAAATGGTGGAGGCCGGTGGAGGAGGGAGCAGGGGGTAAGGAGGGTATGGGCAGGTAGGGGAGGACCTGCTGGTCACTTTGGAGGGTGGAAGGGTGGCTGGTAGCGGCGGAGGAGGCGGCAGAAGGCGGCGCAAGGCGGCGGCGGGCTGGAAGGGTGGTTTTCGGGATAGGAACTTTGCACGACGAAGGAGGCACGTGCAGGGCAAGGCGGAGGGTGGTGGTGGCTCAGTTTTGTCGAGGAAGGTGCAGGGATGGTAACGGTGGCCAGAGGTGGCGGCGGATGTCTCCGGTGACGGCGAAAAGCCCGTCTGTTTGAGGCGGCGGAGAGGCAGGGTTTCGGGGCAAAAAAACGAAAGGGGCCGATCGGGGCTGCAACTGGGGGGTATTTATAGGCCAGGGGGAAGGAAAACGACGAAGGAAGGGAGGTGGCACGCGGGCAGGGGTGCAGGTGGCCGGCCGATGGCAGGCGGTGCAGGTTCTGCCATGGCAGGCTGGGTCGGGGACAGGGAAGAAGAAAGGAAAGAGAAGGGCACGCGGGAAAGGGAGATAGGGACTTGGTCGGGTCGAAAAAAAGAAAGAAAGCGACGGGAGAGAGGCAGGGAAGGACGATCGGTTGGTGGCTGCCGGCGAAATCGACTTGCAGGTCGATTTGCAGGTCGGGGGGGGGGGGTAGGTAGAAGACGACGAAGATGGCAGGGTGGACCGGTGGTCCAGAGGAAAAGAAAAGAGGAGGGAAACCGGCCGGTTCGGCGAGGTTTATTTAATCCGCACATCAAACGCGGCGTTTCGACATTACGGGGGACAAAGTGCCGCGTCGCGTTGCCCGTTTGGCAACGGCTATAAGGTCATTAATTATGGCGCGGCGTTTCGACGTCCTCGGGGTTAAAACGCGTCGTTTCGGGCATAGGACTACGAAGGCCAGCGCACGGCGCTGGGCCGCGGGAAGGGAAAGAAGGAAGGGGCGGGCGTGGGGCCTGTGCGCGAGACGGGGGAGGGGAGGAGGTTTGGGCCGATGGGCTGGCCCAGCCGGGGGGGGGGGAAGAAAAGAAAGAAAGAAAAAAAAAAGAAAAGGAAGAAGAAAAGGGAAGAAAATGAAAAATAAGGAAATAAATAGGATGGAAAATATTTAAAATAACTTATGGGGGAGATTGGGGTATTTTGGGTTATTTGGAGTATTAATGTTTATAAAATATTAAATAAATTCCCTTTTTTTTTGCTTATTTTAGACTATTTTAGGTAAATTTCCTTAACTTCCATAATAATTTGGAAAATACTTAAATTTTCTTCCAATTAAATTCTTTATTATTTTCCTCTTAATATACCTTAATTAACTCTCTAAATTTTAATAATTAAATTTATATAATCAATTTTCCTAATAATTCCTTATTTGGCCATAATTTCGGAAATTAGGATTTTGGGATATTACAGCTACCGATCCGATACCAAGTGCTAAGGCTATAAAGAATAAAACCAGATACGAATCATTCATAAAACACGAATGCTACAAATCAGAGTGCGAAGGTAAGGAGTTACATTCTGAAATACAATTTAAAAGGTTCATATATCAGAATACTTAAAATAACGGAATTGCAAGATACGATAAAACCCTTAAAAAGTTCAATACGACATTTGTATCCTCTAAAGACAATTATGATTAAACCACACGATTTTCGAAGGTAATTGTCCGGACCACTTACTCACTCATATCCAGCCGTCCACCCCAACTTAGTAAACGATCAAGACCTGCAACAAGGGTCTGCTCCCCACCAACGGTGGATCATCACAGGACCCGGTTAATCAAGGCAGTATCAGTACGGGTCCAGTACTGAGTAAGGCGTAGACGCTAAGGCCAAGCATACAACCACACACAATCATAAAAGCAACATGCATTACTACACAAGACACATGCTCAAACGTCAGCCATACATCAGAATAAGTAAGCGGAAAGCTGAAACATGCTCATACAATGTCCGTTATTTCTTATTATGAGAATAATCTCTTACCAACAATCTTTATTTAACCTGTAAGCACGGTGACCACCACTATTATAGCCGGTGGCTCGGAAATATAATCACAGGGCAGAACGCCTCTGACCACTATTCATAACCGGTGGAACGGACGGGCCCCGCACTTACATGGTGTTCCACTGTAAGTGATTAGTATTTTTCCTGATTTAACTTATTTACTTTGGATGTACTGAGCCGAGATCCCTCCACTATTATAGCCGGTGGCCCGGAAATAAACACAGGGCAGAACGCCTCTGACCACTATTAATAACCGGTGGATCGGACTGGGCTCGGCTCAATAATCTCACTTTACGTTATTAGTGTCTTATTAGTATCTTTCCCGTGGTTTAACTTATTAGTTTGGGTCTGTCGAGCCCGGATCCCTCCACTATTGTAGCCGGTGGTCCGGAAATATAATTACAGGGCAACACGCCTCTGACCACTATTAATAACCGGTGGAACGGACTGGGTCGGGCTCATCAGTATTTCACTTTAAGCAGTTAATGTCTTATTCGTATCTTATTGAATCATATCAGGTCCTTGACATGCATAAGTCATTCACTACATTCATTACACATAATAACACACGGTAAAATTCCACATTCATAACTATACTTTACTCAATAATACACCCAATACACCAAACAACTCTAAACAGTCACCCGAACCATGATTGTCCTCACCAAGCCATGGTTAACCACTCTTAACCTTCTTTAACCGTAACAACCCTAATTCCATCATGAGAACCCTAATACCACCACAAATCATTAATACCACTAGGAAATCATAAATACCACTATATAAACTACAATACCATCTTCCAAATCCTAATACCACAATAAGTCATTAATACCACCAATCAATCATTAAAACCACTATATAAACCACCATACCATCTTCCAAACCCTAATACCACAATACCATCTCACCAAGCCCAATACTACTATAGTCATTAATACCACCCAGTAATTATTAAAACAACTATATAAACCCTAACGCCACCTTAGAAACCCTAATACCACCATAGGTCATTAATACCACCAAATACTCATTAAAACCACTATATAAACTCCAATACTACCCATC